>CM035433.1:36571903-37056903 GCA_020310875.1 Ceratopteris richardii
ACTTACATGCATACACACACATATGCATACATAATGCACATGCATACATACACATACTTAATGCATACACACATACATATGTACAGGTATATATATATTGATTTCTAACCCATTTTGTTTTATATGTTAGGTATTATGGATCCTAGTAGAGAGAGAAAGGTGAAACTCACTCTCATAAAAAGTCTTATGAGAGCAAGAGTTCCATCTGATACTCTAGGGGCCATCATGCATGATTACTCAGAGATGTCTGATGATGAGCTGGATTATACGATCCAGATGCAGACCCAGCGATCAAAGGAGGGCTCTTCTGTGGCTCCACATGTAGGAAGACAACTATCTGCTCATAGGTATGTTTTTTTTCATAAACTTTTTTAATGATATTATAACACATATTTTTATTTATTTTTATCTATCTATTTTCAAGACACCTATATCACCTCCAGATCATGATAGCAGAGCAGAGTTGCCTATGAGGACATGCATAGGCACCTTAGGACTAGAGTGCGATATAGAGCCAGAGGGGAACATTGTGTACATAGGGAATGGATTGGAGTTCAAGAGAAGAATGTGGGCATTATGGGACTCTTACCTGTGCCTTGTCCACTTACCGTGGAAGTAAGTATAAATTTTATATATAAATTGAAATAAATATCTTATGTTTTATTTACATGATTTTTTTAATTTTTGTAGTGAGCATGATGAGAGGGATAAAAAATACGTACTTAGTTCACTTGAGACAGAGTTTGGGACAGGATGGTCGCATAAGTGGTGTCTAAAAGAGATGAGGACACTTATGGCTCATCGTCGCGATAATGCACAGTACGCACTGCTTTTATGTATATATATGTGGATATGAGTATGTGTGTTTATGTATGTATGTATGTATATGAGAGAGAGAGAGAGAAAAGAGTGATTCTAGAGGTACAAATACACGTATACGCACACATATACATCATACATGCACATTTACACACATATATACATACATGCACATTTATACATACACACACATACATGCACATTTTTACACACACATACACATGCGTGCAGTTACACACATATAATGAATACACATAGACACATACACATACACATACTCATATAAACATACACATGCATAATCATATGTACACACACATAGACTCATATAATCATATTTACATTCATATATACATATACACATGCATATATACACACACACACAACACATGCATATGCACATATAGATACACATACATACACAACACATGCATACATATAAATAAAGAAATAAATAAATAAATTCTATTTCAAAAATCCTAATTTGAAAACACTAATTTCGATATTAGGGTTTTAAAACCCCTAATTTAAAAACTCTAATTCAACCTTTTAGCCATATGATTGAAGTATATGTACACATTGCATCTATTCCTCCGACGTCCTACTAGAGAGATGTCTCTCCACCCAACCTTATGCCTCGATATATAGCTACTCGAATCAACGAGGATCAGAATATATATAAAGATATATACACATCATGTAGATACACATACATAAATATAAAATGGAGTAGATATATTATGCATCACACATACATGCCTAAATGCACACATAAATATATATATACATGCATACATATTTACATGTACACATTTACACATAGACACATATACATATATACATGTACACATCACATATACATGCCTACATGCACACACACACACACACACACACACACACACACACACACATATATATATATATATATATATATATATATATATATATATATATATATATATATATATATATATATATATATATATATATATATATATATGCATACATATTTACATGTACAAATTTACACATAGACACATATACATATATACATGTACACAATTATAAACAATTGCATATATTACATGAATACATGAATACATGAATATTTTACATAAATGCATATGCATATATACACATATGCATACTAACACATGTATACATATATCACACAGATGCACACACATACATATACATGAAATACATATATATATGCATACTAACATATGTATACATATAATACACATGAATACACACACATATGCATACATACATGATAAAAATTTGCTCCTCGAAGATAAAGCTATATATAAAATAATTAGGCATACCCCGAGCTCCATGTTCTAACTTAAAAGAACATGATTTCATCTCTCTAGTAGGATTCATCGTTATTCAAGTTAATAAAAAATCTATTATCTGATATCCATTTAGAAGCTTCAAGTTATTGATCGATAATTAGAGTAGAATTTACTATCTAATCTGCTCGTATGTTTTCATTATTGCCATCATTTTGGTAAGACATCAATATAGTCTCATCTTCATTATCCTTATTGATTTCATTTATTTCTTCTATTATTAAATCTGTGTTCTCATGAGTCACATCATTTATTGATGGATTAATATCTATTTCTGGTAATTCCTCTTCCTCATCAGTAGAATCAGCATGTAGAGAATGATCCTCTTCATCAAAAAGATTAGTATCATTATCACATATAATGATTCTAATTTCTCTTTCAGATGTTGATGTATCAGTATCTGATGCTGAATCATCAAGAGGACTTTCTTCGATCTCTCTAACAATAAACTGTTCAAACAATGACGTACCTCTAGGTTGCACATGAATGAATTGCCACCAAGGGTGAGCATCTGGGTTTTTATAAAAAAAATGCTTGTTCAATATGCCTAGGAAGAATATATGGTTCTTTAGTAGATCGCATTACCTTGGAAGAATCAATTGCCCAAAACCCAGATCATTCCTTTCTTAATGTGGAATTACTACCTTTATACTTGGCTCGAAACAAGTCAACCTTCAAAATGACCTATCAAAATATATAAAAACAAAAGCCCATTATTAGGTGCTTAAAAAAATAACTAACTCTATCATAAAAAATATAAATTTTTTTCTACCTATTTGAATGTACGAAATGAAATTTCGTAGATACCAACAATAGTTCCTACGTAACCAAGTTCGCCATCTATAAGGTTCGTATCTTTTGACCCAGCACGTGATAGTTGCTTGAAAGAAGCAACAATACTAGAATCCTCTGTTTTACGTAAAGAATCAATGGCTTTGATTCTAATATGCTATCCAAAAGCCCACATATTAGTGAACATTCGAGCCTGCAAAAGCAATTCAATTAGTAAATAGAAACTAATATACATATATGAAAAAAAAAATATTATTAAAATAAAATTACCTTTCGTTCACAACCTATCATTAACTCTCTCTGCTCATATGAGATTTCTTCATTATTTGCGTTGGCGCTGTGGAGGTGATTGCAATCCGGGTGGATCGAGTCTAGTCGTGGCACACACAGGGTGTATGAAGCTAATGAATGTTGGAAGGTTTAAGGACGTGAAAGTGAAATTAATGTTGAGTATGGAGAAGAGAGATGTTGAAATGATTATGGGAATGGAAATGTAGGAGTGCAAGTTAGATTTATGAACATGAATGATAAGAATGAAAGAGAACCATACACACGAATCAAATTTGGAAGGAAGAATGGTCCATTGAAGGAGCTTCTTAAACACTTCCTAATTCTAATCCATATGCATAGTCTTCTTTAGATGATATGTATGCATGACGAGAATAGATGGAATCCTTACACATAAATCAGTTTCGAAAGGAAGAATGGTCCAATATTGGAGCTTCTTATACACTTTCAGAAACTAATCAATATGTATGGGTATGTATGGATTATATGCATGCAAGTGAATTATGATGATAGAGTTTAATCACAAGCTCAATGAAACATCCTCATTGGCTCAACGCAATACTTTGGAGCCTTCTCACACATAGAAGAAAATAGAAGACATGTAAAAATACTTAAGAGACTGAGAGACAAGAGACAAGAGACAAGTGACAAGTGACATGAATTAAAGGGATTTGAATTAAGATACATGTATAAGATCGTCGTGATACGTCAAGCTAAGCTGTCTACTAATCAAAGGCGGTTCCGACCCTCAAACCATGATAGTTCAACCGAATGTCACACGTAAGAAGATGAGTTCCACTTCATTGACACTATGTATGTCTAAGCTTGTAACGTCTAACTAAAGAAGTCTAAGACTCATTAAAACCAGCTCTAAGTCACTCACATGCTCCACCGAGGGTGAGTCAAGATAAAGATACTGGTTTCAAGAGCCTATCCTAGATTGGAGTTCTAACTTAAATTTGAAACTAGGTACTATACTCATACTAGCCCACCTTGGATCCTCACTCGCTCAACCGAGGGTGATCATCTCCAGGAAACCTTAAGCTAGCAAGAGCCCTATGAATGCCTAACAATGATGCTCTAGGAGTTTGGAGGGGGGTTTATATAGTTTTTTGAATGAATTTGGGCCCTTGGATCTAGAGAAATCAACTCTCAACTCTAGGATCACTACTTTCGATTACAACCATTTGATTTAATCAAATCAATGGCTTGGAATTGTTCTTTCTATCAAACCTAGTGTAAAGAAGTGAAATTTAGGCACCCTCATTCTCCACCATTGGATCTGGGGATGATCTAGACCGTCGGATTAGTGCTGACATCAATTCGGATAAGATATGCCACTATTTTTGGAGAAAAGTTACATTATTGATCTTTAAGTGTCAAAAAAGTCTTCTTTGATGAAAAAAACTCGTGGAGTCTCCTTGCTTTAAGCATAAGTTCATCTCCACCCTTGAATATGAGCTCATCTTGATCGTACAACATGGCTCAATCAGCTTTCACCATGCGGCAGCCCTTCAACCCCTCAATTTGCTTAAACTAGAAAACTGTGGTGACCTTGAAAACTGGACTTTGTGCTCTTTGACCCTCCAAAAAGGCTTTGATGAAGATGAAACTTTGTAGGACTATGTTTCCAAAGATCTCCTTCAGGAATATGCAAAAAAAACTCCCATCTGAATCTCCCTTGTACAAGTTTGACTACATTTGGAAGCTTGCAAGGTGGCATTAAGGTGTCTAGGAAGCTCTAATAGCGTTGAAACTTTGTACAAATATGTAGGCTCATATGATCTTTATACATGCCAAACCATATGGCTAACAAAAATTCCTATACAAGATTTTGTAGGGTCTAAGTGAAAAAATTACATTTTTTACAAAATGCACATGGCATATCAATGTGCTAGAAAATCCATTTTCATGTGAAATTTGGGCTATAGACTGCCTTTGATAGGCTTTACAAGTATATGAATTTTCATGTGATTTGAAGACATTGAAATTTTTACCCTAATTTCCAAAGTTTGACCAGCTTTGACCGCTACCTTGGATTTGCTCGATTTCTTCCAAAGTTTGCATGTGAACTCCTTTTGACATCCTTGATGCATCTTGGAATTCTGAGGGAATTCTCGCTACCTTCACCGAATGTGTTTCCTGTAGGCCTTCATGAGTGAGAGAGGAGAGAAAATCTCGACGACATTCGCCCCCACTAAACCTGCGACTCCTCCGGAAGCGCCACTCTAGTATCTGTGAAAAACAAAATGTTCCAGGCATTAAATTCTTTTATAGGCAACATAAGAAACATGGAAGGAAAAATTGATCATATGCATGAATGAGTAGGCAACGTGACATGAAGCAAAATTTGCATGAAAGAAAGAATTGAAACACGCAACATGAATGCATGAACAAATAGGCAACATATATGCAAATGAACAAGCAACATTGGCTACAAGAAAGAAAACAAACAAGCATCAATATGAAGTGGAAGTGGATGTATTGACTCATTTTGAGCATCAGTTCCTCTCATCTTGAAGAAAAATTTGTACCTTTTTCATAAAGCAATCTACCTTAAATACGATTATAAACAAAGATTTAGGATTTTCAAGAGACATCTTTCATCTTTAGCTTATTTTAGATCAACTCCTTTCCTACATAAATATGAATATGCTCTTTCTCTAATAACATGCAAGGAAATCTAACTAAACTCTACTAATGCATAAATCTACCTATATAGCCCATGATTTATTCTATTATGCCTCTTTATCTTCCTTTGGCTTGCCCTTTTTTTTTGTGATGATGATGATGATGATTTGGCAACTTTATGGTTACAAGCACTTTTTTGGGGTAGAAGAAAGTGTAAACTTCTTGGTAACATGTAGCAACTTTTTTTTTTATGACGGGGAAAAATTAAACCCCGATACAAGGTACAACCATTTTTGATGACGGAGAACAGTCGTTTAAACTTCGATACAAGTGCTATGAGATGGACTAAGGATGTAGAAACATGCAGTAGCAGGAGCTAGGATTTCAACATTTATGCTTTCGATACAGGATACATATGCATGTTTATATATGAAAATCATATTACCAAAATAGACCTCCAAATCTACATATCCTATCTTTCCATAATCTGAGATTATAACCGATTTCTTAGTAGATAAATTACTACTTAAGATACCATTTTACACAAGTAGAGAAATCATCATTTGCCCTTTTTTTGGACTCAAGTGATGTGGATATGCAATGCAATGCAAAGACTGAAAAAAAAACATGCATGAAACAAAAATAAAAAAAAATAGAATGAACTTGAAAAAACACAAAGCAACATGAACTTGAAAAATTAATGATATTTTTATATGTTATATATATATATATATATATATATATATATATATATATATATATATATATATTCTTTTTTTTTCTTTTTTTAATAATTTTTTTTTAAAATTTTTATAACATGGATACTCTTCTTTATGAATCGGCCTCTTTGTTATCATCTTCTTCAATGTCGTCATCCAAAATGTACTCATCATTATCACGTTTCTTGAATAGCTTTATCCATTTACCTGCAATCAAAGTTTTAGTGCAACACCATTTAATTCACAAAGAGCATACGTACCATTGTTGTTGACTTTTGATACAATGTATGGCCCAAACCACCGTTGAGTGAGCTTTTTGCGTGCATCATATTGAGAGTCAAATGTACTATCATAAATGAGCATCCAATCTCCTACTTCAATTGGATTAGGACGCAATCGATGAGTTTTATCAAAATAATGCTTGTTCTTCATTCTAGATTCTCTTAATTTTTCAATGGCATCATCAAGTCTTAATTTACCTTGTTCTAACTGTTTAATGCGCAAACTCAAAAAATCATCAGGAGACATGTTTTCAGACCAAGGAAAATTTGACCATGCAAAAATATGAGACTGAATTGGAAACAATGGTTTTTGATAGTACATGAGTTCAGTAGGCATATACCCAGTAGTACGTGTGCACGTCATTCTATCTGCCCAAAGTGCAAAAGGTAAGAATCTAGGCCATTGTTTGATGTCACCATTACATGCTTTAGATATGGCTTTCACAATAGGTGGATACCCTCTCTCTATTTTACCATTGGCCTCTGGATTATATGCAGTAGTGAGAGACAAACAAATACTGTGATGTTCAAAGAACTCTTTGGCTTCTCTCGCATTTAACTCTCCATGATCGGCATCTACTTTCTCTATGTACCCAAAGTGACTTATGACATCTTCAAGCAAGAATTTTCAAACATTGTAAGTGGTCTTAGATCGTAGTGCACGTCCCTCTACATGATTAGTTAAGTCTTCTCTTACAAGTACAATGTAACGTATTTTGTCAATACCTTTCGGCATAGTTACAAGATCTACTACCCACTTGTAGTGAATACAGGGTGGATAAGTAGGATGCAATGGATCTCTATGTTTGACTGATGAATGAAGTTGACAAGTAGAACATGTAGAAACATAGCTACTAATGTCAATGTACTTCCTAGGCCAATAATAGGTACTTCTAATTTTTTCATATATTCCAAAAATCCTTTATGACCTGCCCATGATGTCTCATGCATTTCCTTCATTACTTGCAATTGAAGACCTCATTTTCCTAAGACTCGTTGTGGATTCTTAACCTTACCCTTAGCATGTCTCCAAAGATAACCATTACATAGGAAAAAGTTATAAGCTCGTTTCCTAATGTTACGGAACCTATTCGTAGTCCAACTAGGTAATGGTTGTAGTGTACTCAAATACTTTCCTATGTCTCTCCATTCATTTTCGTACTCAGACTCATGAAATTTCTCATACTCATATATATGTGGAACATAGTCAACTAAGTTCACAGTCTTTATTAGATCACTTTCAAGATCATCATCAAATCTAGCTCTCGATAGCATATCAGCAATTGAGTTTGACTTACCTGAAATATGAACTAACTCAGGATTTATGAACTTAATATATGAGATCCATCTAAGCATGGCTATATCAGAGATGAACAATTGGCTATCATTCCAATGAGAGGCAAACAATCAGTCTCAACTTTGACATTTGCACCAATGAAATATTCTTTGTCTGTTTTCAAAGCTGTTACCATACCCCATAGTTCTCGTTTGATCTGTGGATATTTTCGTTGTGTTTCATGTAAAATTTTGGCACCAAACCTGATTGCATATCTATTCCCTTCACTATCATCTTGACTTATGACCCAATCTATACCAATAGGACTAGTATCAACAATCAATATAATAGGTTTGTTAGCAGAATAGTCTACACGCTTAAGGATGGGAGGTTCAAGCAATAATTTCTTCAATTTATGCATATCTTGAGTGTGTTTGTCAGTCCAAATAAATTTTCGTTTCTTCCTCAACAAGTCATAGAGACAATAAGCAACATGAGCAAAGTGTGGGATCCAAATAACATAAAAGATGCAAGCACCAAGAAATTTGCGTACCTCACTCACGTTGTTACATGTTTCAGAAATCTTGCTAATGGCATCAACTTTTTGTGGGTATGGCTTTCGACCATAATGACCACATAAATGTCCAACAATAAGAACCTCGTTGACACCAAAAAAAGATTTTTCTATGGAAAATGTGAGACCTACCTCTTCAAATCGTTGAAATATTCTTTCACAATCAGAGATATGGTCAAGAACAAATTTATGACATCTAGATGAGTCTAAAGTAATGTCCTTTACATGTTCCTCACTCCCTTTAATTGCAATATCATCAATGAATGGCATAGTTATATGAGGGATAAAATCATGTAAGACCATATTCATAGCACTCATCATATGAGCCATAGAATTAGTTGCTCCTTGAGGTAAAGTACACGGGGGAGCATTTATTTGTGAAAATGTATTGGAAACGAATTTCTTGAATTTACAAGAAATTCAAAAATTGACTACTTTCTTTCCGATTCGGTTGACCAAACGAGAGCCTTAGTATACAGGCGTCCATAAAAGTAAAAAATTGAATAAAACCAAAGGATTATGAGTTAGGAGTCAAAGATTGCTATTGTATAGAAATAAAGCTGAATAATGCCTTTTAAACTTGTGATGTGAAGTGTGTATATATGTGTGTTTCATGAATATGTTTTGTTTCAGCATTCAGCTTCAAAAATATGTTTTAAAGAGAATTGAGCAAGGTATGTAAGTTGTATGGAATGTTTAATAGTTTTATCAAGTGTTTTTTTTAAGAAAACAGGAATTGGATTAGCAAATGAAGAGTGACGACTCAGAATGGTGATCTTCTTCAGCAAAATTTCATCAATAAAGGGTTAGATTGTTTTTTGAGTTAATTTGTATATATATATAATGCTATTTAGTTTAAATGCTTCTTATTACTTGCCTAGATTTTATGAATGTAGGGAATGATCCAGGTAAAGACAACGAGAATGGAAGTCAAAGTAAAAAAAAATTCAGAATTCTTTTCATTAGTTTCCTCCTATAACCTAAATATTTTGCACCATGATTGGACTGGATTGCATGTAAAGTATGCATATTTTGAGTAGAGAAGAGCACATGTTTTAATTCCCATAGGTGCAGTCTCATTTGCACAATAAAACTGATATGTAAAACTGATTTGAGAAGAGTTGTGAGTGAAAAAGAGAGGAGTTGAGAGTGATGTCAAGAGTGGATGCATTTGAGAGTAGAGCTATGAGTGGAGAGTAATTTCTTCCTAATTTGCACCATCATTGAAAATGATTGCACCTAGAGTATGCATGTTTGAAAATGTAAGTGCACATGTGCTTTCAAATTGATAGATGCACGCCCAATTGCACGCTAAATAAGTTGTAAATACATCAAGAAAATTTGAGTTTTAGAATGAGTGAGAAGCCTTGTCATCGAATGCTAACTACCTCTCTTGTTGCACCATTATGTTTTTGATGCACTTAAAGTATGCATATGATAGGACCGCTACATGACCGTGCATAGACATAATGAATTGTATGCCCATGCACTTGATTCTTTTCATCCTACTTGAGTTTTAAACATGACTTGCAGATACAGAGATTGGTGGTGGTGTGTCCGGAGGCCACACAGGTTTGGAGGGGTGGATGTGATAGCGATTTCCACTCAAGAATTTTGTTTTATTGACCGAACTCCAATTGCAATACAAGGAGTTGAGCATGGGCATAGAGCATTATGAAGCAGATGATTTTTCAAATACCATGATAATAGGTATGAGAACAGCTAGCTGCTGCGGGTGAGAACTCCTTTTGGGAAAAATAGGATCGATACTCGAAAAAGAAAGGAAGGGGTGTTTGCACATGAGAGGATAGAGGCTTTGAAGTCAGAAACAAAGATGGAAGGCGGTAACATTTTTTGCTCAGAAGGGGAGGAGAGCGCTGTTGATAAGGGGATTTATCTTCAGGAAGGCGACAACGTTTTTTTCTCTTTTTTTGGGGACGGCAGAGGGAGATCGCAGCTTCTGAAGGGCATTCAAGGGGTTTTCTGGGGAAGATCGCATATAAGAGGTTTCTCTTCGTTTTCCTTTTTTTGGGAGATCCCATAGAGACGAGGAGGGCAGATTTGTTCGATGCTGAGGAATGCATGGCCTGTCAGGAGGAGGATAGTAGATTGAAGAGAGGACGCTTCTAATCAGAAGGGCATGTATAAGCAGACCAGGAAGAGCCGAAACTTCTTGCGGAGTGTCACAAAAGAAAAGAGAAGAAGGCTAACAATGTTGTCAAAAAGGAGCCCTTGGACACTGTGTTCTGATGGAAGATCTACCAGCGATAGTCTTTACGTATGGTGTATCACTTTAAATCGTGCACCGTGCAGCAATGATGAAAGAAGAGTATTCATATGTTATAGCTTTGACTAAACTCTCCTATGATTCGCTGCGGTGGATAATATTTGGAAAAGGCATTTTGCAGGCACATCCTTTCAGCCATGTTCATATTACAAGCATCCTTTCTGATGATTTTGTGACCTGCACATCGTATTGATGCAAAGTATTGATGTCCTTTCTAATTTTACACATCTCTACTTTCCATTTGAATGTTTCAATATGCGCTAAGGTTGTGCCTTGGAATCAGTGCATCACTTTTCTTTGCATACTGTTGGACGAGTAGATTCTGACAAAATACGACAATGTTAATCTTCTTGTAATGATGATGTACGAAACCAGGGAGCAGAACGAGATGACCAGGATCTAGTAGATAAATGTTGGAAAAAAAGAAATGATATTCTAACGGAGCGTTAAATCTATTGATTTGTTGGCTTAGCTGAAATTGCAGATATAATTGCAAATCTGATTTTGTTAATCGATGCGAACAGATTACTCTAATCGTAACTGTCATACTTGTTTATGGTTTGATTTTGGAATTCTATACTTGATGCATTTACATTTCTTTTAATAAGTTTCTGTGAGCACTGGTGATCGCTTGAAAGGCTATAAATGCGCAATGAACCTGATGAGAAGTGCCGCTTTTGTGTGTTGAGTGAATCTTCTGATTAGGCTATGAATTTTATGCAAATCATTTTCCATTTCTTTCGTTTGAATCTATAAACTGCATGGAATATTTTTTGTTGTTTAAGAACTTTTTGTTATTTGTTTTCAGCTCTTCCTGGTCTGCTTATACATGCCCTTCTGAATAGAAGCGTCCTCTCTTCAATCTACTATCCTCCTCCTGACAGGCCATGCATTCCTCAACATCGAACAAATCTGCCCTCCTCGTTTCTATGGGATCTCCCAAAAAAAGGAAAACGAAGAGAAACCTCTTGTATGCGATCTTCCCCAGAGAACCCCTTGAATGCCCTTCAAAAGCTGCGATCTCCCTCTGTCGTCCCCAAAAAAAGAGAAAAAAAAGCTGCCGCCTTCCTGAAGATAAATCCCCTGATCAACAGCGCTCTCCTCCCCTTCTGAGCAAAAAAGGTTACCGCCTTCCATCTTTGTTTCCGACTTCAAAGCCCTCTATCCTCTCATGTGCGAACACCCCTTCCTTTCTTTTTCGAGTATCGATCCTCTTTTTCCCAAAAGGAGTTCTCACCCACAACAGCTAGCTGTTCTCATACCTATTATCATGGTATTTGAAAAATCATCTGCTTCATAATGCTCTATGCCCATGCTCAACTCCTTGTATTGCAATTGGAACTCGGTCAATGAAACAAAATTCTTGAGTGGAAATCGCTACCACAACGCCATCCACAATCTTTATCTATGGGCCATTGAAACTTATCATAGACTTCTCTTGAAATCACATTGATTTCGGAGCTGGAATCTACTAATGCATTTACAATGATAGTGTTCTTATCATTTCCTATTTTAACATGCATCTCTGATGTACCTCTAGACCAAAATTTTCTTTTAAAGTGACTTTCAGGATTGTTTACATGATTTTCATGGTCAGGTTGAATAGGTCCTAAGAAATTTTTATTAACATTTACTTCATCATCATCAAAGTCCTCTTCATCAAATTTTTCATCAAAGTTTAAGGCTTCATTCATAGCTTGATCTTGATCTAGAGAATTTTGCATCTCAATATCTAGATTTTAATTAGGCCGATAAAGTTATCTTTAAAAACAGGCTTTGCAATAGAGAAAACTTGTTCTAAAGATGTAGTCACTTGACTCTTAAGCAAAATGTCATCTAAAATCTCCATAGGATCTATTTTTCTCTCAATTTTTGAAATCAAGATGGCTTTAGGTTTTCTCTTTGGTTTCTTTTGTTTTTGCTAAGGATCTTATTTTTGTTCATGTTCTTGTGTTTGTTCTTCAGTTTGTTTTGATTGTTCTTGTTTATGTAAAGGCTTTGGTTCTATTTTTCTTTGCATTGTCTTCTTCCCTTTTTGTTTCTCCTCTGGTTTTTGCTCATTGGGTTGTGATTCTTGTTTTTTATCTTTGGATTGTGATGTTTCTCCTTGCTCTATGATTGTTTCTATTCCCTCTGAGGTTTGTTTTTGAGTCACTCTTCTCTCACTAGGCTCAGCTTCATCTCTTTTTCGTTTTTCTTCTACATTGGATATGTGAGAAATAAGAGATTGATCTTCTATCGGTGACTCCCAAGCCATTATTCTCCTAATCTCGTCTTGGAAAGTTTTGGTGTAATTAGATTGTAAAGCATCTATAGTCTTGGAAAAATTGGATTGTGTAGCAATAAGAATTTCCATTTGCTTAGTGAGAATTTCCACTTGAGATTGTTCCACTATACTTTTATTTGGCTCTACTTTAAAACCTTCAGTAGGCTCCATCATTTGAGGAATAGGAGTAGAGTCAAAAAGCATAGCATGGGATTGTTCTCTAACTTGCTCCTTAGTTTGTGGAAGGCTAGCTTGAGGAACACTAGTTTGCTCATAAAGCATGGATTGTCTTTGATGTCTATGGGCTACAACCTCTACTACTTTATGCACTTTTTGCCAATTTTC
Source organism: Ceratopteris richardii (assembly GCA_020310875.1). NCBI lineage: Eukaryota > Viridiplantae > Streptophyta > Polypodiopsida > Polypodiales > Pteridaceae > Ceratopteris > Ceratopteris richardii. The sequence continues at coordinate 36,585,537 of CM035433.1, forward strand.
AGTAAGACCATAGCACTTATCTGGCTCTTCTAATCACCGTTCAACTTCCCTACAAGTTTCAGGATGAAGAAGCTTAAGAAAATTGATCACAAGATCAGGTTCCAAAGTTATCTTATCCTCATCAGGAAGTTGTTCATAGCCTCTAATATACTCATTTTGTAAGTGAGTAATATAGCTACTAGGCTTTGGGGAATTGACCCATCGTAAGAATCCATCCCGATTATGTTGGCTATAATCTTAAAGATAGAATTCTTTGAGCATCTCCTTTCTAAAATCACTCCAACGAAGAGTATCATATTGAGCGACATGGTTTATTATAGCGCTATCAACAATTCGTTCAAAGAATGATATCAAAAGATCTTGGGGAAGAACAAAAAATATAGCTTGCTCTTCAAACAAATCTAAGTAGCTTGTGATGTTGGTGCCATTGAATTTTCCCTTCTCTCTCAACATAGAAGAGACTATTCTTTGGCCTTATTTCTCAACAATAAGGGATTTGAATCCTTCCTCCATCTTACGTGAATGAGCAACTGATGCACGATTCTCTAGATCTCTCACAAATGCGTTTACTTCACGTCAAAGATGTGCACGATACTGTGAGAAATCCAGTGCAACACTCAAGAATGATGATGATGAGGATGAAAAATATGAAACAAAGGATATGGATCACAACCTCCCAACAAGATCAGAAGAAAATGCCACGTAGAGTTTCACATCGGGTTCAAATGTGGAGGTGATCGCAATCCAGGTGGATCGGGTCCGGTCGTGGCACACACAGGGTGTATGAAGCTAATGAATGTTGGAAGGTTTAAGGACGTGAAAGTGAAATTAATATTGAGTATGGAGAAGAGAGAGATGTTGAAATGATTATGGGAATGGGAATGTAGGAGTGCAAGTTAGATTTATGAACATGAATGATAAGAATGAAAGAGAACCATACACACGAATCAAATTTGGAAGGAAGAATGGTCCATTGAAGGAGCTTCTTAAACACTTCCTAATTCTAATCCATATGCATAGTCTTCTTTGGATGATATGTATGCATGACGAGAATAGATGGAATCCTTACACATAAATAAGTTTCAAAAGGAAGAATAGTCTAATATTGGAGCTTCTTATACACTTTCAGAAACTAATCAATATGTATGGATATGTATGGATTATATGCATGCAAGTGAATTATGATGATAGAGTTTAATCACAAGCTCCATGGAACATCCTCATTGGTTCAACGCAATACTGCGGAGCCTTCTCACACATAGAAGAAAATAGAAGACATATAAAAATACTTAAATGACTGAGAGACAAGAGACAAGAGACAAGTGACAAGTGACATGAATTAAAAGGATTTGAATTAAGATACATGTATAAGATCGTTGTGATACGTCAAGCTAAGAAGTCTACTGATCAAAGACGGTTCCGATCCTCAAACCATGACAGTTCAACGGAATGTCACATGTAAGAAGATGAGTTCCACTTCATTGACCCTATGTATGTCTAGGATCATAATGTCTAACTAAAGAAGTCTAAGACTCATTAAAACTAGCTCTAAGTCACTCACACGCTCCACTCAGGGTGAGTCAAGATAGAGATGCTGGTTTCAAGGGCCTATCCTAGATTGGAGTTCTAACTTAAATTTGAAACTAGGTACTATACTCATACTAGCCCACCTTGGATCCTCACTCGCTCAACCGAGGGTGATCGTCTCAAGGAAACCTTAAGCTAGCAAGAGCCCTATGGATGCCTAACAATGATGCTCTAGGAGTTTGGAGGGGGGTTTATATAGTTTTTTGAATGAATTTGGGCCCTTGGATCTAGAGAAATCAACTCTCAACTCTAGGATCACTACTTTGGATTATAACCGTTTGATTAATCAAATCAATAGCTTGGAATTGTTCTTTCTATAAAATCTGTGTAAAGGAGTGAAATTTAGGCGCCTTCATTCTCCACCATTGGATCTGGGGACGATCTGGACCGTCAGATCAGTGCTGATATTAATTCGGATAAGATATGCCACTATTTTTAGAGAAAAGTTGCATTATTGATCTTTTTTGTCAAGAAAGTCTTCTTTGATGAAAAAAACTCATGGATTCTCCTTGCTTTAAGCATAAGTTCATCTCCACCCTTGAATATGAGCTCATCTTGATCGTACAGCATGGCTCAATCAGCTTTCATCATGTGGCAGCCCTTCAACCCTTCAATTTGCCTAAACTAGAAAACTGTGGTGACCTTGAAAACTGGACTTTGTGCTCTTTGACCCTCCAAAAAGGCTTTGATGAAGATGAAACTTTGTAGAACTATGTTTCCAAAGATCTCCTTCAGGAATATGCAGAAAAAACTCCAATCTGAATCTCCCTTGTATAAGTTTGACTACATTTGGAAGCTTGCAAGGTGGCATTAAGGTGTCTAGGAAGCTTTGATAGCCTTGAAACTTTGTACACATATGTAGGCTCATATGATTTTTATACATGCCAAACCATATGGGTAACAAAAATTCATATACAAGATTTTGTAGGGTCTAAGTGGAAAAATTACATGTTTTACAAAATGCACATGGCATATCAATGTGCTAGAAAATCCATTTTCATGTGAAATTCGGATTATAGACTGCCTTTGATAGGCTTTACAAGTATGTGAATTTTCATGTGATTTGGAGACATTGAAATTTTTGCCCTAATTTCCAAAGTTTGACCAGCTTTGACCGCTACCTTGGATTTGCTCGATTTCTTCCAAAGTTTGCATGTGAACTCCCTTTGACATCCTTGATGCATCTTGGACTTCTTAGGGAATTTTGGCTACCTTCACCGAATGTGTTTCCTGTAGGCCTTCATGAGTGAGAGAGGAGAGAAAATCTCGACGACAGCGCGTTGCAAACGACTATATAGCCAATCCGTGAAAGAAGATATATGTGTAATCTCATTATTATCGAGATTACGTCTATATCTTTTGTTTTTTTGCCTTTTACTTTGGAGATTTTGAAGTTCCTGTTTGTAATCGCTAAGGAATGCATTGGCTATTATATGCTACAAAAGTAGAAACATCATTTTTTTCTTGAAATATAAATAAGAATGGAATTCCCTTACCTGATAATACCTCATCTGTTATTTTTGAAGAAGACTCGTTGGTCCATGCACGTGGAGCTTATTCATGAACTCTTTCAAGGTACTCACTAACATAATACATGCACTCTTCAAGCATCCAACCCTTTGCCATGGATCCTTCTGGTTTCACTCTTTGTCGCACATAACCTTTTAATATTCCCATAAATCGCTCGATCCAAAAAATCCATCGAGTGTTGAAAACACCTGCAATCTCTATTTCATCTACAAGATGGACTAATAAATGAACCTGAATATCAAAAAATAAAGTAGGAAGTTCTTTCTCCACCAAACATAGTAGCTCTTTGCATTCACGTTTTTTTTGTGGGATCGAGTTTTTGTCAATCTCTTTGGATGTAATCCACCTATACATATCATAAAAATAATTATTAAGAAGTTAATTCAAAAATAAAAGATATCCAATATTCATACATATTAAATATAAAAGTATCATAATTACCTTATAAGTGATCCAATACGATAGATCACATCTCGTACTCCTTTCGTTGTACATCCATCGATAACCAAAGGTAAAATATGTTTCAAAAAGTTATGCCAGTCATGGGTCTTTAACCCAGATAAGCTCTTATCATCCATAGTAAACATGTTTTGAAAAGATGCTCCATATCTTGTAGGAGTCTTAATCAATTGAATTCTATTGTTGATAGTCTGTATCTCTTTTGTTGCAAGTACCCAAGGAGCAGGTGCATAAGTCGTTTCTTGTCGATGTCTATAAAAAACTGGCCATAACTTTGGTTTTGATTTTTGATCTTTCAAATCATTCCTTGATGCTATGGTATCTTTTAGTCCAAGAAGATGCTGCCATAGTGAATAACCAATATTTTTGAATATATGCATAAGATTAAGAAGATGACATACTTTTAATTCTTTCCAATACTCCAAAGAATACCATATTGATATGTTCTCAGCGAGTGACAATTTTCCTTTACCTCTCTTCACATACTCATTATCTGAATCATCACTGAAGATTTCTGGTTTTGGATCTATGAGAGGTCCATTTGTCCATTTTTTATACCAATCCATAGGCATCATAGGTTTTGGACACTGACCTGTTTCAAGCTTTCCATTAAAATGTATCGCTTCTCTTTTAGATCTTAATGAATGATCATCAGGCAAGAATCCTCGATGTCGAAGATAAATATTTTTGTTGAGATTCTTACTATAGATTGATCTCAACCAATCACCACAATATGGACAAGCTTTATAACCCTTAGTAGATATTCCTGCATCATGAAAATGATAAAAATATAATTAGATTAAATCCTTTTTATTTACATGCATATTAAATAAAAAAATTACATCAATATCTGAACAAATACCATATCCTGGAAAATCGTGAATAGTCCAAGCCACAATACCACCAACCGTAATATGTCTTTCATTGATGCTTTTTGATACATCAATGAAATTAATACCTCTCCATAACTCTTGGAGATCGTCAATGAGAGGAGCAAGATATATATTCATATCTTTAACTTGTCTTTTGCGCAGGATTAAAAGTGAAAGCATTAAATGTTCCTTTTTAATGCTAAGATATGGCGGAAGATTGTAGTTTATGACTACCACTGGCCATATTGACCATTTACTGGATTCCATGGAGAATGGATTAACCCCATCTAATGCAACTCCTAACTTTAGATTCTGTGGATTTTATGCAAATTCAGGCCATGTAGAATCAATATGCTCAAAAGCAACACTATCATGAGGAATTCTGATTAGTCCATCAGTACTTTTATGATCATGTCCCTAAGTCAAAAGCTTTGATGATTCAGGGCTTTGAAACATATGTCTAATCCATGGTGCCAATGGAAAATTTCTCAATACCTTTTTTGGGATTTTACCTTCTTCGCCTTTATATCGAGGAGATTGACATTTGGGACATGTCAAAGAGTCTGCATATTCACCTCTATATAAAATACAATCATTAGGACATGCATGTATACATTGATAATCTATACCAAGATTATTGATTATCTTCTTCATTTCATCATGTGAGATAGGAAGAATATTCTGACTTGGTAAAAACTTTTCAGATAATAACCTGTAAGTTCATCAAAAAAAGATATATTAAGAAAAGTAAATAAATAAATACACACACACACACACACACACACACACACACACATATATATATATATATATATATATATATATATATATATATATATATATATATATATATATATATATGTGTGTATATATATATGCATATAGTTTTATATATATGTACACTTATGTGTATGTGTATGTGTATGTGTATGTGGATGTGAATATGCATGTGCATGCATATACATATGTGTATGTGTATATGTATATATGTATGTATATGTGTTTTATAGGTGTATATGTATGTATATATACGTATGCATATATGTATGCATATATGTATATGTATGTGTGTATACATGTGTATGTATGTATGTATGTATGTATGTATGTATGTGTATGTATGAATGTGTATATATGTATGTATGCATGTGTAGCTGTGTATATTTGATTTCATTTTTAATTGTTTTTTGTATATTATGGTTTGTAGATTTTCATATCTAGGCCATTGAATCGTCTGGCAGTTTCCCATTTTATAGTCAATCTATTACCTATCTTGCTAAGCTGTTTACAGATATTATATAGCCGTTACCAAGGAAGGTATTAAGTCATATGTAAAATGGAAGGATCAAATTTTTCGCAAATATTTTGAAAGGTGCATTAATAGTTTTAAAAGATGGGCGGACAAAAAGTGTCCATTCAATTCTAGTTCTTGTTCTTACCTTATCTAAAGTAAGAATAAAAACCTGCATTGAATGGACACTTTTTGTTCACCCATCCTTTAAAATTATTTTTCCATCCTTCAAAATCTTCAAGATAAATTTGCTCCTCCCATTTTACATGTGACTTAATACCTTCCTTGGTAACTGCTATTTAATATTTGTATAATTAGCAGCACAGGTATTAGGTCGACTAAAATAGGAGAAACATATGTGTTAAGAAGATTCTAAAGGCTAGATGGATAAAACATCTTCAATCGAGAGAGGTATGTATAATTTGACCTTACTCTCATAACATGTGTATGTGTGTATATGTGTGTGTATGTTTATATGTGTGTGTATGTTTATATGTGTGTATGCATTCATATATATTATGTGTATGTTTATGTATACAATTTTTATATATACATTTATGCATGCATATATATATACATACACACACACACACACACACACACACACACACACATATATATATATATATATATATATATATATATATATATATATATATATATATATATATATATATATATATATATATATATATATATATATATATATATATATATATATATATATATATATATAGATAGATAGAAAATTGAAAATTATACCTTAATAGTGTTGAAACAGATACATTACTCCATCCAAAACGATTTTGAAGATTGAGAATAAGTAAGCTCGCACTTAGTCATGTCAAAGGACTTCCTTCATATACATGCTTTAGACATTACTCTCGAAGATTTTTCTCATTTTTAGAAATATCAATGCTCTCACTTTCATTTTGATACCAATCCTCAATAAAATGTGCCATGCCATCATCTTCATCATTGTCACACAAATCTTGTACTTTATCGTCTTTTGAATATAGATCTTTCAACCTTGCATATTCCACATGATTACTTTTGCGTAGCCTCCTCATAGAAGCTTCAGATAAATGAGGTCTTACTGGCAATTGTGAATGGTGTGAAGGAATATCATCAACATCATACATTGGAATCTACACATATGAATAAAATTCATTAGTACTCCATAAATGAATAAAAAGTAAACTTTAAATATAAAATTAAGTATATAAGTTATTAAATATGGATAGAAAATTTTTATTCTCTCTAGCTAAAAGGTGCTCTTGGAGGTCTACGCCATCCATAATTCACTAATAGTTCGTCACCGGCATGTAATGTAGTAATAGCATTGAAAACTATGTATCGTGATACATCTCTACTCATATATGGTGATTCATGAAAATATTGGCATCGCATAAGCAACATTTTTTAACATTGATTATGCGATATTTTTTAGCATCACTTATGTGACGCAAAAGCATCGCTTATGCAACACTTTTTAAAACCGTCACCTTAGCGACGCTCTATGTGAGCGTCACACACTCCATCGTGCAGTACGTAAAAAAAAACATCGTTTTATTCGTCGTTTTATCGACGGTTCATGCGGGACACTCATTGCAACGCATTTTGCAATTTTATAGCGATAAAATCATGTCGCCTTAACCGTCGCTATGCGCCCGTATTCCTTGTAGTGATTTGCTTCAAGTCTTTAGGTCTTTTGATGACTCAAGCTATCACTTGGACTTGCCATGGACTTGTTCCAATAACTCTCACATATATCCCACGACCAAAAATCACCTCTATATATACACATTGATTGAACTTGAAATTTGAATTTCCCTCACCCAAAAGTGTTCCTAAACTTTAGGTGATGATTGATTTAGTCTCAACCACCAAATGAGTCATGGTTCTTGGCTCCTAGCTTCCTCAAATTCCTCATTTCTTCTTCTTTTACGTTTATCCAAGGAGGTTAATTTGATGATGACTTCTCCTAGACGAGACATGGACTGTATCTGCACTGCTACTCTGTCATCATGGGTTGGGCCTACCTTTTCTAACCTTTGCAGCCATTCTGGAGCTTCAATCTCAAATGTATCAATTCCTTCCTCTGTTTGTTTGTCTCTAGGTGCAGGCATAGGTTCATAAGGGTCCTCAAATGTCTCTTCTATTTCAATTGGAACTAGTTTTTCAGGCTCTGGCTCCACCAAGGGAGAAGGTTGATGTTCATATTGGAGAAGCTTATTTTGCAAAGCTGTCAGTTGTGCTTTCAATTCTATCACCTCTTTAGATGTGATGTCTGTAGGTGCTGCTTCTTTCGGTTGCTCTTGTTGATTGGCCAATTGCTTCCGTACATCATCACACTCTTTTTCTAAGGCATCATATGCCTCTAGGATGTCAGCATGGGTGTCCAATATGATCTGCATGTTGGCTGATGGGAGGGCTCTGAACCTTTTCGATTTGATCTCTTTTGGTGATCCTTCCATTGCCGCTTCTAGATTCTCTTCATTCTGTCTTTGGAGTCTTTTATTCTCTTCTAATGCTGCTGACATATGTTTCCTCAGTAACATGAGGTTACGATGGATCTTGAGATTGTCTGCTTGTTGGGCGTGTAGCATTTCCTCGAGGTGTTGCTGCATCTGTGTATCTGGTTGGGGGGATTGGCCACCAATTCCTCATATTGCCTTTGTAAGGTATCATAATTATGTTGTAGTTTCCTCTTGTCCTCCATGTTTGTGATTCTTTCTTGTAATGTTTCATGGACTCTGAATAGGTTCGTATGGTGTGCATGTAAATGCTGATAATTGTGTTGTAACTGAGACACACATTGATACAAAGTATTGAATACATTATTTATAGGGGTGGATGCTAGGAAGGTTTGGAATGCAGGGGGATAGGGAGGAGGGAAGGGGGTGGTGAATGCTGTGGTGAGAAGTGGTGATGTTGGTGGTGGGGGAATGGGAGATTGTGGAAATATGGGGGGAGGGAGAGGTGCGGTTGTGGGTGAGATGTCCTTTTGGTCATGTGTGGATGCAGTCGTGGAAGTTACCATACACATGGGAATGGTACGTGTGGTGATGGTAGTGAAAGTGTACAATGGTGTGTTTAATTGTGCATGTGGGCTGCCTAGATGTGTGACAGGAGAGATTGGATTTCCTGTAACCATAGTTAGAGTCCTGTAGCCCATGGTGATAATTACTGTGGTAGTGGTGTCAGATTGTGAGAGTTGTGAGGGATGAACCATATTGTGTGCTTCACTAAGGGTAGTGGAAACCATGGCGGTGATAGTAGAGGCAATGGTGGTGGTACAAGGTGAGGGGGGTGGAGTTGGAGGGGAGGGGGGTAAGGATGGTGATAGGGGTGCACTGGACGCATGGGGTTCTTCAATGTTTTGAGTGGAGTGTGTTGTGGTGGTGATCATGGAAGTGGTGTCATGTGGTTTTGATACTATAATATGTATATGCTTTCCTGATCTTGAAGGGCGTCTTTCACGTCTTCATTTGAATCTCTACGAGTGGGCAAGGGTAGTGTGAACCGCTTCAGGTACTCCTAGTGCATCAGCAAGCATGTCGAGGGAAGCTATGAACTCACCATCCACACCTCCTTCTTCAAGTATCTAGTTCATTAGGGCCTTCATAGATGCTAAGGATAATCTATGTTGCTCCTGAACCAAGTTCATAGTATCATACAATGTCTTTATTTGTGTTGTGTATGCTGGGGCTCCCGCTAGCTCTAGTATAACATGTTGCATATGTTCTTGCTCCTCTTCATCATTTGGCTCTTATTGTTCTTCTTCAGTCTCCTCCTCATCTTCCTCGAAAGAATGGGAAAAGAGTGTAAGATAATGGATGGAAAAAACGATAGGAAGGTGGGCAAATGGGCAAAATGAGTGCCAAAAGAGTGTAGATTGATGGTAAAATCTGCTCTCAATGAGGAGAAATCAAAACTACCAACACTCAAACACCACCACCACCACTACCACCAAAATCTCCACAATCACTACCAAAATGACCACCAAGACCTCTATCTAACACTTTGATACCATGTAGAGAGTACACATGTGAATAACAAATGAAAAGAAGAGTGTACTCAAAAAATGAAAAAGTGTGTGAGACTCAAACTTAGTAGAACAAGAAATGGGTAAACTCACATGGATTTGAAATTAGCTTGCTAAGAGCATGGAGTACAATCCTCAAGCTTCTTATCAAGTACAAAGTGGGGGAGAGGTCCTCCTTAAATAGAGTTCGAGGGGTCTCTCCAAAGTACATCATATGTGGGATAACTCCCCTTGAAGGGGAATGAGTACACTCGTAGAAAGAAATGGCAATGGACCCAAATTCAATGAGATACAAAATAAAAAGGAAATGAAATCAAAATGTAATCTCTCCTAGATACAATATGGAGATGCACTCTCATACTCTCAACACATTGTTACATAAGATTGCCATGGTCTTGGACTTCAACTACTTCAAAAACATCATCTTCAATCTCTATGATCTTTGCCTTGCATTTTATCATTTCATTATTGATATCACTCGACGTTGGGCATCCCCAAAGCCTTAGAGTCCATGCTAAGTGTCTTCTTCATTCGGTTTCCAAGCTTGAACCTTGAGGACCACCACGTTTAATACTAATTTGTCAATCCTCCTCTTGATCATTCCTAGTTTCAATATGTTCTTTGTCCTCCATATCTTCATTTACATTATAATGTAATGAAAAAAATTCGTAAAATTATACATCTATTGAGGCTTTTTTCTCTTTTATTTTTTGGTTTACAATAATTATATCCATTTTTTTGCTTGTGTATATTATAAATAAACATTTCACTTATATGGATTTAATTCTCTATCTTTATTCATAAGGCACATAGGCATATCACATATATCCAAACACTTTCATATATGAACGGTCTAGTTTCTTTCCATAACAAGCCTCATCACGTGTAGTGGTGTTTATAAGTCAGTTTGGTTCGATATTCATGATGTCATTTATTGTGGTTGTTGCATTGCCCCAAAAGAAATTTGGCATATGCATCCTTTTAAGCATTTCCATAGAAAATTCTACTATGTATTTATTCTTCCACTTTGGTACCCCAATTTTTTGGGGCGCATCCTTTTAAGCATTTACATAGAAAATTCTACTATGTATTTATTCTTCCACTTTGGTACTCCAATTTTTTTATCCATTGACTACATAAGAACCATTAGAACTCATTTGAGAAGTAATCTCCACGCCATGTCGCCTCAAACACTTGATATAACTTCTTGTGTCTCTTTCAACCATAACTTTGAACGTCTTAAAATGGTGAAACATGCCAAACTTATTTCTCATGTAGTATAATTGAACCACCCTAGTGAAATCATCAATGAAGACAACACAAGACCTATTACATCCCAAGTAATTTTCCATTTTTGTTCCCAAAACATCTATGTATACCAAATGCAATGGATGATTACTAATAAGCTATTCTTCTTGAAAGGTAACCTAGCCTTTTTTACTATTTGGAATGCTTCATGTAAACTATTCAATACTTTCGTGTTAAATTTGGGTAATCCATGCATATAATTCATCTTATACATCAACTTTTGGACATTGATATCCTCTTGTGCATATGTCAACTTTCGCAATCTACCATTTTCCATATACAAAGTGGAAAATTTGATAAGGATTTTGCTTCCTGTCAAGTTTAAACAATCTTTATTCATTCTTTTCTCCAACCCAAAGCTTTTCAATCTCATTGGTATACTTCATAAAACATACTTTCTAGTTGAATTTTATTTTATTCGTTTTTTGAACAACTACCACAAACAGACGAGGTTCTTGGTGTTGGCCGGTACATGGATGACATTGCTCAAGCACGTTACAAGATGATTTCCTTTGAGTATCACATGCACAATGTGTGTGATGTGTTGTGGAGAATCATCCCCTATATCTACATGGACCTTGATGGTTGAAACCTTCATGTTTGAGGATAATTCTCTATTGTAGCTCATGTGATTGATGCACAAACTATCAATATACCATACACTATCCACATTTGGATAGTGCATGGTATATTGATAGTGTATCATCACCCATTTGGATCATTTCCAATAAATTTTAAGTATCTTTCGAGGAGGAGCTAGAAACATAATTGCCTTGTGCTTGTAAGTTGAATTGTACATCAGATTTGCATGTTTTTGACATCCTCTTTGATAGCACTACCTTGCATAATGTCTTGGCTTATCAAATAAATAACATCCATCTAAATTATTATCTTGGTTTTATCTACCTCGAGTTCCACGAGATCTTTCTATATTATTGGATGAGCTATCCTTTTAGTCTTGAGTTAATTATGGTTTTGTTTGTTCATGAACCTTAGTTCTATCCATAAAGATTAAGGATCATTTTTCATAATGGCATGAAATTGTGATTGCATAGTAACCGTCAAGTTTTTGTATTTCTCTATTTTATCAAAAGAAATAGATTCATTGTCATCAAAGAGACTAGATACAACCACGACATACCAATATGCTGTAAAAGAAGCTATACGAGAGCCTAAATAAGTATGATATTGCAAAGGTGCATCCAATTTGTTATCCCTCAAGTTTTGCACCAACTAGTAAGACATTATTCTTGCCTCTTCAATGTTATATTTCCAATAATGGAATGTTATATGGCTTTTAATGTCTTGGGGGTTTTAATGTGATTTGTGTTTTGATTTAGTAGGTGAAGACTCATTAGTATGTGAATGCACATGGACTTATTTAGATATTTAGAAGAACATTTAGTAGAATATTTACAAGATAGTATTTTAGTGTTTTTTTAAAAATAAAAATACATCGTTTTAGAAAGCAACATTTTTGTAAAAATGGTAGATTACTTGAAAAGAAATGATTATGTAAATAATGTAGATTTTCATAAACACATGCTTTTTGAAGCGTCGCCCTCATGCATCTTCTATTAAGGACATAATGAAAAAGTACCTATGAATACACATGCTCTGATAGACTCGTCTATCAGAGTATGTGGGGGGAGATTATACCCAATCTGGTGTCAAGTCTCTTGTCTCTTTCTATTTTCTGAGTACTTTTGTGAGATTTTATTTCTATACTATCTTTTGCATACATGCATCTCTGGGATCCGATCGATAGTGATATTAGAGTCAAGGCATGTCTACAAAGCTATACGTATCACCATCTGTTCATGATCCATGGCATCCGCTCTTTAATTGACAACTGTCTCAACCATCTAGTCCAAGTTTTTGTTTATCAAGTTTATTTGTTTTTGGTTTGCCGGTTTGTTTTTTCTTGAATTTGGTACTGTGCACTATGCTCCTGTCACACTGTGCACTGTACTCACGATTCCCTTGTGCTGACTGTGCTGATTGTGCTTACTTACCCACTATACCCCCTGTGCTCACTGTGCTCACTATACCCACTGTACCCCCTATGCTCACAGTGATCACTATGCTCATTGTTCACTATTCGAGTTCGGTTTGGTTATCAAATTAGTCTATCAAGTTTGCTTATCAATTCGGTTATCATTTGATTGACATTTGGTTACTCCTTTGGCTTGCTCCAAGGTGCCAACTAAGGCACTCATGGTTCACTTTGGTTATGTTGACAACCATTGGCTATGCACGAATCAATTCTAAATTATGAGTGGCAATAAGTGCTTAGTTATTTCCCTAGTTAGCTTACTTATTTCTCTATTTAGCTTACTTAGTTCCTTATTTAGCATGTGGATTCGAACCCACAACCTCATACTTCCAAGAGATAAGCTTTATCCACTAGCCTATTTTCACTTATTGATACCCCATTACTTTTAACTAATATTTAACACAACTTTTATCACTCTCTTCATCATATTTATTTATTTATTTATTATTATTATTATTATTTATTTATCACTCTCTCTCTCTCTCTCTCTATATATATATATATATATATATATATATATATATATATATATATATATATATATATATATATATATATATATATATATATATATATATATATATATATATATATATATATATATATTCAAGACATAAGCCTTTCTTTTCTATGTTAATTCCAATATTGCTAATATTACTTTCACATGTTTAGTAGTAAGTTATGGATCCTACCTATATACAAAGGAGTTTGGTAAGATACTTAGTAAATGTTATTTATTAACTGTTATTTTCCTCATCATGGTAAGATATTTATTAAATTTATTTTCTTGCATCATTGTTTTCAAAAAAAAAAGAAAAAAAAGTTATTCCATTAGATTGAGAAGTTTGTTTTTTGTAGTCACTTTTGGTTAGATTATTAAAAAAAAAATAGATCCAAAATAGACTTTATCCTTGCACATCATTCACAATCACATTAAATTACAATTTTCCATGTTCATGCATGTGTTTTCACATGGAACATGCTTATGATTGTTCAATGATGGGACATGTGGTTAGATATCCATGTCCATTTTATTCTTATCAACTGAGGTCAGTTGCTCATCAACTGGGAGGCATGTTATATTTTATGGAATAATGGAGTGTTATATGGATTTTAATGTCTTGAGGGTTTTAATGCAATTTTTGTTTTGATTTAGTAGGTGAAGACTCATGAGACGATGAACACACATAGAGTTATTGAGATATTTAGAAGATAGTATTTTAGTTATTTTTTGTAAAAATAATAGATCTCTTTAGAAAGCGATATTTTTGTAAAAATAGTAGATCACTTGAAAAGCGATAATTTTATAAATAAAGTAGATTTTCATAAATTCAGGCTTTTTGGAGTTTTGCCCTCATGTATCTTCTATTCAGGATGTAATGATAAAATATACCTATAAATACACATGCTCTAATAGAATCATCCATCAGCATATGTGGGGGGAGATTGTTCCCAATCTGGTGTCAAGTCTCTTGTCTCTTTCTATTTTCTGAGTGCGTTTGTGAGATTTTGTTTCTTTACTATCCTCTACATATGTGCGTCTATAGGATCTAATCAACATTCAAATTCAAGTCTCTAATCAATAAGCACATAATGTATATGGGCATAATAGATAGAATGCTCTACACCATTTGTAGAGGCTAATAAAGTGGCTCTCCCCGAGAAACATCTGAATATCCAACTATAAAAGGAGGCAAAAAAGTGCCATACATATCTTTTGGGCTGACTGATGCCTCTTTGGTACATGAAAGTAAGGGATCATGATTAATGAAAAGAGCATCATGATTAATGACAATGCATTTATTCTCTATCTAAAGAACCTACGAGGCTAAGTTTGTAGCACTGAATCCTGATATATATACAGCTTGTTGCAGTCAACGATTTGTACAAAGTTCAAGCCTGTTGACCTCGGATGCTCTTGTAACTCTGCTTTTCCCTTTATGCAAACAGAAGCTCTCTGACTAATGTTCACTTTGCTTTTTGTACTCTCTTCTGCGCCAAAATACACTTTCCGTCTCATGCTTTATGCGATTATGGCCATTAAAGGTCATGGCTACAGGAAAATGTTAGATCTGACATGGGACGAGTGCGTTAGATTCGAGAGGCTTTTATTCTATATATCGCCCTATATGGTATGTGTGATGAGTGTCTTGGGCAGCTGCATGCCATTCCATCCGGTTCCCGACCATTTACCGATCTGACAGATCCGTCACTTCACTTTGGTGACTGCAATAAAAGACACAATATGATTTGACAAGCATGAAGAATTTTTCGCGCATACACATAAATTTCTCACCATCTTCAACGTCTGATAAAGCTCATGCTGCTGTCAGTACACCTGCGTGAAACTGAGTACTCTCTTGGTCTGTGAGTAACGCTGAACATGCAGGCTAAAGAAGACCGCCGTGATCGTCTGCAAATAAGGCCATGTTGCGAAGCAGAGTCTATCTCATGGTATGATTCATTGTTAGAACTTCGAAGTGTTCGTAATGGTAAGGATAGATATCTACTGAATAAGTCTGCATGAAGGCTGGATCACCGCTGTTCGTTTGTTTTGCAAAAGACTTTTGTGTGCATGATAGCCGGAACATCGTTTTTTATCTGTTCTGTAAAAGACTAAGTCCTAGCGCGAGAATCTGTATTCTCTCTCTCTCACACACACACGTACACATGCAACCCCACGCACACACACATACAAAAGTGAAACTTTTCAAAAGGTTCGCAATAGAGAGCTGTCGTAAAATATGAGATGAGGATATGACATGGAAACACCAAATCATTAGCGAACTGATTGATTTGATAGATCGATTTGTTCGGGCTTTGTGAATGGAATGTTTAGGCATTTTATAGATTAGAGGAGGCTCGTCTTGCCTGCACCATCCTTCCTTAAGGACCAAGGTCAATGTTCAGGACTTGTTTTTTTTTTTTTAATAAAAGGAAGCCTAATCTCCCAGACTTTAATTAAAATAAAGAAAAAAAGTTACAAGTGAAAGGGACTAGTGCCCATGGGACCCCCCAAATCCCACAATGCAGAAGAGGAGTATGGCAAACTAGAGGGCATTACAAATGAGGCGGATAAATTTATCATCACCCTCATGTGGGACCCATTTGGGTTTCAACTTGTTGTTTTCAAGGAGATAAATACAGTGATGTCTAAACGGTGGAGATCTCTTATCTCGGGAGATTCTTTTACCTAGGAGAAACAAGGATTTCTCGATCGACCATTCCTTAGGAGTTTGGCCAAAATTGATAGCACATCGCTCCCTCCAAATCTTCCAGAGAGTCTCACCTCTGATGGCATTCCATAGCCTCGATGAGCAGCCGACCGCCTCACCCAACATCACCTGTTGCCAGTTGATTTGGCTCGTGAGTCTCAATACTCGGGTCACGTGACGCCAAACAACACGGGACTTGGGGCAGTCGAAGAACAGGTGAGCTAAATCTTCGATGCACCGATGGCAACACTTGCACCATGGTGGCACAGCACAGATTTTATTAGCCCTTGCATTGGACCAGATACCTTTATGCAAGATCTGCCACATGAGAACGGACTTTTTGAGCTCAATTAAGGGGTGCCAAATAGGCATGAATTTTAGTTCCCACCAAAGTTTGGTCCAAGATGTTCAGGACTTGTTTGTGCTCTTTGTCTGCCCCCTATTTATACAACGCATACGGCCTTTTCGGAGAATAGGCTCATCATGATTTCGCATTGTCATAAGCGCCAATTGGGGGCTTGTTGCTCGCTTAGTTGTGTGTGGTAAACAAGACATGCAGAAATGCCTCGTGGGAGTGGGCTAATACACCATATGCTGTAGAGCAAACCCTACACGGTCCGACGAGTCACGACTATAGCGGGCGGTGTTCTTTGCAGTCAGTACATCTGTATCCATGAAATCTTAACAGAACTGGTTGAAACTCGCTAGAAGTCTCACCATTAGCTAGAGGGGTGTGTGGAGACTCGAGAAGGGGTGTGTGGAGACTCGAGAACTCGAGAGTCGAGACCAAAGGGTTAAAGCGAGTTAGCTGTATCTTGATGTGCATAACCGACACATGGGAACTGCTGCTACGTATCACCTTTTTTTTTTAAATAAAGGAAGTTCGGCCTTAGCCTAATCTCCCGGACTTTAATTATAATAAAGAGAAAAAGTTACAAGTGAATGGGACTAGTGCCCATGGGACCCCCCAAATCCCACAATGCAGGGGAGGAGTATGGCAAGCTACAGGGCGTTACAAATGAGGCGGATAAAATTATCATCACCCTCATGTGGGACCCATTTGGGTTTCAACTTGTTGTTTTCAAGGAGATAAATACAGTGATGTCTAAACGGTGGCGATCTCTTGACTCGGGAGATTCTTTTACCTAGGAGAAACAAGGATTTCTCGATCGACCATTCCTTAGGAGTTTGGCCAAAATTGACAGCACAACGCTCCCTCCAAATCTTCCAGAGAGCCTCACCTCTGATGGCATTCCACAGCCTCGATGAGCAACCGATCGCCTCACCCAACATCACTTGTTGCCAGTTGATTTGACTCGTGAGTCTCAATACTCGGGTCACATGATGCCAGATAACACGGGACTTGGGGCAGTCGAAGAATAGGTGAGCGAAATCTTCGATGCACCGATGGCAACACTTGCACCATGGCGACACACCACAGATTTTGTTAGCCCTTGCGTTGGTCCAGATACCTTTATGCAAGATCTGCCACATGAGAACGGACTTTTTGACCTCAATTAGGGGGTGCCAAATAGACATGAATTTTAGCTCCCACCGAAGTTTGGTCCAAGAAAGGCACCATCTCTTGTTAAGGGTGTGGTGAACATCTAAATCCTCTTTGAAGTTGGGGATTCTGGATAGCTTCTTACCATTGCTCCATTTGAGGCCCTCCAAGCAAGGAAGATCCTGACCGCAGAGAAGGCGGGTAGTTGAGTTGTCCCATGCTAAACACCTGCTTTGAAGAAGAGTCCATTCCTCAAAGGTAACTCTAAGTCTCGGATCCAATTCTTCGAACCTAATCCACTGGCTGGTCTCTTGTTTCCAGAGTTGTTTCCACTGTTTGAACCCCTTGTTCCATAACCGCCTTGCAGTTTGGAGGTTCCAAGACTCCACCCCCCGAATGCCACTGATCGGGAACCAAATAGAGTCATTTTGTCTTATGCCAGCCGCCCACTTCCACTCATCACTGATTCTGATGAACTGTTTGGCCTTGTTCCAATTCTTCCATAAGGAACACACGAGGCTAGAGCCTTTAGGGAAGACCGGGTGGGGGGAGAACAAAAGCGTGAGAATCCCTATGTCCTTCCAACCAGGGTGGCCAACTAAGGTAAGGTCTTCCGTGTTTCTGAAGATCAATTTAGCCCAAGAGGACTCCCTATTGCTCCAAGCCTTGATAAGCCACTTTTCCGCCAACTTGTCAGCCAACCCAACAATATCCAAAATTCCCAAGCCCCCTGAGTCTTTAGGGCTAATGTAAGTTTCCCATTTGATTTTGGGAATCCCCCTCCTGTTGGGGTCCCCAGTCCAAAGGAAGTTTCTGCAGATTCTTTCCACTTTGGCCAAGTCTTTCTCCTTAGGTCTCCAACACGAGATAACGTAAATAGTTGTAGACAGCATAAATGTGTTAACAACCATAGCATGCCCTGCCAGGTTGACTTGCATACCTTTCCAATGATTCAGCTTCCTATCCAGCTTGGATAGCACCCAGTTCCAGCGTTGGTCCATTGAGATGTCGAATCCCATCGGAATGCCAAGGAGACGGAAGACTTGACTGCTAGGGATAACTTGACACCCCTGATCCACCAACAATTGGGGAGTATGTCCGCTGATTGCTGTTGCTCTAGCACAATGGTGAGAACCACGTTAAGAAGCTCCACCTCCTTAATGTCAATCCGCGGAAGAGATAGGAGTGATATGAAGATCGTGAATGTGAGATGAAGTGAGAGTGAAGGTGAGAAGCATAGAAATGCACACACACATACACACACACTACGAAGAGACAAGCAAGACACAATGGAAGGCGAGAAATTAGCTCTATTACTCAAGAACACTATTACAAGTTCAAAATAGCTCTAAGCTCTTCTCTACTCAAACAAGCTAACCTCAAAAATGAGCTCTCTAGCTCTTTTTATAGTTTCTAGACTAGTTTTGACCGGTTTCACATCTACTGACCGGCATAGTTAAAAATTAGGTCCTAGATGCTATTTGGAAGGGTAAACGATGTCTAAAAATAACGAAAATTGATACGCTTGTTCTACCTAAGCTCCTCAAGCTCGAGGACTCCTCGGCTTGCACAAAATGGAGCTATGGATTACAAAATGGGGTTTTCTATGTTACATATGTTACAATAGTGATGAAAATCACTGTTGGAGGTTTTTGAAAAGTATTTTAAAACATAAGTCTTTGAAAAAAGATTTGACTGGCTTCCTGCTCCGTCGTTACATGCTTCCGCGTCTTCTATGCCTCTGGCTGCTTCCAACACCCCCCTCCCTCTCGCTTCTGTCGTCCCTGACAGAACCTTGTTGTGAGGTCTGCCGGATATAGTTCTGTAGGAGGTCTTGAGCGAGGGTGTGCTCGGAGATACGAATGCCTCGGCAACGGCGCCAAATTTGGTGTTGCTCTAGCACAATGGTGAGAACCACGTTAAGAAGCTCCACCTCCTTAATGTCAATCCGCGGAAGAGATAGGAGTGATATGAAGATCGTGAATGTGAGATGAAGTGAGAGTGAAGGTGAGAAGCATAGAAATGCACACACACATACACACACACTACGAAGAGACAAGCAAGACACAATGGAAGGTGGGAAATTAGCTCTATTACTCAAGAACACTATTACAAGTTCAAAATAGCTCTAAGCTCTTCTCTACTCAAACAAGCTAACCTCAAAAATGAGCTCTCTAGCTCTTTTTATAGTTTCTAGAATAGTTTTGACCGGTTTCACATCTAATGACCGGCATAGTTAAAAATTAGGTCCTAGATGCTATTTGGAAGGGTAAACGATGTCTAAAAATAATAAAAATTGATACGCTTGTTCTACCTAAGCTCCTCAAGTTCGAGGACTCCTCGGCTTGCACAAAATGGAGCTATGGATTACAAAATGTTACATATGTTACAATAGTGATGAAAATCACTGTTGGAGGTTTTTGAAAAGTATTTTAAAACATAAGTCTTTGAAAAAAGATTTGACTGGCTTCCTGCTCCGTCGTTACATGCTTCCGCGTCTTCTATGCCTCTGGCTGCTTCCAACACCCCCCTCCCTCTCGCTTCTGTCGTCCCTGACAGAACCTTGTTGTGAGGGCTGCCGGATATAGTTCTGTAGGAGGTCTTGAGCAAGGGTGTGCTCGGAGATACGAATGCCTCGGGCTAGGTCGGCCTCGAGTTTCTCCCAGTCGATTGGTTGCGGTTCTTCCGGTGGCGGGAGCTGATAGTGTGTGGAATAGACCATTCGTTCACAGGCAAATAATTGTAATAAATGTGTAGGCCTGCTTATGAATACCTCTGAATGGTATTCCCAGAAGCCGGTTGTGAACATCTCTTCGAACGTCTGCTTGTAGCACGCCGGTAGATATTTTATTCTACAATGCCAGGCATAACACACCCGTAGCGATGGCGTTGTACTCATATCATATACCAGGTCAAAATTGCCATGCTCAAAGCCCGGGGTGTTGACATGTGGTGCCTTGACGCGTCGGAAGACTTTAAAAATCATTTGCATCATGTCAAAGATTTTGACACTCATATGCGCCGCTATATCGTCCATATGCTTTAATCTAGGGAGCCAGTGGCGAATTGTAGCCATCATGTAGCCAACAGTTGGTAACTCAATGGGTGGCTTAAAATAGGGGTAATTCAACCAGTCTTGGCACTGCTTATTGTTTTGTACCTTAATAGCAAAGGCAGTCCAGGAGCGGCGTCGTGGCACTGGTCCCCAACACGGGTTGTACTTCAAATGCAAAGGTGCCTTTACCCATGTACTCATCATCTCTGGATACTGCTGTAGTAAATCTTTTCGCCACTCTGGCTGATAGATCCTTCCTTGCTGCGCATCAAGTGGTAGATCGGCCTCCTCGAATTGAGTTGCATGTGATGGTTTCTTACCTGTCTCTTTCTCAATGGCTAACTGGTATTCGGCCATTAACATGAAATACGGTTTATACTGTAGCTCATGCCCAGATATGTAGCATCGCGGGGCCAAATGAGCAAAGAATGGAGACTGTAATATTCTTTCTTCTATCATCGCCATGGCATGTAATTGTGCCTCTACTCTCGCTGAGTGTGTTGTTCCAAGTTCCTCAATAGTCTTCATCCACGCGGGGGTCGGAAGTTCATACGTCATCTGGCCTTCGGCCGTGACGCGTCCGCCTGGGATGGGTTGTGGCTCGTACGCCTCTTCAAATGTTTCCTCCACCGGAATGGTGACCGTTTCTTCCTCAGCTGGAAGCTCAGGTGGGGAATCTGGTCTTGGTGGTGCTTCATATACTGCGATCCTTGATTCAAGGTGTGATACCTGGGCCCGTAATGAGTTGAGTTCCTCTAGGAGGTCAGGAGAGGGGTCCATAGGTGCTGGTATGTCTTGGTGTGCCGGTTCTCGTAACTGGAGTAATTTGTGATCTTCTTTGAGTTTCTGTAACTCCTCGTTCATGCGGTCGTATTCATCTAGTAATCTTACATGATCGTCTAGCAGCATCCTCATCGAGTCTGAGGGAATGGCTTTGAACCGACTAGGACTGAGTGGTTGGTCTGGGTGGTCGAGCGCTGCTTCTAAGTTTTCTCGGTTCTGGTCCTGTAAGCGCTGGTTTTCTTCCTTGGCGGCTGCTAGGTGTCTTCGTAGTAAGCCCATGTTTCGTGTTAGCGTTGCATTGCGGACTGTCTGGGCTCTTAATAAGTTATCCAGGTCAGCAGTGGCTTCCTTGGTCTTTTCTTCGCTTTCTAGTTCCAATTTGTGATAAGCCTCGCGTAATTCCTGGTAGCGGGTGTTCAGAGAGGCATTCTCAATAGACAATAAATTAAGCTGCGACTGTAAGTCATTGGTTGTCCTCTGCAGCTGCTGATAATTATCACCAAGAGATGTGAACTCATCTCCTACTTGCGTCATACACATGAACATCTGTCGGAATGCATTATCTACAGTGGGTGATAATATTAATGGGGTGCTAAATGAAGATGCAGTTGGTGTAGATGCAACGGGAATGGGGAATGGGGGTGGGAAGGTGGATGATGTAGTGATTGTTGAAAATTGTGATGTGCCTAAAAATGTTTGTGCCGTGAGTGAAGTGAGTGATGGTGCAGTGGGTGGTGAGATGTCCATGTCAGTGGATGTATCTAGTGCGGTGACCGTGAATATGGGCGTGATCGTGGGTGCTCGTGCTGGTGTAAATACGGGATTTACAAAGGTTGAGGGGTAATTTAGAGGGGGGCTGGCTGGAGCAGCTTGGTGAAAAGGGGAAAGAGGGGTTACAGTGGGTCGGGGAGGTGAGACGGGGGAGAAGGTTAATGGCGGTGGGAATGGAAAAAGGGGTCTTGAAGTTGTGGGGAAAGATGGAAAAGATGGATGGAGGAATGGGTTGGATAGAAAGGTGGGTGTGGGAGGTGGTAGACTAGGGCTAATGGGTGCAGGAATTGTGGGGTGAGTGGTCGTAAGGACAATTTCTGCAATGCCACCGGCGATAGAAGATGATAGTCGGGGGGAAGGAGGGTGAATAGGGGAGGCTGGAGGAATGGGCGGTGATGGAGGAGCGGTTGGGGTGGTCGGTACTTCAGTGACTACTGAGGTATGTACAGTTGTAGCGCGGGGTGGGGAATCTATAAGGATGGTTTCTACTGCCAACGAACTTTCGGGGACGAGGCGTGCCTCCCTGGCTTGTTCTGAAGACTGTGCTCCTGTTGGTACACGAATGTATTCGCCGGGCTTTGAAAGTAGTCGTACTCTGCGGGGGTCAAACTGTGGTAGTGGCTTTCGTTGCAAGTACCTGAGGGCTTCGTTGGAGCCTACTGATTTGACTAACTCTCTGAATCCTTTGATGTATGCGTCTTCGAATCCGCCTGTGACAAGTTCTTGTTCTATTATTGTTTGACTCTCTTCCTCTGTCAGCTTTTTGCGTGCCCAAACTTTTTCCATAGTTCTATACAGCTTCTTGATAGCTAGTGTGTAAGCTGCTGCTTCGTAAGTTTCATCTTCATGGGTACTTGTATCACCATGTGTGTCTGTTTGTTGGCCTTGGCCATTTGTCTGTTCATGCTCTTGGGATTCCTGTGTTCCCTGGCTAGCTTCGTCGTCTCCTTCGTCGTCATCGGTTGCTGTTCTTTCGTCATCAGAGATGGACACGATCTATCCTTGTGGCTGATCCCTGGGTGTGGTAGGGTAGCTAGGCCTTTCAAATTCTTGGGAAAACAATTGTCCTTCTGAAAACTGGAACTCATTGGAGAATGCATCGGGCATCTCAAAATCAAAAGTTTGGTCCAGTGGCTCTGCTTGTCCTGCTTCTAAATGGGGTATTGGAAAAGAGAAAGCTTCCGCACCAATAGTGGTGGGAAGTTCAGCTGCTGTGGTGATAGGTTCTGTGGTTGTGGCTGCTTGGGGTGCAACAGTACTAGTGGTGCCCTCCGGCGTAACTGGTCTTGATAACCGTATACGAATTGGTGGTACCGTGGGAGTGGCTGCTGTTGGTGACTGCTCTGGAGATGGTTGTGGCGAGGGTGATTCTGGGACTTGTAGGCACGGGATAGTATCTCTCATCCGCTTTCCGGCTCTGCCTTTGCTAGACTTTCTAGCCTTCCGAGTGGTGCCTTTGAATGCTTTCAGTTCCTCACTGGTCATGGCACGCTCAATTGGTAAGTCATATGCCAAGCACATATATATGATCCTGGTGAGGGCGCAGCACCCATTGATTACCTTCTTTCGCTCCCATCTATGTTGTGCCAAATAGAGCTGATCAATTATCCAGCTGGCTAGATCAACCGTTTGCGGTCCAGTACATGCTAAGTATAAACCAAACCAGATTCTCTTGTGGGGCATGGTAAAACGATCCTGAGCTGGGAAAGCAAAGTGCTGCATGCATATCCGTAATGGCTTGGAAAGCTCAGGGGTTATGGCTGAAATATCCTCCCACTTAGTAACGTTACCACGTTTCATCTGCTCTGGGACTAGCCGTTCTCTCTCCGTCGGAGTATGTGTTCCATGTATTTTCAGAGCTGCGCGAATTAAATCTTTAGACAAATAAAACCTTCTGAATGGAGGATCATTTACCAAGGATGGTAACATGAATGTGCCGGGTAGATCCTTGTTTTCTGAAGCTGTTAAGGTGGTTACCAAGTAAAAACATCTGTAAAAATCGGGCTTAGGCACAGGGTCGCTAAAATACTCTGTAAATCCCGCTCGTGCCCAAACGTGCGTTAGATCTTGTGTATTCTGTAATCCTTCAAATTCTCTTGAAAAGAACTGGTACTTGGCCCATGTGCGAAGATCAAATGCCAAATTGGCCTCAAATATGAAATCAGCATCTGCTAATGGTCCTGCTAGGCCTTGAAACCAGTGAGAATTACGATGAATCTTCTCAGTATATCCTCTAGGAGGATCATGGATTGGCATGGGTCCTGGAAAACCTTGAAACTCTGGTGGTTGCATCGTAGGATAAGATTCCGCTAGTAATTCTCCAATATTGGCCATTGGTGTGCTTGGGCCAGCTTCTGATGGTCCTGCTTCGGTTTGCATGATGACTAATGAGCTAATGGAAAAGATCTGCTACAAAAGATTAACACATTAGCATGGAAATTAATTATGATCCCAATAAGGTGAGACCGCAATCCCTTTCCATAACCGATGTGTAACCCGTGTAGCCAAGTGTCGTGAAGTGATTGATGCAATGATCTTTTTGCAGAGCGAATGCAGGTCTCTAGACACCTACATGGTTTAGATTATGCCTACAATTCTTGATGAGCTTTTATTATGCATGATGTGGGGTTTGGGTGTATGAATTTATACAAGGTTTGGTTGAGGGTGAATTATTACAAGGGTGGAGTTTAAACGGGGTGGGAAAATTGTTAGATAATGGGGTACAGGAAGACGTCTGGATACGTTTCGGTATCCATTTCCTAAGAGTCTTTGAGTGGGTGGTGTGTTTCTGTTGAGGAACAAAGAGTGGTATCGGGTTTGGTGGTATTGAAGGATGGAAAGATTTCTGAGGGGTATATATTACATGGCTTGAGGGTTGGGCTATAATACATTGTTTGGGCACCCAAATCTGCATGGGTGTGGGTCGATTGATAAGATACTTCTTGGCGATCCAAATCTGCCGAGTATTTGTACTTGGGGAAGAAGATCGAGGGGACCTTGGATACTGACTCTGCTTCTTTTGAAACTTTGTCCTATTCTTGTCTGCAGTGTTGCCAATAGACTGTGGTTGCTGTCCTTTTGGCACCCATATTTGTCTCGGGCCACTTGTTCTGTGATGTTGATACTGCTGCTTTCCTTGCCTTATCTGGTGGTGTCGTCGGTGTGGGTTCCTCTGTTGTGGTTGACTCCTTCGTGGTTGGGTTTGAGAGGTCCATTGGACGCTCTGCTTTGGAAAAGAAGGGAGATCCAACACTTGCGTGACCTGCCCATTAGGAAGTGATTCGTTCTTTATCTTTAATCTACGCCAGTCCGCAGCAAGTTTGGAAGGATGAGCACCGCAGGGTGTTGTGCTCATTTGGCCGCTGATGCAATGCACCTGATCGCTGATTGTGTCCGTCTGCCCTAGCGGTTGGGTAGCTGCCCCTTCTAGTTTGCAGGAAGCCCCAGGGAAGATCTCCTGTCGTCCTTTTGATTGACAATTGTCCATAGCCAAGCCCGAGTGGGTTGGTGTAGACATAACGTGACTGGTCTGACCCAAGATCTTCCGGTCTTCCGTCGCATGCGTTTCATAGGGTCTAGGGTTACAAACCTCAATCGGAATGCAATTAGGGAAGTCAAGCGGTATCACTCGCTTCTGTTCTAAGGTTCCAATCTGTAACGAGCCTTGTCTAAGATTTAGGTCCACTGAGTGATCGTATAGCCAATCTTGGCCAAGGATTAGGGGTTCTATCAGGTCGTCATCATGGCACACTAGTAGCTTCGCTGTCATGGTCACATCCTCAATGAGGATAGGAAGGTCCACCTCACCCATGCAAGGGGTTTCCATGCCTCCTAGGCCTATGAGGTATGCCTCAATTGGCCGCATTTCTATTCCTGAATCCTTATAGTGGGACCATCTAATCGCACTAGTCGCAGTACCTGAGTCAATTAAAGCCCTGAGCTCTTGGCAAGGGTTGTCGTGCTCTAGCCTGACTGTAATGAATGGTCTCCTGTCCACTATACTAGGATGAGTGGTTGACTTTACTTGACACATGGCCATGGGATATCTGGGTGTAGTTTCCAGATGGTTATATTGTTCTCTCCCTAGTCCTTGTCTTCTTAACTTCATGCGTTTAATGCGTTCTATTGCTTCTGCCTGAGCTTCCGCTCGTATTCTATTTTCTTCCTCCTTACGCTTCTTTGCCAACGTGAGTCGTCTAAGCATATCCTCAGTAAGAGGTTCCTGATATAGCTTGACTCTACAGCCACTAATATAATTAGGCATTACGTCTCCTTCTAAGGTGGCTAACTGTACTGCTCCACTTGTTGAGAGTCTGTTAATGATCATAGGTCCATAACCTCGCTTTTCTAACTTACGTGCGTGTTGCTTTAGCGTATATACTAGAACTAAATCTCCTTTTTTTAGGCCTTTATCTTTCACATGTGCATCAAAATATGCCTTTTGTCGCTTCTTCGCTGCGTATATGCCTGCTGCCGCCTTTAGCCTGGTTTCTCCTAATCGTTCCAAGTCCATTATTCTCGCTGATAATTCATGGCCGGTCCACTGATGTTCTTGTGCAACCTTAAGGGTCGGTATCAAGAAGTCCAAAGGAAGCACAGCATTCTGACCAAAAACCATCTGAAAGGGAGTTGCATTGAGTACGGTCTTGTAGGCCACTCGATATGCCCAAACAGCGTGGTGTAACTGTTTGTCCCAATCTGAACGTTTGTTGTTCACGAGTTTTGTCAGTACGTTACAAAGGATCTTATTAGTGCTTTCAGCCTGACCATTGGCCTGAGGATGATATGGTGCGGATTTCTTGTGAATCACCATAAAATCCTGTAACAAATATTCAATGACTTGGTTTAGAAAGTGAGTGCCTCGATCGCTCACTAACTCTATAGGCCGTCCATATCTTGTAAAGACATTCTCAAATAAGAATTTTGCAGTTGTGTGTGCATCATTCTTTTTCGTGGCTTTTGCCTCTACCCATTTCGTAAGATAATCCGTGGCAACAATAATGTGTTCCGCATGTGTACCTTTTGCAGGGGGGTTAATGGGTCCTACAAAGTCTATACCCCACTTAGAAAATGCACGTCCGCCCATCATGGGTTTCAATGGCATTTCGTCTCTGCGAGTAGGAAACTGAGTTCTTTGGCACACATCACATCTCTTTACATAGGTATGAGCATCCATGTGAAGAGTGGGCCACCATAATCCTGCAAAGAGGATGGCTTTGATTATCCTATTGGGTCCAAAATGATCTCCTGCAACACCTTGGTGTGCAGTCTCTAGTATGCTCAGATAATCGCTCTCATGAACACATTGTCTTAGATATCCATCTCGTCCTCTTTTGTATAGGTTATCGCCAATAAGTGAATATTCTTGAGCTTCCTGCTCTAGACTGCGTTGTCGAGCTAAGGTCATTCCTTGAGGGAATGTGTTCGTCCTCAAGTACGTCACTAAAGGTTCACTCCAGTCTGGTGTGAGAGACACGTGATATAATGTAGCATGCTCTACTGGTGGTCTTTCACAACAAACATGGCATTCTTTACACAACTTGTAGACATCTGCTTCCATCGAAGGCCAATATACTCCTAGTCTATGCAGAGTCTGTAATGTTCGATGTTTTGAATGATGTTGCTGTAGTGCACCTATGTGTGCTAATTGCAACCAATTCGCATGTTCTGATTTATCTACACAACAAGCAAGAATATTTTGATTATCCTGTTTATATATGCTTCCTGCTATGATTTGGTATCTCTGAGACTTGGTAATCTCTCCTTCTTTGATCTTTATCCTAGGATTCTTGGGTCCATATGTGAGAATAGGGACTATAGGCTTAGCCCATTCTGGTGCTATCTCAAGATTAAACAAATACGCGTCTGGTAGATCATCCACTACTCCTTGAGGAGCTTCTCCTGAGGTTAATCTTGAAAGGTGGTCAGCTCTAAGATGTGTCTTTCCTTTCCTAACTACTACTTCAAAATCATACTCCATGAGTAATAGAAACCAACGTATTAGTCGTCTTGTGTTACATGGCTTGTTGACTAAATACAATAGGGCTTGATGATCTGTAAAGAACTTGAATTTGTTGGCCAACAAGTAGTGCCTAAACTTCTTTACTGCGTAGATCATCCCTAATCCTTCTCGTTCCGTCGTGGTGTAATTTCTTTCTGCTGCGTTCAATTGTCTACTAGCGTAAGCTATGGGGAGATCTATGTTACCTTCATTCGTGGGTTGTGCTAACACACATCCTATGGCATAATTGGATGCATCTACATGTACATGGAATGGCTTACT
Source organism: Ceratopteris richardii (assembly GCA_020310875.1). Classification (NCBI taxonomy): domain Eukaryota; kingdom Viridiplantae; phylum Streptophyta; class Polypodiopsida; order Polypodiales; family Pteridaceae; genus Ceratopteris; species Ceratopteris richardii. The sequence continues at coordinate 36,614,299 of CM035433.1, forward strand.
CCAATCTGGGGTAGTCAATATAGGTGCTGAGCACAAGTGTCGTTTGAGTTCATTGAATGAATTTTCACATTCATTTGTCCATTCGAAATTGGTTAAAAGAGAGTACAAAGGCTTGGCTATGATTGCATACATGTGTATGAATCTCCTATAATAACCGCAATGGCCCATAAATGCTTGTACCTCTTTCACATTAGTTGGTCTAGGTAATTCTGCAATTACCTTCACCTTTTCTTCATCCGTAGAGATTCCATTTTTTGACACAATGTGTCCTAGAATTTTGCCTTGTCTGACCATGAAAACGCATTTTTCTGGGTTCAAACAAACCTGATATTCTCGACATTTGTCAAATATTTGTCTTAACTCTGGGATATGCGTCTGCCTAATATTAGAATGAGCACATATGTCATCGACATATACTTCCAAACTCTTGCGTAGGAATTCCTTAAAAACATGACACATGAGTCATTGGAAAGCGGCGGGTGCATTTGTTAAGCCAAATGGCATCACACGAAATGCAAATATGCCCCATTCAGTGGCAAATGCCGTCTTGTGTTGATCTTCTGGAGCAATGGCTACTTGATTATAGCCTGAAAAATCCATCAAGAAAGCTGTAAACTTCCTTGCCCGCAACTCTTTCCAATAGATGTTCTGTGATAGGAAGAGGATAACTGTCTCTAATCGTGGCGGCATTAACTTTTTTAAGGTTAATACACACACGCAATTTTCCATTCTTCTTGGGCACAACCATAATGGGGGATACCCATTTAGTGTGCTCAATTTCGTAAATGAATCCTGCTTCTATCAGCCGATCTATCTCCTCTTTAATCTTCGCAGCGTAGTTATCATTGTACGTGTACGGTTTCTGTTTTGTCGGTTTTGCATCTGGAGTCATAGGGATTCTATGAGAACATATATCTGGATCTACTCCTTTCAAATCTTTGTAACTCCAAGCAAAAACATCTCTATATTCGCGTAATAGGGCAACTAATTCTTCTTCTTCTTCCTTTGTCAAATCATGCCCTATGTATGTATATTTTTCTTCTTCTCCTTCTATGGCTACGATTATTTTCTTGGTTTTCTCTCGGTTGTCATATACTTGTCCGTCATTCGCTTTTCTATTAGGCATTCGTACCATGATTCTTCTATCTTCGATTTCATATTTCTTGAAGTTCTCGGGTACTTCAAATAAAGATTCTTCTTTTTCTGACATGGTTTCTTTCTTCTTTCTTTTCTTGCCTTCATTTTTAGTAGTCACTTGAGTAGCTATTCTCACATCATTCGTAATTGCCTCGTGTCTCTGAGGGTGAGTTTCTACTTCGTAAAAATATTCTTCTTCTGATGCAAAGGGTGGGTCCATGATAATTGATTCTAAATCGAAATCACTCACATCCTCAAATGCATCAGTGTTAGGTTCACATTCTTCTAAAATTGCATCGCACATGATTGGCTCTATCGTGAAAACTGAAATGTCATAGCCATCCTCGTCACAGTGGGGTGTCCATTGTTCTTCATTGATGGCTACATCCATGGTTGCTAGGATTTCTGCCCAACCATGGGGTTCAAACTCTTCATCTGGAAATACTACAGGTGCATAAGCTGGATCCTGAAGGGTTCGTGGATTTTGTTCTGCACCTAAGGTACTGGCTTCTAACCTTTCTTCCTCTTGTTTGGCTACTTTACACATCCATAAATGAGTATCCTCATGCAACCAAGAAGGATCTGATTCTAATGAGTGCACGGATTCCGTCTCTACTGGTGTCTTATGGATGGTATTCCATTGTATTGGGGGTATATCTCGATGTGAATAGTCTTTAAGATTGACATTGGTAGTCACTCCTAAGTGTTGCAAGTACAAAGAATTAGTTCCCCAATCTTGTACAATTTGCAACTGACGCATGAATGGTCGTCCCAATATCATCTCATAAGCATGGTTTTTTGCAAAGTCACAAATGGCAAAGGTATGCTCAAATTCTACGCCACAAGTGGTGAGAGATATGCCTTCTAGTAAGCCTAATGGTTTTTCTATGTGTCCGTCAGCCATTTGTAGCTTCGTCCTGGTAGGTCTGAGTGCTGGCTTACCCCAACGTTTCCATAAAGCGGTGGTAGCTATGGCTACCCCGGCTCCTGAATCTAAGATGGCTTTCGTGGTGTAGCCCTGATGGGTTATCGGAAGACAAGTGTTACCTTCCTCTCCTTCACTTACATCTCCAATCTTTTCTACGGGTATCTCTGGTACCTTCTTATGTGATCCTATTTGTGAGGTAGTAGTAGCAAGCTCAGGGAATTGATTTGCTACATGTTTCCACAATTCTGGTTTTACCTTCAACAACTCCTCTAGAGTGAGATTACATTGTACTTTAGTGTTCTTGATCACTTCCGTGTTTCTAGGGATTACTGGTTCTTCATTCCTCACTATTATCGTGGGTGCTCTCATACTAATAGACTTTGCTTCCCAAGGTCCTGTGAACTGAGGTAATTCTTGTAACGAATTAGATCCAAATCCTGTGTGTTCACTCAGTTGTTCTTCCTCTACATCATCGTATATAGAGGGAATGTCTTGGGGAAATTGTTCGTGCAAGTCGTCTATTTCTTGAATAGGAGGATGGGTTCCTTGTTCCTTTCTCCATTTCTCTTCTTGTATTTCTCTCAAAAATTCATGTGAATATTTATGTATGGAAGACAGGTTGTCTTGACTTTCTGAGTTGGGTACTTGAGACAGGGATGGTGCATTCCTTTCCTATGTCTCTGGGACAATAGGGTTCCTAGGCTGATCCTTTTTCTCTTTGCTTTCAATCAAATATTCTAGCCTCTCCATTAGTCCTTGAAAATGCAATTCCGGTTTTGCCATGTTATTCCAATTAAGATATCTCCTTCGAACAAAGCTTGTGCTAATTCTACCATCTTCATGCAAAGTTTAGTTCTCTCAATTTCTAGATCAGCTCAAGGGTAGTTTTTGCTCATTTCAGCTACCTGAGGTCCCTCTTTTAATCTAGCCTGATATGCACAAAACATCATGTCTAGATCTTCTGGTATGGGTTCCGCTAAAACTGATCCTGATTTCTGAGCTGGAATCTCTTGATTCAAGTCCTGTGAAGTCAATTCTAGGATTTTGGCTCTCGACTCTTTTAGACTTCCTTCCAACTCAGTTATCTTTTTACTCCATTTTCTCTTTATCCTTTCTCTAGAATGTTTCCAAGATTTTGTCTTTTTGCTACTAGATTCTGTAACTTCACTACTTCCGGCTACTTTTTCCTGATTAAGCTGTTGGTTCTGTAAGAGCGCCTGGGCTCTTGTGATAGCTTGGATAGGCACGTATGTAGGGTTGGATCCATCTGCGTTATTTACAATACCTATCACGTTGATCGGTGTCACATTCGAAGCGTTAACTGGATTTTTAGGACAATCTTTGATTATGTGCTCTTTGCCACAATCAGCACAAAAGCCTTGGATGTTATAGTACTGTGATTGTCCTGCTATCGGGGGATGTGGACAGTCCTTTATGAAATGATCTCCTTGGCACCTAAAGCATGGTCCTCTAGGGCCCTGTGGTCTTTGTTGTCTTATTTGGGGCCGAGGATTTGGGTTTGTGTACATCACATTAGCATAGTCGGGCTCCCAACTAGGTTCCACTGGTGGACTATCGTAATGATATGTTTCTACGTGTTCTGGTGACTCTGTGTAATATGCAGGTGGACTATCTACATGCATAGAGTCAAAGCTGTTCGAATTCGGGTCACCCTCTGTGATCAAAGGTGAAGAAGGCACTAAGGCCCTACTTAGATTCTCTTCTGCAGCAGCGTATTTGACTGAGATGACATTTGCTGGTGGGGGTGGCTGCTGAGCTAAGACAGGTTGAGGTCTCTGTTGAGCCTGGTATGGGTAGTTCTGAGGAGGCCTATAGTAATAAGGCTGAGCATTGAAATGGCCTTGATACCTACCTGGCTGCTGGTATGCTTGCGGGTAGTTCTGTCTCACGGTCTGCTTGTTGTATGGGCAGTCCTGAGCCGTATGATTCGTGTATCTTCTCTCAATTGTACAGTATTGGCCACTAGGGTTGGCTTGTGGTTGTGGTGCATTGGGGCACACATTTGCCATATGATCACCACCACAGGTGTAACAGCGCTTGTTCATTAGTACCCTAGGTTTGCTAGAAACTCCTAGTTTCTGGGCCACTTTTTCTGCGAGGTCTTCTATCGAGCTAGACAATTTTGTGGATGCTAGAGATGAACAGTCTGAGTCCTTATAGACCTTTGAGAGTTCCAACTCGTCTCCTAAGTTGTCCTCAATGTCTATACAAATTCTTACACATTGCTCTAGCGTTTTGGGTTCTTTTAGGTACACGTAGGAGCGCAATTTAGAGCTCAACAAGCCATCTAGAAACAATGACACTTGCTTGGCCTGTGAGGGTAGCTCTTGCATTGGACATCGTTCAACATTTTGTCTAAACCTACGTCCTGCCAGTCTTACTGTTTCTTGAGAGGTCTGTTTAAAGCTATGAATCAACGAAGACGTGTCATGTCTAATCCCACTTTTAGAGAATTCAGTGATGAATGACTCTAAAAAGTGATGGATGTCTCTAAATTGCCTTTGTTGCAAAGGTTGGAACCAAGTCAAAGCGGTATTCTTTAATGTTAGCCCAAATGCGTTGTATTGCATGAACATGTCTTCAACTTGTTCGGCTCTTAGTACTTGCTTGAATTCTGCGACGTGGTCATAGGGATCTCCTGTCCCATCAAAATAATTCTTCATTGATTTTACTAATTGAGTGGGTCTCAATATTCTTGCGTGTTCGCGTGGTCTAGGTAGAGGAAAATCATCTCTACAACCTGGTATTCCATGATCTCTTTGTCTATCTGCTCTATTAGTGTCCGTGGTTGTTCTATCTCTCCCCATGGGATGATTAAAGCTTACTTCCGGTCTCTCTTTATTTCCCTCTCTTTGATTTCCATGGGCTGAGGATGTTCCTGCCCCTTGTTGACTTGTATTCATGTTCGTCCTAGATGGAGGGAATACCAATTCACCTCTCCATGTGTATGTGTTTTTAACGCGGTCAGGCACCACAAAGACTCTTTTTGAAGTCTCATCCAGGTATACAACCTTTCCAGGTGTATCCGGGTCCTTGAACTCGTATATAGTGATGATACCTACCTCACTAAGTAGTTCGGTTTTGTATCTCCAAAAGGCTTCATCAGTGTCTTTATTTACAAACAACTCTATGCTTCAGTTGTACTGAGGGATCCATTCCGGGATTAGTACTCGTGTCAGTACAGATTTCCCTCTAGGTGTTCTAGGCTCTTCTAATGGTTCTTTTCCTTGAGATTTTGCTTCCGTCTCTAGTTGAATCACGCCAAACTCGTTGGTATTGTTTGGCTGCGTACTTAAGATGTACATCGTTCCTTCCTTGTCTATGTAAGCGTCTCTCTCAAATTTCACCACTGGACGTTCCAATCCAATGGGTTGATCGGGGTTGTGCATTTGCACCACTTGCCTTCGCAAACCATCCTCATAGATGCGAGCACCTAATCGGTTGGTTCGGAGAAACTCTAGTTGCGTTCTATAGGGTCCTTCTGGTTTTTCTAAATAGGCTACATTCGACCCTTCTTCTGGTCTTTCTGTGCTAAAGGCCATTTCTGATTCGCTAGTATCTGAGCTCTCGTAGGAATAACTAGTGTTCAATTGTTGAGCCCACGATCGTGCAGTAGTTCTTACACTTGCCTCTGATGATCTAAGGCTTCGCCGGTCTGCCTTACCTATATATTTGCCCGATCTAAGGTTCATTAATTTTCTTCCTTGCACACTCAGTACACGCTCAGATCGTCAATGATTCTTTGTTATTACTTTCTTGATTCTTTTTAAATTTCTTTAGATTCTTGTCTTAATGTATGCATCAGGAATTCGACTTTCTGTGGTACTTTGAGTTCCCGTTCCGTCAGACTTATGTTCTTTCCTTTAGGTTATCGTGTCACACACCTTTACTTTAGTCTCAAACTTGATAAATTTAACTCTCTTGAACTTGAGGCGTCCCTATCGTCTTAATCCACAATGCTACCGTTTATCCTAAGCTAAGAATTGACTGAGGGGGTTGAGTAATCTTCCAACCTCGAGTCAGCTTTTCTGGTTGCTCTGATGCCCAAGAAGCCGCGCTTCCCAAGCTTTATGCCCTTCACTGCCTTGCCTTGGTTGCCCTTGATTGCCCTTGCTAGACCTGGAAAAATCCAATATTAGACCAATTCACAGTTGGATGATCAAGCACTTGAGTATATACACCTTTTAAGTCCCTTCCCTTTTGCCCAACTTTTTAATGCTTGCCCCCTGGCTTTCTAGTCCCAACTAGGTCAACCTCAAAATAGCTTATCTAAAAATAGACGTATCCTTTAAGAAAAAACAGTTGAGGTCACGTAGTACTCGTCAAGAGCTTTCTAATGAGCTATTAAGCTCAAAAAACGGACTTCGGATGAAAAAGTTATGACCGTTCAGGCCCTGGGGGGTAAAAACTAACAAACCGATGTTTCTCCAAATATGAGCTAAGGGGTCTCCTATGAGTATAATCACCCAAAAATTTCCCAAAAATAGCCCCAAAATTGACCAAAAAATGAAACCCTAAAATTTGCGATGGGGGTGCATAATCGCGATGGTCTGAGACAATCGCGATGGTCTGGGACCGTCGCGATGGCGTGAGGGTGAACAATCGCGATGGTCTGAAGTGCACGGTCGCGATGGTCCAAAAGTGAACAATCGCGATGGTCTAGACGTGAATGATCGCGATGGCGTGAAAGTGGACAATCGCGATGGCGTGAGTTTGAACCGTCGCGATGGCTCGATCAGGCGGACAATCGCGATGGCGTCAGTCAACGGTCAACGTGCACAATCGCGATGGTCCAAAGTGAACCGTCGCGATGGTCACAGATGCGATGGCTTGAGCCAATTGCGATGGTCTGGGCGCGATGGCGTGAGCCAATCGTGATGGTCAAAAATTCGGGTTGTCGCGATGGCGTTAAGTGCGAGCCGTCGCGATGGTCTAGCTTGCCACGTGGCACCGTCGGCGCGATGGCGTGAGCCAATCGCGATGGCGTGGGGTCAACCGAACAGTCGCGATGGTCCGCGAACCGTCGCGATGGTCCAAATGAACCGTCGCGATGGTGTGAGACCGTCACGATGGTCCGGCCGAGCCGTTGCGATGGCGTGAGCCAATCGCGATGGTGTGACACAATCGCGATGGTCTGAGACCGTCGCGATGGTCCACCAAAGTATGATTTTTTGAGATGCAGCTGTGGATTCGTAGAGGCGCTGGTGTCGCCTACACGCTGGTGTGGTCGCTTACCAAAGATTCCGCACTTCGCAGACCATCGCGATGGTCTGACACAGACGGAAATCTCTGACAGAAAGTGAAGTTTTTACCTTTTCCAAGCCTTCTTGATGCTGTGGAGCTCTGTACCTGCAAGAAAACTCAAGAAAACCAAAGTACACACAAGCACAAAAGCTCTCTCTCACTCTCTCGCATGCACAAATGAGGGGAAATGAGGAGAATGGGTGGATATGGTGAATTTTCTGATTTTTTTGGAGATGAAGATGATGATGCGGTGATGAAGATGGAGTGTGGGGGAGGTGAAAAACACTAAAAACTAAGTAAAAACAACAACAAAAACTGAAATTTTTACCTTCCAACGCCAAAAACTGAAATTTTCTTGCTATACTCTTACCATCACACATTCGTCCTAGACTCGATCCCCGGCAACGGCGCCAAATTTGGTGTTGCTCTAGCACAATGGTGAGAACCACGTTAAGAAGCTCCACCTCCTTAATGTCAATCCGCGGAAGAGATAGGAGTGATATGAAGATCGTGAATGTGAGATGAAGTGAGAGTGAAGGTGAGAAGCATAGAAATGCACACACACATACACACACACTACGAAAAGACAAGCAAGACACAATGGAAGGTGGGAAATTAGCTCTATTACTCAAGAACACTATTACAAGTTCAAAATAGCTCTAAGCTCTTCTCTACTCAAACAAGCTAACCTCAAAAATGAGCTCTCTAGCTCTTTTTATAGTTTCTAAACTAGTTTTGACCGGTTTCACATCTAATGACCGGCATAGTTAAAAATTAGGTCCTAGATGCTATTTGGAAGGGTAAACGATGTCTAAAAATAACGAAAATTGATACGCTTGTTCTACCTAAGCTCCTCAAGCTCGAGGACTCCTCGGCTTGCACAAAATGGAGCTATGGATTACAAAATGGGGTTTTCTATGTTACATATGTTACAATAGTGATGAAAATCACTGTTGGAGGTTTTTGAAAAGTATTTTAAAACATAAGTCTTTGAAAAAAGATTTGACTGGCTTCCTGCTCCGTCGTTACATGCTTCCGCGTCTTCTATGCCTCTGGCTGTTTCCAACAATTGCTCTAAAAGCAGTTTTAGCATGGTTCATTTTTGAGCCTGATGCCACACAAAAGGTGTGGAGGCACCACCAAAACACCTCAATGCTGTTTATATCGTTATGCACAAAGGCATTCATGTCATCAGCAAAAAGTCTCACAATCATTTGGCCGTGATTTAGAGGTAAGGAAAGACCCTTGAGATTGCCAGCGTCCATGTGATGCTTTAATAGGCAGCTGAGTCCATTCGAGGCGATAGCGAATAGTAATGGAGCCAGAGGGCAGCCTTGCCTAATTGATCTTTTTTAAACGAATGGGCTCAGAGAGCTTACCATTGATGTTTATTCTAGTTGAAGCATTTCCAAGAAGAGTGGAAACCATCTTCATGAACTTTTGGCTGCATCCAAGGTCTTTCAATGATTGAAGAATAAAGTCCCATTCCAATCTGTCATACGCTTTGTCGAAGTTGATCTTAATGAATACTAGATCTTGAGCAGACTCCTCAGCAAAAGCAAGGCCTTCCCAAATATCGATAATTGCTTCAAGTATAGATCTACCTTTGATAAAACCTTTTTGGTCCTCGCACAACCATGACTTTAAATGACAAGAGATTCTGTTGGCGATAACTTTTGCAATTATCTTGTATCCTGTTTGGAGCATGGTAATCGGACGCCAGTTTTCAATTTTGTTCTTATCTCCCCGTTTGTGGATTAACTTGATGACGCCATTATTCAGACACTCAGGGAGGGCACTGAAAGAGAGAGCCTCTTGCCACACGAGGCGCAGTGGGGTGGCCACCTGATGTTTGAAGGACTTGAAAAACTCATTGGTAAGGCCATCCGGACACGGACTTTTCCCATTGGGAAGGGCATCAATAACCTCGATAATTTCATTCTCGGAGATGTTAGCATCCAGTAGAGCAATCAAGTTCTGTGGGATTCTGATTTGAGCAACCCTTGAGATGGTTGCCATGGAGTCGCGCCTGTGGGGGGAAAGAGGAGTCGAGACCCCGAGAAGATTGGTAAAGTGTTCGAAGATGATAGATCTATTCTCCACTTCCGTGCAACATTCAGTTCCATTGTTATCGACCAATAGGGGGATGGATTCCCTAGCTTGTTTCCTTTTGAGGATGTTACACATCTCTTTCGTTGGTTTGTCGGCCTTCCCTGCCCACCAATCTTTGAAGAAAATTTGAAGATCTTTCCTTTGAACCTCCTCCTCTAATCTTAGTCTTCCCCTGATTTTCAAAAGACCTTGTTGGCAATGTAACTTACCTTTGTTCACCTCTTCTTCAAGCCGTGAGAGCCTCCGGTACACCGTTTCTCTTCTTTTTTTTTGGATTTCTCTTATAGTCTTTTGAGTCCTGATTAGAATTTTTCGAGTCCTTTCTACTGCGCTTCTCCAACACTTAGCCAGTTCATTACAGTAAGCAAAGGCTTCCGTCCACACCTCAGAAATTTCTTGGTGGACAGAGGGGAGGGAAAACGATGTTTGACAAGCATGAAACCAAGGAGCTTTCTGGAACATGGGAATCGGTTTGAAAGACAGAGTAATCGGATAGTGGTCTGAGATAGTCAGGTCCATGTGTTGGGAAATCGAAGGAATACCCCACTGAAGGATGGTGTTCTGATCGATGTAGCATCTATCAAGTCTTGCTTTCCTCAAAGAGTCCCCCGACTCGAGATTTGACCAGGAGAACCCCTTCATGTCTTTCACCTCAACCAGGTCGAGATGGAGCTTGATTTTATCCCATATCTCTTTCTCTTAACCGTCAATAATTTTTCCTTTGTTATTCCATCGGTCCTCAGGAAACTCAACCATGTTGAAGTCCCCACAAATCAGAACATTGTGTGAAAGGGAGTCGAGGGAAGCCCAAGTATCCATTCTATCTGCTTCACCATTAGGGGCATAAATTGAGACCACAGTGAACTGGAAAGGGAACCCGAAAGAGGCAGCAATCCAATGATGATTCCGACCTTCAAAAGTCGAGGTCACATTGCCAGACAAGGAGTGACTAATGCCGATAGAAGCACCCCCCGTCCCTCTAGGGTGAGAAGTGGAGAACCAAAGGTGGTTCGGAGAAATGCATTTAAGCCGTTTCTGGAGATCCTCTCCGTCGATTTTAATCTCTTGTAAGCAGATAAAGTCAGGGGCGAAGCACTTGTCTTTGAACCACTGGCCAAGAATCGAAGCTCTTGACGGGTCAGACAGACCCCTGACGTTTAGAGATGTGAATTTCATTAATGATGGTTGCCCTTTTGGAGGGGAGGGACCCGATCTTTTTTCTTCTTGTGGTCTTCTTTTTTCCTCCCTACTTCTTGACTTAGGATCCTACTCTTGAGGGGGCTCTTCCAAGGCATGCCGGAAGGTTGTTTTCCTTTAAGCTTTGACTTTTGTTGCGGTAATCTTGGAAAGCATACCGGGAGGGTAGGAGCAAGAGAGGAGCTTTCGCTGTCTGGGTTGTCTTCATTGCTGGTAGTGAAGCCTTCCTCTTTACTCGTGGTATAACCTTCTTGGTTGTCTTCTTTGCTGGTAGAGCAGCCAAGGGTATTATCAGTGGGCTCTTCTTCAAAATGGTTGTCCCCTGGGAAGTCGACCTCATTAATCTCTTTCTCTAGGTTACAATATATGTTATTCGAGGGGGCAACTGTCGTAGTATTCCTTGCTGTTGATCTTCGAGGGCTAACTTTCCTCCTGCGTCTCACTTTAGTGAATCCTTCTGAATCCGTCTCAGCAACGCGAGTTCCCTCTTCTTCCTCCATTGGAGGGGGATGACCCCGAGTGTCATCTTGGGGGAGAGGGTCTAGGGTCCCATCTGGTTTAAGCTTGTTTTTATTGGTACTTTTCTTCAGGGGGCAGTCTTTGATCCTATGACCTTGATGCCCGCACCGGAAGCACGCGTTTGGCAAATTCTTGTAAGTAACCTCTTGTGTCCAGGTCTTACCATCTCCACAGTTTATGGAGATTTTTGAGGGAAGGACCTGGTTCAGGTCTGTTTCAACGCAGATCTGTGGATGCCATCTTGCATTGAAAGAATGTTGAGCACCATCATAGATTAACCCCCCAACATCCTGTCTTGCGGCCGTCGGGCAACCGATCGGAGAGACGATTTCACTAAGAAATCCATACAGGAAGAAAGGTAGATTGGGAAGCTCCACCCAAAGCGGGTAACGAAGAGGCTTTGATCTGTTCGGGACAAAGTCTGGGGTCCACTTAAAAAGGCAAAGGGTGGACCGGCCCACTTGCCAAGAGCGAGCTTGCAGGGCTTGGAAAGCCATCTCTTCGTTCTCAAATACTAGAAGCAGGTGATTCGCCGGCAGGAATTGACATTTGGACACAATTAGGCCGCGCGGGAACCACTCCTTGCGAAGCCAAGTTCTCACACATTCAAGAGGGGGCCTAGGGCCAAACATTTGACCGATCAGGCAAGTTTTCATCAGTTCTTCTTGCTTTGCCGCCACAGACTCCTTGCATAAAGAGACCTCTGGGGGCGCGACGTCCACTGGGACGGACTCCATCTCAAGGGGGGAGACGGACTGAGGGGGAGCCACATTGTTCATGACAAATGAGGGAATAAGGATCGACATCTTAATGACCAAAATCCCCCCCTCCCCCCCAACACCACTTTGAATTTTGGCTATGCGTAAATGAATCCCCCCAACACCAAGAGAAAAGCTTTTTTGGATTTTGCTATGCGTAAAGGAATTCCCAAAGGTAAAGCATGGTCAAGAGCTCAGCGTAAATGAATGTCCATTTCGAAGAAAAAGGTAAGAAAGGGAAACAAAATCAATGTCTTAGTTGCGGAGGTTTTAGTTCTTTCACTTTTTTCCCCTTCCTCTTGTCTTCGATTTTGAATCCAATGCTTGAGAGATAAGATTAGCATTCACTCCTTAAAAGACCAATCGAAGAGAAAGGAGATCCTTCACGTGCGCTCATAAAAACCACCGAGGGACCAATAACAGCTCATAAAACCCACCGAGGGAAGCCAAAAAAACGATGGGCCCAAACTACACCAACCGGTCGAATGGATAGCTTCCCCAGCAATAGACAGTCGGAAGAATAAAAAGCTTTTAAAGTCTTCCAGAGCGAGGCGAAAGGCTGCCACGCGCAGAATTCGTACTTCGAATAAAGCTCCTCAACGTGTGAGAACCCGCTCGCAAAAATCAGGGGCCACCAGAAGTAGCGAAAGCCAAGGCGCTTTGTCAGGGCCAAAACCACGATAGACTGGAAAGGGAGTATTCTACCGCACGATAAATGGTTTGCCTCCGTGAAACTAGGAGAAGCGCCCGCGATAGACGGTTTAGATTTCCAGTGCGCGATAAATGGTTTGCCTCCGTGAAACCAGGAGAAGCCCCCGCGATAGACGGTCTAGAAGTGCTGCGATAAACGGTTTGCCGGGTGTGATAGACGGTTTGGCATCGCGATTGACGGTAAAGCCTCCGCGATAGACGGTCTATCCCGCGATAAACGGTCTTGAAGCTATCGCGATAGACGGCCTAAAAAAGGTTAGGACCGTTGTCGGTGATGAAGTCCATCATCGTAGCTGTGTTTTGGGTTTTTGTCGTCAGCACCTTGCCTCTAGTCCTACTTTACTTCATAATTATAAGCCCTCTACATTCTCTTCGACCATACAATTTTGTAATAGTCCGTAGGTCGTTCTACCACTGCCCACTTGGTTTTGTTGAACTATCACCATTATTCTATGACGACGTCGAACTGCTCGTAACTTTTTTTTTAATAAAAGGAAGTTCGGCCTCGGCCTATTCTCCTGGACTTTAATTAAAATAAAGGAGAAAAGTTACAAGTGAATGGGACTAGTGCCCATGGTACCCTCGAATTCCACACTGTAGGGGACAAGTTCGGTAATCTAGAGGGCATTACAAATGAGGCGGATAAATCTATCGTCTCCCTCATGCGAGACCCATTTGGGTTTCAACTTGTTATCTTTGAGGAGATAAATACAATGGGGCCTAAACGGTGGAGATCTCTTATCTCGAGAGATTCTTTTACCTAGAAGAAACAAGGATTTCTCAATCGACCATTCCTTTGGAGTTTCACCAAAATTGACAGCACATTGCTCCCTCCAAATCTTCCAAAGAGTCTCACCCCTGGTGGCATTCCACAGTCTTGATGAGCAACCGATCGCCTCACCCAACATCGTCTGTTGCCAATTGATTTGGTTCCTAAGTCTCAATACCCGTGTCACGTGAAGCCAGAAAACTTGGGACTTGGGGCAATCGAAGAAAAGGTGAACCAAATCTTCAGTCCATCGATGGCAACGCTTGCACCATTGAGGAAACCCACAAATTTTGTTGGCCCTTGCATTGGACCAGATACCCTTATGCAAGATCTGCCACATGAGAACGGACTTTTTGACGTCAATTAGGGGGTGCCAAATAGACATGAACTTTAGTTCCCATCGAAGTTTGGTCCAAGAAAGGCACCACAACTTGTTAAGGGTGAGATGAACATCTAGGTTCTCTTTGAAATTGGGGATTATGGATAGTTTCTTACCATTTCACCATTTGAGGCCCTCCATGCAAGGAAGATCGTGTCCGCAGAGAAGGCGGGTAGTTGAGCGGTCCCACACCTCATACTTTTTCACATGCGTAGGCTCATACTTTGTCTCATACTTTGTCACGTGGGTAGCCGTGCTTGCGAGCTATCTATTTTAAGAGGCCCTCCATGCAAGGAAGATCGTGTCCGCAGAGAAGGCGGGTAGTTGAGCGGTCCCACACCTCATACTTTTTCACATGCGTAGGCTCATACTTTGTCTCATACTTTGTCACGTGGGTAGCCGTGCTTGCGAGCTATCTATTTTAATCGTGGTTGTTGGTCACATCGCCATACGTGCAAGCTCAGCTTCCGGGTTTGTTGCGACAAGCCATGTTGCCTGTTTCTATCACGACAACACATAGTTGACATCATTTGTTCTTTCTTAGGGGGGCACATGCATGTTTTTTTGGGTGACCCGATTGCACTTTTTGGATCGCCGAACGGAGCATTTGGGGCACATGCATGATAGGTTTGGTGAACTCTGGTCGCGATAGTTATGAGCACATGCACAACGGTCACCCAACTTCGGTTGGTCAGAAACTGGGGCACATGGTATCAATTCATGCAATCCACTTGATAATCAAATATCTAAAATTTAGTGGTTGATGGCATTGGTTTTGTTTCATACACTTTCATGATATCCTTCTCAGATCAGATCGGGCATATGCATTTGTTTGGAACATAGCAACATACTCATTTACTCCTCTGATCAATGTTTTTTAGCAACCAATACATAATTGCCCTTTTTTTTTAACAACAAATACATAATTGCCTTTTTTTTTTATTTGTTATAAATCTTCACTTACAATGGAAATGACGCATGTCATCAATTCAGTATTTGAATATTTAATCTGCTATAAGCCGTGACTTACAATGGAAATGAGGCGTGTCACATCAATTCAGAGTTAAAATAAATAGCTCGATGACTTACAATGGAAATAAACTATGCCACATCAATTCAGCGTTTGAATAAATAGTCCGGTGACCCGAACTGAAAATTTAGTGGGGTGACATTCCGTTCGGGTCACCCAGACTTCACCGTACAGCTCATCATGTAAAAGTTGACATGCTGGCAAAAAGTGCTCATTGCTGCCGAACTTTGGGTGACCGAAGCCTCATGTGCCTTACTAAGATTGATAGCTGGCAGGTGCTTTTTCATAATCGAGAAAAACACATGAAGTCGTCTATACAATGAGTATACTAGTAAAACGAAAGGACAGAACTAAGGAGAATTCCACTTCGGAACGAGTCTCCATAATCGAGGAAAAGTTTCTTACTTTCCATTTTTTAGTTGCAAGCGACAATGAATGAATGAATGCGTGCTCTTTTACATAAAAGCATGAGGATCAAGGGTATGGCCTATAGTTAGATATATGTAGGTAATATCTCTTTAGGAATTGTTTTCAAGGAGGTAAGAATGTTATAGTGGATTGGCTTAAGGTAAATACTTAGTAGAGCAAATTTGAGCTAGTAGCTTGGCTTCGGATGGGAAGGAGGAGGTTTTGAGTTCGAATCCCATGATAGACATGCTGTAGAAACGAGACATCTCCATCATAATTATAACTTATAACATGTCATTAAAAGCATATACATTGAAAAAATACAATCGCATTGTTATTTAAAATGCGTGACTGCAAAGAGAAACAAGAAGAAACAATACTCTCTTCAATCAAAAAAAGAAACAATAATATAAAATAATAAAAACAAAACATAAAATCCTCTACTTACTTTCAAATGTTTTAATAGGTATACAACTATACAACCACACAAAATTGTCCATAGAATCTCCCTCATTCATATGCTCACTCTCTTAACATTTTTCAGAGGTAAGCAATGAGATCCTAATTTCTTCTCTAGTATAAAATGATAAGTGTATCCCAAGCATCATCTATTGTTTTGCAAGAGCGAATGTGAGGGATAAGGCATGTTTGATAGAAAATGCTATCGACACAAGTGTTAGCTATCTCTGCCATTCCAATGAAGTTTCTTTTTAGTGGGTGCACCAAGAATTACAACACGAACAAGAATTTGAATATCACCATCATCATCAGTGCAATGTATTTGTTGGTATAGTGGGACCTTTTTCAACACCCTAGACAATATTCCACAATCCTTTTGCTTAAGTGACACATCATATATGCCCACAATGGGTAATTAAAACCATCCAACTTATCCTCAACAACCAACATATGAAATACATTATTACTTTCAGCCATGGCCACCAACTAAACACCCTCACGTAACAAATGATTATATATTGAAAAGATGAACAAAACCACCCTATCAAGATCTAATACATCTGTAGGAAACTTCATGGTGCTTCTAGTGGCAAACTGAAACTTGTATATATTTTTGGCATAAAAGGAAAAAAAATTTCCTACACCGGTAGTGTGGTAGTTTGATCTGAGGCTGAAACGAGCTCATACCAAAATTTTGATGTCACATAGTGAAGGGATGACCTACTTTAATACCACTTGTTGGAGTTTAAGGTCTATGGAAGCTCACGGATAGCACAAGGAAGAACAATAAGCTTGGAGCACAAGATAACATATAATGAATTACCAAGTGAATGTACAAAGATAATTGACACGTAAGGGTTATACACATATATACAAGAAGGACAAGAAAACCTCGTAAAGATGGAAAAAAGTACCCCGATGCTCCTAAGTGTGTTCACACACATCACTATCAAATTTATCAATGCTGAGAGTCTTGTGAAATAGGAAACTCATTCAATCCTCATAGCCAAGCACCACTTCTATTCACAAGTTTAGCTTACCCCAATAGGATGATTATAATGAGTCTATTGGTGGATGGAAATTCTAGATAGAACTTTGTCTTTTAGTGGTCCAATTGCGAATACTAAATTGATCCTTGACTTCTAAGGTTGGACGTTGATTTTTAACACTACCCCTGAACCTTCAACCTAGATCCTTCATATATTAATTCCTTTTTAATTGCTTAGCTTTGTGAAATCCAAAACCTATTGTGAGTATATCGATAGTTTTCTGTTTCAGTAATTATATGATAGAGGTGTACATTTTGAGATTATTTTCTCACGCAAAAAATGTTAATGAACCTGAATTTGATTACTTCTAGATTGAAACATATGGTTAGCTTCCGGGTAAACACTAATCATCTTGTTGTAATATATTGGAGTTCTTGAATGCGAATTTTTAACACTTCAATCATCCTTTTATGAGGCATTATTTCACAAGTGACATATGCCAATGCATTGTACTTAGCCTCGGTTGATGATAAAGATATCATGGCTACTTATACGATCACCAATATATTATCCTCTTGATTACATACCCACTTGTACTTCTTATATCCTCTTTTTGGTCATGCCAAATATGCATCAATATATGCCT
Source organism: Ceratopteris richardii (assembly GCA_020310875.1). Lineage (NCBI taxonomy): Eukaryota > Viridiplantae > Streptophyta > Polypodiopsida > Polypodiales > Pteridaceae > Ceratopteris > Ceratopteris richardii. Next base: position 36,631,606 of record CM035433.1, read on the forward strand.
TGAACAACAAGTAATGAATGGAAGGATAATATAAACATTCATTTTTTCATTTTAAATACTTGAGTACTCTTTTTGCTATATGTAGGTGTGGAACCCACGATGATTACATCTATTGAGAAATCACTCCAAGTACATAGGAAATGTTTGGATTTGTTAAGGTTGCATACATTAAAGAACAAACAAATTATCTATATAAACTCTTGCCATCCACATCTTCTCCTCTTCTTTTTGTCTTAGTGTGATGTTGAACTCCATAAGATTTGATAGAGGCTTGCACTCTTTCATTACAATCTTCATGAACATCTCAAGACGTACTTTATATGCACAAGTCAAATGCCATCTAGTTTTTACATAACTTTTAATTCAAGATCTACCTTAACTCTCCAAGGTTTAATATCTTAAAATCTAGTCTATTATTTCCTTTCATATCTTTGTTTTTCATCCTCATCATTTCGTGTAAAGATTAAAGCATCAACATAAACAAGAAGGTATACTATCTCTCTACCTCTTATCATTGTGAAAAGAGATGCACTTGATATAATTTCTTAGAAACCACACCTCTTCAAGCACTTCAAGAATCTCACAAATAAGCTCCAAGGGCATGCTTTAGGCCATAGAAGACCTTCTTAAGCCTAAAAAGATAGGTTCAAACCTAGAATCTTTGAATCCTTCTAGTTGACCCATGTGCATAGTCTCCTCTATTTCTCCATTGAAAAAAAACATTCTTCACATTATATATATATATATATATATATATATATATATATATATATATATATATATATATATATATATATATATATATATATATATGTGTGTGTGTGTGTGTGTGTGTGTGTGTGTGTTTGAATCATTATTAGCTGAAAGTTCTATCACATTGAGGGTCGTCATCTTAAGTACATGAAAAAAGGATTTCACATATTCAATTCCATATATTTGAGAAAATCCTTAAAAAAAAGTATATCTTTGTAGCTATCTGTATTATCATCACAATTCCTCTTAAACTTATATACCCGTTGGTTACATAAGATCTTTTAATCTCCTTTTGTTTGATACAAGAATTTATATTTGATTGTCCTTTAATGCCTTGAATTCCTCGTCGGTGGATTCTCTCCACTCTTTGGATTTTTTAGCCTCCTAAAGTGAAGTTGACTCTTCAATCTCTATCGTCATTTTAAAATATACATAATGTCTAGCTATACGAAAGTCACATTTCAACCCTTGAACCCAATACCTTCATCAATTAGATTTACTTTCCTACCTCTTGGGTCAAATGGATTTTATCATGCACATCTAATTATGCGTTTTGATATAATGCAGTGCGTAGAGAGTACACATGTGGAAGCAAAATGAAAAAAAAAGTATAATAAAAAAATGAAAGAGTGTGAGACTTAAAGTGAGTAGATCAAGAAATGGGTAAACTCACATGAATTAGAAATGATCTTGCAAAGAGCATGGAGTATGCTCCTTATGCTTCTAACCAAGTATAAAGTGGGCGAGAGGCCCTGCATATATAGAGTTGACGGGGATGTCCAAAAAACATCATATGTGGGATAATTTCCCCTTGAAGGAGAATGAATACAAAGATACAAGCAAATTACAAGGCACCTAATTACAATGAGATAAACTATAAAAAAGAAATGAAATGGAACTTCAGTGTCTTATAGATACAAAATGAATATGCACTCTCATATTGTCAACACCCCCTCTACAACTCCATTTTGTAGACTATGGAGGCTGCTAGGGTATGAGAGAAATGTACACTATAAGTGTAGGAGCAAGAACATGATCACCAAAAGGAAAGACTCCATGTGAGAATCCATAGCCTCCAAGCAACATCAAACATCGTTGATCGCCATGTAGTCCATAATATGTCCATAAAATGGGTCAAGTGGATGTTCCATAGATATCCCACCAATGAGGTATATGAACAGAAAAAGATCTCACTAGAAGAGATCACCTCCATGCAAGATTTATGGGATGACTCTTAAAACCTCCAAAGATTTGACAATATCCACCATGAGATGTTTATCACAAAGAAGTAGGTCATTGCAACAATGAAATATAAAACATGAAGCATGGAATTTTAATCACATGGTAGTAAATATGTATGTTGTAGTTCGCCATGGAATGTACGAACTCATCATATATGTCAATACAACCATAAAAGATCCCTCTAAACCAAGAAGATGGCTCATAAAAAGATCCAATTCAGTGACATATGCATGTAGATACAAGAGTATCCTATGGAGAATGGAAAGATGTTGGAATCAATGCAGGAAACACTATATACTCAAAATGTTGTTGTCGACGAGGTAAGTGGACTCCAAGAGATGAATGGAAAATTATGAGCTACTGATAATAGAGTAAATCCCAACTCATATTGAGGGGAAATGATAACCTTCATTGCTAGGATGGGAGGTATAGCCATCTGAGGTATAAACTGAGACTATATCTTTGAGTCCTCATGCGATAAAATTGTACCATGATGAGGAGAACCATGTACAAAGAGAGCGTACTTCTTGTAGTGTGACTGTTCGATAGTAGAATGAATCACCTCTAAACAATAAATGGGAGGATCACAATCTTGAGAAGAATCCAAAAGCGATGAACACTTAGAGTATTAGACAAAAGTGCAATCTCTTCTAATTATAAGTAAGGTATATTTAGGGCATACAAATTGTATGGCTTTTGATGGTCACTATATCAGATAAAAATGTATAACTTAGGCTTATCAACATCATCACCTTGCACATAGGTATCACTAAAAAAAATTTCAAATGACTCATAATGGTTTTCCTCTAAAATTAAGCCTCAAATGGGGTTTGATGCTTCAAAAATGTGAGAACTCTTTGCTAAGAATATATATCATTGTATGTATAGCTTTACCCCAATAGTTTTGTGGAAGTTTCTCTTGATCATGCATAGTTTTGGCCATCAAGAACACATTTCAAATCCTCTCTAGAGCAATACCTTGCTAAGTATCCTTCTTTACTTGGTACTTAATACCTTCTTGCTTCAAATACTTGGAGAAGTTATGGTTGACAAAGCCACTATCTCTATTTGATGTGATTGCTTGTATTGAACTTGGAAAGTCATCTTGAACTACCTACGCAAACCCCTTGAACTTGGAAAATGCATTCTCCTTATGTTCTAGTAAATAAACCCAAGTATACCTAGTGAACTCATCTACTACCTAGAAGAACTAAAGTGATCCGCTTAGTGATGGTGTATGCATACATCCACAAAGAATGCCATGGAATAATGCTAAGGCTTTAGATGAAAAAATGCATAGTTCCATAAGTAAAGGGTTAAATGTCTACTTAGTACAGGCTTGGCACTTGAGCTCCACTTGTGCAATCCTAGGTAAACGCTTGACAAGATGATTGGAAGAGATCTTTGCTAAGGAGGAGGTGTATCCAAATATGAAATGCCACAAGCTAAGGCTTAAAATCTTGTTGAGAACTTTGTCTTCAAGTCCTTGAGCTATGAATTCTTTCGATGCTCAGTTGATGACCTAAAACGTTTCATGATCAAATTGCAAGACCATGTTTCACTTAGTAATGGTCTGTTGAAAACAAGGTCAACATGTCCCAAATCTTCAAACTCTAGCAAGCTTATTAGATATATTTTTAGTAGCCTCCCTACAAGAGAGTGGGTGGATAGCATGGCTAGGCAAAAAGCCTCCTAAAACTACCACCCGACTTTGAAACTCATTGCCGACAGAATGTTTGTGAAGAAGATGTTTTGGAATACATTTTTGTGTGATTTTGCTTTACACATGCTTCACGAATATGGATCACAAGTGCATGCTTTTATATGGATGGCATGAGGTTCTAAAGTTATGAAACGAGCGTTGGGCTTATGTTGTAACTATCTTCTTAAGCTCTAGCATAAGATCAATGCAAGGAGATAAAGGTAGGAGGATTTTGGAGAAGGTGTACTCTACATCAAGAGTATTTGGAGGAGTTCATGTCAGCCAACCATCAACATTCATTGCTGAGTTATTCTGAGTAACAAGTCTATTTTAGTCCTTCTTCATCATTAGTTTCTTATTTAGGTTAATCAAAATTAGGGTTTTCTATGAAACAATTCTAAATTGTTCATATTCTCCATATTCACACACACACAATCATCATACCTCTTAGGTGCTTTACACATAATTTCTTGTATCTAGTTCCCTATTCCTGCCTAGATTATGATATTGCAAGTTTTTGTCATATTCACACTTTATAATTTGATATTTAAATACTAGTTTGTATAGGTGAGCATGCTAGCTTACCATACGCATTGAGATCTTATCTATTGTCTCTCTATCTTTAACTTATAGCTTTTTGATTAATTAGATCTATATGCTAAGGTTCAAGTATTGGAAGATCATCTAAACTTGTGATTAGTTGTTATTGATGCCCACCCCGCTTCCAATTTGGTATTAGCTCATAGTTTACATACACCCTTAACAAGATGAGTGACTATAGACTAGGGAATGAAGACAAGTTTGAAGGAATGTTTCACTATCCAATGCGGAGTTTTATGATGATGAATATGTTAGTATCAAAACTTGTGGAACATTGTCATTGGCAAGAAAAGTCATAGAAGAGTCTAATTCATCTTCCAAAAGACCTCCTACTCCTATTTCTGCTCAATAGGAGGTTAGTGAAGAAGAAGAAACTCTTTCATCATGAGGAGTCCATACTACTACTAGATCACTTCCTAGTGAATAGCAATGCAAATGGGATTCAAGGTATGCACAAGCACTTTCATATACTACTATGGGAGGTAAGAGGCATATTATACCCCAAATCAAGTCATGCAAAAGCTCTAGTCATGTTTACTTGGAGTTAGAGAATATCTGAGTGGATATTTTAGATGAAGAGATGGTAAACACACTTGAAAACTCATTTCCATCTACATATCATGCTTTTGTTACTTTCTTATCTCTCTCTATAAGAGAAAGAGAACTTTCATTTGAAGAGTTATAGTTCTTGTTACTTCAAGATGAAAATCAATAAAAGAGAATGTAAGAGAATGAGGAAGCCATCTTATCATCATCAAAGGGTAAGAAGAAGAAGGGGACAAAGAAGGAGACAAACAAGGAGAAGAAGAGTCAAAAAACTAGGAGGGAAAGTAAGTCCTCTACTCCTTAAACTTCTAGTCCTACCCCCAATGCTCGCTCTACACGAAAAGAAAAATGTGTTACCACATGTACTTCAAAGAAACAAATTTTCCATTATTGTAAGAAACCAAATCATTTCATAGAAAAATCCAAAACAAGAATTTCTAATGAGAAGAAGAAAGCATCACGTAATAGTGGTGAAGATGATCCGAAACCTAAATTCAAGGGAAGATTCATGTGCATGTGTTACTATCGAAGAAATAGCTTTTGATCGAGCAACATTAAATGAAATCTTACACAATCCTTGGATTTTCTATTCTAGAGCTACTAAGCATATGAGAGGTTGTAGAAAGGAATTTTTCTCTCTTAATAACTCTTCAAGTAGAAGATTAACCTTTGTAGATGTTCATGATCTAGATATTGTAGGTGTTGGAGAAGTGAACATAAAGTTAAGAGCAGGTGAATATTTCATAATTTCCAACGTTCTTTATGTTCCAGACATGAAGAAGAATTTGCTCTCTATCTCTACTTTTCTATCACATGGTAATAAAGTTGTTTTTAAGAAAGATCATGCCATATCCTCTCACCTAATGAGGATCATTGTCTACGTAAAGGTGAAAATAAAAGTGGCATATTTGTGTTATCCAACATTAGTCATGCAAATGGTGCTAGGTCTACTACACCTAAGGAGAACATGAAGTTATGGCATGCTAGATTTGTTCATATGAGTCACATAGCTCTTATGCATATCAAAGATCAAGCTATGGTGTAGACTTTGTATACTTTTCTTTTCAGAGATGATGCAGAATGATGTAAAGGATGTCTTGAACGAAAGCTTCACAAATTACCTTTCAAGAAGCATGGATACATCATGGCCACAAGAAAGTTAAAAATCATACATCTAGATGTGAATGGTCCGATGAGAATAGATTGGATTCAAGGTTTCAAGTACTTGATTACTTCTATTGAAGATTTCTCAAGATATTCGTGGATTTACAGTCTTAAAATGAATTCACTCATTTTTCTTAATTTTAAGAAATTCTTAACTATGGTTGAAAATTAAAGTCAATCAAAGATCTAGATTTTGAGAAGTGATAGAGGAGAAGACTACATGTCTCATTAGGGGAAAAAAATGAACCCTACATGGGCCTTTTATATTAAGGAGTGATTAGTGATGGACGAATCAAAAGAGGGTGGTGACCACTATCTATGCCCTATAAAATCCTAGGCTGAAGGGGGAAGAGGGGAAAAATTTCTCCCTTATTTAATGAACTTCCTCTAGAGAGAGAAGGAATCCTGTAACTTGGCTGGGTCGAAAAATTCCAAATTTCTAAAAAGTAAGAAAACTCGTTATAACACCTGAGAATGGACCCCTAATTATTTTTTCGGGTCAAAAGTACTCTTTTTGACACAGAATTCGAAATCCGCGCATGTTTTGAGCTGAAAAAATGACTTTTTTCAAAATTACTTAAAAACGTTATTTCCATCCTAAACCTCATATTTTCATACCCAGGTCCCAAAAAGTCATCTTTTTCCACTACTTTCTCTATATAGCGCACCATTGAAGCTCTTGTTTCTACATTCCAACCTACTTCCCTTTGGCTTTGAGGTATATATATGGGTGGCGTTGGTTGGGTGGAGCTCTACATCTTTCCCTAGTGTGAGTCTTGCTAATTAGTTCTCTAGTTCTTTACGTTCTCATGCCCTAAAAGTGTACCATGATCTACAAGGCCATGTCCAAATAGAGCATAATCCTTGTAGTGTGGCTATCTGGTAGTGGAGTGAACCCCCTCGTAAGAGTAAATTGGAGGATCCAGATCTTGAGAAGAATCCAAAAAGAATGAACACTTAGATTATTCAACAAAAGTGCAATCCCTACTAATTAAAACTAAGTATTGTTTAGGGACATACGAATTGTATGCCTCTTGATGGTCATTATATCTGATAGAAATGTATAGCTTAGGCCGATCGTCATCACATCCTCCACATAGGCATTAGTATGAGAGATGTTGAAATAATTCATAGTGGGTTTTCTCAAGAAGTAAGCCTCGAATGGGGTTTGGTTCTTCAAGAATGTGAGAACCCTTTGCTAAATATATCTATCATTGTATATATAGTTTTACCCAAACATGTTTGTGGATGTTGCTTCAGATGATGCATAGTCTTGGCCATCTAGAACACACTTAAAATCCTCTGTAAAGCTATAACTTGCTAACTATCCTTCTTTTGTTGGTACTTAATACCATGTTACAAATACTAAGAGAAATTATGGTTAAAAAAGCCGCTATCTCCATCTCATCAGATGGTCTTTAAAGCACTTGGAAAGTCATCTTCAACTATATACGTCCACTCCTTGAACTTGGAAAGTGCATCCTCTTTATCTTTTAGTTAATAAACCCAAGTATACCTAGTGAAGTCATCTACTACCTAGAAGAAGTAAATAGACTTAGTTAGTGATGGTGTATACATAGGTCCACAAAGATTTCCATGGAATAATGCTAAGGGTTTAGACGAGGATTTGCATGGTTCCACAAGCAAAGGGGTAAATGTCTACTTAGCATAGGCTTGGAAATTCAACTCCGCTTGTGCAATCCAAGGTAAATGCTTGACAAGATGATTGGAAGAGATCTTTGCTAAGGAAGAGGTGTATCCAAATTTGAAATGCTATAAACTAAGGCTTGAATCCTTGGACGTGAAACCTAAATGCTTTTTGAGGTTTTTATTCAAGTTCTTGAGCTATAACATTTTTGGATGCTCGATAGATGACTTGAAATTTTTCATGGTCAAATGGCATCCCCATGTTGTAGTTAGTAGTGGCCTCTTGGAAACAATCTCAACATGTCTCAAATCTTCAAACTCTACTAAGTTTATTAGATAATAACTTGGGCAGCCTTGCTAGGTTAAAAGACTCCTAAAAAACCCACCCTAGTTCAAAACTCGTTGTCGACAGCACATTCGTGAAGGAGATTTTTTTGAATAAAGTTTTGTGCAATTTTGCTTTACGCATGCTTTTTGGATATCGATTGCAAGCATATTCTTTTAGATGGATGGCATGAGGTTGTAAATCTATAAAACAAGAGTTCGGCTCATGTTGTAAGTATCTTCTCAAGATCTAACACAAGCTCAATGCAAGAAGATCAAGCTAGGAGGATTTTGGATGAGTTTTACTGAACATCAGGAGTATCTAGCGAAGTTCCTATTAGCCAACCATTAACATTAGTTGTTGAGTTACTATGACTAACAATTCTATTTCCATCCTCACTTGTTCATTCACTAGTTTCTAATTTAGGTTAATCAGAATGGGGGTCGTAACATAATTTTAAACTATTAATATTCTCCATATTCTCTCTCTCTCTCTCACACACACACACATACTCTTCATACATTTTAGGCACTTTACACACAATTTGTTGTAACTAGTTTCCTTTTTCTACATAAATTCAAATATTGTCAAGTTGTATCATATTCACACATTGTAAATGGGCATTTAAATATCAGTAAGTGAGAATTCTAGCTTACCATAAACTTTGCAATCTTGTGTATTCTCTCTCTGTCCTTCATGATCTCTCTTTGAGTATTAAGGTGTGTATTCTAAGGTTCATGTGTTGGAAGATCCTATAAACATGTTAGTAGTTATTATTGAGGCCCACCCCACTTCCAACATTTGGTATCAAAGAATAGTTGACATACACCCTTAACAAGATGAGTGACTATAGATTTGAGAATGAATACAAGCTTGAAGGAATGTCTAACTATCTAATCTAGAGTGTTATTATGATAAATCTCTTAGTATCAAAGGACTTGTGGAATATTATCAATGGCACTTATCCAAGGCCAAGAAAAGTCAAAGAAGAATCTACTTCATCTTCTAGGAGATGTGCTGTTCCTATTTCTACTCAGCACGAGGTTAGTGAAGAAGAAGAAACTCTTTCATTTTCAGAAAATTGTACTACTATGAGATCACTTCCTATGGAAGAGCAATCTAGATGAGATTCAAGGTATGCACAAACACTTATATATATTTCTATGGAACTAAAGAGGCATACTATATCCCAAATCAAGTCATGCAAAACCTCTTATCATGCTCGGTTGGAGTTATAGAATCTATATTAGAGAACAAACCATGCTAGGAAAGCTCATTTAAGAAGAGAGCTAGCAAACACAAGGATGAAAGTTGGTGAGTTTGCTCAATCATATATTTTGAAGCTCAAATACTTATGAGATTAGTTACTTAATGTTGGAGTCAACATCTCAGATGAAGAGATGATAAATGCACTTCTAAACTCACTTCCATCTACATATCATGGTTTTGTTAGTACTTTATCTATATCTACAAGAGATAGAGAAATTTCATTTTAAGAGTTGCAGTTCCTATTTCTTCAAGATGAAAATCAACAAAAGATTATGGAAGAGAATGATTAGGCCATGTTATCATCATCAAAGGGTAAGAATAAGAAAGAGACAAAGAAGAAGAAGAAGAGTCTACAAAATAAGAAGGAAAGTAATTCCTCTACTTTGTCTTACCCCTAATGCTTCCTCTACACACAAAAAAAAATGTTACTACATCTACTTCAAAGAAAGGAATTTTCCAATACTATAAGAGACTAGATCATTTCTTAACAGAATGCAAAACAAGGATTTTTAATGAGGAGAAGAAAGGATCAAGTAATAGCAATGAAGATAATCCAAAACCTAAATCTTCAAGGGTAGATTCATATGCATGTGTTACTATTGGAGAAATTGCTTTTGATCAAGAAACATTGAATGCAATCTTAGATAATCCTTGGATTTTTTATTCTCAAGCTACTAAGCCTATTATAGGTTGTAGAAAGATATTTTCCTCTCTTAGTAACTCTTTAGGTAGAAGAGTGGCTATTGGAGATGATCATGATTTAGATGTTGTAAGTATTGGATAAGTAAACTTATGTCAAGAGTAGGTAGAAATTTTACAATTTCCAATCTTCTTTATGCTCCAAACATGACGAAGAATTTTCTCTCTATCTCAACTTTCTTTTCAGATGCTTGTAAAGTTTTTTTAAAGAGATATTCATGTCATATCCTCTCACCCAATGAGTAGGATTATCTACTTCAAGATGAAAATAGAAGTGGCATGTTTGTGTTATCCAAAATTAGTCATGCTAATGTTGCTAGGTCTACTACACTTAAGGAGAACATGAAGTTATGGCATGCTAGATTTGTTCATATCAGTTACACAACTCTTAAGCATATCGAAGATGAATGTATGGTGCAAAAGTTTTCCTACGTTTGCTTTACTAGATGATGCAAAACTATGTGAAGGATGTCTTCAAGGAAAGCTTCACAAACTACCTTTCAAGAAGCATGGATACATCACAACCACAAGGAAGTTACAAATCAGACATTCAGATGTGAATGGTCCAATGACAATATATATAATTCAATATTTCAAGTAGTTTGTTTTTTTTGTTGATGATTTCTCAAGATATTCGTGGATTTATGGTCTTAAAGTGAATTCAATGGTTTTCCCTACTATTAAGAAATTCTTAGCTATGGTTTAAAACAAAAGTGAGTCAAAGATCTAGATTTTGAGAAGTGATTGAGGAGTAGAGTACATTTCTAAAGCCTTTAATTATTTTCTTGAAGACAAAGGTATCTCTCATCAACTCACTATTGTGTACATGCCAAAACACAATATTGTTGCATTGAGAAAGAATAGGATACCTGTAGAGATGATGTGTAGTATGATATCATCGAAAATGCTCTCTTCCAAGTTTTGGTTTGATGTAGTACGTACAATTATTTACATTTTGAATAGGTCTTCCATAAAAGCTTTAAATGTTATCACACTGCATGAAGCCTATTATGGGAAGAAACCCAATGTGATATATTTAAAAGTATTTGGTTCCCCATCTTATTTTCACATTGAGAAGAAGGATCGTGGTAAGCTTGATGTAAAATCCATTAACGTTGTCTTTATTTGTTATGCAACTGAAAGAAAAGGACATAGATTCTATATCCCAGATACATGTCATATCCTACTCTCATACAATGCATATATTGCATAGAGTTAGATTTATGATAAGAACGAAGAGATTCCATAATTCTTAAAAGCAGATGACTATGCATTTTTTAAGAAGAAATTTGGATTCTTGTATTTAGCCATAGAGGGGGAGCAATGAACCTTATCAAAACCTAAGAGATTTAAGTGAAGAGAGAGTCTCATTACCTACATCAATACTTAGTCCTTCAATAGTACCTCTTGAAGTTCTGACTTATGAAGTTCGAGAAGGTTCTAGAGTTCCAAAAGAAAGAGATACTGAAGAATGAAAAGAGATCTCACTAGTTTTCAAGGATACACCAAAGTGGTTATATCAAACCTAGAAGGAAAGTGGTATAAATGAATACATTGGAAGAACAAAAAGTCAAACAAGGAGGCCACAAATAGACTAGGTAAATTACGGAAATCATTTTAGATTCATAGTGTTTTAGCTCCTACTTCAATTGAGAATGAACCAGCTAGTGTTCAAGATACAGTACATACTCCTTTATGGAACAAAGCTATGCAAGAAGATATTGATTCTATTCATAAGAATTAAAACTGGAAACTTTGTGAGTTACCAAAAGATAAGAAAGAAATTTGTGTCAAATGGATCTTTACAAAATAAAAAAAGTAGATGGTATTGGAACTTAAAGAACATCTTTAAGTGAGTTGGTCTCACCTTTTAAATTTCTAAAGTGAACTTCTCCTCTTCCTTGGATCTGAGCACAATTGCTCTCTTGAAGAAAAAATTGGCCTTTGTGCTCTCAAAACTCATGAAAGTCTTCTTTTTCATCACACATGTGTGATTAAGCTCCACTATAAGAATCTATTCTTTGCTAGAAGTGGATGCCACAAGTGTCTTGTGTTCAATTATAAGAACGAGTTTGTCACTTGTGCAATGCGTTTGGTGCCCTATCTTTGTAGTAGATTTGGATTTTTCATTGTTTTTCTTCTTGAAGCAATAATTTTCTATGTGTCAAGGCTTGCCACAAAAGTTGCAAGTAAACTTCTTCTTGCCCTTGACCTTAGACTATGGACTTCCTTTTTTATTTTTATTCTTATTGAAATTAGCTTTCACCTTCATAGTTGTTTCTTGTGTAGCTTGATTCATGGAGAAGCAAACATCTTCTTACTTCTTCCCAAGTGAGTTCTTGACCTTTGTTGTAAAGAGTTATCACAAAAGTGTCAGCAAGTTTAGAAAGCTTGGTAAACACTTTAATGACCATGTCTTCACTTAACATATTTAGTCCACAAAGTGCTAATTTTCTTTGATAATCTTCAAATTGTAGCAACATTGTGGTGGTGTCTTGTGGATGAATAAGAAAGATTGTGGAACTTGGTCTCGAAAACATAAATCTTTGAAGGATTTTTATCTTCATATAGACTTTCTAGCATATCCCAAGCCTCTTTGAAAGTCTCAGAGGTAGTGATATTGTTATCAGGATCTTCCTCACATGCACACAGAGGTTGCAAATGCAGAAAACACACAGAAAAATAGAGACGCCAAGAGACGAGACCGAACGCAGTATTGGGTGCAATCTTCCTCCATGCACTCTGTTTCGACAGTCCACAGAGTGCATGTATTTATAGGAATCTTTGAATACGTCAAAATGAGTGGTTACACGAGAGCGGTTTCAAAAAGCATGCGTGAAACTAAAAGTTGGTGACTTTTGTAGAAAGCCTTTCTTTTAATATAAAAAACTGCGGTCTACAATGAACCTTATTCTAACCACTATTTTTCTAACGATTTCTAACAATAGAACCTTCTATGCAGATTTATTTACAAACTAATTTATAAATCGAATTTATTGATGTCCGCCCTAAAGTCAGAGTATTGATGTCAGCCCTTCATGCTTTCACGCGCTCACAAACCTTCAGCTGCTATATCAAAAACACCAAAATACATTAATACATTAATAAATTAACACTCCAACAATGATTGTTCAACATATTCCATAATGTATAACATGCCCCTCAGTTGAAAAAGCAACTGACCTCAGTTGACAAAGTAAAATAAACATGGATGGCGAGTCACATGTTCCATCACTAAATGAAAATAACCATGTTCCATGTTCAGAAAAACATGCATGGAAATGTTCATGGAGGAATTACATTAATGTTTTTGTGTATGATATGCAGAAATTAAGTGGTCATTATGAGGTGTTAATTGTGTTTTATGTATCCATTGACATTCTTCAATAGAGTGATCTTTGTACTTAACCAAATATCGATGGTATTGAGTACCATTTCGTGTAATAGTGACATCATGATCAATTATTTTCTCAGGAACCAAGATTTCAGATTGTTCTTCAATCAAAGGAGGGTCATCAAGAAGTGGAGTGAGTGGTAAAGTGCCTTTAAATGGTTTAAGTAAACTAATATGAAAAGAGATATGTATATTCAAATGAGATGGTATATCTAATCTAAATGAATTATCATTAATTTTTTCTATAATGTGAAACGGCCCATAGTAGCATGGTGCAAGTTTAATTTTAGGATGCTGCAAAATATTTTTTAGACGTCTTTTAATGATACACAACCATACAAGATGATTTTCCTTGAATTCCTTGGCTAATTGTTTTGTATTGATATTACGTGTGTATTGCTCTTGGCTTTTCCTAATGTGCTCGTGAACATCGTGAAGTATAGAAATGTGATCTTGAGCAATAGAATCAGCCATCGGAGTGTCGGTTTGGGTGAGTAACAGAAACAGATCCCTGCATAGTGATGCATGCAAGGCTCTGATACCACTATTATCAGGATCTTGCTCACATGCACATAGAGGTTGCAAACATAGAAAACACACAGAATAATAGAGAGGCCAAGAGATGAGACCGAATGCAGTATTGGGTGCAATCTCCCCCCATGCACTCTATTTCCACAGTCCACAAAGTGCATGTATTTATAGGAATTTTTGATTACGTCGAAAAGAGTGCTTACATGAGAGCAGCTTCGAAAAGCATGCGTGAAACTAAAAGTTGGTGACTTTCATAGAAAGCCTTTCTTTTAATATCAGAAAGTACAGTCTACAATGACCCTTATTCTAACCACTATTTTTGTATCTATTTATAACAATAGAACCTTCTATGCAGATCTATTTACAAACTAATTTATAAATCGAATTTATTGATGTCTGCCCTAAAGTCGGATTATTGATGTCCACCCTTCATGCTTTCACACCCTCACAAACCTTCAGCTGCTATATCAAAAACACCAAAACACATTAATACATTAATAAATTAAGACTCCAACAATGATTGTTCAATGTATTCCATAATGTATAACAGATATGACCATATGTCAATTCATCACATGATACAAGAACCTGTCTTAATGCTCTTTTTTCCTTGATATTTCGAATATTCCAAGACTCTAAATATTTGACCCTATTTGGTTCAAGTTGTCACCTATCCAAAACTTCATGGAGAAGATTCATGTACAAGTGTGCATGCATGATATCTTTCCATAGATTATAGTTCTGGCCATCAAGGTGTTCTTCCTTAGGAATAAACATGGGCGTAAAGGAACATAAATAACATACCATCAATGAAGAACTTGATTCTTTCTTTTACATTGTAAAATTTGGGGTAAAGGGAGAGGGAAGTGGGGCTTAGAGTATCCCTACACTTTTTGATACTTGGGGAGGGGGGAGGGGCTTAGAATAGCCCAAGATGTGGTGAGAGACACAATTTTTAGGAACTTAGAATAGGCTCCCAAAGAAAAAAAAGACACACACACACACTTTTGGATGTTACAAGAAGGGCACTTAGTGGAAAAGTGTGCTGAATAGTAAGGGTTACAACCCTTTGCAAGAAACTTCCTTAGGTACAAGAGTTGGAGCCTTACTCGGGAGGGCAAAAAGGTATACCCAAAAGGAGCTAGAGAGATTTTAAAGATGAGGTTCTTATGGAGAAATACAAGGCTATAATCCAAGTAATTTGACACTCCAAATATACTGGTATTTTTTTATGGAGCAAAAGTCCCAACATGCTATTCAAAAAAATAACTCTTCATAAATATATGTAAATGGCTACCAATCACCAAAGATGCATGTACCTATGCGTGGAGAAGTTAGTGAATCTTATTCGATTTGAAATGTGGAACTAGATGCTGACATCATCGATGGTCTCAAACACCAAAGAAAATAAGCGTTATCATAGAACCACGTGGTTGGCAAGGACATAAGAGAGTGTGTTTCTCTCTCTCTCTCTCTCTATATATATATATATATATATATATATATATATATATATATATATATATATATATATATATATATATATATATTTTTTTTTTTTTTTTCAAATTTTCTTCTTTGAAGTTTGCACTATCAAGCTCACACAAAGGCTGAAAATGAAGCTCTTTTGAGACATATCATCTAATCTCATGAATATAAGCACACAATCTTTTTTTCAACACTCGAAGCTAAAGCAATAATTTGTTTTACTATGTGCACTATGTTTGCCGTCTGGAAGTGGACACAAGTGACCATCAGATCATGTACACCATATATGGATGGCGCTTTATGAGATCACGGACTTAGCATGCAATGCACTCCAGAATAGAGTGAGAGAAAAGAGTGTGAATGTGCTATCTCAATCTTTCTTTTTTTTTCTCTGTCTCTCTGTCTCTCTATCTCCCACTCTCTCTTCTAGAGAATACCAAAAAGCTTTCTGCAGATAGCGGAGTAAATGGCTGCTCATTCCTCAGAAAACCTCAGGGAGAAGTCTTTAAATAGAGAATTTCTCTTTCTGTACAGAGAGCAAGGTGGGTGTGTGAAACTTTAGGGATCATGGTGCATTCAATCTCCTTTAATCAGAGAAGGAGTAATTCTAAACATGCGCAACTGTTGAAGAGAGGTGTGCAATTGTGGTGTATGCTAGCAGAGAAACTATGCACTTATTCTATGCTATCACAACTCGAGCATAGGTCTCAAGTGGTGCATGGTGGCTATCAAGGTTGATTTAATGTATGAGAAAATTCATATGGTGAACAACCTCTGCACATCTGCACTGAACATAGCTTGCATGGATAGTTTTAAAACTTTATTGCCTATGAATCACGTGTAGGATAAGGCATCCTGGACTTGGCTTCCATGAAAAACAAATGCCATCTCTATTCTAAATGATGTCATATTCAGGGGCTAAAGTTTTGGCTAAGGGGTAGAAAATGGAGAGGGTCCGAGTGAGCACTCACGTGAGAATGTGGTCTGATCCACACATCGGTAGTGCTAGCTCCTCCCTATCCAACCTTGATAAGCTACAACAAATCATTGGAAGCAATTTTCTAGATAATGACTACATGATGTGCATTAATAGATGCATATATGAATATAGAACATTTGCACATGCATAGAATAAACTTTTATAGTCCACTTAAAGAAGAAAAATGGAGAAGTTTCATCAACAATGGACATAGAAGATCAAGAAATCAATAGTGCAAGGGATAAGTGTGTGTATGCACTATAGAGTGGGGAATGCACCATATACACTACACATGTTTATAAACACTTTAATGACCTGATAGTGACTATCAACGCCACAACATGACCAAAAAAATGATATGAACCATCAAATTTTCCAGAAAAGAGAATGCATGGGAAGAAAAAATGTGGAAAGAGTGTAAGATAATGGATGAAAAAAAGGATGAGAGGGTGAGCCAATTGGCAAAATGAGTGCCAAAAGAGTGCAGATTGATGGTAAAAGGTTCTCTCATGAGCAAAAATCAAAAGTACCAACACTCAAACACCACCACCACTACCACCAAAATTTCCTCAATCACTACAAAAATGACCACCATGACCTCCATTTAACACCTTGATACCATGTAAAGAGTACACACATGGATACAAAATGAAAAGAAGAGTGTAATCAGGAAATGAAATAGTGTGTGAGACTCAAACTCAGTAGAACAAGAAATGGGTAGAATCAAATGGATTTGAAATTAGCTTGACAAGAGCATGGAGTAGGATCCTCAAGCTTCTTATCAAGGACAAAGTGGGCTAGAGCACCTCCTTAAATAGAGTTCGAGTGGTCTCTCCAAAGTACATTATATGTGGGATAATTCCCCTTGAAGGAAAATGAGTACACTCATAAAAACAAATGGCAAGGGACCCAAATTCAATGAGATAAAACATAAAAAAGGAAACGAAATCCAAATGTAGTGTCTCTTGGATACAATATGGAGATGCACTCTCATACTCTAAACACATTGTTACATAAGATTTCTATGGTCTTGGACCTCAAGTACTTCAAAAACTTCATCTTCAATCCATATAATCTTTGCCTTGCCTTTTATCCTTTCATTATTGATATCACTCGATGTTGGGCCTCCCTAGAGAATTAGAGCCCATGCTAAGTGTCTCCTTCAATTGGTTTCCAAGCTTGAACCTTGAGGTCCACCAAGTTTTATACTAATTTGTCAATCCTCCTCTTGATCATTCCTCGTTTCAATACTTTCTTTGTCCTCCATATCTTCATTTACATTACAATGTAATGAAAAAATTATTGCCCTAGATCCCACAATAGAGGATCCTGGTAACTCTCTTTCTTTGTAATATTTCTCCATCATCGACAAACCATGGATGATCCAATTCAACTTTTACCGAGCTTGTGAGCTGGGATTCCTATCAACATGTTCTCTAGTGTATATTCCAAGGTAAGGTCCCGAAAATTGTCAAGCAAAAAGCTCGTTCAACTTTTGAATCCGGAGTTTAGCCCAAAAGTCATACTCTCCATCTGGAAATTCTCCCTGTTTACGACCCAAACAACTGTTGGTTTTTGACGTGAAGGTCATGTACGGTATATGCTAAAATCCATGCTGCTTCAAAGCACAAGTCCAGGAATCGATGCCGAGGCCATATGTCCAGGAATCGATACCGAGGCCAACCGTTTAAGTCATGTAAGATCAAAGGCCTTTAGTGTAGCTTTTTCTTGCAGAAGTACGGCAGGAAATGTAATATCCGAAATCTAGAATTCCTTGTATTTTAGACGAGGCCTCTTAAGAACCTACGAGGCTAAGTTTGTAGCACTGATATATATACAGCTATATGGTAGTAGTCAAGGATTTGTGCAAAGTTCAAGCCTGTTGACCTCGGATGCTCTTGTAACTCTGCTTTCCCCTTCATGCAAACAGAAGCTCTCTCACTAATAATCACTTTGTTTTTTTGTGCTCTCTTCTCAGCCAAAGTACACTTTCCGTCTCAACATGAACATCGCAAGTGCTTAATGGGATTATGACCATTAAAATCATGGCTACTGGAAAATATTAGATCTGGGATGGCACGAGTGCATTAGATTCGAGAGGCTTTTATGGTATCTATTGAGATTCGAGAGGCTTTTATGGTATCTATTGAGATGTTCGACCCATGCAAGCATGAAACTGAAAGTAGGGATACCAAGACGATTTCCAAAAACACATTTTATATTAGATTCACAACTCATGTTTACAAGAAAGCAATGAGAGCTTGGTATGAGGAGTACTAGTACCCCTCATATTTGTGCACAATTTGGTGTCGCAGGGCATACCCTCCAAGCACTAAAAAGGGCTGGATAGAAATAGAGGCCTGTGACATCCTCCCGCAGCTTGAAGAGCTTGTTGTCCTCAACATGCATGTTTGGGTCTTACAAAAATTTGATGTGTTTACAAAATGTGGGAACATTACAAGGGGCTTACAGCTAAAGTGGCTTTAAGTGGCGCGGTAATATTTCTGAACTAAGGGATGGTCCGGGCCAAAGGTGTCGGCCGGAAGCCAATCGGCATCTAGTAAGGGGCGGCCTTTGAATTTGATGAGGAATTGGGGACCTTCGCGGGTGTTGCGATCCCATAAGATAGCCTTGGGCTCGAATTGGTTCTCCCCATCATGAAGTACTAGTACCTCACATCCGTATTTGGAGTCGGGTTTGAACCATTTGAGGAGGCTCACATGAAATGCATTATGGTACTGGACGTTGTTGTGTAGCTCCAAGCTATAACTGACCTCGTTAAGCCGCTTCTCCACCTTGTAAGGGCCATAGTTGTGATGGTTAAACTTGTGCATGATGTTCCGAGGCAAGGTGATGTTCCGAGCACTGACTAAGACTAGATCACCGACTTGAAAATCTTCACTGGGCCTCCCCATCTTTTTTGCATATCTGGCCATGTGCTCTTTGCTACGTTGCAAATTGGACTTGGCCTCTTCCAACTTTGCGTTCCCTTGATCCAAAAATATGCCGCAATCGGGGTCGCCCATTGAAAGCGTGGAGCCACGTGTGAGAGCCAAGGGTGTGATTACCTCTTTGCCGGTTGCCAACTCGAATGGAGTCATCTTTGTACTCGAGTGGACGGAGGCATTGTAGTGGAACTCCAAAATGTCTAAGTGTTTAGCCCAGTCCTTCTGATCAGTTTGGATGTAGTTGCATAGATAATCCTCAATTGTCTGATTTATCCTTTTCGTTTGCCCATCTGTTTGCGGGTGGAAGCCGATGAGAACCTAATTTGTGTTCCCAAGAGGCGGAAGAGCTCGGTCCATAGCCGGCTTAAGAAGCATCCATCCGGGTCCGAAATGATGGCCAAGGGTAGTCCGTGGTACTTCACGATGTGTGCAAAAAAGAGGTGGGCTATGCCTTTGCATTGAGAGGTGGTTTGGCTCGAATGAAGTGGTCCTGCTTAGGAAAATAGTCCACCACCACGAATATAGTGTTGTAGCCCTAGGAAGGTGGGAGTTCCACGATGAAGTCCATGCTGATCATGTCCCATGGCCGGTTCGGAATCGAGAGGGGTTGCAGGAGTCTTGTGGGTTTAGCTCGATCTTGGCATATGAGTTGGCATGTCGTGCATGTTTCTACGTATTCTTGCACTTAGGCATTCATGCGGGGCCAGTAGAAGTGTTTGTGGAGTGTCTCATAGCTATGATTTTGGCCACCATGGCCAACTACTTTGCAATCATGTGCTTCCCAAAGCAACTCTTTGCGTAGCTCGAAGTCATCTGGCACGTAGATCCTGCCTTTGTGGTAGAGTAGGTCTTCTTGCACCGTGTAACACGTGGGTGGGTTGGAACTTAAAACTTCTCATATAATCTCTTGGACCTCAGCATCCTCTTCTTGAGCCCATTGAATCCAGTCTTTCAGGTCTGAGGACACGGTGGATATCGCTTGAATCTCGAGTCTCCGACTAAGTGCATCGGGCATGATGTTTTGCTTGCCCGGCTTTCGAATTATCTCGATGTCTAACTCGACAAGAAAGTCCTGCCATCTTGCTTGCTTTGGGCTCAACTTCTGTTGCGAAGTAAAGTATCTCAAAGATATATTGTCAATGAAGACCTTTGTGTGTTTGTCCAGGACGTAGTGCCTCCATTTGCATAGGCAATGAACCACTGCTAGCATTTCCTGTCCGTATGTGCTCCATCTAAGTTAGGGCCCTCTGAGTTTGTGAGACTCATATGCGACTGGCTGTCCATCTTGCAAGAGCAGGGGTCCGATTGTCGAGTCGAATGCATCTCTGTGGACCTCGAATGGCTTGTCGAATTCGGGGAGCTTAAGGACCGGAGTGTTGCACATGGCCACCTTCAAAGCTTCGAAGGCTTCTTCCTCTTCAGGTCCCCACTTGAATGGTTCATTTTCTTTGATCAACTCAAGAAGTGGAGCTACGATCTTGTTGAACCCTTGGATAAATAGGCAGAGAAATTGGCAAAAACCTATGAATTCCCGCACTTTTTTCACGGACTTTGGGGGGCCCATTTGAGTATTGCTTCGACTTTTTGGGAGTCCACATGTAAACCGAGTTTTGAAACGATGAACCTCAAGAATTCCACCTTCTTCATGCAGAAGTCGCACTTGCTTGGCTTTGTGAAGAGTCGGTGTTCCCGTGGACGTTGCAGGACGGCCCGAACATGCTCATAATGCTCCTCTAACGTGCGGCTATAGATGAGTAAGTCATCAATGTAGATAATGAGCAAGAGGTCTAGCATATCCCGAAAGCATTCATCTCTCGACAAAAAGTGGCCGGTGCATCTGTAATTCCAAATGGCATGACAAGCCATTCATAACTACCATAGCGCATACGGAAGGCGGTCTTCTCTATGTGTTCATGTGCCACTTGGATTTGATGGTATCTAGACTGGAGGTCGATTCGTGTGAAGCACCGAGCCTTGCCTAGGCGGTCAAGAAGTTCTTCCATCACCGGGATAGGGTACTTACTTTTTATGGTGTTCTTGTTGAGTGCTCGGTAGTCAATGCACAAATGTAAAGAGCCATCCTTCTTCTTTACGCAGAGGAACGGAGTGCCATAGGGTGAGCTACTTGGCTGGATGTACCCTTGTTCCTCTAGCTCCTGTAGTTGTTGTTTAAGTGCCTGTAAGTTGGTCTCATTCATCTTCTACAGGGCCCGAGGTGGGGCATGTTGGTATGGGAGGGTCTCGATCCTATATTGGACATTCCTCAAGGGGGGCAGACTAGGTGGGAGCGTGTCTGTGAGCACATCCAAAAATTCTTCCATAAGGAATTGGAAACTTGGGTGGCCAATCTTTGATACGTCGATCGGTTTTGGTCCTGTATCCTT
The DNA here is from genome assembly GCA_020310875.1 of Ceratopteris richardii. Classification (NCBI taxonomy): domain Eukaryota; kingdom Viridiplantae; phylum Streptophyta; class Polypodiopsida; order Polypodiales; family Pteridaceae; genus Ceratopteris; species Ceratopteris richardii. Next base: position 36,653,277 of record CM035433.1, read on the forward strand.
TGCCACCGGCTTGACAATGCATGCTATCCGGCCCTGATAAACTGCCCGTCTAAACTATTTATGAGATAAAGTCGTTTGCGGGTGTGTTGAGGTTGAGGCTCTTGCATGTGCTTTCTCTTTCCCTTTGTGTGTCTGCTTGGGTTCCTTTTGTTCACTATCGGATGGCCATTCTACACGAGGGGCATGGACCCGGTTGTAGTTGACAATGAGGGCCTATCCATTCTGGTGCAAGAGCACCTTGTCTATGCCTTTTCTGAAGAAGGAGATCAAGTGTTGATCCATGAATGCAAGGCATAGAATGACTTCGAATGTTTCCATGGGTATGATAAGGAAGTTGAAATGGCCGAACCACTACCCTAATGTGACCGAGACCACTTTTGCATGCCATTTACTAAGCTTCAGTCCAAGGCGTTGAGCACAATACAGGGTCATGAAATTGTGTGTGGCACCTGTGTCTAGCATCACTGGCATCCATTCACCTCTGACCTCTGCCATAATGAAGACTTGATGTATGATGGGTAAAGCGACCGAGTGGCATTGTGCTTTCCCCTTTGAAGTAGAGGGCTTGCCTCGTGAAGAGTCCTCCGAGTCGTCACTATGAATTTTGGTCATCTTGGGCCCTGACGTGGATGCTTCTTCTGTCTTCGTTGTTTGCACTCGAGTGTCGAGGCACTTCCTCCAACACCGTTTTGTGGGGTGGTTGCCTTGGCAGTGTTTGCACACCGGTAGAGGATCTCGCCGATTTTGGTTGCCTCAATTTGGGGATCCTGAGCGAGTTTCTGGTGGGGCTGGTAGGGCTTTAGTCCTTGTCCGAATTGGTTTTTGATAGGCCTTCTTTATGTTGATCCTTGCTCTTTGTTGGCAATAGTGGCGTTGCAGTTAGTCTCACCTGCGTCACTTATTCATGCAAGCCGGTTGGAGTATGCGTCGTTAAGTCGTTCTGCTATGCAAGCAACATCCTCCCATGTCTGGGGCTCTTATTTATCCACCTCCTTTTGGTAATATGGGAAGTATTCGTAAAGGAAACTGTGTAGGCGGATGATTTCGGCCATGTCGATGACCCGGGGCATCAGCTTGCGATATTGCGATACATATGGCCCAATGAACTTGTCTTGACATAGGTTGCACCATTCATCTCATGCTTGGAATGCTTCATTGTGAGGCACAAAGTAGTCAATGATGGTGGCCTTGAAGCAATCCCAAGAGGTCAAGGCTTGTTTCTTTTGGTCCACCATGTACCAAGTAGAGGCCTCATCTTATAGGAACAAGCTAGCAATGTGCGTCCAATTATTGCAGCCAACCCGCAGCATCTGTGTGGAGAATGAGTTCTCCTATGTGCAACGTAAATGTGTAGTGAACCCTTGTATGTCCAATGCTTAGACAAACAACTGCACCTTAGATAGCGTGCTGCTCTCAATACAAAACTCAAATGGACTTCTGCCTTTAGTCAATCAAATTAGACAAAGAGACTTTCTAACAAGCTATAAATAACTTAATTTGGACAAGGTTTGATTAGGAAACACAATTGACAAAGATGAACTACTTGTCCACACAAGTGTGCTGAAGAACTGAACTTCACTCGCAAACTGATACCTCTCCGAATATATACTCTTTAAGAAAGATATTTGGTATAGAGAAAGAAGACACATATAACTTTCCAATAAGCTAAAAAAAAAGTACTTTTGATGCGTTTTGGTTAGGAAAATCAACTGACCAAAATAGACCACCTGGACATATAAGTACACTATAAAACTAGACTTCACTCTCTGATAGATATCTCATGGAATATAAATCTTCTTAATGAGATCTTTGGGACAAAGAAACTACATGCCAAGAAATTTCCAAAAAGAGAATACTCAAGGAATTTGGATATGTTTTGATTGGGAAACATAACCGACCAAAACGGACTACCTATCTACATAGGTATACTAAAAACTGGACTTCACTCTTTCACTGATATCTCACAGAATATATAAGCTTTGAAGGAGATATTTGATATGCAAAAAGTACAAGAGATACGATTTCCAATAAGTATTAAATGCAAGGAATGGTTACATATACACTGAGATATGAGCTCCATAACAGAGCTATGTACAAGCTGACATGCGATTGGAAGGAGTCTATGGGAAAACAAAATGACATAATGACTAGATCCGACTACTGGGAGCTCTTGCCTATTTCTCTCCTTGTTTTGACAGTGCTCCCACTTCACTTTTATAACCAATGAGCATGTGAAGAAGTTTGTCCCTCCTTCTTACCTCACCACTTTCCCACTACATGCCACTAACTACAAGGCAAGATATTGTCTCTCTTACTCATCATGAATTTTGACTATAATTTTTTCTTTTATTTTTTTATTTTTTCTCTTCTTTTCCTTTATCTTTATATTTGGTAAATTTATCCAAGCATAGCTCATATGAAAATGAGCTTGTACATTTATCTTCGACACTCCCCCTGAAGCTCATTTGGCAGTTATCTTCAACCATGTCCTTCAAATTTATCACATCCTTGAAACCTTTGAGTTTAGAAGCATCCAAGGACTTTGTAAACATATCTGCAACTTGCTCTTTAGTTTTGATGAACTTTATCTCCACATCTTTGTTGAATACCTTCTGCCTTACATAATGGTAGTAGAACTCTATGTGCTTGCTCCTTGCATGAAACATAGGATTGCTTGCCAAGTAAATACTTGACATGTTATCACCGTATATAGGGATGGTTTCAACTTGCACTCCAAGATCAACCAAAATCTTATAATCCACATTCCTTCACATGTGGCAAATGCTAATCCTCTATATTCAGCCTCCATAGATGAAAGTGCAACAGTAGGTTGTTTCTTTGAGCTCCATGTGATAGGTTTGCTTCCTATCATGAACACATAACATGAGGTTGATCTCCTATCTTCATTTGAACCTACCCAATCAACATCGCTAAAGCATTTGACCTACAAATCTTCATCAAACTTGTAAAAACAAAGCATGATTAACTATATGCTTTATGTCTCTCAACACTCTCTTGGCTGAATTTAAGTGTTCACTTGTCGGGGCTTGCATAAACTAAGAAAGTACACCAACAACATAAGATAAATCAGGTCTTGTAATGTTTGGATAGATTAATGATCCTACAATGCTTCTATATGTCGTTACATCTTCCAATGGTTCTCCATCATTTGAACATATCTTTGTATTTGTGTCCATGGGTTGAGTGAGTTTTGCATCCACTCATTCCAAATCTGAAAAGGACATCCAACAAGTACTTCCTTTGCATCAAATAGATGCCACTCTTTCCATAAATAACTTCAATTCCTAAAAAACGATTTGAGGTCTCCAAGATATGAAATTTTAAACTCCTTACCAAGCTTCCTTTTGATATCCTTAATCCCTGTAACATCATTTCTTGTTATGATGAGGTCATCGATGTATACGCAAATATATACCTCTCTATTTTCTTCCTTCTTCCTGTACAATGAAGGATCTGCACTACTTGGGTTGTATCCACACTTAGTTAGATATTCTACCAATCTCTGATTCCATGCTCTTGGTGCTTGCTTCAAGCCATAAAGTGCCTTTTTCAACTTGCAAACAAAGTGTGGATGGTTTTCATCTTCAAATCCAACCGGTTCACTCACGTATACCTCTTCTTGTAGTTCTCCATTAAGAAAAACATTTTTGATGTTGAGTTGATATAATGGCCATCTCCTTGAAGCAGCAATTGCGATTAATGTTATGATAGTTCCCATCTTTGCAACACGGCTGAAAACTTCATCATGATCTATGCCTTGTGTTTGTTTAAATTCTTTGACAACTAATCTAGCTTTACATCTAGCTAGTGAACCATCAACATTCCTCTTTACTTTAAACACCCATTAGTTTGCAACAATTTTCATACCTTCTTTCTTTGGCACTAGCTCGCATGTGTGATTATCTTTGAGAGCTTTGATCTCTTCTTTCATAGCTTGCTTCCATTACTTATGTGTGCAAGCTTCTTCATATGTCTCAAGCTCTTTGTCTTTGATAACTTGCATCATGTATGCAAAATGTGTCGCCATAAAACTATCATAACTCAACCTTTGAGTTGGATACCTTGTCCTTGAAGATTTTCTTTCATTGCCTTTAGAAAGTTGCTTCTTTAACCTATTTAGATTTACCATCAAAGTGATTACCTCTTCATATTCTTCTTCACTTGCATCTATCTCACTATTTGGAGTAGCACTTGCTTCTTCGATTCTACTATGAGCTGAATTTGGAGACACAGAATGACTCCCCCTCCATGTTGAACATTCTGTAGATGCCTCTAGACCTGAAACTTTTGTGCTTGATTGTTGAACTTCTCTTTGATTTGTTCCTGCATAATCATCACAATCTTCTTCAAGAATCTTTTCCTTTCCTTTATCTTCATACCATGGTCTTAGTTCATCAAAGCCCACATCTTGCGAGACTCTTGATTCCTTTCTTCTAGGGTTGTAACACTTGTATCCTTTTTGCTCCGTCCAGTAGCCAATGAAGATGCATTTTTTTATCTTGGTTCCATCTTTGTTCTAACTTCTTGTGGAATGTGAACAAAGCAAACACATACAAACACTTTGAGGTGTGTAAGATCAGGTTTCTTACCAGATTATACCTCCTATGGAGTCAAGTAATGTATTCCTGATGTTGTGCACCTATTCATCAAGTAAATGGCAGTTGTGGTAGCTTCAACCCAATAGTACAATGGTACCTTCATCTCGTTGAGCATGCATCTTGCAATTTTCAGCAATTTGACTATTTTTCCTCTCAGCTACTCCATTTTGTTGTGGTGTATACCTACAAGTGAACTGCCTTTTGATCCCATTCTCTTGTAGAAAATCTGAAAATTCTTTGGAGAAGTATACTCCTCCACCATTGGACCTTAAGGTTTTGATAGACCTTCTTGTTTCTTTTTCAACTTTAACTTTGAATCTTTTGAATATAGAAAACACCTCTGATTTTTGCTTCATACAAAACAACCATACCTTTCTTGAGTGATCATCAATGAAGGTGACAAAAATCTATAACCAGCCATTGATGCCTCTTGGGTTGGTCCCCATACATCCATATGTATCAAGTCCAAGACATTTGGGGCCACATAATTGCTCCTCTTGAATGGCTACCTCGTTTGCTTTCGTAGTTGACAAGCTTCACATAATTCATGTAGTCCAATGCTATTAAATTTTGGAAGACCTCTTACCACTTCATGTTTGCTCATGTCCTTCAGCTTTGGAATGTTGATGTGTCCTATTCTTTTTTGCCATAAGTCGAGCTCTGAAATCTTCTTGTTACCACATTGAATGTACATGACCTTTCCATGTGGATGTTGGATGTCCAAAGTGAACATCCTTCCTTCTCTTCTACCTCGAGCAATGACCTTGAAGCCCTCCTTTGGATTCTTTTTGAAGCACCCATTCTCATTGAATATGACATGATAACCCTTCTCTACGATTTGTCCTAATGAAATCAACTTCTTTGAAATTGTAGGAACGTGAAGAACATTAGATGTTACCTTTGCTCTACTTGTATCTTCAAGACTTATATCTCCAATATGTTCAATCATGTGTTGAGTATCATCACTTGTTTCAACACATCCTTTTCCATTTGGTACTTGTAGATTAGTGAACAAACTTCCTTAGCATGACGTATGGTTACTACAACCTGAATCAATGTACCATTTTTTGTCATCTTCACAAGAGCTTCTATACTCATGTCTCATTGCATGTAGTGTGTCCTTGCTTCCTTAACTTGAGGTGCTTGCATAGTTGGTTTGGCTCCTTTGGTTCTCTCCATTTGGTCTTCCACTCTTCAGCCAACAATCACTAGCATAGTGTCCTACTTTACCACAATGATAGCATGTTATACCTTTATGAGAATTGTAGGAGCCTCGGCCTCTTCCTCTACTTCTACCTTGACCTCTTCCTTGTGTGTTGCCATTTGATGCATCCTTGTTGTATTTTGAATTGTTTTGATTGTAGTTGGAGTTGTTGTGACCTCTTCCTTTTCCTCTTGAGCCTCCTCTTGAGTTCCTTCCTTTACCTTGACCTGTATATAACATTTGGTTATGGCTGTCCATTCCTTTGGGGCCAATAAAGCTAAGCTCTTCTATAACAAGATGAGGGATTAGTTGTTCAAAACTTGGATATGCATCTTTCAAATTAATGGAAGTTATAAAAGGCTTCCTTCTTTCATATTCTCTCAATCCATTGAGAGTATAACACACAAGATCTTCGTCTTCAACCGTTGTGCCAATAGAAGCTAAAGCATCGCTTAGCTCCTTAATCTTCAAATTATATTTAGCTATGGATTGACTCAAACTTTTATTGATTGTGTTCAACTCATTCTTGAGTTGAAGTTTCCTAGCTTTGGTATTTGTTGAATACATCTTTTCAAGAGCTTCCTAAGAACCCTTAGCTTTCTCTAGATGTTGAATATGCTATAGCATGGCATTAGTAATGGCTTGCAAAATGAGGAACATGACTCTCCTATTCCTCTCTTTCCATTCTTTTGCTTCCCTCCTTTGGACTTCGGTGGCCATAGCTTGATTGATTTGAGGTTGAGCATCATCACCGCTCACAATACCCCGTAAGCCTTTACCCATTAGGTAGTTGGTCATTCTAAACTTCCACATGGGATAGTTATCCTTATCTAATTTCTCTACTTGTTGACCCAAGTCCGCCATTGAAGACTTTCAAAGACTTTGAGAGTTACTTCGTATAGTTATATTGTCCTTTGCTCTCACGTTTGTGAAGCTCCCTCTTGTTTTGTAGCTCCTCTTTTGCTTTGATTTAACTCTTGCTCTGTTGATGAAGCTTCAGCACCAAGTTTTCTCTCATACCAACTGTGGAGAATGAGTTCTCCTATGCGCAACGGAAATGTGTAGTGAACCCTTGTATGTCCAACACTTAGACAAACAGCTGCACCTAAGATAACTTGCTGCTCTCAGACAAAACTCAAATGGACTTGTGCCTTTAGTCAATAAAATTAGACAAAGAGAGCTTTCTAATAGGCTATAAATAACTTAGTTTGGACAAGTTTTGGTTAAGAAATACAACTCACAAAGATGAACTACTTGCCCACACAAATATGCTGAAGAACTGAACTTCACTCTCAGATTGATACCTCTCTCAATATATATTCTTTAGGAAAGATCTTTAGTATAGGGAAAGTAGACACATATAGCTTTCCAACAAGCTAAAAAACAAGTAATTTGGATGAGTTTTGGTCATGAAACTCAAGTGACCAAAATAGACCACCTACACACATAAGTACACTATAAAACTGGACTTCACTCTCTGATAGATATCTCACGGAATATAAATGTTCTTAATTTGATATTTGAGAGACACAAAGTGCATGCCAAGAGCTTTTTGAAAAGAGAAAATTCAAGCAATTTGGATATGTTTTGGTTGGAAAAATTAACCAAACAAAATAGACTACCTATCTACACATATATACTAAAAAACTAGACTTCACTCTTTCACTGATATCTCATAGAATATATAAGTTTTGATAATGGTATTTGATATACAAAAAGTACACAAGATAAGCTTTCCAAGGAGTGTTTAAACACAAGAAATGGTTACATATATACTACGATATGAGCTCCACAATAGAGCTATGCACAAACGGACATGTGGCTAGAAGGAGTCTATGGGAAGGCAAAATGACATAATGACTAGATCCGACTACTGGGAGCTCTTGGCTCTTTCTCTCCTTGTTTTGAACATGCTCCCACTTCACATTTATAACCAATGAGCATGTGAAGAAGTTTTTGCCTCCTTTTTAACTCACCACTTTCCCACTACATGCCACTAACTACAAGGCAAGATATTGTATCTCTTACTCATCATGAATTTTGACTAGAATTTTTTCTTTTATTTTTCTTTCTTTTTTCTCTTCTTTTCCTTTATCTTTATATTTGGTAAATTTATCCAAGCATCACTCATATGAAAATGAGCTTGTACATTTATCTTCAACAATCTGGAGGTAGCTTTCCATTCCTTCCATCCACTAGTTGACAGCTATGGAGCTTCGCCCGCCTCGGTACTTGTCAGGTGGGTTCGGTTTGAAGAAGATGAAGGAGTTTGGGTCATCTAGGTCCACCGGTTGAAGTTGAGTGATCGGTGTCCGGTTTAGGGGGGGTTGGATTTGGTTGGGATGTTTGGGTGGGAGTTGGTTGGGGTATCGGTTGGGGGCTTGGTTGAGGGTGCAGTTGGGGTTCAGATTGGTCCTTGGTTAGGAGCTGGGTTTTGACTAAGGTAGTTAGCCGGGCGAGTGTATCTTCTAGTCTATCTATACGGTTGTGGAGGGGGTCCGGGTTGGGTGGGATTTGGTCGGTCTCCGAGTGGATGTGAATCTCGGCATTTAGGTCCGCCTCCTGGAGGTGTTCATGTAACTCAACATTCACCAAGAGCAGGCGGTTGAGTTCCTCTTCTAAGGCTACCCGTTGGGCACCGTTCGGTCACGTTTTTGGCATGTTCTGTCCCCGAGGTTAGACCGGCCGTGCCAACATCATGCTCGCTGGCCATGGTGGCGTGGAGCCAATCAACGACAACCCGGGAGGATGAGGGCACCTAGGGTCACAAGAGAGGCTAGGGCACTCGGGCACCTAGAGGGTGAGAGCGATGGTCCACCGAGTAAAGGCAGTTGAGGCATTATTTGGAGGAGGGGACGAGGGAGAGGCGGCGAGTAGCATGACGCTTACCTTGGAGGGGAGCAGCGGAAGATGCCTTGATGGGGGGGAGGGGGAGGGGCAAGGGGTTGCCTTGCTTGAGGGGGGGGAGCAAGGGGCCGGTGCCTTGCTTGAGGGGGAGGGAGGGGGCAAGGGGGTGCCTTGCCTGAGGGGGGGAGGGGAGGCAAGGGTATGCCTTGCTTGAGGGGGGAGGGGGGGGCAAAGGGGTGCCTTGCTTGGGGGGGGGGGGGGGGGGGGGGGCAAGGGGGTGCCTTGTTTGAGAGGGAGGGAGGGAGGATGAAGGAGCTTTTGCAATGTCAAAGAACTTCCCACGGATGGGCTAGGAGGTTAGATGGCGCTGCCAACACTGGTGTGACAGTCCGCCCATCCAAAGGCTTCCCTTAGGGTCGTAGCTCTGATACCACTTGAGACGTTCAACCCACGCAAGCACAAAACTGAAAGTAGGGACACCAAGAATATTGCCAAGAAAATGTTCTATATTAGATTCGCAACTCGTGTTTACAAGAAGGCAATGAGAGCTTGGTATGAGGAGTACTAATACCGCTCATAGTTGCGCACAATTTGAGGCCGCAGGGCATACCCTCCAAAAACTGAAAAAGAGTGGATAGAAATACAAACTTGTGACATCTATCATCTTATATGAGAATTTATGGGGCAGGCAAATCCATCCGATTATCGCCCATTTACCGATCTGACAGAGGCTTCACTTTGGTGACTGCGATAAAAGACACATAATCTGATTTGACAAGCATGATGAATGTTTCGCGCATACATAAATTAGGGAACAAGTGATTGATTTGATAGACCGATTCGTTCGGGCTTTGTGAATGGAATGTTTAGGCATCTTTATAGATTAGGGAGGCTCGTCTTGCCTGCAGCATGCTTCCTTAAGGGCGAAGGTCAACGTTCAGGACTTGTTCGTGCTCTTTGTCTGCCTCCTGTTTATCTACAACGCATACGGCCTTTTCGGAGAATAAGCTCATCATGATTTCTCATTGTGATAAGCACCAATTGGCGGCTTGTTGCTCGCTTAGTTGTGTGTGGTAAACAAGACATGCAGAAATGCCTCGTGGGGGCGGGCTAATACACCATATGTTGTAGAGCAAGCCATGTAGATTAAGGCGGCTTTCCCTACACCGACGAGTCACGACTATAGAGGGCTGTGTTCTTTGCGGTCAGTACATCTGTATCCATGAAAACTTAACAGAACTGGTTGAAACTCGCTAGAAGTCTTACCATTAGCGAGAGGGGTGTGTGGAGACTCGAGAACTCGAGAGTCGAGACCAAAGGGGTAAAGCGAATTAGCTGTATCTTGATGTGCACAACAATCGTGTGAGAGAATCGGCCTGCCCTTGCTGTCGAGAAAGAGATGTCAACGTCACACTGTTGGATTCCATGTACGACGCTAATGCATGTTGTAACTCTGAAGGGGGACATACATGTTGTAACTCCATGAGGATCAAGTGGCGAGCATCGCAAGTTGTAACTCCAAAGGGGGCACATGTATGTTGCAACTCTAAAGGGGGACATGCATGTTGTAAGTCTTAAGGGGGCACATGGATGTTTAGAAAACCTCTTAAATATGGAAAAAAGTGCCCCGATGGTCCTAAGTGTGTCCATACACATCACTATCTTTGGCTGGAAATTCTAGATAGATCTTTGTCTTTTAGTAGTCCAATTGCGAATACTAAATTGATCTTTGGCTGCTAAGGTTGGGCGTTGATTTTTAACACTACCCCTGAACCTTCAACCTATATCCTTCATATGTTTAGTCCTTTTGAATTGCTTAGCTTTGTGAAATCCAAAAGCTATTGTGAGTATATCCATAGTTTTTTTTTCCGGTAATTATACGATAGAGGTGCACATTTTGAGATTATTCTCTCACACAAAATGTTAACGAACCTGAATATGATTACTTCTAGATTGAAACATATGGTTAGAACACTAATCATCTTGTAATAATGTATTGGAAGTTTTTGAATGCGAATTTTTTGCACTTCAATCAGCCTTTTATGAGGCATCATTTCACAAGTGACATATGCCAATGCATTGTACTTAGCCTCAATTGATGGTAAAGATATCATGGCTCCTTCTATGATCAATAGTATATTATCCTCTTGCCAAAGATGATTACATACCCACTGGTACTTCTTATATCCTCTTTTTGATCATGCCAAATGTGCATCAACATATGCCTTGAACAAATAATGAATGAAAGGATAATATAAACATTCATTTTTCCCTTTTAAATATTTGAGTACTCTTTTTGCTCTATGTAGGTGTGAAACCCACGATGATTACATCTATTGAGAAATCACTCCAAGTACATAGGAAATGTTTGGCTTTGTTAGGGTTGCGGATTAAAGAACAAAGAAATTATCTATATAAACTCTTCTCATCCACATCATCTCCTCTTTTTTTTTTCTTAGTGTGATGTTGAACTCCATAAGATTTAATAGAGGCTTTAACTCTTTCATTATAATCTTCATGAACATCTCAAGATGTACTTTTTATGCACTAGCCAAATGCCATCTGGTTTGTATATAACTTGTAATTCAAGATCTAACTTAACTCTCCAAGATTTAATATCTTAAACTCTAGTCTATTATTTCCTTTCATATCTTTGTTTTTCATCCTCATCATTTCTTGTAAAGATCAAAGCATTAACATAAACGGCATACTATCTCTCTACCTCTCATCCTTGTGAAAAGATATGCACTTGATATAATTTCTTGGAATCCACACCTCATCAAGCACTTCAAGGATCTCACATATAAGCTCCAAGGACATGCTTTAGGCCATGTAAGACCTTATTAAGCCTAAACAGATAGGTTCAAACCTACGATCTTTGAATCCTTCTAGTTGACCCATGTGCATAGTCTCCTCTATTTCTCCATTGAAAGAAATACATTCTTCACATTAATTACACACACACACACATATATATATATATATGTGTGTGTGTGTGTATTTGCTTCATTACTAGCTGAAATTTCTATCACATTAAGGGTTATCATCTTAAGTACATGAATAAAGGTTTTCACATATTCAATGCCAAAAAAAGTATGTCTTTGTAGCTATCTATATTATCATCACAATTCCTCTTAAACTTATATACCCATTGGTTATGTAAAATGTTTATATCTCCTTTTGTTTGATACAAGAATCCATATTTGTTTGTACTTTAATTCCTTGAATTCTCTTCGGTGGATTCTCTCCACTCTTTGGATTTGTTGGCCTCTTAAAGTGAAGTTGACTCTTCAATCTCTATCATCATTTTAAAATATGCATAATTTCTACCTATAAGAAAGTCATATGTAAACCTTTGAACCCAATACCTTCATCAATTAGATTTCCTTTCCTACTTCTTGGTTCGAATGGATTCTATAATCCACATCTAATTATGTGTTTTGATATAATGCAGTGTGTAGAGAGTACACATGTGGAAGCAAAATGAAAAAAAAAAAATATTCACACGTGAGAATGAAAATGAGTAGATCAAGAAATGGGTAAACTCACATGGATTAGAAATGATCTTGCAAAGAGCGTGGAATAGGCTCCTCAAACTTCTAACCAAGTACAAAGTGGGCGAGAGGCCCTCCTTATATAGAGTTGGAGGGTGTTGATATATTTAGGTAGTGATGTGTATGAACACACTAGGACCGCCGTGGTACTTTTTTCCCTCTTTAGGAGGTTTTTTTCCCCCGGCTTGTATATATGCCTATTGCCCTAATGGGCTACTTACCTTTGTACATTCTCTAGTAATACATTCAGTATTATGTTCTTCTTCTTCCTTGTGCTGTTCATGTACTTCCGCAGACGTCTAACTCCAACAATTGGTATAGGAGCAGGTCGCCGCTTAATCTAGGGCATCGTTGACACCTCTCCGGTTGGAGTCTCAAAATCATACGAATTTTGGTGAGCATACTCAGCTTTTTTTTGAAATCGTGATTTGAGCTCATTTCGGCCTCCAAACGCACTATCAGAGTGCTTGTGGAGGCTATTTTGTCTTTTTTTGTGAAATGTATATACTAATATAAGCATCTCGAAGTCTGCTACAGGTCTAGTAGAATTTGTCTTGGCAGTTCTCTTTAGCTTTTTGAGATACAATCAATTTTTTGCATCAAGGTATTTTAGTCACCTTCCATGGGTAAAAGCAGTGATGTATTTCGTATGTTGGCTATTGAGGATAAGTTGGATGGTACCAACTACCCGTTGTGGGCGTATATGATGCGACATGTATTGATTGCAAAAGGACTGTGAAACATTGTGCAGGGTGTCGAAAAACGTTCTATCACACTATAACTATTACAACTATAGGTACTAAAGTTGATGTAGAAGGTGTCGAAGATGATAATATTCTGCATATTCCTATTTGTGCTGCGATGGCTGAGATGCTCAGGCATATGCATTGATAGCTTTGTCTATCAAACGTGCCATTATTCCTCACATTCGCTCTTGCAGAATAGCTAAGGATGCTTGGGATACACTTACCACATTGTACTAAGCTAGGAATGAGGCTCGTGTTGCTTACCTCCGAAAACAGTTGGAGAGTGAGCACATGAATGAAGGTGATTCTATGGACAATTTCCTAACAAAGATCAAGACTTGAAGGAACAATTGATTTCTGCTGATGAGGTTATACCAGATAGCTCGCTTGTGCAGACCGTTCTGAATGGTCTTCCCAATTCATATCAGAGTTTTGCTTCTACTCTTTGGTTGATGATGAAAGGCACTCTGAATGCCTTGTCCTTTGAGGAGTTAGTCTCTGTTCTGTTGTAGGAAGATCAGTCCACGCAGAACAGGTCCACTTATGGGAGTTAGAGATCAAGCTTTCCTAGCTGGTCAGAAGGGCAAAGGAAAATGGAGCTCTTCAATTAATAAGCAAAAATCTGCTAATTCTACACAATAAAAGAGGGAAGACAAAGATGAAAAGAAATTAGAAAAGTAGAATTTGTTTTGCAAGTACTGTAAAGGAAATAATCATATAATAAAGAATTGTCCTAAACTAGCTGCAAAAGAGGCAAAGAAAAAAGAGGCAGGAATGGTTGTTGTAGAGGCCTCTACTCCAAAAATAGAGTCTGCTAATCTTCTGCAGGAAGGAGAATGGGCATTTACTACTATTTGCAGTTTTGACCTATCTTCTCATGAGTAGTGCATGTCTGCAGTAGACTGAAATGTTTGGTACTTTGACACTAGGGCAACCAAACATATTACCTCGCAACACAGTTTTTTGTCTTCACTCGAGCCTGCCCCTACAAGAAATATTGTTACATGCACCAATAACTCCTCTTATCCTATTATGGGAGTCAGAAAGATCATTTTGACTACTACTGATGGTAGTTCTTTCACTTTGTGGGATGCTTTGTTTGTGCCAAGGATCAAGAAAAATCTATTATCAGTTTCTGCATTAGCCAAGAGTGGCTTGGTTGTGAAATTTATTGATGACATGTGTACAGTTCATGATCTATCAAATGGCGATGTGATTATTGATTTTGGCATTTTATGTCGTGGGATGTATAAGCTCATAGACTATGAAAGATCTGTAAATGATTCGACATGTGCAGTACATGATTCTTAGGCTATGTAAGATGCAAAGCTTTGGCATGCACACATTAGTCATCTGAATTTTGCTAGTTTGCTATGCCCGCAGAAGAATGGTGTCCTCTTTGCCCAAACTTGAGGTGCCTAGAAAACATGTTTGTGAAGCCTGTATTTTGGGCAAAATGCAGCGTTCATCCTTTCCAAAAGATGGTTCAGTTCGGGCTACTAAAAAATTACAGCTTGTACATAGTGATGCTTGTGGTCCTATGCAGATACCTTCTTTTGGAAATTATCTTTACTTCGTGACTTTCATCGATGATTTTTCTAGGCATGCATGGGTATATCCATTGAAGATAAAGTTTGAAGTGTTCACGTGCTTTAAATAGTTTTTGGTTTTGGCTGAAAATCTGTCAGCATGTAAAATAGGCACCCTCTATTCTGATCGAGGGGGGAATATATGTCTTCTGATTTTAATGTATTTCTGGTTGAACGTGGGATAAAACAGTACCAGTGTATAATGTTGTATACACCTGAATAGAATGGAGTTGCTGAACGAAAGAATAGATCACTCATGGAGATGGTGAGGTGTATGGTCAAGACTCAGGTTTTACCACATAGTTTTTGGCTTGAGGCTGTCACATGTGCAGCATATGTACTTAACAGGTGTCCCATTAAAGCGTTGTAGTCTATCACTCCATATGAGGCTTGGCATGACTGCAAGCCTTCTATTGCTCATCTACGTATTTTTGGTTGTTTGACATATGCATTAGTGCCTAAACAACATCGCAGAAAATTGGATGATAAAGCAATAAAATGTATTTTTGTTGGGTATAGTTTTGAAAGTAAAGGCTATCGTCTATATCATCCATAGACTAAATGCATTTTCGTTAGCCGTGATGTTGTCTTTGTGGAAGATGCTATTCAGTCATTGCTTTCATGTACAAAGGAGACATCCGTTAGCTCCAAAGACATGTATGATACTTTGTTGCCTCTTTTTACAGGTGGATAGTCTAGTGCTTGTCCTAATGAGGTAACTTTTTAGCCTTTGTAGGTTTCATGTGATGATGTAGATCATCCCATTTTTTATGCAGATTTACATGATGCACTTGTTGATGAGAGAGCTGATATTGAGGAGGCAAAAACTATGCCAAAATGGCTGGTGCAGATCTTGCGTGATAGCAAAGTAGATGCACCTCTGTCATATCGCACTCGATCAGGCTCTCATAGTGCCTTTTTTGCATGAGATTGCCATGCTATGGCTGCATCTAGTGACTGAGCCGGTTTCATTTGATGAAGCACAAAACCCAGAAAATTGGATGGCTGCTACGCAATCTAAATATGATGCTATAATGAAGAATGGTACTTGGTCTTCATGTGACTTGCCTCTTGGCAAGAAGGCCATTGGCACTGAGTGGGTATACAAGCTGAAGCGTAAACGTTTGATGGTAGAGTTGAGAGCTATAAGGCTAGGCTTGTTGCAAAGGATTATGCGCAGGAAAGAGGCATTGATTTTGATGAAACCTTAGCACCTACATGCCGTATGACTACTGTTTGGAGCATCTGTGCACTTGCAACTTATCATGGTTGGAATGCACATGAGTTCGACATAAAACTGCATTTCCAAATGGTGACTTGCATGAAGAAGTGTATGTTTTTCAGCCTAGTAGCTTTGTGCAAAAAAGGCATGAAAACCAGGTGTACAGGTTAAAGAAGGCATTATATGGTTCAAAGCAAGCACCATATGCTTGGTATGAGAGGATACATGCCTATTTGATTACACATGGTTTTGAGAACAGTCCAATTGAAAGCACCTTATATGTTAAGTGTGCTAATGATGTACTTCTGATCATTGTGGTTTATGTTGATGACATGCTGCTCACTGGTCCTCATGAGAGGCATATTGCTGATTTTAAGGCTGATTTGCATGCCTCATTTGAGATGTATGATTAGGGGCATTTGCATCACTATTTGGTCATTC
The DNA here is from genome assembly GCA_020310875.1 of Ceratopteris richardii. Taxonomy (NCBI): domain Eukaryota; kingdom Viridiplantae; phylum Streptophyta; class Polypodiopsida; order Polypodiales; family Pteridaceae; genus Ceratopteris; species Ceratopteris richardii. The sequence continues at coordinate 36,669,499 of CM035433.1, forward strand.
AGTTTATGCACCTTGATGGTTGTCAAACAAAATATATTGACACATTATTGCAGCATTTTGGCCTCGAAGATTGTAAACCTATTCCCACTCCTATGGAAACAGATTTACAACTAAGTCTTCATGATGGTGGAGATGCATTTGATGCTGTTCTTTATCAGTAGGCTGTTGGATGCTTGATTTACTTATGCATTACTCAGCCAGATATTCAGTTTGCTGTTTCACAGATGAGCAGGTTTATGCATTGGCCAGGAGTCAAGCATTGGCAAGCAGTTAAGCGCATCTTTCGCTACTTCAGTGGTACCCGGCTACTTGGTTTGTTTTATCCCAAGGGGGGATCACTACCGTCAAATCTGCATGCTTTTTCTGACTCTAATTGGGCAGGTTGCTATGACACTCGTGTGTCCACTAGTGGGTTTTGCTTCATGCTTGGTAGCTCATGTATATCTTGGTTGAGCAAGAAGCAGCCTACTATGGATACTTCTAGTTGTGAGGCTCAGTATAGGGCAGAGCGACTGTTGAGTGTGTGTGGCTCAGATGCCTTATGATTTGGGTATTGGTCAGTCTTCTGCCACCACCATCTTCACTGACAATCAGAGCGCATTGGTAGTTGTGAGGAACCCTGTGTTCCATGCTCCTACTAAGCACATTGAGGTGCATTATCATTATGTCAAGGAGAGGTTCTCTGCTGGGGAGATCAGCTTGGCATATGTGCCCACGAAAGAGAACATTGTAGACCTTTTCACGAAGGCATTGCCTAGGAAGAAGTTTGAAGCTTTTTGCAAAGCTGTGGGCTTACTTCCTTTTTTGGAGTGATTTCCACATAGCTTGGCACTTCCTTATACATGAGTGCGAGCTACTTGTTCACCGCATCACTCCCAGTGGGGATTTGTTGATATATTTAGGTAGTGATGTGTTTGAAAACAGTAGGACCGTCGGGGCACTTTTTTCCCTCTTTAGGAGGTTTTTTTCCCCCGATTGTATATATGCCTATTGCCCTAATGGGCTACTTATCTTTGTACATTCTCTAGTAATACATTCAGTATTGTGTGTTGTGCTCCAAGCTTCTTCTTCTTCCTTGTGCTCTTCATGTGCTTTCACAGACATCTAACTCCAACAGATGGGCTCTCCAAAGAACGTCATGTGGGATAATTCCCCTTGAAGGAGAATGAATACAACGATGCTAGCAATTTATAAGGCACTCAATTACAATAAGACAAAATATAAAAACTTGAAATGGAAATGGATTGTCTCATAGATACAAAACGGAGATGCATTCTCATATTCTAAAAACCCCCTCTACAACTCCAGTTTGTAGAATATGGAGGCTTCTAGGATATGAGAGAAATGTACACTAAGAGTGTAGGAGCAACAACGTGATTACCAAAGAGAAAGACTCCATGTGAAAATCCATAGCCTCCAAGCGAGATTAAACATCCTTGATCACAAAGTAGTCCATAATATGTCTATAAAATGGGTCAAGTGGATGTTCCATAGATATGTCACCAATGAGGTATATGAACAGAAAAAGCTCTCACTAGAAGAGATCACCTCCATGCAAGATAGATGGGATGACTCCATATGGTATGTTGAAACCTCCAAAGATTTGACAATATCCACCATGAGGTGTTTATCACGAAGACATAGCTCATGCAACAATGAAATATAAATCATGAAGCATGGAATTATAATCATATGGTAGTACATATGTATGTTGTAGTCCTCCATGAACGTATGAATTCATCATATGTATCAATATATCTATAAAAGCTCCCTCTCAACAAAGAAGATGGCTCATAAAAAGATCCAATTGAGTGACATATGCATGTAGATACAAGAGTATCCTGTGGAGAATGGAAAGATGTTGGAATCCATGAATGGAACACCATGTACTCAAAGTGTTGTTGTAGACGAGGTAAGTGGACTCCAAGAGATGAATGGAAAGTTATGAGCTACTGATCATAGAGTAAATCCAAACTCATATTGAGGGAAGACGAAAACCTTGGATGCTAGGATGGGAGGTGTATCCACCTGAGGTGTAAATTGAGACTATATCTTTGAGTCATTATGCCATAAAATTGTACCATGATGAGGAGGACCATGTACAAAGAGAGCATACTTCTTGTAGTGTGACTATCCGATAGTAGAATGAATCACCTCTAAAGAATACATGGGAGGATCAGAATATTGAGAAGAATCCAAAAGTGATGAACACTTAGAGTATTCAACAAAAGTGCAATCTCTACTAATTATAAGTAAGTTGTATTTAGAGACATATAAATTGTATGCCTTTTGATGGTCACTATATTAGATCGAAATGTATATCTTAGGCCTATCATCATCATGATCTTGCACATAGGTATCACTACATAAGATATTGAAATGACTCACAATAATTTTCCTCTAAAATTAAGCCTCTAATGGGGTTTGATACTTCAAAAATGTGAGAACTCTTTGCTAAGATTATGTATCATTGTATGTACAACTTTATCCCAATATTTTTGTGAACGTTGCTCTTGATCATGCATAGTCTTGGCCATAAGGAACACATTTCAAATCCTCTGTAGAGTAATACCTTGCTAAGTATCTTTCTTTACTTGGTACTTAATACCTTGTTGCTTTAAATACTTGGAGAAATCATGGTTGACAAATCCACTATCTCTATTTGATGTGATTGTCTTTAAAGAACGTGGAAAGTCATCTTGAACTATCTATGCCAACTTCTTGAACTTGGAAAATGCATTCTCCTTATGTTCTAGTGAATAAACCAAAGTATACCTAGTGAATTCATTCACTACCGAGAAGAAATAAAGTGATCCACTTAGTGATGGTATATGTATACATCCATAAAGAATTCCATGGAATAATGCCAAGGGTTTAGATGCAAAAGTGCATAGTTCCATAAGCAAAGGGTTTAATTTCTACTAAGTACAGGCTTGGCACTTGAACTCCACTTGTGTCATCCTAGGTAAATGCTTGACAAGATGATTGGAAGAGATCTTTGCTAAGGAAGAGGTGTATCCAATATGAAATGCCACAAGCTAAGGCTTGAATCCTTGGACATGAAGCTTAAAATCTTGTTGAGTCCTTTGTCTTCAAGTCCTTGAGCTATGAATTCTTTTGATGCTCAGTTGATGACCTAAAACGTTTCATGATCAAATTGTAACACCATGTTGCACTTAGAAATGGTCAGTTGAAAACAATGTCAACATGTCCCAAATCTTCAAAATCTAGCAAGCTTATTAGATATATTTTTAGTAGCTTCCCTACAACATAGTGGGTGGGTAGCATGGCTAGGCAAAAAGCCTCCTAAAACTGCCACCCAAGTGTGAAACTCCTTGTTGATAGAATGTTCACGAAGAAGATTTTAAGACAAAGGACTCAACAAGATTTTAAGCTTCATGTCCAAGGATTATTAAGATGTGTATGGTAAGGTTCATGTGTTGAAAGATCATCTAAACTTGCGATTAATTGTTATTGAAGCCCACCCCACATCCAATATTTTGTATTAGATCGTAGTTGACATACACCCTTAACAAGATGAGTGACTATAGACTTAACATTGTCGTTGGCAAGAAAAGTCATAGAAGAAGCTACTTGATCTTCTAGAAGACCTGCTACTCCTATTTCTGCTCAATAGGAGGTTAGTGAAGAAGAAGAAACTCTTTCATCATCAAGAGTCCATACTACTTCTAGATCACTTCCTAGTGAACAAATATCCAAATGGGATTCAAGGGATGCACAAACACTTTCATAGATTACTATGGGAGTCAAGAGGGATATTATACCCCAAATCAGGTCATGCAAAAGCTCTAATCATGCTTACTTGGATCTAGAGAATATCTATCAGAGTAGAAACCCTGCTAGGAAAGCTCATCTAAGGAGACAACTAGTCAAGACAAGGATGAAAGTTGTTGAGTTTGTTTTGTCAAATATTTTGAAGGTCAAAGATTTATGAGATCAATTACTCAATGTTGGAGTGGAAATTCTAGATGAAGAGATGGTAAAAACACTTTAAAACTTAGTTCCATCTATATATCATGCTTTTGTTACTTTCTTATATCTCTTTATAAGAGATAGAGAATTTTCATTTGAAGAGTTATAGTTTGTGTTACTTCAAGATGAAGATCAATAAAAGAGTATGTAAGAGAATGATAAAGCCATCTTATCATCATCAAAGGGTAAGAAGAAGAAGGGGACAAATCAAGAGACAAAGAAGAAGAGTCAATAAATTAGGAAGGAAAGTAGGTCCTCTACTCCTCAAACTTCTAGTCCAACCCAGAGTGCTCCCTCTACACAAAAAGGAAAATGTGTTGCCACATGTACTTTAGAGAAACAAATTTGCCATTACTATAAGAAACGAAATCATCTCATAGAAAAATGCAAAACAAGAATTTATAATATGAAGAAGAAAGCATCAAGTAATAATGGTGAAGATGATCTGAAACCTAAATCTTCAAAGGTGGATTCATGTGTGTTACTATTGAAGAAATAACTTTTGATCAGGCAACATTAAATGCAATCTTACCTAATCCTTGGATTTTCTATTCTAGAGCTAATAAGCATATGAGAGGTTGTAGAAAGTAATTTTCCTCTCTTAATAACTCTTTAGATAGAAGAGTAACCGTTGTAGATGTTCATGATCTAGACATTGTAGGTGTTGAAGAAGTGAATCTAAAGTCAAGGGTAGGTGAAACTTTCACAATTTCGAATGTTCTTTATGTTCCAGACATGAAGAAGAATTTGCTCTCTATCTCTACTTTTCTATCATATGGTAATAAAGTAATAAGGATCATTGTCTACGTTAAGGTGAAAATAAAAGTGGCATGTTTGTGTTATCTAAGGTTAATCATTCAAATGTTGCTAGGTCTACTAGACTTAAGGAGAACATGAAGTTATGTCATGCTAGATTTGTTCATATCAGTCACAGAGCTCTTAGGCATATGAAAGATCAAGGTATGGTGTAGACTTGGAATACTTTTCTTTTAGGAGATGATGAAGAATGATGTAAAGGATGTCTTGAATGAAAGCTTCAGAAATTACCTTTTAAGAAGCATGGATACATCATGGACACAAGGAAGTTACAAATCATACATTTCGATGTGAATGGTTGATAGATTCGATTCAAGGAATTAAAAATTTCTAAAAAGTAAAAAAACTCATTATAACACCTAAGAATGGACCCCTCGTTATTTTTTAGGGTCATAAGTATTCTTTTTCACACTGAATTCGAAATCCATGCATGTTTTGAGCTGAAAAAATGATTTTTTTTCAAAAATACTAAAAAAAGGATTATTTCCCTCCTAAACCTCATATTTTCATACCTAGGTCCCAAAAAGTCATCTTTTTCCACTACTTTCTCTGTATAGCACACCATTGAAGCTCTTGTTTCTACATTCCAACCTACTTGCATCTCCTATCTAGAAATACTATTGTACCTTGAAGGCCTTTGAATTCAATGGCAACATCCAAAGCTTTTAGGCAACAAAAAGATGAAGTCCTCACATTAAGATATCACAATATCAAAGCTATAGATGGACAATGGCTATTAGAAGAGTACTTCAAAGGTGCATGGGTTTAGCAACCCTCTAGGGTTGGGCCTCATCGAGTTAGAGATCATTCGAACTTGGATCTTCATTGGAAGGGAAAGCTACTTGGCTTCAATGAGCACAAAGACAATGGGATGGTTGCTATTATATAACATGTTTTTACAATGGTAACTATGAAACTCAAAAAATGCATAAGAATGAGATATCGTTCTAATTGTAAGTCTTAATCTATAGTATTGTATGTTTTTAAGTGTTGAACATATTTTTAAACTATTTAGATATGCTTTTGTTTGTTTCAGCTATATTTCTTTCTACTTTGGTGGAAGAGCAACCACTCCATAGTCTTACAAGTACTTTCCAAGCATCACATGTAGATGTTGGTGCACAAGTCTGTCCAAAAATATCTCTTGCTCAACTTTACCATGATATAGTTTTCTCTTCCACACATAGATATATTATACCCTCTATAATGAATAGTTTTGGAAGGTTAGACAGAATTGAAGTACATTCTCTTCTAAGCTTGGAGTGGCCAAAACCTGATATATGGTCCATATCATCTTTGAAGCACAAAATGGTAATGGATAGATGTAACTCTTTGAAATCCACAAGAGTGTCTAGCTCTGTGGGTTTGCACTCGTCTTTTCCCATCCATTGTTTTGTATATTTATTTCATGGATTCTCATTCCAAGAGACTTCAACCATGTTCATGTGTAAAGACATCACATATGAGCAAATCAAAAGGTTTCTAGGTGAAAACTGGGGTTTGATAGAAGGAATTGCAAAAGGTACTAAATATCTTTGAAAAATAGGTGGAATAGGTATAGGATTTTGATATTGAAAGAACATACTTGATTATACATTAGATTCTACTATGACCGTTGGATCTGCAAACTTGGCCAAGGGATACCATTTCAAAGTCCAAAGGGATCTTTACATTCATTTGAAATAAAGCTTAAATTTCGCAACAATGACACACAAACTATTTTACGAATCATCATTGGACCTTGTCTAATTTGAAAGAACACTTGGTGATTATGGGGTTTGAGGGACTAACTCAATCCATATTAAGAATACAAGAACATGGGGTGAGAAATGTTTTGTGCCTTTGTAAAAGTAATCTTTTCATTATTTCTTTTTTTAGTTTTATAACTTTAATTTCTTGTAAATTGATCATCAGTGTGAAGAAGATTGAAATACAAAATGAAGGTCCCTATAGATTGGAGTAAAGATGGAACTCAACTCTCATTGTCATATTTCTTTTGCAACTTGATGATATCACATCTTGGATCCTAGTCATTGTACCTCATGGTTTTTTCACTTTCAAGAAACTTCTAAAAGTTAGGATAAACAATACATGTTAGATATTATATATACCATCTTATTTGCAATGGTAATTTTAAAACTTTTGGAATGTCAAAAGTATATGTTCACTACTTTGAAATTGATCTCTCTGTGTCTCTCTCTCTCTCTTTCTGTCTCTCTCTCTCTCTTTCTCTCTCTCTCTCTTTGTGCCCTCTCTCTCTCTCTATGACCATCTCTCTCTTCCCCTCCCAACCCGCTATTCCACCAACCCTCTGCATCCCTCCCCTCAACCATGCAGCTCCATGCCCCTAAATTCCTCTGCAATTCTCTCTCTTCCCCTCTGCCCACATGATGAACTCCTCCGTGTGTTGCCACTTCCACAACCCATGGTGCCCCATCCTGTAGCCCCACCACACGCATCTCCTCCCCTCTATAGCCCCACAGTACCTCATGCTACAACGCTTTCCCCACTCTGTCTTTATCTCCCTTTCTCTCTATTGCGCTCATTGAGGATTTGTAATAGATTTGGAGGAGCTTCAGTGGGTGATGGGAAACAGCCCTCAAAGGCATAAGATATATGTTCAGAAATTAATATTTCTGAAGTGCTGAAATCTCACCCTTCTCTATGGAACTTGAGGCTTTCTAGATGATGATGGAGAATGGGTAGCTGTTTGAGAAAATGGATGTGGTCACTCACCTTCTTCGCATATAGGAGGCATTGGATAGATGTAGTGACTTGGAGAATCAGACATGTTTGTGAATATAATGTGCATAGTGAGGATAAAATCTTGTAAGATCTTCTAGGCATCACTACTTTCTTGTGGAAGACCGAACGAATTACAAACGGGTCATACATAACATGCTGATGAACTTAGAGTTGGCTTGTCCACAGACGATATCTATGGAAGAAAAGTGTGAAGTACTTGCAAAGGGATGAGATATTTTCGATGATCTTGCATCAGATAATACAACCTCTTGGAATGTGTTGATCTGAGACTACGTGCAGTATAGGTGTTGTAGTGAGGCACTCCTCTATTTAGAATGGATGCAAGATAAGGGATTGTGTCCTAATGCAACTATATACCCTTGTTCTTTGAAAGTTTCTGCCACCATTGGAGAAGTTCACAATGGCAAAGAGATTCATGAAGAGGTGATATGTGTGCTAAATATGACGCACTTGGCAAAGCAAGAACATGTAGTATATGAAGTAGGCTCTTGGATAGCACCTATTGGAAGATATGTGCAACATTGACATTGTCACAAAGCCTTGAACTGCTTTGGAGGGATGCTGGATAATACAGTCAATCCTAGTACAGTCTTATGTAGAAGCTTGTGCATGGAGACGTGATAACACTATAAAGGTGTGGAAATTTTCGGATGATCAATGGTGGATGGACTACTTTCCTCCTCTCTCCAAACATATGGATTGGGTCAGGGATGTTGCATGGGTGCCTAATATGGGTTTATCAAAAAGTACTATAGTTAGTGCATCACAAGATGGAATAGTAATGATTTGGACACAGGGTAACGAAGGGAGTATCAAGGCAAGGAAGCCAGCCCTATTGCACAGAAGCATGTTTTGCAAAGGAAGCATCAAGATGCTGGGGAGGTGTCTAAAATGCCTAGAAATATATATTGTTAGAAAATTTGGTCTCAAATCAAAGCCCATGAAGACAAGCTCTTGCAACGAAGCAAGAGCAAGAGGCAAATTATCATATTAGTTTGCAGGCCTTATTTGGTTCTTCATAATATGGATAACTATTGGCTTCCACTCTCTAGATGGAGAATGAAGGGTGGAACATGCTTGTCACTAAAGTGTGAGAGTGAGAAATAATGCAGTGTGAGAGTGAGAGTTGATGCAAGCTTGGCAGTGTGATAAACGGATTTGAGAGCCTAATTAAAGTTGCCAGAGCCATATTTGGCCTACTTCTTCATTTTTGGGTAACCACTTAGGCACATGCTCAATGAAGTTTGAGATTCAGCAAGGCAAGTTCTCGCCCCTTGGATCCTATATAAGCAAATGAATTACCCACATTGGAGGAATATACATACATACATACAATGAAGTTGAGATCTATCTTCCACCTTGGCATTAGCATTATCATTAGGAGTGAACACCATCTTTGTGACCTCTTTCTACATTTTAGGCTACTTGCACATTATTGGGGGTCACTCTGTAGTGATTATATAGAGCCTGGATCTCCTAATGGAGTTGGCTGTTAGCATTATAGAGGGATTGAGTGGCTTGGAGATAGTGTCTAAGCATCATTTTATTGTGCTTTAATCTCTATACCCATAGAAAAATATTTACTGCATCTACTTCAAAGGAAGGAATTAGCCATTACGGTAAGAAACATGTAATAGTCAAAGCATCATGTAATAGTGCTGAACATTATCCAAAATGTAAATCTACAAAAGTAGATTCATATTCATATGCTAGTTTTGAAGAAATACCTTTTGATCTAGTAGCATTAAATGTAGTCTCACATAATCCTTGGATTTTTTTATTCTAGAGCTACTAAGCATATGACAAGCTATAGAAAGGTATTTTCCTCTCTTATTAACTCTTCTGGTAGAAGAGTGACAATTGTAGATGGTCATGATTTAGATATTGTAGGTTTGGACAAGTGAACCTTAAGTCAAGAGCAGGCGGAAATTTCACAATTCCAATGTTCTTTATGGTTGAGACATGAAGAAGAATTTTCTCTATATGTCCACTTTCTTGTTAGATGGTTATAAAGTTCCTTTTAAGAGAAATTCATGTTAATACTGTCACTTAGTGAGGATCATTGTCTACTTCAAGGTGAAAACGGAAGTGGCATGTGTGTGCTATGAAAATTAGTCATACTAATGTTTCTAGGACTACTACAACTAAAGAGAACATGAAGTTACAGCATGCTAGATTTGGTCATATTAGTTACATAGCTCTCAAGCATAACAAAGATCAAGATATTCATGGATTTATGAGCTTGGAGCACAACACACAATACTGAATGTATTATTAGAGAATGTCCAAATATAAGTAGCCCGTTAGGGCAATAGGCGTTTATACAAGCTGAGGGGGACAAACCTCCTAAAGAGGGAAAAAAGTGCCTCGAGGGTCCTAGTGTGTTCACACACATAACTACCTAAATATATCAACAAATCCCCCTAGGAAGTGATATGGTGAACAAGGAGCTGGTAATCATGTATAAGGAAGTGCCAAGCTATGTGGAAATCACTCCACAAAAAGAAGTAAGCCAAGCTTTGCGGAAAGCTTCAAACTTCTCCCTAGGCATAGCCTTCGTGAAAAGGTCTGTAATGTTCTCCTCCATGGGTACATATGCCAAGCTGATCTCCCCAGCAGAGAACACAGGGTTCCTCACAACTGCCAATGCGCTCTAAGTATTAGTGAAGATGGTGGTGGCACAAGACTGACCAACACCCAAACTAGTCATAAGGCATCTGAGCCACACACACTCAACAGTCACTATGAAAGTTGTCCTATATTGAGCTTCACAACAGGAAGTGGCCACAATAGGCTGCTTCTTGCTCAACCAAGATATACATGAGCTACCAAGCATGAAGCAAAAGCCACTAGTGTTCACACAAGTGTCATAGCAACCAGCACAGTCTGAGTGAGAAAAAGCATGCAAATATAGCTGTAGTGATCCCCCCTTGGGATAAAACAACCCGAGTAGAAGAGTACCACTCAAGTAGCGAAAGATGCGCTTAACCGCATGTCAATGCTCGACACCTGGGCAATGCATAAACTTGCTCATCTGTGAGACAAAAAACTGAATATCTAGCTAAGTAATGCATAAGTAAATCTGGCACCCAAGAGCCTGCTGATAGAGAACAATATTAAATGCATCTCCAACATCATGAAGACTCAATCGTAAACCTGTCTCCATAGGAGTTGCAATAGGTTTACAATCTTCAAGGCCAAAACACTCCAATAATGTGTCAATATATTTCGTTTTACACAAAGCCATTCCACCATCAACATGCATAAGGTAAATGCCCAAATCATGAGGAAAATGCCCCCAATTAGACATCTCAAATGAGGCATGAAAATCCGCCTTAAAATCAGCAATGTGCCTCTCATCAGAACCAATGAGCAGCATGTCATCAACATAAACCACAATGATCAGAAGTACATCATTAGCATGCTTAACATATAAGGTGCTTTCAGTTGGACTGTTCTCAAAACCATGTGCAATTAGATAGGCATGTATCTTTTCATACCAAGCACGTGGTGTTGGCTTTAAACCATATAACGCCTTCTTTAACCTGCACGCCTGGTTCTCATACCCTTTCTGCACAAAGCCACGAGGCTGAAAAACATACACTTCTTCATGCAAGGCACCATTCAAAAATGTTGTTTTAATGTCCAAAAAATGTACATTCCAACCATGATGAGCTACAAGTGCACAGATGCTACGAATATTAGTCATTTGACAAGTGTGAGCAAAGGTTTCATCAAAATCAATGCCTCTTTCCTGAGAATAACCCTTTGCAACAAGCCTAGCCTTATACGTGTCAACTGTACCATCAGGTTTACACTTCAACTTGTATACCCACTTAGTGCCAATGGTCTTTTTGCCAGGAGGCAAGTCACATAAAGAACAAGTACCGTTCTTTATTATTGCATCATATTCAGATTGCATAGCAGCCATCCAATTTTTTGAATTTTGTGCTTCATCAAACGAAACAGGTCAGTCTCATCACATAGACTAGATGCAGCCATAGCATAGCAATCTGATGCAAAAGAGGTAATATGAGAGTTTGATCAAGTATGATATGATAGAGGTGCATCTAGTTTGCTGTCACACAAGGTCTCCACCAGCCATGTTGGCATAGTTCTTGCCTGCTCAATATCAACTCTCTCATCAATAAGTGCATCATGTAAATCTGCATCAGAAATGGAATGATCTACATTATCACATGAAACTTGCAAAGGTTGAGAAGTTGCCTCATTAAGACCAACACTAGATTGTCCACCTCCAAAAAGAGACAGGAAAGTATCATACATCTCTTTGGAGCTAACAAATGTCTTCTTAGTACATGAAAGCAATGGTTGAATAGCATCTTCCACAAAAACAACATACTGCTAACCAGAATGCGTTTAGTCTGTGGATGATACAGACGATAGCCTTTACTTTCAGAACTCTACCCAACAAAAATACATTTTACTGCTTTATCATCCAATTTTTTGTGATGTTATTCAGGGATTAAGGCATATTCCAGACAACCAAAAACACACAGATGAGCAACAGATGGCTTGGGGTCATGCCAAGCCTCATATGGAGTGATAGATTGTAGAGCTTTAGTGGGACACCTGTTAAGTACATATGCTACACACATGATAACCTCAAGCCAAAAACTATGTGGTAAAGCCTGACTCTTGACCATACACCTGGCCATGTCCATGAGTGACGTGTTCTATACAGCACTGTACACTAGTTTTTTATCCCATGTTCATCTAGAAATGAATTAAAATCAGAAGACATATATTCCAACCCTCGATCAAAATGGAGGGTGCCTATTTTACATGCTTGTAGATTTTCAACCAAAACCAAAAATAGTTTGAAGCACATCAACACTTCAGACCTTTCCTTCAATGGATATACCCATGCATGCCTAGAAAAATCATCGATGAAAGTCACGAAGTAAAGATAATTCCCAAAAGAAGGTGTCTGCATAGGACCAAAGACATCACTATGTACACGCTACAATTTTTTAGTAGCCCAAATTGAACCATCTTTTGCAAAGTACGAACGCTGCATTTTGCCCAAAATACAACCTTCACAAACATGTTTTCTAGGTGCCTCAAAGTTGGGCAAAGAGGACACCATTTCAAATTTTTGCAGGCATAGCAAACTAACAAAATTCAGATGACCAAAGTGTGCATGCCAAAGCTTTACATCTGACATTGCCTGAGAATCATGTACTCTTCATTTTGAATCATTTACAGATCTTTCATAGTCTATGAGCTTATACAACCCAAACCATAAAATGCCAGAAGCTATCATGGACAAAGGAAACCATCCTAAACCTTAGATTCCATGTGAACCATGTATCTCATGATTGGTTCAGAATTAAGAGAAACCAATGCTTCTATTGCATCCGGAACGTGCCAAAACCCTAAGATCGACTGTCTACTTGCCTGATTTCGATATCTAGAGCTCACGTTTCAAATTGATGACATCATCAATTCGTAACCGCCTTTCATGAACCGCCCTTGAGAACCTATATAAGGCGCGGTTGGCCACGTTCATAATCAGTCTTGCCAATACCAGTCTTGGGAGCTCAAGGAGTCATGACCACCAAGTAAGTACTCACCAAGTTCCAGATCCTGTTCTTGTCTTGTTCCTTGTTCCAGTCCTGTCTAGTCTTGTATCCTCGACATCTAGTCTTGTCCTCTTGTAGTTTCATAGTACGAGATCTTGTCAAATTCTTTCTTGTTTCTAGTCCAGCTCCTAGAGAGGAGTTCTTCTAATCCAGAGATCTTGTTCTATACTTACGATCCCGGGTTGTGGGATCTCCTGTATCATCTCTAGCTAAGTTATCTACACCTACGGTCCCAGGTTGTCGGACTTCTCATATCAGCTACATATTCCTGTGCTATTTTCCCTACGTGGGTATTCTTGTAGTCAGAAGTATATTTTAAAAATCGTATCTATTGTAGTCAGAGAGCATAATCTAGTGCTCCCGTGACATTTTGGCAAGACTAGCTTCCATCCAAAACTAGTCATCATGGAGAATGCTTACACTACAACATATCAGGCATATACCGAGGCTTCTACCGAGGAAAATGAAAGGGCGCGATTTTGCCCCGAGGTCGGTGTAAGGGTCGGTGTAGGGGTCGAAACCAAAGCGTCGGTATAAGCGTCGATATAAGCGTTGGTATATGCGTCGATATGTGCATGGGGATACCGACGCTTATACCGTCGCCTATACCAACGACCATATCTGTAAATTTTTTTTGGGCAAAGTGTGTTGTCTCTTGCTACGGCAACATTCCCATGCTGTTGTGTAGCAAAATACAATCCACTCTGCCCAAGAAAAACCCAACTACATGTGACATGTATGAAAGGCAACAAAAAAATGATTTGATAAAGCAAAACATACTGTCAAATACAAAAGACATGAGCAAAATGAATCATGAATCGTGTACAAAGAAATGGGACACACAGACATGATATTTATAAACAACAACTAGAACACATGTATATGTGTGTCTGCCTATGTATATACATGTGTATGTGTACATGTATTATGTGTGTATATTTCTATATGTGTAAATATTTATCTGCATGTGTAAAAACCCTAAAACCCTAATCCTAAAGACCTCAACAAAAAACAGGTGTATGTGTGTATGCTTGTGTATATATATGTGTAGGTGAATATATATGTGTGTGTGTGTATGCATATGTGTATCTATGTAAAAATCCTAAAACCCTAATTCTGAAGACCTAGACCTAAAACATGTATATGTGTGTATGTGTGTATGCATGTGTATATATATGTGTATGTGTATATGTATTTTGTGTTTATATGTGTATATGTGTGTATGCATGTGTGTATATATGTAAAATCCAAAAACCCTAACCTTAAAACATGCATATGTGTGTATGTATATGTCAAATATGTGTGTGTATGCATATGTGTGTGTATATATATATATATATATATATATATATATATATATATATATATATATATATATATATAAATATATATATATATATATATATATATATATATATATATATATGTATATATATATATATATATATATATATATATATATATATATATATATATATATATATATATGTGTGTGTGTGTGTGTGTGTGTGTGTGTCTGTCTATGAATGTATGTGTGTGTGTATGTGTGTATGCACGTGTATATATATGTGTATGTGCATATGTATTATGTGTTCATATGTGTTCATATGTGTATATGTGTGTATGCATGTGTGTATATATGTAAAAGCCAAAAATCCTAACCCTAACCCTGAAACATGCATATGTGTGTATGTATATGTCACGTGTGTGTATGTATGCATATGTGTGCGTGTGACTCTCTCTCTCTCTCTCTATGTGTATGTGTGTATGTATGTATGTATGTATGTATGTATGTGTGTCTGCATGTATGTATGCATGTGTGTGTATGTATGTATGTATGTATGTGTGTGTATGTGTATATGTATGTGTATGTGTATGTGTATGTGTATGTGTATGTGTATGTGTATGTGTATGTGTATGTGTATGTGTATGTGTATGTGTATGTGTATGTGTATGTGTATGTGTGTATGCATGTGTATATGTGTGCATGTGTGTATGTATTATGTGTGTATATGTGTAAAAGAAAAAAACCCTAATCCTAAAACCCTAACCCTAAAACATGTATATGTGTGTTTGTGTGCATGTATATGTGTGTGTCTATGTATGCATATGCATATGCATATGCATATGTGTATGTAATATGTATGCATCTGTGTGTATGTATCTCTATGTCTCTCTCTTTGCATATGCATATGTGTATGTAATATGTATGCATCTGTGTGTATGCATCTCTATGTGTCTCTCTTTCTCTCTATCTATATCTCTCTCTTTATATATCTCTCTCTCTCTTTCATCTCTCTCTCTCCCTCTTTCTCTCTCTCATTCTCTCTCTCTCTTTCTCTATTTATAATAAAGAACAAAACAATCACTTACATCGATGTAATTCTTTTGAACGCTCTCATCAAAGCCCAATTAACATTGTTTCTTGTCAAATTCCAAAGAATCAATGCCAGAAATCTCCTGCAAAACAAAAGAAAAGAGAAATTCAAAAACCCTAATCCTAAAACCCTAACCCTAAAACATGTATATGTGTGTATGTGTGTATGTGTGTATGTATATGTGATGTGTGTTATGTGTATGTGCATGTATGTATGTGTGTGTATAGATATGTGAGTGTGTATACATATGTGAGTGTGTATTAATATGTGTGTGTGTATGTAATATGCATGTGTGTATGTATGTATGTATGTGTACATGCATGTGTGTGTATGTATGTATGCATATGCATGTGTGTATGCACATATGTGTGTGTATACATATGTGAGTGTGTATGTAATATGCATGTGTGTATGTATGTATGTGTGTGTGTACATGCATATGTGTGTGTATGTATGTGTGCATATGCATGTGTATGCACATATGTGTGTGTATACATATGTGAGTGTGTATTTATATGTGTGTGTGTATGTAATATGCATGTGTGTATGCATGTATGTATGTGTGTGTACATGCAAATATGTGTGTATGTATCTCTCTCTTTCTTTCATCTCTCTCTCTATCTCACTCTATATCAATCGAAAACAAAACAATCACTTACATCGATGTAATTGTTTGGAGTGTTGTCGTCAAAGTCCACTTAATGTTTTCCTTCGTTAAATTCCAAAGAACTGATGCCAAAAATCTCGTGCAAAACAAAAGAAAAGAGAAATTCATAAACCCTAAGCCTAAAACCCTAACCCTAAAACATGTATATGTGTGTATGTGTGTATGTATATGTGATGTGTGTGTATGTGTATGTGCATGTATGCATGGGTGTGTATACATATGTGAGTGTGTATACATATGTGAGTGTGTATATATATGTGTGTGTGTATGTAATATGCATGTGTGTACGTATATATGTGTGTGTGTACATGCATATGTGTGTGTATGTATGCATGCATATGCATGTGTGTATGCACATATGTGTGTGTATACATATGTGAGTGTGTATGTAATATGCATGTGTGTATGTATGTATGTTTATGTGTACATGCAAATATGTGTGTATGTATGTATGCATATGCATATGTGTATGTATACATGTGTGTGTGTACATGTGTGTGTATATGTGTGTATACATGTATGTATGTATGTGAGTATGAGAATGAATATGTGTGTGTATGTATATGCATGTGTGTATCTAATATGCATGTGTGTATGTAATATGCATGTTTGTATGTAATATGCATGTATGTATGTATATGTGTGTATGCATGTGAGTATGTAATATGTATGTGTATGTATATGTATGTGTGTATGTAATATGTATGTGAGTGTGTATGTAATATGCATGTGTGTATGTAATATGTATGTGAGTATGTGTATGCATATGTGTGCGTATGCATATATGTATCTCTCTCTCTATATCATTCTCTTTCTATTTCATCTCTCTCTCTCTTTCACTCTCTCTCTATCTTTCTCTTTCATCTCTCTCTCTTTCTCTCTCTCTCTCTCTCTTTATGTTTCTCTAGATCTCTCTCTTGATTTCATCTCTCTCTCTCTATCTCACTCTATATCAATCGAAAACAAAACAATCACTTACATCAATGTAATTGTTTGGAGCGTTGTCATCAAGGTCCACTTAATGTTGCCCTTCGTCGAATTCCAAAGATTTGATGCCAAAAAGCTCCTGCAAAATGAAAGAGAAGAGAAATTAGAAAAGAGAAAACAAAAAGAAAGAGAAAGGGTGCTACAGTATCTGCAATTCTTACCAAAATTTCAGATGTAGAGAAACAGAGATGTAGAGGAAGAGAGAGAGAGAGAGAGAGAGAGAGAGAGAGAGAGAGAGAGAGAGATGTGTACACAATAGGTTCGGAATGTTGTTCGCGCGCGCAAACTCGACAGTAGCAAACTTTGATTCAAAATGCAAGCAGATGTCGAATTTTCGCTCTCGGGCCCGGTTAAAAGTTGCCTCTGTATAAGCGTCGGTATGAGCGTCGGTAACTTACAGTAAAGTACCGACACCTATACTGGCGCTCATACCGATGCCGTGTATACCGACGATTAAATGACCGTCGATATTGCATCTGTGGTTTTTCAAGCATTTTCAACGGTCATACCGATGCCGAGGGGTGACCGTCGGTATGGGCAACGTCGGTATGCCCCTCATATGTTGTAGTGTTATGAACAGATTGTAGCATCACTTCAAAGTCTCCAACAACAAGTCAAAGAGCTAACTCATCGACATACACAAATCGAGATGGACATCCAAGGCATGTAGGTGCACTCCTCCAAGAATTACAAGAATGAATCAGGAGTCTTCAAACAAATCAAGGGAGTATGCAAGTAAATCAACGACCTAGTACATCCTTCATGAGGGAACCCAAGATCTGCATGCCAGAAAAGTTCGATAGTGATCGCACAAAGTTTCGGGGACTCTTGCAACAAGTCAACTCGTACATCCGTATGCAGCCTGATAGATACCTTGATGATGCATCCAAGGTCGGTTTTATTGGAACCTTGCTCTATGGTCAAGCATTATCATGGTTCGCCCCAATCTTGGAGAAGGATATGGCCGTACTTCATGACTATGAGGGGTTTCTTAGAGACCTCATCGCCACATTTGGAGATGCAAACATGAGTCGAGTGGCAGAAACAAAACTTGGGAAGCTACGTCAAGGTAACCGCCCTGCCTCTACCTACACATCAGAATTTAAGCAGTTGATATGTGACCTCAATTGGCACGAAGATTATTTCATAATCCAATTTAGATGGGGCTTAAGGGATGATGTGAAGGACCTTCTACTCACGATGCCATAGGTGAAGACATTGAATGAATACATCAACCAAGCCATTCAATTGTGATAACCGCCTTTTTGAAAGGAAACAAGAAAAACAAGTAGAAGGAAGACCTCGCCAATGGAAACCTTTCCAGCCTACTCCTAGAGATGAGTCTATGCCCGAACAACCTATGCCGATAGATGTAAAAAGGTTCCAGCCTCTAACACCGCAAGAGAAACAAAGAAGGAGGGATAACAAGTTATGTCTATATTGTGGAAACCCTGGCCACATTGCAGTTAATTGTCCCAACAAGAGAACGAACTCCAATGTCGCAACCACCCTTGTAGAGGAGGGAAACGAGGAAGTCGAGTCGTAAAAGAGACCATACAACCAGACCATGATATAAGAAAGGGTCTCATAATTCCATCCATATCCGTAGAAACATGTCTTGCCCCTATCAAGTTAATCATGCCTAAGAAGACCCTTTCCCTTATAGCTCTGGTAGATTCAGGAGCGTCGTCATGTTTCATGGATGAAGGACTCATTAAGAAACATGGAATTCCAGTACTTCGAAAGAACAGACTAGTACAACCTCTACCTATTCCAGAAAGGCCATAGGCTTCATTGTCTATGGATTTCATCACAGATCTACCAAAGTCAGATAAGTATGATTCCATTCTTGTTAATGTGGATAGATTTACAAAGATGGCACACTTCATTCTAGCTATCAAGGCAATCATAGGAGCAGCCACTGCTAGACTTTTTCTCAGGTATATATTTAGGCTTCATGGATTCCTTGATGACATTGTCAGTGATCGAGGTCCAGAGTTCATATCCAGCTTTTGGAACATTCTTTACAAGCTCCTTGGTGTTCAAGTTAAACTATCTACAATAAATCATCCATAGACTGATGGAGAAACAGAACGGGTGAATCAAGTCCTGGAGAAATATCTCCGTTGCACTAGCAACTATCATCAAAATGATTGGTTTGAGCTTTTACCCTTTGCAGACTTTGCTTATAACAATAGTGTTCATGCATCTACCAAGCATACTCCCTTCTTTGCAAATTATGGACAACATCCAAGGATGGATATACAACTCTCAAATCATGTCAAGAACCCAGCTGCTAGAGACAAGGCCCAGTACCTAATGGACATTCACAAAGAACTCAAGGAAGAGATCCATAAAGCTCAAGAACAATATAAGTACTATGCAGATCAACATCGTGTCTAGAATCCATCGTATCAAATTGGGGATAAAGTATGGTTACTCAAAAACAATTTGCAAACCTCAAGAACTTGTGCAAAGTTAGATCATCAAAGATTTGGTCCATTTACCATCTTGGCCAAGATTAATCCAGTCACTTTCAAGCTCCAACTACCAAGTACTATGAGAATACATCCAATTTTCCATTTATCCATGTTGGAACCATATCAAATTTCACCATTGAGGGGGGAGAGACCTAGTCCTTCACCACCTATCAAGATTGATGATCATGAAGAATTTGAAGTCGAGCATGTCTTAGATTCGAGAATATCCCGAGGAAGATTGGAATACCTTATTCATTGGAAAGGGTATGACATCAATGATCGTACTTAGGAACCTACAGAAAACCTTCAGAGAGCACCAATCAAGGTTCAAGAATTCCATAAGAGAAATCCAACGAAGCCAAGACCAGATAACATGAACGCTCCTCGTGGAACTCGTCGCTTGAGGGGGAGGTGATGTCATGGACAAAGGAAACCATCGTGAACTTTAGATTCCATGTGAACCATGTATCTCATGATTGGTTCATAATTAGGAGAAACCAATCCTTCCATTGCATCTAGAACATGCCAAAACCCTAAGATTGACTCTCTACTTGCGTGATTCGGATATCCAAAGCTCATCTTTTGAATTGATGATATCATCGATGACATCAATAATTCGTAACCGCCTTTCATGAACCGCCCTTGAAAACCTATATAAGGAGGGGTTGGCCACATTCATAATCAGTCTTGCCAATACCAGTCTTGGGAGCTCAAGGAGTCTTGACCACCAAGTAAGTACTCTCCAAGTTCTAGTTCCTGTTCTTGTCTTGTTCCTTGTTCCAGTCCTATCTAGTCTTGTATCCTAGACATCTAGTCTTGTCCTCTTGTAATCTCATAGTACGAGATCTTGTCGAGTTCTTTCTTGTATCTAGTCCATCTCCTAGAGGGGAGATCTCGTAATCCAGAGATCTTGTTTCATACTTAAGATCCTAGGTTATGGGATCTCCTGTATCATCTCTAGCTGAGTTATCTACACGTACGGTCCTGGGTTGTGGAACTTCTCATATCAGCTACATATTCCTGTGCTATTTTCCCTACGTGGGTATTCTTGTAATCAGAAGTATATTTCAGAAATCTTATCTATTGTCGTCAGAGAGCATAATCTAGTCCTCCCTTGATAGAAGCAATAATCATCTCGCCATTTGATAGATCATGAATTGTACAATGTCATCAACAAATTTCACAACCAAGCCAATCTTCGCTAATGCGAAAACTGATAACAGGTTCTTCTTGATCCCTGGCACAAATAAAGGATCTGACAAAGTGAAAGAAATACCATCAGCAGTACTCAAAATGATCTTACCAACTACCATAATAGGATAATATGAGTTCTTGGCACATGTAAGAGTATTCTCTGTAGGGGCAGGCTCGAGTGAAGAGAAGAAATTGTGCTGTGAGGTGACATGTTTGGCCGCCCCACTCTCAAAGTACAAAACATCTGAGTCTACAGCAGACATGCAGTGCTCATGAAAAGATGGGTCAAAACTGCAAACAGTAGTAAATGCCCATTCTTCTTCCTACACAAGATTTGCAGACTCTGTTTTTGGTGTAGAGGCCTCTGCAACAACCATTTCAGCCTCTTTCTTCTTTGGCTCTTTAGCAGCCAGTTTTGGAGAGCTCTTTATGATATGATCATTTCCTTTACAGTACTTGCAAAACAATTTCTGCTTTTCTGATTTCTTTTCATCTTTGTCTTCCCTTTTCCATTGTGTAGAATTAGTAGATTTTTGCTTACTACTCGAAGAGCTCCATTTTCCTTTGCCCTTTTGACTAGCCAGAGAAGCTTGATCTACAACATGCATAATGTACCTGTTCTACCTGGATTGATCCTCCTACAACAAAACAGAGATGAACTCCTCAAAAGACAAGGCATTTGGATTGCCTTTCATCATCAGCCGAAGAGTAGAAGCAGAACTCTGATATGACACAGGAAGACCATTCAGAATGGTCTGCATAAGTGAGCTATCTAGTATAACGTCATCAACAGAAATCAACCGTTCCTTCAAGTCTTTGATCTTTGTTAGAAAACTATCCATAGAATCACATTCATTCATGTGCTCACTCTCCAACTCTTTTCAGAGGTAAGCAACAGGAGCCTCATTCCTAGCTTGGTACAATGTGGTTAGTGTATCCAAAGCATCCTTAGCTGTTCTGTAGGAGCGAATGTAAGGAATAATGGCACGTTTAACAGACAAAGCTATCAATGCATGTGCTTGGGCATCTGTGCAATCTCAATGAATTTTCTCTATAGTAGGTGCAACAGAAACCGTAGCACGAACAGGAATATGAAGAATATCATCATCTTGGACACCTTCTTCATCAGCTTTAGTACCTGCAGTTGTAATAGTTGCAGGTGTGATAGGACGTTTCTCAACACCCTGCACAATGCTCCACAGTGCTTTTGAAACCAATACATGTCACATCATATAAGCCCATAACGGATAGTTGGTACCATCCAACTTATCCTCAACAACCAACATACAGAGTACATCACTACGTTTAGCGATGGCCAGGGACTAAGATACCTTGATGTAGAAAATTGACTGTATCTCAAAAAGTTGAACAGAACTGCCCACACAAATTCCGGTAGACCTGTAGCAGACTTCGAGATGCTTATACTGGCGAACCGAAACTGGTACATACCTTTGGCACAAAAACATGAAATAACATGCATAAGCACTATGATAGTGCATTCGAGGCCAAAACAAGCTCAGATCCGAATTTCAACACCACACAACAAAGTTGTTTTGATCTTGAAAAGGCCCTGAATATGCTCATCGAAATTCATGCGATTCTGAGACTGCAACCGAAGAGGTGTTGATGAAGCCCTAGATGAAGCGACGACTTGCTCTGATACCAATTGTTAAAGTTAGACATCTGCGGAAGCAGGTGAACAACACATGGAAGAAGAAGAAGCTTGGAGCATAACACACAATACTGAATGTATTACTAGAGAATGTACAAAGATAAGTAGCCCGTTAGGGCAATAGGCATATGTACAAGGGGGGGAAAAAAACCTCTTAAAGGGGGAAAAAAGTACCCCCGAGGTCCTAGTGTGTTCACACACATCATTACCTAAATATATCAACAATGGGAAGAAACCTAATGTGATTTATTTCAAAGTATTTGGTTCCCCAACTTGTGTTCACATTGAGAAGAAGAATCATGGTAAGCTTGATGTGAAATCCATTAAAGTTTTCTTTATTGGTTATGCAATTCAATGCAAAGGATAGAGATTATATGTCCAAGGTATAGGTGATATGCTAGTCTCACGCAATGCATATATTGCAAAAACGGAGATGTATGATAAGAACGAAGATATTCCATAATTCATAGAAGTAGATGACTATGCATTTTTCATAAGGAATCCGGAATCTTATATTCAACTGTAGAGGGGAGGAGGCGAAAGGGGTGATGAACCTTCTCAAAATTTAAGATATTCTAGTGAAGAGAGAGTTTCAATATCTACACCAGTACCTACTTCATCAATACTACCTCTTGAAGTTCTGACTTATGAAGTTGCAGAACCATCTACAGTTCTTGAAGAAAGAGATACTAAAGAACTAGAAGAGATTTCACCTCTTTTCAAGGATACGTCAAAGTGCTTATATCAAACCTAGAAGAAAAATGTATAATAGAATACATAAGAAGAACCAGAAGTCAAAAAAGGAGATAATAAACAAACTAGGTAAATTATGGAGAACATTTTGATATTCATAATATTTTAGCTATTACTTGAGTTGAGAATGAACCATCTAGTGTTCAAGATGCACTATGTAGTCCTCTATGGAAGACATATATACAAGGAGAGATTGATTCCATTCATAAGAATCAAAGCTCTGTGAGTAAGAAAAAAACTCATGTTAAGTTGATCATTAAAATCAAAAGAAAAGAAGATGGTACTATAGATAGATACAATGCAAGATTAGTTGTCAAACGTTATGCACAAAAGAAAGGTATTGACTATGATGAGAGTTTTACACCTACATCTAGAATGATAATAGTAAGGGGATTACTTTCTTTAACTGCATTCTTTGGTTGGAAAGTGTTGATATATTTAGGTAGTGATGTGTGTGAACACACTAGGACCGCCGGGGCACTTTTTTCCCTCTTTAGGAGTTTTTTTTCCCCTGGCTTGTATATACGCCTATTACCCTAATGGGCTACTTATCTTTGTACAATCCCTAGTAATACATTTTCAGTATTGTGTGTTGTGCTCCAAGCTTCTTCTTCTTCCTTGTGCTATTCGCGTGCTTTCGTAGACGTCTAACTCCAACAATTGGTATCAGAGTAGGTCGTCGCTTCATCTAGGGCACCGTCAACACTCCTCCGTTTGCAGTCTCAAAATCGTACGAATTTCGGTGAGCATACTCAAGCTGTTTCCAAGATCAAAACAGCTTTGCTGTGTCGTGCCGAAATCGCGATCTGAGCTCGTTTCGGCCTCCGAACGCACTATTGCAGTGCTTGTGCAGGCTATTTCGTCTTTTTGTGCCAAAGGTATATACCTGTTTTTGTTCGCCAGTATAAGCGTCTCAAAGTCTGCTACATGTTTAGTAGAACTCATCTAGGTAGTTCCGTTCAACTTTTTGAGATACAATCAATTTTTTGCATCAAGGTATTTTAGTCACTACCATGGCTGAAAGTAGTGATGTATTCCGTATGTTGGTTGTTGAGGATAAGTTGGATGGTACCAACTACCCATTATGGGCTTATATGATGCGACATGTATTGGTTGCAAAAGGATTGTGGAACATTGTGCAGGGTGTTTAAAGACGTCCTGTTACACCTGTAACAACAGGTATTGTGAATACAATGCTGGAGCTGATGAAGATGGAGTCGAAGATGATATTGTGCAGATTCTTGTTCACGCTGCTATTTCTGCTGCACCTACTGCAGAGCAGATTCGTTGGGATGGCAGAGATACGCAGGCACATGCATTGATAGCCTTGTCTGTCAAACATGCCATTATTCCTCATATTTGCTCTTGCAGAACAGCTAAGGATGCTTGGGATACAATTACCACATTGTACCAAGCTAGGAATGAGGCTCGTGTTGCTTACCTTTTAAAACAGTTGGAGAGTGAGCACATGAATGAAGGTGATTCTATGGACAGTTTCCTAACGAAGATCAAAGACTTGAAGGAACAATTGATTTCTGCTGATGAGATCATACCAGATAGCTCACTTGTGCAGACCATTCTAAATGGTCTTCCTGATTCATATCAGAGTTTTGCTTCTACTCTTCGGTTGATGATGAAAGGCAATCTAAATGCCTTATCATTTGAGGAGTTAGTCTCTATTCTATTGCAGGAAGATCAGTCCAGGCAAAACAGGTCCATTATGCGAGTTGCAGATCAAGCTTTCCTGGCTAGTCAGAAGGGCAAAGGAAAATGGAGCTCTTCAACTAGTAAGCAAAAATCTGCTCATTCTGCATATTCGAAGAAAATAGATAAAGATGAGAAGAAATCAGAAAAGCGGAAATTGTTTTGTAAGTACTGTAAAGGGAATAATCATATCATAAAGAAGTGTCCAAAACTGGCTGCTAAAGAGGTAAAGAAGAAAGAGGCTAGAATGGTTGTTGCAGAGGCTCTACACCAAAAACAGAGTCTGCAAATCTTGTGCAGGAAGAAGAATGGGTGTTTACTACTGTCTGCAGTTTTGACCCATCTTCTCATGAGCAGTGCATGTTTGCACTAGACTCAGATGTTTGGTATTTTGACAGTGGGGCGACCAAACATATTACCTCGCAGTGCAATTTCTTCTCTTCACTCGAGCCTGCCCCTACATGGAATACTGTTACGTGCGCCAACAACTCCTCTTATCCTGTTATGGGAGTTGGTAAGATCATTTTGACCACTGCTGATGGTAGTTCTTTCACTTTGTCAGATGCTTTATTTGTGCAAGGGATCAAAAAGAACCTGTTATCAGTTTCTGCATTAGCCAAGATTGGCTTGGTTGTGAAATTTGTTGATGACAGGTGTACAGTTCATGATCTGTCAAATGGCGATGTGATTATTGCTTCTGGCATCTTATGTCGTGGGCTGTATAAGCTCATAGACTATGAAAGATATGAGTTGGCATGTGTAGTAAATGATTCTCAGGCTATGTCAGATGCAAAGCTTTGGCATGCACGCTTTGGTCATCTCAATTTTGCTAGTTTGCTACGCCTCCAGAAATCTAAAATGGTGTCCTCGTTGGCCACACTTGAGGCACCTCGAAAACATGTTTGTGAAGGCTGTATTTTGGGCAAAATGTAGCGTTCATTCTTTCCAAAAGATGGTTCAGTTCGGGCTACTAAAAAATTGCAGCTTGTACATAGTGATGTCTGTGGTCCTATGCAGACACCTTCTTTTGGAAATTATCTTTACTTCGTGACTTTCATTGATGATTTTTCTAGGCATGCATGGGTATATCCACTCAAAGCAAAGTCCGAAGTGTTCATGTGCTTTAAACAGTTTTTGGTTTTGGCTGAAAATCTGTCAGCATGTAAAATAGGCACCCTCTGTTCTGATCGAGGGGGGGAATATATGTCTTCTGATTTTAATGCATTTTTGGCTGAACGTGGGATAAAACACTAGTGTATAGTGTCGTATACACCTCAACAGAATGGAGTTGCTGAACGAAAGAACACATCACTCATGGAGATGGCGAGGTGCATGTTCAAGAGTCAGGCTTTACCACATAGTTTCTAGCTTGAGGCTATCATGTGTGCAACATATGTACTGAACATGTGTCCCACTAAAGCACTGCAGTCTATCACTCCATATGAGGCTTGGCATGACCACAAGCCATCTGTTGCTCATCTGTGTGTTTTTGGTTGTTTGGCATATGCACTAGTGCCTGAACAACATCGCAGAAAATTGGATGATAAGGCAGTAAAATGTATTTTTGTTGGGTACAGTTTTAAAAGTAAAGGCTATCGTCTGTATCATCCATAGACTAAACGCATTCTGGTTAGCCGTTATGTTGTCTTTGTGAAAGATGCTATTCAACCATTACTTTCATGTACTAAGGAGACATCTGTTAGCTCCAAAGACATGTATGATACTTTGATGCCTCTTTTTATAGTTGGACAGTCTAGTGCTGGTCCTAATGAGGCAACTTCTTAGCCTTTGCAGGTTTCATATGATGATGCAGATCATTCCATTTTTGATGCAGATTTACATGGTGCACTTGTTGATGTGAGAGTTGATATTGAGCAGGCAAGAACTATGCCAAAATGGTTGGTGCAGACTTTGGGTGACAATAAATTAGATGCACGTTTGTCATATCATACTCGTTCAGGCTCTCATAGTACCTCCTTTGCATCAGATTGCTATGCTATGGCTGTGTCTAGTCTCTGTGATAAGAATGAGCCTGTTTCTTTTGATGAAGCACAGAATTCAAAAAATTGGATGGCTGCTA
The DNA here is from genome assembly GCA_020310875.1 of Ceratopteris richardii. NCBI lineage: Eukaryota > Viridiplantae > Streptophyta > Polypodiopsida > Polypodiales > Pteridaceae > Ceratopteris > Ceratopteris richardii. The sequence goes on from CM035433.1 coordinate 36,696,595, forward strand.
CGCAATCCGAATATGATGCTATAATGAAGAATGGTACATGGTCTTTATGTGACTTGCCTCCTAGCAAGAAGGCCATTGGCACTAAGTGGGTATACAAGCTCAAGCGTAAACCTGATGGTACAGTTGACAGGTATAAGGCTAGGCTTGTTGCAAAGGGTTATGCGCAGGAAAGAGGCATTGATTTTGATGAGACCTTTGCACCTACATGCCATATGGCTACTGCTCGGAGCATTTGTGCACTTGCAGCCCATCATGGTTGGAATGTACATCAGTTGGACATTAAAACAGCATTTCTGAATGGTGACTTGCATGAAGAAGTGTATGTTTTTCAGCCTCGTGGCTTTGTGCAGAAAGGGCATGAAAACCAGGTGTGCAAGTTAAAGAAGGCATTATATGGTTTAAAGCAAGCACCACGTGCTTGGTATGAGAAGATACATGCCTATCTAGTTGCACATGGTTTTGAGAATAGTCCAACTGAAAGCACCTTATATGTTAAGCGTGCTAATGATGTGCTTCTGATCATTGTTGTCTATGTTGACGACATGCTGCTCACTGCGAGAAGCATATTGCTGATTTCAAGGTTGATTTGCATGCCTCATTTGAGATGTCTGATTTGGGGCATTTGCATCACTATTTGGGCATTCAATTTATGCAAGTTGATGGTGGAATGGCTTTGTGTCAAACGAAATATAATGACACATTATTGCAGTGTTTTGGCCTTGAAGACTATAAGCCTATTGCCACTCCTATGGAGATAGGTCTACGATTGAGTCTTCATGATGCTGGAGATGCATTTGATGATGTTCTCTATTAGCAGGTTGTTGGATGCTTGATTTACTTATGCATTACTCGGCCAGATATTCAGTTTGCTGTCTCACAGATGAGCAGGCTTATGCATTGCCCAGGAGTCACACATTGGAAGGCGGTCAAGCACATCTTTCGCTACTTGAGTGGTACTCGGCTACTTGGGTTGTTTTATCCCAAGGGGGATCACTACCGCCAGATTTGCGTGCTTTTTCTGACTCAGATTGGGCTGGTTGCTATGACACTCGTGTGTCCACCAGTGGTTTTTGCTTCATGCTTGGTAGCTCATGTATATCTTGGTTGAGCAAGAAGCAGCCTGCTGTGGCCCCTTCCAGTTCTGAGGCTGAGTATAGGGCAGCTTTCATAGCGACTGTTGAGTGTGTGTGGCTCAGATGCCTTATGGCTGATTTGGGTATTGGCCAGTCTTTTGCCACCACCATCTTCACTTACAGTCAGAGTGCATTGGCAGTTGCGAGGAACCCTGTGTTCCATGCTTGCACTAAGCACATTGAGGTGCATTATCATTATGTCAAGGAGAGGTTCTCTACTGAGGAGATCAGCTTGGCATATGTGCCCACGCAGGAGAACATTGCATACCTTTTCACGAAGGCTCCGCCTAGGGAGAAGTTTGAAGCTTTCCGCAAAGCTTTGGGCTTACTTCCTTTTGTGGAGTGATTTCCACATAGCTTGGCACTTCCTTAAACATGAGTGCCAGCTCCTTGTTCACCGCATTACTCCCAGGGGGGGATTTGTTGATGTATTTAGGTAGTGATGTGTGTGAACACACTAGGACCGCCGGGGCACTTTTTTCCCTCTTTAGGAGTTTTTTTTTCCCCGGCTTGTATATACGCCTATTGCCGTAATGGGGTACTTATCTTTTTACATTCTCTAGTAATACATTTTTAGTATTATGTGTTGTGCTCCAAGCTTCTTCTTCTTCCTTGTGATGTTCGCGTGCTTTTGCAGACGTCTAACTCCAACAGAAAGTATACTAGTTAGATATCAAAATTCAATTTCTTAATGGTCATCTACATGAAGATATTTATGTTCAGCAACTAGAAGTTTTTGAAGATACAACAAACGAGCATTCTGTGTGCAAGATTTTCAAAACTTTGTATGGACTAAAGCAAGCAGGAAGGGTTTCATATGAGAAGATAGATGTCCGTCTTCTATCTATTGGTTTCAAAAACTTTGATGTGGCTCCCACTTTTTATGATAAAGCTTAGAAAGATTTTTTGATTATTTTTATCATATATGTTGATGATATAATCATGAAAGGTCCCAAAGATTTAGAGCTTGAGTACTTTAAATCACAAGATAAGCATACATTTGATGTAAATGAGTTATGTATTTTGCATTATTATCTTGGGACTAAGTTTAGATACAAAGATGAGTGTATGTATATAACATAGTAGAAATACATTGATAAATTATTGGAAAGATTTGAGATTACAGATTCCAGGCTTATCCGAACACCTATGGATGTTAATATGCCATTACAGTTGGAAGTAGATTCAGAACCATTGGATGCTACATTATATAGCCAAGTAGTTGGTCACTTGATAAAGCTATGTAATACACATCCATACATTCAATTTGGAGTTTCTCAAGTATCGATGTGCATTCTGCTTAACATTCATTGGAAACAAAAGTTTTATAGACAACAGAAGTTTTGCAGAAATCAAAAGTTTTGCAAGTTTTGAACTTTGTACCATTATGACATTGAAGGGGCGATTGTTGGAAACAATTTTGTCATGTCCCAAATCTTCAAAATCTAGCAAGCTTAATATTTTTTTAGTAGCCTCCCTACAAGAGACATGTGGCTAGGCAGAAACTCTTCTAAAACTCCCACCCGAGTTTGAAACTCGTTGTCAATAGCGAGTTCACGAAGGAGATTTCGTTGGAAATTTTTTTTGTGTGTTTTTGTTTTACAGATGCTTTTGGGATATTGATCGCAAGCGCATGCTTTTAGATGGATGGCATGATAGTTAGGCTCATGTTATGAGTATCTTCTCAAGCTTTAGCACAAGGAGATCAAGTTAGGAGGATTTTAGAGGAGGTGTACTCTAGATCACGATCATCTAGAGGAGTTCATGTCAGCCAACCATCAGCATTAATTTCAAAGTCAAGTCTATGACCAAAAGTCATACTCTTGATCCCGAAATTCTCCATGTTTATAACCCAAACGACTGTTGATTTTTGACGTGAAGGTCATGTACGGTGTATGCCGAAATCCATGCCGGTTCAAAGCATATGTCCAAGAATCGATGTCGAGCCCAATCTTTTAAGTCATCACCTTGTCATGTCAGATCAAAGACCTTTACTGCTGTTTTTTCTTGCCAAAGTAGGGCAGGAAGTGTAGTATCCGAAATCTCCGATTCCCTGTATTTCCGTCGAGGCCTATTAGGAACCTACAAGGCTAAGTTTGTAGCACTGAATTATATACGGCTACATGGTAGTAGTACTTCAACTACTTGTTGACAACAATTTGAGGAAAGCTCAAGCCTGTTGACCTCTAATGGTTTGATCAATGTCTTGGGTAGGATAGCCTTCTGCATGCCCATTCCATCCGGTTCCCGACCATTTACCAATCTGACAGATGCTTCACTTTCGTGACTGCGATAAAAAGACACATAATCTGATTTGACAAGCATGATGATTTTTTCGCGCATACAGATAAAGTTTTCACCATCTTCAACGTCTGATAAAGCTCATGCTGCTGTCAGTACACCTGCATGAAAATCACTACTATCTTGGTCTGTGAGTAACGCTGCACATGCACGGCAAACAAGATCGCCGTGATCGTCTGCAAATAAGGCAATGCATCGAAGCAGAGTGCATGCTTCATCTTATCGAAACTTTTGCAGAGTCCATCTCATGGTATGATTCATTGTTAGAAGTTAGAAGTGCTCGTAATGGTAAGGATGGATATTTACTGAATAGGATTGCATGAAAGGTGGATCACAGCTGTTCGTCTGTTTGCGAAAGGCTTTTGTCTGCATGATAGCCGGAACGTCGCTTTTTATCTGTTCTGTAGAAGACTTAGTTGTAGCGCCAGAATCTGTATTCTCTCTCTTTCACACACACGTACACACACGTACACGTAAACACACACACACAAAAGTGAAACCTTTCAGAAGGTTCACAATAGAGAGCTGTCGAACAATATGAGATGACGACATGACATGGAAGCACCAGTTACCGCTCAACTGATTGATTTGATAGACCGATTCGTTCGGGATTTGTGAATGGAATGTTTAGAGATCTTTACAGATTTTTTTTTTTTTTAAATAAAGGAAGTTCGGCCTTAGCCTAATCTCCCGGACTTTAATTATAATAAAGAGAAAAAGTTACAAGTGAATGGGACTAGTGCCCATGGGACCCCCCAAATCCCACAATGCAGGGGAGGAGTATGGCAAGCTACAGGGCATTACAAATGAGGCGGATAACATTACCATCACCCTCATGCGGGACCCATTTGGGTTTCAACTTGTTGTTTTCGAGGAGATAAATACAGTGATGTCTAAGTGGTGGCGATCTCTTGACTCGGGAGATCCTTTTACCAAGGAGAAACAAAGATTTCTCGATCGACCATTCCTTAGGAGTTTGGCCAAAATTGACGGCACAGCGCTCTCGCCAAATCTTCCAGAGAGCCTCACCTCTGATGGCATTCCACAGCCTCGATGAGCATCCGATCGCCTCACCCAACATCACTTGTTGCCAGTTGATTTGACTCGTGAGCCTCAAAACGCGGGACACATGATGCCAGATAACACGGGACTTGGGGCAGTCGAAGAACAGGTGAGCTAAATCTTCGATGCACCGATGGCAACGCTTGCACCATGGCTGCACACCACAGATTTTGTTAGCCCTTGCATTGGTCCAAATTCCTTTATGCAAGATCTGCCCCATGAGAACGGACTTTTTGACCTCAATTAGGGGGTGCCAAAGAGACATGAATTTTAGCTCCCATCGAAGTTTGGTCCACGCAAGGCACCATCTCTTGTTAAGGGTGTGGTGAACAACCAAATCCCCTTTGAAGTTCGGGATTCTGGCAAGCTTCTTACCATTGCTCCATTTGAGGCCCTCCGAGCAAGGAAGATCCTGACCGCAGAGAAGGCGGGTAGTTGAGCGGTCCCAGGCAAGACACCTGCTTTGAAGAAGAGTCCATTCCTCAAAGGTAACGCTAAGTCTCGGATCCAATTCTTCGAACCTGATCCACTGGCTGGTCTCTTGTTTCCAGAGCTGTTTCCACTGTTTGAACCCCTTGTTCCATAACCGCCTTGCGGTTTGGAGGTTCCAAGACTCCACTCCCCGAATGCCACTGATCGGGAACCAAATAGAGTCATTTTGTCTTATGCCAGCCGCCCACTTCCAATCATCACTGATTCTGATGAACTGTTTGGCCTTGTTCCAATTCTTCCATAAAGAACACACGAGGCTAGAGCCTTTAGGGAAGACCGGGTGGGGGGAGAACAAAAGCGTGAGAATCCCTATGTCCTTCCAACCAGGGAGGCCAACAAAGGTAAGGTCTTCCGTGTTTCTGAAGATCAATTTAGCCCAAGAGGACTCTCTATTGCTCCAGGCCTTGATAAGCCATTTTGCCGCCAGCTTGTCAGCCAATCCAGCAATATCCAAAATTCCCAAGCCCCCTGAGTCTTTAGGGCTAATGCAAGTTTCCCATTTGATTTTGGGAATCTCCCTTCTGTTGGGGTCCCCAGTCCAAAGGAAGTTCCTGCAGATTCTTTCTACTTTGGCCAAGTCTTTCTCCTTAGGTCTCCAACACGAGATAAAGTAAATAATTGTAGACAACATAAAAGTGTTAATAACCATAGCACGTCCTGCCAGGTTGACTTGCATACCTTTCCACTGATTCAGCTTGCTATCCAGCTTGGATAGCACCCAGTTCCAGCGTTGGTCCATTGAGATGCCGAAACCCATCGGAATGCCAAGGAGACGGAAGACTTGACCGCTAGGGATAACTTGACACCCCCGATCCACCAACAATTGGGGAGTAGGTCCGCTGATTGCTCTAAAAGCAGTTTTAGCATGGTTGATTTTTGAGCCTGATGCCACACAAAAGGTGTGGAGGCACCACCAAAACACCTCAATGCTGTTTATATCGTTATGCACAAAGGCATTCATGTCATCAGCAAAAAGTCTCACAACCATTTGGCCTTGATTTAAAGGTAAGGAAAGACCCTTGAGATTGCCAGCGTCCATGTGATGCTTTAATAGGCAGCTGAGTCCATTCGAGGCGATAGCGAATAGTAAAGGAGCCAGAGGGCAGCCTTGCCTAATTGATCTTTTTAAACGAATGGGCTCAGAGAGCTTACCGTTGATGTTTATTCTAGTTGAAGCATTTCCAAGAAGAGTGGAAACCATCTTCGTGAATTTTTGGCTGCATCCAAGGTCTTTCAATGATTGAAGAATAAAGTCCCATTCCAATCTGTCATACGCTTTGTCGAAGTCGATCTTAATGAATACTAGATCTTGAGCAGACTCCTCAGCAAAAGCAAGGCCTTCCCAAATATCGATAATTGCTTCAAGTATAGATCTACCTTTGATAAAACCTTTCTGGTCCTTGCACAGCCATGACTTTAAATGACAGGAGATTCTGTTGGCGATAACTTTTGCAATTATCTTGTATCCAGTTTGGAGCATGGTAATCGGACGCCAGTTTTCAATTTTGTACTTATCTCCCCGTTTGTGGATTAACTTGATGACGCCATTATTCAGGCACTCAGGGAGGGCACCGAAAGAGAGAGCCTCTTGCCACACGAGGCGCAGTGGGGTGGCCACCTAAAGTTTGAAGGACTTGAAAAACTCATTGGTAAGGCCATCTGGACCCGGACTTTTCCCATTGGGAAGGGCATCAATAACCTCGATAATTTCATTCTCGGAGATGTTAGCATCCAGTAGAGCAATCAAGTTCTGTGGGATTCTGGTTTGAGCAACCCTTGAGATGGTTGCCATGGAGTCGCGCCTGTGGGAGGGAAGAGGAGTCGAGACCCCGAGAAGATTGGTAAAATGTTCGACGATGATAGTTCTGTTCTCCACTTCCGTGCAACATTCAGTTCCATTGTTATCGATCATTAGGGGGATGGATTCTCTAGCTTGTTTCCTTTTGAGGATGTTACACATCTCTTTCGTTGGTTTGTCGGCCTTCCCTGCCCACCAATCTTTGAAGAAAATTTGAAGATTTTTCCTTTGGACCTCCTCCTCTAATCTTAGCCTTCCCCTGATTTTCAAAAGACCCTGTTGGCAATGTAACTTACCTTTGTTCACCTCTTCTTCAAGCCGTGAGAGCCTCCGGTACACCGTTTCTCTTCTGAGATCTTTACAGATTAGGGGCGGCTCGTCTGGGCTTCACCATTCTTTCTTCAGGTTCATCATTCATGTAAAGGACTTGTGCTCTTTGTCTACAGGAGCCTTCATCTACAACGCATACGGCCTTTTCCGAGAATAGGCTCATCATGATTTCTCATTGTGATAAACGCCAGTTGGCGTCTTGTCACTCGCTTAGTTGTGTGTGGTAGACAAGACATGCAGAAATGCCTCATGGCAGCGTTGGATCGTAGGCGTGCTAATGCACCATATGTTCTAGAGCAAGCCATGTAGATTGAGGCCGGTTTCCCTACACCGACGACTACAGAGGGCTGTGTTCTTTACGGTCAGATACATCTGTATCCATGAAATCTTAACAGAACTGGATGAAACTGGCTAAAAGTCTCACCATTAGCAAGAGGGCTGTGTGGAGATTCACAACAATCGTAAGCGACAATCGGCCTGCACTGGCTGTCGAGAAAGATGTGTCGACGTCACAATAGTTGGATTCCATGTACGATGCTAGTGCCATGTGGATCGCTGCAAGTTGTCACTCCAAAGGGGGCACATGCATGTTGTAACTCTAAAGGGGGGCATGCATGTCGTATTGTAACTGAAAAGGGGCACATGCATGTTTTAGCCGGTGTCGGGATCACACTTTTTGGAGAATTGAGGGCAGATGTATGATACATATGGCGAATTTCGATGATCGGTATTAGAGAACATGTGCGCAGAAGAAAAGGGAGGTGAGAGGGATTTTCTATACTCATCAATGGTCATCGTCACAATGGAAGAGCAACTCCATTCCTTTTCTTTTGAATAGACATAAAAATAAGTTTAAATTAGTAAAGAAGTGTAAATTAATCTATGCGTCGTAATGGCCATTTGGCCTCTATGTGGGTTCATGCTCCTTGTAGACTTGTACAATTTCATTCTTTTCTGTAAACTTGTGAACGAATGAAAAATAAATCAGAGGGTTAGGGTTAGTAGTCGGCTGGGGTCACTCTATCTTTCAACGTACACCTCAATACACCCTATCTTTCCATTGGCCAAAAACCATATAGATGGCTGAACTTTGGGTGGGGGACACACCATGTGCGTCTCATATTTGTGAACAATGTACGGGTTCATAACTTCATAAACAATGAATCATGTACCTTGATTCAAAAGTTCCTAACCAATGACTCATTTACCTTGGATAATGTTCTATAATTCATGGATTCAGAAGGTTAAACATATGGATTCCAAAGGTTAGAATATGATGTATGTTTGCTTTGGTTTAGCCCTTGAATTACCCTTGGGACATGCCTTGAACCTTTGGGTGAAACCCTTGGTTTTAACCCTTGAGGTATTTATTCATATGAGCTCCTAATTGAATGGTTAGATCCTTAGACTTGATTTATCCTAAGCTTTGGGAACCTTAGTCTTGGGAGAAGCTTCTCTAGGAGCGACCTTGTGTGTACGTGAGAGAAGAATCCTCATTTGATTTAGAAGGCATTTGATAGACTTTGGGAAATAAGAAGGCATGTGATCACCCTTGGGAAAGTGTCCACATGAGGGACACTTGGCTGGAAACTTGTCCAATCTCAAGGACATGCAATCCCTTGGGCTAGAGCTATATATATGGGCGGAGTTGATGGGTAGATACATGCTCTCTCTTAGGAGTGTGGTTTTGGTAGTTAGATTTATGAGTAGTAGTTGTATTTCACAACATTGGTATCAAGAGCCAAGGTAGATAGTCTCACTAGGATATTGATTCCATGTGCTCAAGAGAATTCTCTCTCCAAGAGTATGTTCAAAGCCCTTCTTAAAGGTGCATTCGGGAGCCTTTTACGTGTGCAAAAGTCGGGCCATGTGAGGCCGAAGTCACACCCATCAAGGTACTCATACTCATGGATGGCCGACTACTCATACTCACAAATGGCCGACTTCAAGGACGAGACACCCAACAGGCCACGTGCACTCCTCAAGTATGAATAGGAAAGCGCTTACTCATGAATGCTCCTTTTGTTTGAGTGGAGATGCCAAATAGTTTTTCTCGGAAGCTCGTCTACTTATAGTTGTTTTCTGCACGCATTAATTTCTATGTGGGATTAATGCCCCGGAATACATGCACATAGAAGTTTTTAAATTTGTTTCTCTTAGTTTGAATGACTCCACGTGAAGACAATCATGAGCGATATTAAGAAGGTTTAAACGATGAATTGAAGACATGATTTCACACTTTCTATTGTTGATTTTACACTCAATCACATTTGAAGCCATTCCATTCAATTCAATGGAGTCCAAAATTTAGAGGATCAATGTAAGAAAGCTACGGTAGGAGGATTGAGTATCTTTGTAGAGAAGTATGGGAGTGGATGTGGATTGAGCATCTTTTGGAGCATCAAATAAGACTTGGCCAATTTATTGATGTCAAGAAGTATACAATTTATCTTCTTTCTTGTTTATCTAAATTGTTCTCTTTATATAGAATACATGTATGAAATATAAAAGAAAAGCATATATGGATTTTATAAGTAAGGAGAGCACAAAATTAGAGAGGAGTAGTATATTTGCTATCATAAGAGTAGATGACTTACGACAGACATAGAATAGTGCATGGAACCCATCTTTGTGGCGAGCATTAAGGAATTCTATGTATATATTAATGATATTATGCATTTTGGCATCATTTAAATTTGGTAAGATTAAATGTTTAATCGGGCATACAAGTAAGTATGTTAATGCCCAAAGGAAGGACATTGGAGATCGATCAAGAAAGATGATAGCAATTTTGTAACCTCATCTCGAAGCATCTCAATAGACAAGACTCCTCATGCAATGGATCAAGGGATGGATGAAGCTATAATAGAGGCATGACATGTTCATTTTCATTCGTTTGTTGGCCATGCTAAAGTAATTCATGAAAGAATGCATTTTAAATGAAGTAGGTGAGGTCCACATGCAGTTAAAATAATGCATGAATTTACTAATCTAAAGTGATGCCCTTAAGGCATACACAATAGGGATTCACTTCATAAGGATGGCCATGGAAGTTCCATCATAGTATGGCATGAATATGAGTGGAAAGCACAAGCATGTATTCATGCATTAAATGGAGTTCTAAATGTGAATTCCATGCATGCTTTCAAGAGGGGTTCAGTACATGGACCTTTTATGCATGCTACAAATCTACAATATTAACATGTAAGTACATGGACCTTATGCATGCTACAAATCTACAATATTAACATGTATCTGTTCTTGCCATACATTATGTATACACAGATTCAATCCTATATGCAAGGGTTGATGGGACATGAGAGAGAATTTAAGTAAATTTTAAGGTTAATATAGGAAATGACTTCTAATTATGAAGTCAAAAGCATACAAGTTTTATGAAATATTGAGGATATGTAACTCAATGCCTATTAACTTTTATGCTTTTTATATGTTGGCTTAATCCAAAAGCCAACAAAATTTATTACAGATAGTAAAACCTTAAGCTTCGAGTCCTACTTATGGACCCTGAAGTTCCATAAGACCCATGGCATGCTTGATCAGCAAGGACAAGAACTTAGGTTACAAACTAAGCAGTGTTAACCATAAGATAGTGGTAATAAAAAATTGGATTGAAAGACATGCAAAAGAGAAATGAGAAGCCTATATAAGACCCTACACACATGGGGTAATTTTTTTTTGTGAACGATGTTAAGAAGTTCATAGGAACTTCAACATCTGATTATTGAGGACAATGATCACACTAAAAGGGGAAAGAGAATGTCATAAAATGATAAATTAAGAAAAAAAATGGTTGAGCTATTTTAGCCTTTTAAGCACTCATTTCTTCCCCAATAAGCTTCTTCCTTCATTGACAGGAGGTAGGATCCATTTGGAGCTTTGAAAAAATTCCTTTAAGAGCGAAGATTTATAACTCATTTAGAGAAGAGGGAGATTAAATGGGTGAAAGAAACTCTTAAGACCGCTACTCCAAGATGTGCTCTGTGAGTAAGAAATAATTTATCAAGATGGTAAAACAGGTAACCATTTAGCAAAGATTATGATCGACTATATCCTTTGATACAGATACCTACTTATGTCAATAGATAATATCTAGTATGATAATACTAGCTCTATTATCAAATGACATAAAGAAAGATAACTTTGATTTGATCAAGGAAATAGTTCAATGAAAGCTCAATTTTCAAAGTCTTTTCAAAAACAAATCAAGACTATGTAAGAATGTAACTTTCAAATATTTTGAATATATTTGATAAGACTAAAATGAATGGATTTTAATCTCTGAGTAAGAGCTAAAGCTCTCTACCCTAAGGTGAGATTGTAAACCGGATGGTATGGGATGTCTAGGTTTAAAATATCACTTTAGTGCATTCAGTGGTATCAGACACTGATCTTAAAGATAATGGAAGCTTAAGCTCAAGGACATTTGAGAGATTTCTCAATCAAGGATTTAGCATAAATGAACCTCCCATTTGGATAGGAAACTAAATGAACATCAATTTCCTACATCTTTCGAGGATAGAAGCACGTTAAAGGGGGGAAGAAAGGTATCATCAATATGAAAACTCTAAGCAAAAGATATTCCTTAACTCTTTCATGAAAGTTAAGGAGTACATTGGATGTCCAAGTACCTAAGTGAGTTTGAGTTAAATCTCAAACAAATTAAGAACTAGATATGTAAGAGGGGAATTCATTAAAGAATTCCAATTTGGCAAATAAACTAAGGTAAGCTAGCCAAAGACTTTACGCATATTCAGAGTAGGGTATTTGAGAATGGATAAAGATGGATCCAAAGTTTGGATTGATAAGCATGGTAGCTTGCTTAAGTCAAAAGTTTGACATATAATTATTGATCCCTAAGAGGAGAAAAGTTAATGGTTTGAAGAACATCAACATGATGTTGAAGACTTAAGCAAAGATATCAACTCATGAAGGTATGAGTTGAAGATCCCAAGAAAATCCCCTGGGTAAATATCATTGAAAAAGAGATCTAAAGGAGAAAAGACTTGATCTTATCTCATGTTAAATTAGATGGAAAATCAAAGATGATCAAGATAGGGATACACTTGTAGACATGAATTTTCAACATTGGGTGTATTTTCATTCCGAATACTTGAAATTTTTGTTTCAAGAAAACCTAGATGATTGAAATAAGTCCACCTAAGTTGCAAAGGAATGAGAAGATAGTATTTCTCCTCATTTTATGGAGCATGTTTTGGCAGGGACTCAGTAGACCCACTTTGCTAAGTTCATATCTTTAGCTAAGTCTTATCAAATACAAATAAAGTATATTTGTATTTGAAAAGGACTATAAAAGAATAAGTTAAGTTCAGAACATCTGAAGATTCTTCTCCTTTTTGTTGAAAGTGGAATATGAATCTAGTTTCTGGACCTTTCAAGATAGAGATAGGATCTCTATCATAGACTCCTAAAATTATACATTTCTAGGGAAGTACAAAGTGTACTGAAATGTATTATTTTATGGAGCTCAAGTTTTGTGAAAGTGCCAAAAGAAAATGACCACCAAAAAAGTCCATCCATTTCACTAGTCCATAGGTACAAGGCATGCATGTACATTCGAGTGGATTAAGGAAAAGTGATTTGGGCACATAACTTGATTCATTTTCTTTCAAATTACTGTAGGTATTAGCCCTTATCTGATTACCGCAAATGAAACTAAAGAGAGAGATGACCCTGCTCAAAGTATAGATCATGGTGCACAGGGGATACTTCATATATTATACCTACATGCATTTTCGAGGACAAAAATGTTAAAGCGGGAAGAATGTTGTATAATTCATGGGTTCATAAGGTTAAACATATAGATTATAAAGTTAGAATATGATGTATGTTTGCTTTGGTCTAACCCTTGAATTAGCCTTGGAACATGCCTTGAACCTTTGGATGAAACCCTTGGTTTTAACCCTTGAGATATTTATTCATACGAGCTCCCAATTGAATGGTTAGATCCTTAGACTTGATTTATCCTAAGCTATGGGAGCCTTAGGCTTGGGAGATGCTTCTATAGGAGCCACCTTGTGTGTACATGAGAGAAGAATCCTCATTTGATTTCGAAGGCATGTGATAGAGCTTGGAAAATTAGAAGGCATGTGATCACCCTTGGGAAGGTGTCCACATGAGGGACACTTGGCTGGAAACTTGGCCAATCTCAAGGACATGCACCCTCTTGGACTAGAGGTATATATATGGGTGGAGTTGGATGCGTGGATACGTGCTCTCTCTTAGGAGTGTAGTCTTGGTAGTTAGATTTATAAGTAGTAGTTGTATTTCACAATAGATAACCAATGAAATAACAGTCACCCTAGTGTAATAAAGTGATAGGTAGGAGATGGTTGAACCAGAATCTTGAAAGATAGGAGATGGTTGAACTACACGCTAAGAGGGAGGATTAGGAAGTAATCCTCAACCATAGCTTTTGGGGAAAGTGGTTAGCCCATCACATTCCTAACCAAGAGGTTGTGAGTTCAATTCCTTACATCTCTGATACCAATGTAAGGGTGTGGTTCAACCATCTTCTACCTATCACTTTATTACATTCTTCCCGCCTTAGTTCTTCATTGTCCTCAATGATCTATTGGTGCAAACACCAAGGCTACACACTTGGCTAGATATAAAGACTTTATGTGAAAATATTTGAGGACCCATGAGAACCATTGCTATGGATTCCTTACCTTTTTACCAATTGTAAAAGTCTACTTAACTTAGAGGAATATTTATAGCTACCACTAAACGTGTGGAGTTTGTTAGATGGAAAAGCTACGAGTTTATTTGGAGAGAATATCTCCTAGATTAGAGGATAACTTTTTTAGAGAAAGCCAATGAAGAATCAAAATTCAAATGAATCATCTATAAAAGATGATTGAAAAACTCACTCGATAGATCACTCCATATCTGAGTCCTTGATGATCACATTGCAGAAGACTATGGCTTACTTCGTAGCCAACACCTCTTAGCATCATTGAGCATTGTTTATCAAGCCAATGATTATGTACAACATTTTTTAATAATACAATAGATCAATCATTATATCTGCTAGTTTCTCTGTCATTGTCACTTACAACAATCATTTTATATTGCTCATATCTCAGTCATTTCTCCATCATTTTCAATGCTCTATAGCTTGTTCAAATCAATAAGAAGTCCTCTACATGGTGAAAATTTTTGAAGACATTCTATTCAGTACATTTGAAGAGAAATGTGATGAGATTTGCACTGGTCAAACTCTACAGAGGTCATAAAAATCGGGGGTAATGATTTGATTGCTAAATTGATTGCTCTGTGTATAGTGCATCAATTTAAGTGATTCTGCTTGGAATCATTAGATCATTAAGCTAATTTAACATCTCCAAAAGAAATTTTTCTAATTCCTACTTTATCGGAAGCACCGAGCTTAACAAGTAACAGGTGTGTGAGCAAAAATAGAATTTTTCATTGATTCATTAGCTTGGAAGTAGTCTGTTTTGAATCAATCATTTCTCATATCATCTCCAAAGTACAAAGGCACTTATTTAGTGTCATTGGAAAGCTAAGAGGGCCTATAACTCAACTCTGAAGAAAAAGAGGGCTCGTACAAAACAAGGATTAGCAGTACCTACTCATTTTTTGGAGTGTCCATCCATCTTTCCCAACGGTGGTATCAAAGCAAAGCTAAGGTAAAATGGGAGATGGTTTTCCTTGTTTCATTGATTAATTGGATAGGAATAGCCACCAAGCATGGTCGTTGAGGATGAAGATATAGTTGCAAGGAAGGAGTCTCTATGGATACATCTTAGGAGATGAGGAGATGCCTATTTTCAAAACCAAAGGACAACCCACAAGAGAGGAGAATGAAAGACTCAAATCATGGTGTGCCAAGGATGCATTAACAAGGTCATACTTACTTAACTCGATCTCTGATTTTCTTCTTCCACATATTAGGAACTGTAAGACATCCCAAGAGACTTGGTAAACATTGTCTTCCTATTTCCCTTCCAACACAAGGCCTAGGAAGAACCAATTGTGGATTGAGTTTACCACTCAAAGAAAGCAACCCAAGCAAGGCATCTCAGAGTATGTGACCAAAGTCAAGGATATAGCTGATCGATCACAAGCATAGGAGAAGAAATTAAAGAGGAGCAAATTTTAAGACAAGTAATCAATGGTATTAAAGCAGATGGCAAATGGGAGAGCTTCACAACTGCCATGGATTCGTACATGGACATGCAGATTCGAGACCTTACCACACTCATGGGGCAACTCTTCACCCATGAAACCAAGCTCAACAAGAATGGAGATTCATCAAGAGGTAATAGCACTTCTGCCCTATACACAGATAAAAGTAAGTCTAAAGAGAAAGGAAAAAGCAAGAAGATTGAGGATGAAGGAGCTGCCTCCCAAGCCAACTATGCAAGGAAAGGTAGAAACTCAAGAGGAAGGGGCAGAGGAGGTAAGGAAGGTAGGGGAAAACCTTATAACTCCTCACCATGTAGTATTTGTGGATTTTCAAATCATACTATAGATGAGTGTTACAGGAACTTCAAGAATCAGAGAGGTAGAGGATTTCAAAGAGGTGGATATACACAATCAAGAGGAAGATTCAACCACCATAAAGGCTACAATAATAATTACAACAACTACTACAATAACAACTACCAAGGAGGGAACAAAGCAAGGAAAGACTACAACAACTATATAGAGGAGCAAGAGGATTCTCTTTTGATTATGAAAAAAACTTCAAAGCTAGGTATAAATGATGACCATCTCTTCTACAGTGACTCAGGATGCTCAAACCATGTGACAGGCAATGTAGCTCTTCTCTTTGGCCTTGAGGAACGAAAGGGTAAGCATCAGGTACGAATAGGTGATGACACCAAGCACTCAATGATCAAGGTAGGAAATGTTGAAACGTCTGATGTAACTAAGAATCTGTTGAGCAGGTTCTATATGTATCTACAATTACCAAGAATTTGATGAGTATTGGAGATATTGTGGAAAAGGGATTGCAGGTCAGGTTTAGCAAATATGGAGCATTTATGGAGGATCCCCATCAATGATTCAAGAGAATTGCCAAAGGAGAAAAGATAGGTAGATTATTCACTTTTGAACTTGAGGATACAAGGAATATTGCACTTCATAGTTACAAAAACCAAACACTATCAGAGCTTGAAATTTGGCATAAGAGATTAGGGCATATTGGTGAAAGAACTTTAAAGCAAAAATGTAGAGATCAATGTGTGCTTGGCATACCTAATATATCCAAACAACACATGATCTATAAATGTGGTGCATGTCAGCTTGGAAAATCTCACAGGTTACCCTTCTCAAGGAAAGGTTACATGCATGAGGACTACCTAGAGCTTGTCCATACAGATGTATGGGGACCAAGTAAGGATCCCTCAGTTTCTGGATCAAGGTATTATGTATCTTTCATTGATGATTTCAGTAGGTGGACTATCTTATATTTTTTTTAATATAAAGGAAGTTCGGCAATAGCCTACTCTCCCGGACTTGAATTAAATAAAGAAGAGTACAAGAGAAGGGGACTAGTGCCCACGGGACCCCCCAAATCCCACAAAGCAGGGGAAGCTTTTACAGAGCTTAGATGACATTACAAAGAAGGTTAATTACCCTCTCATCACCCTCATGTGGGGCCCACTTGGGTTTAAGCTTGTTATCGATCAAAAGGAGTACTTGATGATGCCTAAAGGGGGGGGATTTTTTACAGTTGACAATCCTTTTGCCAAGGAGGAACAGCGATTTCTCAATTGACCACTCCTTGGGGGAGTCACCGAAGTTGAAAGCACATCTTTCCCGCCAGATTTTCCATAGGACCTCCCCTCTGATGGCGTTCCAGAGAGTCGCGAAGCAGCCGATCGCTTCTCCCAGCAGGGCTTGCTGCCAACTGAGATGTTTTTGAAGTCTAATTCTCTTTCCAACCACCTTCCAGAGTCTGTTGGAGTTGGGGCAGGTAAAGAAGATGTGTGAAACATCTTCCATAGACCGGTGGCAGCGTTTGCACCAGGGAGGGATCCCACAGATTTTGCTAGCCTTAAGGTTGGTCCAGATTCCATGATGAAGAATTTGCCATAAGAGGACAGACTTTTTGATTTCTATGAGGGGGTGCTAGATAGCCATGAACATCATGTCCCACCGAAGCCGCGTCCATGATAGGCACCACTTTTTGTTAAGGTTAACCTGATAGTGGATCGTTTCTTTGATGTTCGGGATTTTTGATAGGCTATTCCCATTGTGCCATTTGAGACCAAGCGAGCTCGACATGTCGTGTCCCATGAGAAGGCGAACTTTGTGTCGGTCCCAAGCGAGACATCTGCTTTGCAAAGTGTTCCATTCTTCATGGGAAATGTTGATGCTAGGGTCAATATCCTCAAAGTTGATCCAGCGGTTGGTGTCTTGTTTCCAGAGATGTTTCCATTTTTTGAAGCCTTTGTTCCATAGCTTCTTGGCATTTTGAATGTTCCAAGATTCCACACTCCGGATGCCATGGATCGGAAACCAGATAGAGTCGTTTTGTCTGATACCGGCAGCCCACTTCCAGTCTTCACTTAATCTTGTGAGGCTTTTGACTTTATTCCAACTCTTCCAAAGGGAGCACACCAGATTAGAGCCTTTCGGGAAGACGGGGATCGGGGAAAACAGCAAGGTCAAGATGTCAAGATTCTTCCAATTTGGGAAACCCATGAGCGCCAACTCATTCTTGTTTCTGAAGATCAGCTTGGCCCACGAGGCCTCCCCGTTGCACCAAGCCTTAATAATCCATTTGGCCGACAGTTTGTTAGCCATGCACCCAATGTCCAACATGCCAAGTCCCCCACTATCTCTATGGCTGGTGCAGATGGACCATTTGATTTTAGGCACCCCCCTCCTATTGTGGTCGCCCGTCCAAAGGAAGTTTCTACAAATACTATCCAGTTTGGACAGATCATGCTCTTTCGGTCTCCAACAAGAAAGAAAATAAATGGTAGATGATAAGAGGAACGTGTTGATAACCATAGCACGACCAGCAAGATTGATTTGCATACCTCTCCAATAAGTAAGCTTGTTTTCGAGTTTGGCAAGCACCCAGTTCCACCGCTGTTCCATAGAGACGCCAAACCCCAAGGGAATCCCAAGAAGCCAAAAAATTTGGCCCTGCGGAATGATTTGACAGCCATGATCAATGAGAAGGTCGGGCTGTGACCCACCAATAGCTCTAAAGGCGGTCTTAGAGTGGTTGATTATGGACCTAGAGGCTTCACAAAAAGTAGCAAGACACTTCTAGAACGTCTCAAGGCTGGTACTATCATTGTGCACAAAAGCGTTCATATCATCGGCAAAAAGTCTCATGGTGATCTGACTGTGGTCATGCGGCAAACGAAGGCCTTTAATGTTACCAGCTTCCACCTGATGCTCCACCAGCTTGCTAAGCCCTTCCGTGGCAATGGCAAAGAGAAGGGGAGCCAATGGGCACCCTTGTCTGATAGATCTTCTAAGTTTGATCACCTTTGAAAGATTTCCATTAATGTTAATTTGGGTCGATGCGTTTCCGAGAAGGGTCGCGATCATCTTGGTGAATTTCTGACTACATCCAAGATCTTGTAGCGACTGTAGAATATAGTCCCATTCTAGCCTGTCGTAGGCTTTATCAAAGTCGATCTTGAGGAAAACAACTTCTTGTTTAGACTCATTTGCGAATTCAAGACCTTCCCAGATATCTATAATGGTTTCCAAAATGGACCTGCCTTTGATGAAACCTTTTTGGTCCTCGCTTAACCACGCTCTCAAGTGGCAAGAGATTCTGTTGGCAATGACTTTGGTGATGATCTTGTATCCTGTTTGGAGCATTGTAATGGGACGCCAGTTCTCTATTCTGTTCTTTTCCCCTTTTTTGTGTACTAACTTGATAATGCCATTGTTGAGACAAGAAGGAAGCGCGCCAAACTTGAGTGCCTCTTGCCAAACCAAACAAAGGGGGGTGGCAACCACCAACTTGAAGGATTTAAAGAACTCATTAGTGAGCCCGTCGGGTCCCGGGCTTTTACCTGAGGGGAGGGCATCAATGACCTCAATGATTTCGGCTTCAGAGATAGAGGCATGAAGCAGAGAGTGAAGGTTGGGTGGTATCCTGTGGGGGGAAACCCTAGATATGGCTGCCATACAGTCCCCTCTATAGTGGGAGAGGGGGTTTGAGGTCCCCAGGAGTCTCGTGAAGTGCCCTTCAATGATCCCAAAATTTTCTTCTTCCGTATTGCATACATTGCCATTTGCGTCTAGCAATAAGGGGATCGATTCTCTGTTGTGTTTCCTTTTGAGGATACGGCACATCTCTTTGGTGGGTTTGTCGGCTTTGCCAGCCCACCACTCCTTGAAGAAAATTTGTAAATTTTTCCTCTGTATCTCTTCCTCGTATCTCAGTAGTGCTCTAATTTTTCGAAGTCCTTTCTGGGCTTGAGATTTTCCTTTGTTCACTTCCTCCTCGAGCCGCCAGAGTCTATGATATAGAGCTACTCTACGAACCCGCCGCACAGTCTGTAGCATCTTCCTGGATCTAATCATGATCTGTCGTGACTTATCGACCACACTTCTCCAACACTTGGCTGGGGACAAGCCAGAGGCGAATGCCTCCTTCCACACATCAGAAATTTCTTGATTGACGGAGGGGAGAGAGAAGGAGGGCACACTGGCATGGAACCACGGAGCCTTACGGATCTTGGTGGGGGGTTGAAAAGTGATGACGATCGGGTAGTGATCAGAGATGGTGAGGTCGGTGTGTTGCGAGAGGGAAGGGTGGCCCCACTCATGAGTAAAACTCTGAGAAATGTAGCATCTATCAAGTCTAGCTTTCCTCAGGTCCTCGCCTGCTTCGAGATTTGACCAAGAAAAGCCCTTCGAGTCTTTGAATTTGACCAAATCCAAGTGTAGTTTAATTTTGTTCCACGTTTCTTTCTCCCGACTATCTTTGACCCTACCCTTGCCCATCCATCTGTCCATAGGGTCCTCAACCATGTTGAAGTCACCACAAATAAGCACGTTGTGGGGGAGCGAGTCCAAGGAGGCCCAAGTGTTAAGTCTCTCTAACTCCCCATTAGGGGCATACAAAGAAACTAAAGTAAAGCAAAAGGGAGCACCGAAAGAAACAGCAATCCATCAATGGCATTCATCTTCAATGGAGTTCTCCAGCTTTTCAAACCAGAGTTGATTAATACCGATTACCGTTCCACCGGACCCCCGCTGATGCGCCGTTGAAATCCAAACATGGGTCGAGGAGACATGTCTAAGCCGTTTCTGGAGGTCTTCTCCGTCAATTTTAATCTCTTGAATACATATAAAATCTGGGTTTAGGCTAATGTCGCGAAGCCATTGACCAATGATGATCACTCTTGAGGGGTCGGTTAGCCCTCTAGCATTTAACGAGATGATGATCATTGTCGTAGTGAGCCCTCTTTGCGGGAGGGAGCTTTGTCCTTTCTTTTCTTGGATTCATCTTTCTTTTTCGCTCGGATCGGATCCCGAGTTAGCATTAGGTTCTTGTGGGGGCTTTTCCACGGTATCTCCATAGGTTGTTTTCCTTTGCGGGATGCCTCCTGCTGGGAAGAACTGGGCACCGTTTTCAGCTCCGTTTCCGGAATAGTCGATCCGATGATGGAGCTTTCACTATCCATGTTATCTTCGTTGCTAGTAGTAAAGCCGTCTTCTTTGCTTGTAGTATAACCCTCCTGCAAGGTTTCTTTACTGTCAGGGATCTCTAGGCCTTTGACGTCGGTGTCCACCTCAAGTTGGTTCCCACCTGGGTAGTCAAACTCATTGATTTCCTTTTCCAGATTGCAATACAAGTTGTTGGAGGGGGTAACTGGCATGTTGTTTCTCTCAGAGGTTGCCCTAGGGCTTCTTTTCCTTCTTCTTCTGACTTCGATGAACCCGTCTGCATCAGCTTCTGGATTAAGGGGACCCTTGAATTCCTCTACTTTCGTCGAGTGATTCAATGCTCCATTGCTATCTTGAGCATTTTTGGGGGCTTCTTGATTTCGCTTGCTTTTTCGTCTCAAAGGGCAGTCTTTGATCCTGTGACCTTGTTGGCCACAACGAAAGCACGCGTTGGGAAGGTTTTTGTAACTGATGTCTTGCTCCCATACATCCCCTTCACCCAAGTCCAGTTTGATCTTTGATGGAAGTGGCATACGGAGGTCAGCCTCGACACAGATTTGAGGGTGCCACCGAGCGTTGAACGAGTGTCTTGCACCTTCATAAATGAGACCACCAATGTCCTCGCGTGAGGCCAACGGCTTGCCGATAGGAGAAACGATGTCCCACACGAAGTTGTACAAGAAGTATGGCAGGTTAGGGAGCTCAACCCAAAGAGGGTATCGAAGCGATTTCGATTTGTCGGGAGTAAAATCAGGGGACCATCTGAAAAGGCACAGGGTCGCCCGACCGAGTTGCCAAGTTCCGACACTAAGGGCTTGAAACGCCATATCTTCATTTTCAAAGACTAGCAGCAAGTGGCTTGCCGGTAAGAACTAACACTTACAAACAACTAGCCCGCCGGGGAACCACTCGTTGCGAAGCCACTGTCGCACAGTTTCGAGCAGGGGCTTAGGGCCGAACATTTGGCCGACGAGGCAAACTTTCTTGAGCTCCTCCTGAGTTGACAAAATTGCAGATCTATTGAGGGAGACCAAGGGGGGTTAAGCACTCTTGAAGGCCCCTAGGGCGGCACAAGAACCCCCCTCCAATAAAGAGGCCAGGTTATCGGTCTCCCCGGGAGGAGGGGCCAGGTTACTTCTCACAAGAGAGGGGGTCACCAAGTCCATGACCTGTTTTGTTTTCTTTGAAGTGCGAAATCAAAAGAGCATTAAAAAGAGATCGATAAAAGGAGTCGCTTGCCAAACCTTTGGATGCCTTGAGTGGGCAAAAATTTAGACTACTTTAAAATTTTTTTTCTTGAACAACTTGACACTGAGAATGCTAAGAAAGGCTGAAATCTTCATGACAAACCATCGATCACCACGCAATTTAATGACTATGGCTGCCTCGAGACAAGAGTCCCCGTCGATCGCGATGGAGCACTCCAGTCAATCGATCGTTGACTAAAATCCACGATGGACACAAAGTCCACGACTGATGAGGAGAAATGACGATGGTCAGACCAGCGATCGCGACGGACACACCAGTGCACGACGGACAGACACTGCGATGGACCTCCTTATGCGCGACCATCAGACACCCCGATGGACACACTCTCTGGCGCTTATGACTTTTGCCATCGCCTCTGTCTTCAGCTCCACAGTTTGTTTCAGCTCTGATAGCTCCAGCTCTCCGACTTCAGCTCCGACGCCTTCAGCTACAAACTTACGCTTCACGACGCGAACGCTGGACACGAACCACGATCGATAGCAGCCACATCAGCACGATGGATAAGCTTTGTCAATCGTCCCACACAAAGCGCGACGGACAGAAGTCCCCGTCGATCGCGATGGAGCACTCCAGTCAATCGATCGTTGACTAAAATCCACCATGGACACAAAGTCCACGACTGATGAGGAGAAATGACGATGGTCAGACCAGCGATCGCGACGGACACACCAGTGCACGACGGACAGACACTGCGATGGACCTCCTTATGCGCGACCGTCAGACACCCCGATGGACACACTCTCTGGCGCTTATGACTTTTGCCATTGCCTCTGTCTTCAGCTCCACAGTCTGTTTCAGCTCTGATAGCTCCAGCTCTCCGACTTCAGCTCCGGTAGATACAAGCATAAATGACTATCTTATATTTTATGAAGCATAAAGATGAAGTATTCAGTTGCTTTAAAAAGTATGTTGTACTTGTTGAGAACCAAACAAGAAGAAGTCTAAAGAGACTAAGGTCAGATGGAGGAGGTGAGTGCTTCTCAAATCAGTTTGATGCACTCTTGCAGGATAGAGGAATGAAGAGAGAAATTACAACAAGGTATACCCTTGAGCAAAATGGGGTGGCAGAGAGGAGAAATAGACTAATTATTGAAACATCTAGATCAATGTTAAATGAGAAGAAATTACCTAATTACTTGTGGGCAAAAAGCGTATCTATTGCTACTTATCTTGTAAAGAGGTTTCCATCCAAATATCTTGATGGGATGATCCCACATGAAGCATGGCATGGTAGAAGACCTTCACTTGATCATTGCAGGATCTTTGGATATGTTGCTTATATGCATATCCCTTCTCAAATAAAAGGTAAGCTAGAACCTAAGGCAGAGAAGTGCATCTTCATAGGGTATGACTTGAATATGAAAGGATGCATGTTCTACAATCCTTCCAACAAAGGACTTATGGTCAATAGAGACCTTGTCTTTGATGAGAATGACTCTTGATTTGAAAGTGAATGTAGGAGAGTAAATCTACCTTATGACTTGGAAGAGCAATTTCCTAGCCTCACCAAGGAGGAACCAAACTAGATTGAAGACACCAATTTAGATGATGAGGACATCATCAACCT
Source organism: Ceratopteris richardii (assembly GCA_020310875.1). Taxonomy (NCBI): domain Eukaryota; kingdom Viridiplantae; phylum Streptophyta; class Polypodiopsida; order Polypodiales; family Pteridaceae; genus Ceratopteris; species Ceratopteris richardii. The sequence continues at coordinate 36,720,206 of CM035433.1, forward strand.
AGAAGAATTGAAGGCATGGAAATCCAAAGGCAAAGTCAAGATCAAGAAGTTGGAGGATATACCTGAATCATCCAATCAAGCAATTAGAAGATCACAAAGGGAGAGCAAGAAGCCAATCAGATATGGGTATGATACTTCCTTAGTTACTAAGCACTTTGTTTATCTCACAAAAGACTTGTCATTTGAAGAGCCATCATCATTTGAAGAGGCAAAGACCAAGGCAGAATCGAAGGAAGCTATCGATGAGGAAATTGAAGCACTCAAGAAGAATGATACTTGGGAGCTAGTGCCAAAGAAAGATTTAAGATAATTGGTTCTAGATGGATCTATAAGATCAAGAGAAATTATGATGGATCAATAAGCAGGTATAACGCTAGACTTGTGGCAAAGGGTTTTGCACAAACCCAAGGAGTTGATTATGAAGAAACCTTTTCACCTATGGCCAAACTCCCAACCATCTAGGTATTAGTAAGTGTGGCTGCATCAAAGAATTGGAACATGTATCAATTGGATGTAAAAAATGCATTTCTAAATGGATGGATTTCAGAGGAGGTGTACATGTCTCAACCTCTTGGCTATGAAGACCCAGGAAAGGTAACATATGTGTGTAAATTGAAAAAATATCTTTATGCATTGAAGCAGGTACCTGGGGGCATGGAACCATAGGTTGACTACATACCTTCAGGATCAAGGATTCATCATGATTATAGCAGATACTTCTTTGTAGTAACTCAAAGGTAATATACCTATGTATATATGTTGATGATATCATATTCACAGGTAATGATGCTAATCTCATCAAGAAAATTAAGAATCAAATGATGCACGAGTTCAAAATCACTCATCTAGGATCACTAAAGTATTTTCTTGGACTTGACTTAGTCTATACTAACTCTGGAATTTACATTACTCAAAAAAAGTATATATAGGACATGTTAAAGAAGTTTCATTTGCAAGATTCCAAGGTAGCAAGCACTCCAATGGAGATAAAACAAAATTTAATTGCTCATGAAGGTGATGTGCTAGAAAATATTGTAGGTTACCAAAGCATAGTGGGAAGCTTGAACTCTACTACATTGTCAAAGATTGATATTGCTTATGGAGTAAGTGTTTTAATTCAATTTATGCCCAAACCTAGGGCACCTCACTTGGAAGTTTCCAAGAGGATTTTGAAGTAACTTAAGGCCACTCAAAATCAAGGATTATACTTTCCTTATACCTCAAATTTGGACATCAAGATATATTGAGATGCAGATTGGGCAGGTTGCAAAGATGATAGAAGGACTACCTTATGTTACCTTCTTGCAGGTGAAAAACCTATATCATGGTCTTCAAAGAAGCAACCTACTGTTGCCTTATCTTCTACAGAGGCAGAGTATAGAGGATTGACCAATGCTACTCAAGAGGTCATATGGATCAGATTTTTATATACAGATTTGGGTTTGCATACTACATCTCCAATTATTTTTGGAGATAATACAAACTCATTACATCTTGTAGCAAATCATATTTATCATGCTAAGACCAAGCATGTAGAGGTCCACTATCATTATATGAGAGAGAAGCTAATAAGAAAGGAGATTCAGTTAACATATATGTCAACTAATATGCAATGTGCAGACTTATTAAACAAAGAACTTGATGGTATAAAACTTTGCAGGTTTAAATCTATGAATTGCAGGACATTCAAGAGGAGTAAAAGCGAAGATCAAGCCAAGATGTTTGGCTTGAGGGGGAGTTGTTGGTGCAAACACGAAGCCTACACACTTGGCTAGATATAAAGACTTTATGTGCAACTATTTGAGGACCCATGAGAACCATTGCTATGGATTTCTTACCTTTTTACAAATTTTAAAAGTCTATTTAACTTAGAGGAATATTTGTAGCTACCACTAAACTCGTGGAGTTTGTTAGATGGAGAAGCTACGAGTTTATTTGGAGAGAATATCTCTTAGATTAGAGGATCACTTTCTTAGAGAAATCCAATGAAGAATGAAAATTCAAAATTCAAATGAATCATCTATAAAAGATGATTGAAAAACTCGTGGGATAGATCACTCCATATCCAAGTCCTTGATGATCACATTGCAGAAGAGTGTGGCTGACTTCATAGCCAACACCTCTTAGTATCATTGAGCATTGCTTATCAAGCCAATGATTATGTAAAACATTGTTTCATACTACAATAGATCATTCATTATATCTGCTGGTTTCTGTCTCATTGTCACTTACAACAATCATTTTGTATTGCTCATATCGCAATCATTTCTCCACCATTTTCAATGTTCTATAGCTTTTTGGAATTAAAAACAAGTCTTCTACATGCTGACAAACTTTGATAACATTTTATTCAGTAGAGTTGAAGAAAAGTGCATCGAGGTGGTCACTAGTCAAACTCTACAGAGCTCCTAAAAAATCATGGGTAATGATTCGATTGCTAAATTGATTCCTCTATGTATAATGTATCATTTCAAGAGATTACACTTGGAATCATTAGCTGATTAAGCTAATTTAATATCTCCAAAAGGAAGTTTTCTAACTCCTAGTGTACTTGAAGAACTCAGCTTAACAAGTAGTAGGTGTGTGAACAAAAATAGAAGGTTTTCATTGATTCTTGAACTTGGAAGTAGTCTGTTTTGAATCAATGATTTCTCATATCATTTCCAAAGTACATAGGCACTTATTTAGTATCATTGGAAAGCTAAGAGGTCTATAACGCAACTCTGAAGCAAAAGAGGGCTAGTACAAAGCAGGGATTAGCAGTACCTACTCATTTTCTAGAGTGTCCATCCATCTTTCCCAACATGATCAACTCAGTGATCCCTCTAGCCTCAATGATTAGTTCTTCAACTCATTTCGTACCCTTAAATTGATATCCTCAACATCGCATAGTTTCTTGAACCTTTTCCGCAACCTTGGTGTCTTGAACCCTCTTCTCAACCTTAGTATCTTGAACCTTGTTCTCACCCATGTTTGGTATTTTGAATACTCAATCAAGTGCCACCCAAAGTTTTCCGAGGACTTTGGAATTCTAAGATACGGCATTCAATTTGGAAAGTTCATTTTGAGAGCTTTCCAATGATATATTACATGGCTCAATCCGACCTACAGATTGAGAGATACACTCCAATCTCTCTTTAATAGAGTTCCCAAAGTGCCGCCTTCCCAATTCCTGCCCTTTCACATGGTAATGAGCCCAAGCACACTTTTCTAGAGCCCATTGGGTCAATCCACTTTTCCCAAGCCTATTTCCTAGGCTCTGATACCAATGTAAGGAATTGGACTCAGAATCTCTTGGTTAGGAATGTGATGGGCTAACCACTTGCCCCAAAAGCCATGGTTGAGGATTACTTCCTAATCCTCTCTTAGCGTGTATTTCAACCATCTCCTATTTGTCAAGGGTGTGGTTCAACCATCTTCTACGTATCACTTTATTACACCTAGCCATTTGAATGATTCTTGGTGTTTTTTTTTTGTGTTATTTGATTTCTCACATGGTACAAAATGTTTGCGGATTGGGAACATTTTCTAGATTGCACACCGCCCTCATCTTGTTCATTGGGAACATCTTGTTCATTTTGTGAAGCCCTTTGACACTCATGAATCATCACCATGGATCATGCAAGCCCACCATGGTTCTATAAGGTCAGCTAATTGACCAATATCATCCATGAAAGATGACAATGCCCTTCATCTCTTGAGGTAGGGGCCATGGCATCAATCTTCTAGAATATACCCATATACCTATCAGACTATAGGTGGTGAACTATTAAATCCAACCACTTGAGGGGAATGTTGGACTTTAAGTTATCCTACCTTGTCTCAAACCAATCATCTCATTTATCTTTAAGGTTATCGCTTCCCAATCACTACCTTAGGAGGCCTTCAAGCTATGTATCCAGCTAGTACTTGCTAGGCATATAACCTAAGCTTTGTGAAATTTTGTGTCCTATGGGTGTTATGTGCATCTTTCATTGTAATTTCAGTTAATCCAAGTTAATCTATAAGATCTCAATGATCGAATTTACTTAAGAAGAAAATGAAAGTAGTCTTGATTGTTCTCTATCAATTAACGTTGAAGATTTCATGGACTAGTTCGTGCATGTTAGGCTCTCTAGTTGGGCCTTTCACCTCTTGAAGCAAGGGTGAGGGTTCGATTCCCCCTATTGTAGGATATATGTGGTTCCTAGGCCAGTGTAGAATTAAAAAAACAAAAACAAAAGAAAAAATATACGTGTGTGCCTAATTAAGTGAGCATTTATTTATATGTGTGTGAGTAATTATAAAGCCAATTAGCTTTCATAAATCCTTTCTGAGAGTGTCATCTTTGGGCAGGCTAACCCTTGCTTTGTGGGATATAAGGGGTCCCATGGGTACTATGCACATTCACATGTAGAATTGTTTTTTTCAATCTATTCAAGCAAGGGAGATTAGACTTGGATTGAACTTCATCCTTAAAAAAAAGAATCCATGCTAATCAAATGTCTCATGCATATTATGGATGACGCACATAAGTAGTAGCTCAAAATTAGCCTTGAAATTGGAAGCATCTACAGCAAACATATGAGCAGAAATAAAGACCCATGCAACTCGAATTTTGATGAATCTGAGCAGCAAACTCTTCTTGGCTACCTCATTTCTCTAACCATGGTGTTTTCTCGTTGCCTCTAGTCCTACTTTACTTCATAATTACAAGCCCTCTACATTCTCTTCGACCATACAATTTTGTAATATTCCGTACCTCATTCTACCAATGCCCACCTAGTTTTTTTTTTTCTTTTTGAGCAAAAGACAGAAAGTATAATATTGATGCAAGGAAAAAAAGAGAAAATACAAATAGACACTCCTAAGAAAAAGGGAGCAAAAAACTAGGGCAAAGAACCAAAGGGGAAAAAATAAAGCCCCCAGACAAACTACAAAGTACATCATATAGCCATTAAGGAACTGGTTAATGAAATTGATCATGCTATCTCAATCACAAGAATGTAATTGGAGCAATTTATTTTTCCAAGAATTATAAGGGAAATTCTTAAGGATATACATGGGATTCTTATCAAACATATGAATGTAATTAGAGCAATTTGTTTTTCCAAGAATTATAAGGGAAATTCTTAAGGATATACATGGGATTCTTATCAAACATATGTCCACTGAGGGAAGAATTAATGCAGAGGAGCATCAGTCTCCTTATCTCTATTAAACAAGAGAAGAGGAAATCTTTACTATTTCTGTCATGAATTCTGCTATTCTGCAAAGTCCTCCATCAATATTATACTTGTTGGCTTTGCTACAAGTCCAGATACCTTTATGAAGGATCAACCAAAGCAAGCAAGATTGCTTATTTGACATAGGGAAGGCCGCGATGGTCTGAAACCTGTACCTCCATTGCTGGTGAGACTAGGATAGTCCCCACTTGTTGTTCAATCTTCCACAAATGTCTCTGATGTTGCTGTAAGAGTTTTTGACGCAGGCATAAATGTCCTCAGCCACCTCTCAGAGGCAAACAGACTTTTCCCAAAGGTTATCTTCTATCATCCTCAGCAGCGGCAACTTTCTCCTTTTGACTATCTGTTTACAGGACAAGGACAAATCATTAGTATTCATAATGTGCATGTCCTCAATCACTTGCCCATCCCTAAATAAATCCTCCCAATTAACAAAGCCTCTTTTCTTACACTTACGCCATCTAATGGGGAGAGGAGAACTATTAAAGTTAGCAAACCACCCAATCCATAGGGAATCCTGTAGTTAAAAGGAATATTTTTTTGAAAACCAAATAGGCAGCTTGTAGCACTCTTTGACCACCTGGTTTTGTCAAATTATCGCCATTATTCTCGATGGCTGGAATGCTACAGAATGTGAAGAAGAATTGGTGCAAGAATCCCACAGGATCTATGACGATGTCCGACTCCTCATAACTTCATGGCGTCGAGAAGAAACCACGTCATCAGCCCCATTGCGATGTGATCGCATGTACATTTCAACTCAAGATGAATGATGCCAAGGACTTCAATGTTCAATTTTTGATGAATGTGCTCCATCAGCATCCCTCGCCCAGAAGTTTTTTTTTATAAAAAGGAAGTTCGGCCATGGCCTAATCTCCCAGACTTTAATTAAAATAATGAAGAAAAGTTACAGGTGAATGGGAGTAGTGCCCATGGGACCCCCCAAATCCCACAAAGTAGTGGACGAGTTCGGTAAGCTAGAGGGCATTACAAATGAGGCATACAAAACTATCATCTCCTTCATGGGGGACCCATTTGGGTTTCAGCTTATTATCTACGAGGAGATAAATACAGTGGTGCCTAAATGGAGGAGATCTCTTGTCTCGGGAGATTCTTTTATCTAGAAGAAACAAGGAGTTCTCAATCGACCATTCCTTTGGGGTTTGGCCAAAGTTGACAGCACATCGCTCCCTCCAAATTTTCCAAAGAGTCTCGCCTCTGATGGCATTCCACAGCCTAGAAGAGAAGCCAACCGCCTCACCCAACAGCGCCTGTTGCCAATTGATTTGGTACGAGAGATGCAGAATTCGTGTCACATGTTGCCAAATAACACGGGACTTGGGGCAATCGAAGAAGAGGTGAACAAGGTCTTTGATGCATCGATGGCACCGTTTGCACCATGGAGGCACACCACAAATTTTGTTGGCCCTTGCGGATACCTTTATGCAAGATTTGCCACATGAGAACGGATTTCTTGGTCTCAATAAGGGGGTGCCAAATTGACATGAACTTAAGTTCCCATCGAGGTTTGGTCCAAGAAAGGCACCACACCTTGTTAAGAGTGTGATGAACGTCTACGTTTTCTTTGAGGTTGGGAATTTTGGATAATTTCTTACCATTGCTCCATTTGAGGCCCTCTAGGCAAGGAAGATCTTGTCCACAGAGAAGGCGGGTAGTTGAGTGGTCCCACGTTGAACAACTGTTTTGAAGAAGAGTCCATTCTTCGAGAGAAATTCTATGTCTTGTGTCTAGGTCTTCAAACCTAATCCACTGGCCAGTCTCTTGTTTCCAGAGCTGTTTCCATTGTTTGTACCCCTTGTTCCATAGTCGCTTAGCCGTTTGGAGGTTCCAAGACTCCACCTCCCTTAAGCCGCTGATCCCGAACCAGATAGAGTCAGTTTGTCTTATCCAGCAGCCCACTTCCACTCATCACTGACTCTGATGAATTGTTTGGCTTTGTTCCAAATCTTCCATAAGGAGCACACGAGGCTAGAGCCTTTAGGGGACACCGGGTGGGGGGAGAACAAAAGCGTGAGGATCCCAATGTCCTTCGAGTCGGGAAGACCAACTAAGGTAAGGTCTTTCAAATTTTTGAAGATCAATTTAGCCCAGGAGGACGCTCTATTACACCAAGCCTTGATAAACCACTTAGCCGCTAGCTTGTCAGCTAACCCAGTGATATCCAAAATACCCAAGCCCCCCGAGTCTTTTGAGCTAATACAAGTTTTCCATTTGATTTTGGGAATCCCCCTCCTATTGGGGTCCCCAGTCCATAGGAAGTTTCTACAGATCCTTTCCACTTTGGCCAATTCTTTCTCCTTAGGTCTCCAACATGAGATGTAGTATTAATCGTAGAAAGCATACCTTTCGAATGATTAAGTTTGCTATCCAGTTTGGATAGAATCTAGTTCCACCGTTGGTCCATCGAGATGTTGAAGCCCATCAGAATGTCGAGGAGACGGAAGACTTGGCCACTAGGGATAACTTGATACCCCTGATCAATCAACAATTGGGGCGGAGGCCCATGGATTTCTCTGAAAGCAGTTTTAGCATGGTTGATTTTTGAACCTGACGCCTTACAAAAGGTGTCGAGGCAGTTCCAAAACACCTCAATGCAGTTTCTCTCGTTAAGAACAAAGGCATTCATGTCATCGGCAAAGAGTCTAGCAATCATCTGGTCGTGAACAAGGGGTAGGGAGAGACCTTTGAGCTTTCCAACATCCAAGTGATGCTTAAATAGGCGAGTGAGGCCATCCGAGGCGATAGCGAAGAGTAATGGAACCAATGGGCAACCTTGCCTGATAGATCTTTTTAAACGTATGGGTTCAAAGAGCTTACCATTGATGTTTATTCTCGTTGAGGCATTTCCGAGTAGAGTGGAAACCATCTTCGTGAACTTTTGGCTGCACCCAAGATCTTTTAGAGATTGAAGAATAAAGTCCCATTCCAATCTGTCATATGCTTTGTCGAAGTCGATCTTAATGAATATCAACTCTTGAGCAGACTCCTCTGCAAATGCAAGGCCTTCCCAAATATCGACAATTGCTTCAAGTATAGATCTACCTTTGATAAAACCTTTTTGGTCCTTACAAACCCATGACTTTAAATGACACGAGATTCTCTTGGCGATTACTTTGGCGATTATCTTGTACCCAGTTTGGAGCATGGTAATGGGCCGTCAATTTTCAATTTTGTTCGTATCTCCCCTTTTGTGAATTAATTTGATGACACCATTATTAAGACACTTAGGGAGGGCACCGAAGGAGAGAGCCTCTTGCCACACAAGATGCAGCGGGGTGGCCACCACGTGTTTAAAGGACTTGAAAAACTCATTGGTGAGTCCATCAAGGCCTGGGCTCTTCCCATTGGGGAGAGATACCTTGATAATTTTGTTCTCTGAAATGTTAGCATCCAGCAGAGAAATCATGTTTGGAGGGATTCTAGGTTGAGGAACCCTTGAGATGGCTGCCATGCAATCACGCCTGTACGGGGAAAGAGGGGTCGAGACCCCGAGAAGATGGGTGAAGTGCTCGATGATGATAGATCTATTCTCAACTTCCGTGCTGCATTCGATCCCGTTGTTGTCGACCAAGAAGGGGATGGCTTCCCTAGATTGTTTTCTTTTAAGGATGTTACACATCCCTTTCGAAGGTTTATCAGCCTTCTCCGCCCACCAATCTTTGAAAAATATTTGTAGATTTTTCCTTTGAACCTCCTTCTCGAGTCATAGTATTCCCCTAATTTTCAGAAGCACTTGTTGGCATTACAAGTTACCTTTGTTCACTTCTTCTTCAAGACGTGAGAGCCTCTGATACACCATTTCTCTCCTTTTATTCCGGACATCTCTTATGGCCTTATGCTTCTTGATCAGAATTTGTCTAGTCCTTTCCACCACGCTTCTCCAGCACTTAGCCGGTTCATTACACTGGGAAAAAGCCTCCACCCAAACTGTGGAAATTTCTTGGTGGACAGAGGGGAGGGAAAATGACGTCTAGAAAGCTTGAAACCAAGGAGCTTTTTGGAGCATGGGAATCGGTTTGAAGGAAAGAGTAATCGGGTAGTGTTCCGAGATAGTCAGGTCCATGTGTTGGGAAATCGAAGGAATACCCCACTGGAGGATGGTGTTTTGGTCGATGTAACATCTATCAAGTCTAGCTTTCCTGAGAGAGTCCCCCAATTGGAGGTTAGACCAGGAGAACCCCTTCATGTCTTTCACCTCGACTAGGTCGAGATGGAACTTGATTTTATCCCATATCTCTTTCTCCTGACCATCAATAATTTTCCCCTTGTTATTCCAACGGTCCTCAGGAAATTCAACCATGTTGAAGTCCTCGCAAAGCAAAACATTGTGAGAGAGGGAGTCAAGGGAAGTCCAAGTGTCGATTCTGTCCGTCTCACCATTAGGGGCATAAATTGAGACCACAGTGAACTGATTAGGTGGCCCGATAGAGGCAGCAATCCACCGATGATTCGGACCTTCACAAGTGGATGTCAATCTACCGGACCAGGAGTGACTGATACCGATTAGAGCACCTCCTGTCCCCCTAGGGTGCGAAGTGGAGAGCCAAAGGTGGTTCAGAGAAATGCGTTTAAGCCGTTTCTGGGGATCCTCTACATTGATTTTAATCTCTTGTAAGCAGATAAAGTCAGGGGTGAGGCACTTGTCTTTGAACCATTGACCAAGAATCACCGCTCTTGAAGGGTCCGACAAACCCCTGATGTTTAGCGAAGTGATTTTTATTATTGATGGTTGCCCTCTTTGAGGAGGGGACCCGAACGTTTTTCTTCTTTTGATCTTCTTTTTTCCTCCCAGCTTCTTGATTTAGGATCCTACTCTTGAGGGGGCTCTTCCAAGGCATGCCCGACGGTTGTTTCCCTTTAAGCTTTGACTTTTGTTGAGGTAATCTGGGCAAGCAAACCAGAAGAGTAGGGCCAAGAGAGGAGCTTTCACTGTCTGGGTTGTCTTCATTGCTAGTAGTGAAGCCATCCTCTTTATTGGTGGTGTAGCCTTCTTGGTTCTCTTCTTTGCTGGTAGAGCATCCAATAGAATTGTCAGCCGGATCATCTTGGTAAAGGTTATTCCTAGGGAGGTCGACCTCATTAATCTCCTTTTCTAAGTTGTGGTACATGTTATTCGAATGAGCAATGGTCTTAACGTTCCTTACTAATAATCTTCGAGGGCTGACTTTCCTCCTATGTCTTACTTCGGTGAACCCTTCTGAATCCGTCTTTGCAACACGCATTGTGGGAGTGAGTTATGACGGCTGGTGGATCAAGACAACCGTCTCGCTAACGGCGCACACCGGGTGCTTAGAGCAAGCTCATGTATCAAAAGACTTAAAGGAAAATGGGCTTCAATACATGAAAACTCAAGAGGATGATTTAGAACAAGAAAGATTTCCCAAAATGCTCATGATCTTTCAAAAAGAATTTCAATCCTCTCTAATATCAAAGAAATTGTTTTGTCAATTTTAAAACTTTACTTAATATTCTTCTACTATTTTGAAGTTCAACGTACCAAAAAGGTTTCGTCATTCATTATCAAACTTTTTTTTTTACCATTACTACTTTCATTTACTTTTTATATTCTTTTGGCAACATTTCAATACACATCACCATAAAAAAAAAACCTTGAAAGCTGATCATTCAAACTACAGAGACATGAAAGTCAACAGAAAAACTTGTTAATTCTTTTGAAGTTGTATATTCAACAACGTTAATCGTAAGTTGTAGCAGCCAATTAACAAAATTTGTTATAAAGCATAACAAAGTCTCATTGTTATTTTTGTTACCACGATAGTTGGTGGCGTCAAGACTAAAGCATTGTTATTTTTGTTACCACGATAGTTGGTGGCGTCAAGACTAAAGCATTGAACCTAGTGCAGAGATCAATCAAGAATGCATTTTTGTATTTTTGCTCTTTTAATGACTATGCATTATGTTCAACCCATGGTCCAGAAGTTGTCGATGACCGATGTGAGGTTGCAAACTTGAAATAAGTAGAACGTAACAATTCAAATGAAAAGTCTTTTGAGGAAACTTTTTGGCATGAAAGTATTGCAATGGTTTTCAAAGTTTAGATCAACACAATGATTCGCATGTCAATACTGATGAATTTCAAAAGCACACATCATGCTCCGCTCAAACTCACTGAATAAAGGATAACAAGAAAACAGATGTTTAATAAAATCTAGATTTTGGGGCCGAGCCTAATAGCTAGCACAGTAGTTCGTTTTTCTCTCCTGGAGTTCCCTTTTCAACATAGGAAAGTAACATAGCCGAAATCATATGACTGTTAAACACTCAACACACGCAGCTGCTATGGAGAACTCGTGCTATTCCTATAACTTCATCTCGTTTATATTAAAACTATTTGCAAGAGAAGCAATAATTTATAAGGTCAAGGCTTTCATCATTAAACTCATATGAAGACTCATTACAGAAGCAATCAGTGTCAAAGCATAAACTTTAAGTCAAACGTGATGTAAACATTATCATTTCTTTGACATTGTACCTCAAAGCGTAGATCAACAGTAACAAAAAACTCTCAACAGGTTCCGTGCATCATTACAGAGCTCTACTAGATTATCGAATTCAACATAAAGGGTTTATCTGAGAAATTTCATAGGAGTTTATTACCAGAATATAATCAATCCGAGATGTTGTTCAGTCGCTGCTATTTGAGTGAAAATTAGCTATCTGTTGGACATCAAACTTGAATGACTCTCCGTGCATGTGCTTTCATAGGTAGCTTGGAGACATCTGACGATGTACTGACTTTCATGGTAAGCTACAGTCATACACGTTATGCCTTCTCAAAAATGATGAGCGCAGTCAATAGTAAACCCTCCGAAGTATGGTTGGAGAAAAACAAGACTAAAGCTTCATTCTACATTGTTCCATTAGCGATTCGTCAATTGGCAAACTCCTCTGTGCCAAAACTCCCTCTCTGCAGCGCCTTAAAACATGTCCTCTATCGAATCCTTCAGTCGCCTCCCCTTCTGGAAAGAGAGTCTCATATATGTTAAAGGGGTTTCTTCACTCTCTCCAGCCTGCTATTCTCTCCCATTATGAGATGATGTGTCCTTCTCTCCTTTTTCGAATGGTCTGCTCCCTGATTCTCTATAGATCATAACTATACAGCGATCCTCCTCCTGTTCATGGCTTCTCTGCGTGTAAACTCTCAGATGTGGATAGAGCACAATGACCCCATCTCCTTTTGTGCTGCAGTCCTTCTCCTTCTATGTATGCCTGTCAAAAACAAAATCAATCGGCCCGCTCTACGTACATTTGCGCTTTCTCTCTCTCTTTCTTTCTCTCTCTTTCTCTCTCTCTCTCTCTCTCTCTCTCTCTCTCTCTCTCTCTCTCTCGATTACGAGAGCGTCAATGGGGGGCCTCCTCTACGCCTCATATGCATGTCAACTAATTCTAGCCTTCGCGCTAAAATCTTACCCCTAGTCCTCCCCTATCACCTCATATATATATATATATATATATATATATATATATATATATATATATATATATATATATATATATATATATATATATATATATATATAGGTATTTTAATTGCGTTCGTACAAAAAATCATGCATGGTATTGTTTAACTAAAACTTTTCACATGCATGCTACTACTAACTAATACAAATCACTGTCACTTAGCGTTAGTAAACTTCACACGTAATAAATTGATAAATGATTGTTTAGTAGTATAAATATTATAGAGCCATTATTTAAAAAGTCATCCATTTATATTTAACCATAAAACATGTATGAGTTTCGTAAATTTAACTAGTATGTGGATTAACTTATATATTAAAATATTTTGTTTGTTCCTATTTGACATACACACACACATGGTTCATGCATTCACATACACAAACACATATTTAGTATAAAAGTCTAATACATTTAGCACATGTCAGTTCAATCATAGGTTAAAAAAGACATAGGTGCTTTTACGATTTCACACATAAAAATAGTCATGCACATACACATTCTTCATTTATATGTTCGTTAGCTATTATATTTAGTTGAAGGTACCTCTTAAGTTTCATCGCCTCATAGCATCGCAAAAAGAGTAACGTAAACACTTCTAGTCAATTCTTTCAACATGAAAAGCAAAAGAATTAAAACCATTAAGCATCAAACTTTTGTTGACTCTCATGAACTAACAAGGAGAGAGAATCTCTCCGACATCCACCCCCACTAAACCTGCACATCGTCCTCGATGGGCCAAACCTCCACATCAGAGAAGGCAATATCAAATTCTTTTGAAAATTATTCATGACTCAAATGCAAACAATCTTTAAAAAATGCTTCTATCATTAGTACATCTTCTAATAGCAAAGAAAACTCATAAAATTATGTAAGCTTGAATTTCAACCTTTTCGTTCAATGCATGAGTTGGAAAATAGGTTTTAGAAAGAAACTATAGATTCATTCAAATAGTGTTTGTACTAACTCTTCTATTAACTCTGTTCATAAGTAAAGCATATGTTATATAAGCCTTCTATCCTCATCTCCTAGGCACTTGCCATTAAAATACAAAAAACTAACTCCCCTCTAGCATACATCCGCCTTATATAGCCCGCTTTGCAATTCAGAAGTGATTTCAAGACCACAACTGATTCATTGAAATCATTTGATTTTTCTTTCATCTCTTTTTTCATCATAATTTTTCTTTTTGTCATTTTTCCTCTTTTCATATGCAGCAACCATTAATGTACTGCTTTCAATTTTTCATCGCGACTTTTTTGATGAAGGGGAAAGGCTTAACCCCTAATCAGAGCAAAGGATCTAGAGGTAAGCTAAAGCGGGAACTAGGATCTTTTTAGTAAAATGGATCAGATTTAAGGAAGCTTACCTATATAAAACAAGTTTACTTCTACTGGAAGTTGCAAGTTAAGGGTTCCTTCAACTATTCATATGACAACCATAGGTCTCTAATCCCTATCTTCTCTTCAAACACGTTCCTACTTCAGTGTAAATTCTACTTTTCATAATTTTAAGAAGTTTCTTAACCTATCTGAAGAATGTACATATCTTATCATGAAATGCAAGGAAAAACAAAACTTAAAACATTAATCAGGTTTAGAACTGTTTCACCTGATCCACATAGAATTATTCTTCAACTTCTCTTCAAATTCTTCATAGTATTGACAACCCATCAATTTCATAACGCATCGTCAATTCCTGTGAGTAATCATAAAGAAGAAGATACAAAACAAGTAATCTTCATTATCATTTATCTGGCAAATATAAATTCATATATTCTATCAGATTCATCTTCATCATGTCACATATTTCATCATAAGAAATTCATAGTGATTATAATTGTCATAAATAATGCATTCTTAATTTTTACAATAGGCTTTTCAACCTATGTAACAAATTCATAAGTTTCACATTAGGTTTTTTAATCTTTGTAATGAAGTTCCTAAATTTCACATTAGGTTTTTTCAACCTATGTAACGAAGTTCATAATTTTTAGGAAAAATCATAATGTTCATAGTATTTTTAACTTGTATCTTTATAAATGAGCATCATATTTTGATATCAATGAAAAAATTCATATCTGGATTATGAAAGTTCCTCTTCCTCATCATATGGTATGTCAATATAATCATCATCATATTGTATCATATTTTCATGTTCTTCATATTTATCATGATCATATTTATATCATTCTTCGTATTTATCATGATCATATTTATATCATGTATATTTCTTTCTTTTAAAAGTATACCATCATAATTGTTGTAAACAAAATCATTTTGATCAAAATATTCATCATTTCATTATAATAACATTCTTCATAATTGTTCATCATAATAGATTTCTTCCTATTTGTGAAAGAAAGAAAATCATAAGTTCATCATAAGTTTAGTAACATCATTTTGATAATACTATTTATAATTAGAAGGTTTATTATCATATGGTTATCAATAGAAAAGCATAAAATATGGTCCTTCTCATCATAAGAAAGAAAATGATATTGAGTAGTATATCAGCATAATTGTTATCATCCTATCTCAATGGATAATCATATTTTTATTCCAGAATAGCGTCTTTGGCATCATGAGTTTATGAAATGACAAGCATATTGATCAAACTTATTTGCAAGCATATTGTGCATATAATTTCAAACATGTTTTAGTTTAATTTGTAATCAACAAACTTTGTGTTTTCATATTTTAGTATTCTTTTGGTTAAGCAAATCATAATGTAAAACGTTATCATAAGCTTTTAACTAGCTTTTCCAAGCATAAAAACTTCATAAAACAAAACAATTTAGGTATATGGTCATCTTCTTTAGAAAAACTGGCATATATGGAGCAAGCAATATCAAAAATTGAAAAGTTTTATCTTCAATAAACAATTCCATCACAATAAAACTATTCTCTTAAATTCTTCTCCTTTTTCTTAACTTTAGATGAGTTTTTGCTATTATTTTCAATCTTCCATATGGCTTCTTGTACCCATTTTCCCATATTCTTGTCATGTTCTAATTGAATTTGAAGATTTTCATCTTCAGATGTTTGTACTATTCTTTCATCATTTTTATTTTGGTCACATTTATTGTCATTTTCTATGACTTTAGGTTTTGTTTTAACCGCATGTATGTCTTTATTTCCATCAATTGATTGTTCATTTTCATCATCTTTTATCCTTACATCTTCTTCTTTCTTAATCTTTTTCAATGTATCTTGATCCTTAGATGTAGTTTGAATATCAATGTTACTCATAGATTTAGGTTTAAGAAGGTTTTGATCATTGTCCAAGCATCCACTTTTAGTCACAATCTTGGTGTTCATAGATTGGAATTGACATACATTTCTTTTCTCATCATAACTCTTAGGTCTTCGCTGTATTTGAAGTTTGTTACTTGTATGAGATCTAACTTTTGTTTGGTCAAAGTACTCTTTCATCCCTCCTCTACCTAAGTTTAAGCGCAAAGGTAATTGGGTTTGATAATGACAAATCTTATGGTCATTTGTAATGACTAAATGTATTTGACATGCATTATTATAAGCAACACAATCCTCATACATATGACCTAGTTGGTCACACCAAAAGCATCTTAAGGAATATACTTTCCTATTCATAGCCCTATAGGTGAATCTCCTATACTCATTCATATGGGTTTCATTAGGCAACTTTGGAGATAAACTTTGAGTTTCATGATCATGTTTGCACTTGCATTTAGGTAATTTGTTGACTTGTTTGGTCAAATCATCTATTTGGCTCTTTAAATGTTTAACAACTTGTTGTAAAATTCCACACATCACATTATTTGAATTAGAAAATTCACTTAACTTGTCAATTAACAGAAATACTTCTTTAAATTTGGCTTGATTTGATGAGTTTAGCTTATCCTCTAAATCTTTAACTTGCGCTTCAAGTCCCAAATTTGCATTCTTAATTAAGCCCTCCATAGTAGAGTTCGTTTTATGTGTGTTTAAGTTAACTTCTTTCTTTTTAACCATTGATATTTGAGAAAAAAGAAGTATTAGAGGATAGATCAATACCTGCAATCTGAATCGAAGAAGAGGCTCAAAGAGTGACTCTGTGTAAATTTATACAATTTTTAATAGGATCAAAATCTAATACATCAATTGCTAATGGATGAATGTGCAAACGTTCCTGCTTCTAATGTTGATGAGAGGGGTGGCGAGATGAGGATAGCTACTTGCCACTCTTCGTGGAGATGCTCAGTTCCCTACGGAACAACCCCCAACACCTAGAAGAGTGCAAGGTTCCAAAGACACAGCCATTGCTCCCACGGATGAAGAACCTTCTGCAATTTCTCTCTTTTTCTCTCTCTGGATTACGAGAGCGTCAACGGGGGGCCTCCTCTACGCCTCATATGCATGTCAACTAATTCTAGCCTTCGCGCTAAAATCTTTCCCCCGGTCCTCCCCTATCACCTCACACACACACACACATACACACACACACACACACATATATATATATATATATATATATATATATATATATATATATATATATATATATATATATATATATATATATATATATATATATATATAGGTATTTTAATTACGTTCGTAACAAAAAACCATGCATGCTATTGTTTAACTAAAACTTTGCACATGCATGCTACTACTAACTAATACAAATCACTATCACTTAGCGTTAGTAAACTTCACACGTAATAAATTTTTTTTTTTTTAAAAGGAAGTTCGGCCTTAGCCTAATCTCCCGGACTTTAATTATATAAAGAGAAAAAGTTACAAGTGAACGGGACTAGTGCCCATGGGACCCCCCGAATCCCACAACGCAGGGGAGAAGTCTAGCAAGCTACAAGGCATTACAAATGAGGTGGATAACATTATCATCACCCTCATGTGGGACCCATTTGGGTTTCAACTTGTTGTTTTCCAGGAGATAAATACAGTGATGTCTAAACGGTGGTGAACTTTTGACTCGGGAGATTCTTTTACCAAGGAGAAACAAGGATTTCTCGATCGACCATTCCTTAGGAGTTTGGTCGAAATTGACGGCACAGCGCTCTCTCCAAATCTTCCAGAGAGCCTCGCCTCTGATGGCATTCCATAGCCTCGAAGAGCATCCAATCGCCTCACCCAACATCACTTGTTGCCAGTTGATTTGACTCGTAATTCTCAAAACTCGGGACACGTGATGCCAGACAACACGGGACTTGGGGCAGTCAAAGAACAGGTGGGCTAAATCTTCGATGCACCGATGACAACGCTTGCACCATGGCGGCACACCACAGATTTTGTTAGCCCTTGCATTGGTCCAGATTCCTTTATGCAAGACCTGCCACATGAGAACGGACTTTTTGACCTCAATTAGGGGGTGCCAAAGAGACATGAATTTTAGCTCCCACCGAAGTTTGGTCCAAGCAAGGCACCATCTCTTGTTAAGGGTGTGGTGAACATCCACTTCCCCTTTGAAGTTCGGGATTCTGGACAGTTTCTTACCATTGCTCCATTTGAGGCCCTCCGAGCAAGGAGGATCCTGACCGCAGAGAAGGCGGGTAGTAGAGCGGTCCCAGGCTAAACACCTGCTTTGAAGAAGAGTCCATTCCTCAAAGGTAATGCTAAGTCTCGGATCCAAATCTTCGAACCTAATCCACTGGCGGGTCTCTTATTTCCAGAGCTGTTTCCACTCTTTGAACCCCTTGTTCCATAACCGCCTTGCAGTTTGGAGGTTCCAAGAATCCACTCCCCGAATGCCACTGATCGGGAACCAGATAGAGTCATTTTGTCTTATGCCAGCTGCCCACTTCCAATCATCACTGATTCTGATGAACTGTTTGGCCTTGTTCCAATTCTTCCATAAGGAACACACGAGGCTAGAGCCTTTAGGGCAGACTGGGTGGGGGGAGAACAAAAGAGTGAGAATCCCTATGTCCTTCCAACCAGGGAGGCCGACAAAGGTAAAGTGTCCCGTGTTTCTGAAGATCAATTTAGCCCAAGAGGACTCCCTATTGCTCCAGGCCTTGATAAGCCATTTAGCCGCCAGTTTGTCAGCTAATACAGCGATATCCAAAATACCCAAGCCCCCTGAGTCTTTAGGGCTAATGCAAGTTTCCCATTTGATTTTGGGAACCCCCCTTCTGTTTGGGTCCCCAGTCCAAAGGAAGTTCCTGCAGATTCTTTCTACTTTGGCCAAGTCTTTCTCCTTAGGTCTCCAACACGAGATAAAGTAAATAATTGTAGATAACATAAAGGTGTTAATAACCATAGCACGCCCTGCCAGGTTGACTTGCATACCTTTCCATTGATTCAGCTTGCTATCCAACTTGGATAGCACCCAGTTCCATCGTTGTTCCATTGAGATATCGAAACCCATCGGAATGCCGAGGAGACGGAAGACTTGACCGCTAGGGATAACTTGACACCCCCGATCCACCAACAATTGGGGAGTAGGCCCGCTGATCGCTCTAAAAGCAGTTTTGGCATGGTTGATTTTTGAGCCTGATGCCATACAAAAGGTGTGGAGGCACCACCAAAACATCTCAATGCTATTTATATCGTTATGCACAAAGGCATTCATGTCATCAGCAAAAAGTCTCACAACCATTTGGCCGTGATTTCGAGGTAAGGAGAGACCCTTGAGATTGCCGGCGTCCATGTGATGCTTTAATAGGCAGCTGAGTCCATTTGAGGCGATAGCGAATAGTAAAGGAGCTAGAGGGCAGCCTTGCCTAATTGATCTTTTTAAACGAATGGGCTCAGAGAGCTTACCGTTGATGTTTATTCTGGTTGAAGCATTTCCAAGAAGCGTGGAAACCATCTTCGTAAACTTTTGGCTGCATCCAAGGTCTTTCAATGATTGAAGAATAAAGTCCCATTCCAATCTGTCATACGCTTTGTCGAAGTCGATCTTAATAAAAACTAGATCTTGAGCAGACTCCTCAGCAAAAGCAAGGCCTTCCCAAATATCAATAATTGCTTCAAGTATAGATCTACCTTTGATAAAACCTTTCTGGTCCTCGCACAGCCATGACTTTAAATGACAGGAGATTCTGTTGGCGATAACTTTTGCAATTATCTTGTATCCAGTTTGGAGCATGGTAATCGGGCGCCAGTTTTCAATTTTGTTCTTATCTCCCCGTTTGTGGATTAACTTGATGACGCCATTATTCAGGCACTCAGGGAGGGCACCGAAGGAGAGAGCCTCTTGCCACACGAGGCGCAGGGGGGTGGCCACCTGAAGTTTGAAGGACTTAAAGAACTCATTGGTAAGGCCATCTGGACCCGGACTTTTCCCATTGGGAAGGGCATCAATAACCTCGATAATTTCATTCTCGGAGATGTTAGCATCCAGCAGAGCAATCAAGTTCTGTGGGATTCTGGTTTGAGCAACCCTTGAGATGGTTGCCATGGAGTCGCGCCTGTGGGGGGAAAGAGGAGTCGAGACCCCGAGAAGGTTAGTAAAATGTTCGACGATGATAGTTCTATTCTCCATTTCAGTGCGACATTCAGTTCCATTGTTATCGACCATTAGGGGGATGGAATCCCTAGCTTGTTTCATTTTGAGGATGTTACACATCTCTTTCGTTGGTTTGTCCGCCTTCCCTGCCCACCACACGTAATAAATTGATAAATGATTGTTTAGTAGTATAAATATTATAGAGCCATTATTTAAAAAGTCATCCATTTATATTTAACCATAAAACATGTATGAGTTTCGTAAATTTAACTAGTATATGGATTACCTTATATATTAAAATATTATGTTTGTTCCTAGTTGACATACACACACATAGTTCATGCATTCACATACACAAACACATATGTAGGGTAAAAGTCTAATACATTTAGCATATGTCAGTTAAATCATAGGTTCAAAAAGACATAGGTGCTTTTACGATTTCACACACATAAATAGTCATGCACATACACATTCTTCATTTATATGTTCATTAGCTATTATATTTCGTTGAAGGTGCCTCTTAAGTTTCATCGCCTCATAGCATCGCAAAAAGAGTAACGTAAACACTTCTAATCAATTCTTTCAACATGAAAAGCAAAAGAATTAAAACCATTAAGCATCAAACTTTTGCTGACTCTCATGAACTAACAAGGAGAGATAATCTCTCCGACAGCGTGCCCTCTTCTTCCTCCATCAGAGGGGGAAGCCCCCGAGTGCCAGCTTGTGGTACAGGATCCAGGGCTCCATCTGGTTTAAGCTTGTTTTTATTGGAATTTTGCTTCAGGGGGCAATCCTTGATCCTATGACCTTGGTGCCCACAATGGAAGCACGCATTGGGCAAATTCTTGTAGGTAATCTCTTGCACCCAATTCTTACCATCGCCATAATTTACGGAGATCTTCGAGGGGAGGACCTGGTTCAAGTTTGCTTCAACGCAAATTTGTGGGTGCCATCGTGCATTGAAGGAGTACTGCAGACCATCATAGATTAGCCCCCCAACATTCCCTCTTGAGGCCATAGGGCAACCGATCGGTGAAATGATTTCTCGAAGAAATCCGTACAGGAAATACGACAGATTGGGAAGCTCCACCCAAAGCGGGTAACGAAGAGGCTTTGATTTGTTCGGAACAAAGTCTGGGGTCCACTTGAATAGGCATAAGGTGGACCGGCCCACTTGCCAAGAACCGGCTTCCAAGGCTTGGAAGGCCATCTCTTCATTCTCAAACACTGGAAGCAGGTGATTCGTCGGCAGGAATTGACATTTGCACAGAATTAGACCACGCGGGAACCACTCCTTGCGCAGCCAAGATCTCACATTTTCTATAGGGGTTCTAGGGCCAAAGGCTTGAGGGATCAGACAAGTTTTCTTCAATTCTTCTTGCTTTGCCGCCACTGACTCCTTGCATAAAGAAACCACCGGAGGAGCGATGTTCGATGTGCCGGAACCCATCTCGAGGGGGCACTGGGATTGGGGGGGAGCCACATTGTTTAGGACCAACGAGGGAAGAAGGGTCGACATTGAGGCAAAGACGATCGAAAGCTACACAAAAGGATGATTTAGCGCACCTCAGGAAGCAAGGAGACCTGAGAACACTAATAGTAGCAACCAAGAAAAGCCCATCTTCAATAGCCCACGGTCATGCCACATTAAAGGGTAGCTCTTTATTTCTTTTCTATTTGTTTACCCTTCATTTTTTTCGTATCTTTTTCTCTTTTCTTTTTTTTTCCTACTTTTTTCTCTACCTTTTTCTTTTCTTTTTTCTTCCCTTTTTTTCTTTTCTTTTTTCTTGGAATTAGGCCAGGCAGTCACGACTCAAAATAACAAGTTCTTCTTGCTTAATTTAAGCAATTGAGTGCAAAGAACCAAGAACAGCGTGCTGCTAGTCCTCCAGAAGAAAATCACGAATCAAGGACAGGGGTGCTGCCAGTCCCCTGGAAGAAAATCTTCGTCAAACAAGCACCGAGGAGACCGAGAGAGAGGCCCACGTTCTGAGGGATTTAAAAAGGAATGCCAATCGAAAGAAGTGTATGTAATTCCCGAGAAAAGGACACCCCAATCAGTCGCCTCAATCGGTAGCCAGTCGGCCCTCAATCGCGATTGACAAGCTTCAGTCGCGATGGACAGCTGCGTTGCGATGGACAGAAGCCTCAGTTGGTCGCTAGTCGACCCTCAGTCGTGATTGACAAGCCTCAGTCGCGATGGACAGTTGCGTCACAATGGACAAAAGCGCTTTAGTCAATCGCTAGTTGACCCTCGTCACGACAAAAGCGCTTTAGTCAGTCTCCAGTTGACTCTCAGTCGCCATGGACAAGCCTCAATCGCGATGGAGAGTTTTTTTTTCTTTTAATAAAAAGAAGTTCAGCCTTAGCCTAATCTCCCAGACTGTGACTGTGGGCACTAGTCCCATCCAGTTGTAACTTTTCTCCTTTATTTTAATTAAAGTCGCGATGGAGAGTTCCCTCTGATGCCGATTGCTATATTCATCACGAGTGTACTGATGAACGTTCGTTGCTGCCGCCTGCAAAGGTATTGGAGTCGAAGTCGATCTTCGTCTTATCCTCTGCGCAAAAATCTCTCCTCTCTCCTTCTCAGTTGTCGTCCTGATCTGCAGTCTGATGTATCCGCCATAGCCGCCCGCGCACCCATTTTGGAGATGTGTTTACTTTCCCTCGCCCAGAAGTTGTGTTTCTTCGCTGGTGCTCCATTGCCTCAGCTGTCTGGCCCTTCATAGTCTGTCACGTGGATAATCCTGCTTGGACGCTGTCTATTGTAATCGTGGTTGTTGGCCACATGGCCGTACCTGCCACCTCATCTGCCTTGAAGGTTTGTTGCGACAACCCATGTCGCCTATTTCAATGGCAACAAAGCACAGCTGACATCCGTCGTTCTTTTTAATACTAGTCGGCCGTACATGGCAGAAGCTTTTTCCCTTGATTTGGCGTGTACGCTTAGGCGTTGTGCTTATCGATTTGGAGAGAGGTATTAGAATTTAGAAGCTCTGCTTTTTGTTCCCTAAGCTGTTTTTTTTTTTATTTGAGAGAGTGAAATATTTAAAAAGTTTAAGAGCTGAAAAAGAGTTGACATGGATCCGAAATAATTTAGTTGATAAGAGTTTTTTGTGTTAATTCTAGTGCCGTGAGTTAAAGACCTCGACTATAGTCAGATATTCACTAAGATGATCACTTCTCTATTGAGGAACGCATCGATGCAAATACATATAAAGGATCAGTTATGAAAGGCTATCAGATTAAATTGCTTTATTAGGCAAGGGTGCCCATTGGCCCCTCTACTCTTCGCTATTGCCACAGAGGGGCTCGACCATCTTGTGCAACATCACATGGAGATGGGCCATATTAAAGGTCTCATTCTACCTCTGAACCAAGGCGAGATGATCATGAGGCTATTTGCAAATGACATGAATGCATTTGTGCATAATGATTTGACCAGCATTGAAATGGGGTGCCTTAACACATTGTGTGTGGCATCTCGATCCAAAATAAACCACTCGAAAATTGCTTTCAGAGCCATCATCTGATAGCCAGCCTAGCTGCTAGTGGACAATGGTTGGCAAATTATCCCTAAGGATAGGGTCTTTAGCCTACTTGGTATTCCGATGGGCTTTGGTGTCTTGATGGAGCAACTATGGAACTTAGTCCTTTCCAAACTAGACAACAAGTTAGCATATTGGAAGAGCATGCAAGTCAACCTCGTAGGGCATGCAAGTTAATGGCGGATGGACTACTTTCCTCCTCTCTCCAAACATACGGACTAGGTGAGGGATGTTGCATGGGTGCATAATATGGGTTTATCAAAAAGTACTATTGTTAATGCATCACAAGATGGAATAGTATTGATTTTGACACAAGGTAAAGAAGGATGTATCAAGGCAAGGAAGGCAGCCCTATTGCGTAGAAGCATGTTTTGCAAAGGAAGATTCAAGGTGTTGGGGAGGTGTCTGAAATTCCTAGAAATATATATTGTTAAAAAAGATGGTCTCAAATCAAAGCCCATGAAGACAAGCTCTTGCAACGAAGCAAGAGCAACAGGCAAATATCATACTAGTTCACATGCCTTTTTTGGTTCTTCATAATATGGATAACTAATGGCTTTCACTCTCTAGATGGAGAATGAAGGATAGAACATGTTTGTCAATAAAGTGTCAGAGTGGGAAATAATGCACTATGAGAGTGAGAGTTAATGCAGGCTTGGCAGTGTCATAAACTAATTTGAGAGCCTAATTAAAGTTGCCAAAGCCATATTTGGCCTACTGCTTCATTTTTGGGTAAACACTTAGCTACATAGTCAATCAAGTTTGGGATTTAGCAAGCCAATTTCTCGCCCCTTGGAGACTATAGAAGCAAATGAATTACCCTCATTGGAGGGATATACATACATACATACAAAGAAGTTGAGATCTATCTTCCACCTTGGCATAAGCATAATCATTAGGAGCCAACACTATCTTCGTGACCTCTCTCTGCATTTTGTTGCTACTTGCACACTATTGGGGTCACTCTCTAGTGATTATAGAGAGCGTGGAACTCCTAGTAGAGTTGGCTATAAGCATTATAGAGGAATTGAGTGGCTTGGAGATAGTATCTTAGCATGATTTTATTGTGCTTTCTCTACACCCAAAGAAAAATATGTTACTGCATCTACTTCGAAAGAAGGAATTCCCCATTACTGTAAGAAACCACATATTTTCAAAGTAGAATGCAAACAAAGGATTTCTAATGAGAAGAAGAAAGCATCATGTAATAGTGCTGAAGATTATCCAAAATTTAAATCTACAAAGGTAGATTCATATGCATGTGTTACTATTGAAGAAATACATTTTGATCTGGTAGCATTAAATGTAGTCCCAAATAATCCATGGATTCTTTATTCTAGAGCTACCAAGCATATGACAAGTTGTAGAAAGGTATTTTCCTCTCTTACTAACTCTTCTGATAGAAGAGTGACCATTGTAGATGGTCGTGATTTAGATGTTGTAGGTTTGTGTTGGAAGAGATGGATGGAAACCTCAAGGAAGTGAGGTGGTAGTGCTAAAACTTGCTTTGTACCTACCCAAAATCACTTCACAATTTGATAGTAGGCCCTTTTGGCTTGCAAAAGACACCAAGAAAGTACCTATGTACATTGGAGTTGATGCTTGAACCAATTGAATAAAAAAAAACTACTTCATCAGCTGCTAGTATCACAAAACTTGTTATTTTAGTGCATACACATGCTGGTTCTTTTGCTTAGTACTCATAGTACAGTCACAATTGATAAAATTAATTTTGAGGGAATTTAATTAGCTTAGATAGCTAATGATTGCAAGTGGAATCATCTAAAATGATGAACTATACACTGAGAAAGAAGTTTAGCAATCCAAAGTTTACCCCCGATTTTTTAGGGAGTGAACAATAGATGACAAGTGAGCACTTCAACGATGATTTCTCCTAGATTTTTGAGTTAAATGCTTTGAAACTTTCGCAGCATAAACTAGACTTCAAGCTGGTTCCAACAAGCTATAGATCATTGAGAATTCACTGGGATATGATCAAAGAAAGTTCTTTGTTCTGAGTAGTCATAGAAGAGAAGTAGACAGAGATGATCAATGAAGTATATCTATTATAAAACATGATTGTAAAAGATCAATGAATGATGCTCAATGATGGTGGTCTAAGTGAGCTATGATATAAGTCACTTAGTTTCTACAAATGATCAAGCAATAAGCTGAGAACGAGGCACAATGGCCACGAGAATTTACAATGTCTCTTTATAAGAAGCTTTTCTCCAAGTTTGAATTTGAATTCAAACTTGGCTCCACCTAAAAGTGATTCCTCCAATTTAGTAGTTATTCCATCGAATGAGATTCGTAGCTCATACTTCTCCTGACTCCATGATATATATGGTTTTACAAGATCCTCTCAAGGTAAGAACCTTTTGTAATGGTAAATGATCAAATGTTACAAGCTATGGTTCATATGAATCATCAAATGTTTCCACATATAGTCTTCCATGCGAAGCCAAATGTGAATGCTTGTATATTTGCACCAACAACTCCCCCTCAAGCAAAACATCTTGGCTTGCATTGCTTCATCAGTCTTCATGAATATCCTATAATCCAATCACAGTTTTAAACCTACAAAGATAAGTATCATCAAGTGCTTTGGTTAACAAATTAGCACATTCCATATTTGGAGACTGTTAGCTCAATAAATGGTCGGTTTTGGTGCACTAATATGTTTGTATTTGGCAGAAGAAGATGTTTGATTACAGGTATTTGAAGAGTGTTCAAATGTTTGAAGGGAAGTATTTGCAACTACATGATGCCATCATGATCAGAATGGATCGGGAACTTGGTACTGCTGTTGGAAATGCAGTGATTGACATGTATGCCAAATGTGGCTTAGTTGATAAAGCAAAGGAGGTCTTTGATAAGCTATCAGCAAGAAATGTTATATTATGGACCACATTGATTGCTGGGTATGTCCAACAAGAGTTTGCCAAAGATGCATTGGACTGCCTTGAGAAAATGGTGTTGGAGGGAATTAGTCCAAATAATGTCACTTATGCTTGCAACTTGAAAGCATGTACCATACTTGGAGCTACATGTAAGGGTGGGGAACTACATGCTCAAGCTGCGAGAAGCAGTCTATTCAAACAAGACACTACTTTACAAAGAACGCTAGTTGAGATGTATGCTAAGTCAGGGCTACTTTCAAAAGCTCATGAAGTGTTTAACACCCTTTCAGCTCGAGATTTATCCTCTTGGAATACATTGATGGCAGGTTATGTGCACTTGGGAGACAGTGCTAATGTGTTACAGATCTTTGAGAAATTGAAAAGGGATGGTCTACAGCCAGATTTATCAAGCTTCAGCCATCTCCTCAGTGTATGCAGTATCACGGGGATGCTGCATTCAGCCCATATGTTCCTGCATTCCATGGACGATGATTATAGTATGACTCCGACTATTGAGCACTATACTGCTATTATTGATCTTTATGGTAGACTAGGCTATGTGGATATGGCTAGGTTTTTGGTAAAACAGCTGCCATTCGATCCTGATAAGGCAATATGGCACACCCTATTAGATGCTTGCCATAAGGGGGGGGGGGCTCTCTCTCTCTCGTTGTTATCACGAACAGATAAAGGGGGGTTTTTTGGTCCTATGGAAGCTAAGCTATACATGGAGAAGAAGTGAAGGCGGTGGTGTCTGACGTGGGCGGCAGCACCGAGGGGGCAGTTCTTCTCTGAAAGGGAAAGTTTTGGTGGATATCATAGGGATGTGTGTGCAGACCTAAGGCTATTACCTAAAAACTCGGACGGACGCATTGAACTTCTACAAGCCAGATGAACTAGCCCATGTATTTCTGCTTCTTCAACCAGCCGCACTCCTCGCTTCTGCCTGGACGACGGTCGGGTGGCGATGGCTGAGCAGATGTTATGTAGCCAGACGCATGTGGGGTTGTAGGAGCCGCTGGTGATGAAGGCGCGTTCCATGGGAAATGGTTGGAGCTACTGCAGAATTACTTTCCATTTCGAGCGCTGCTGGCGGAGGGGAGGCCACAGGTAGCTATTGACGTATTTTGTGCATACACTAATGTCCATGATTAGAGTGCCCTTTGGATTGTGCGTGAGGGGCAAACAGGAGCGTGTCACATAGCAGTGTGTGCAAAGGCAAACAAGGCCAAACACGTGCGTTGAGAGGCAAGCATAGAGACGAAATTCTAGCACATACTCGAGGGCAACCATTGTTAAGAATTCGAAACACATACTGAAGAAATGGAGAGGCGTAAACATACTGAAGAGTTTGCAGCACATACTGCAAGAGAGATTGTGGAAAGTTGGCAACAGATCTGCCCGTGGCTGCAGGTGGAAACAGCTGCGTGTAGGGGCAAATAGTCTGAAGAACTCACAACATATATCACATTGTTATTAGTGCAAATGTTACGAGGACCTAAACTTGAAGAGAAAGACCACATGTCATATGACAGCATGTCCACTTCTCGAACGAATCCCACAAGTGGTGATTGTACATGGTGAAAGTGGAGGTTCATTAGATCGCTTAAAGGAGTGCGTGTGATAGTGCATACAGCAAATTTGATCTATGTGGATTGGAACAATAAAACTCAAGGGCTTTGGATGCAAGATTTTCCTTACAAGAATGAAGATACAAAAGGATGCACATCTTTATTTGAGGAGGATTTTGTTGAGTACTTAGAAGCTTTGCAGTGGAATGGATGCAACGTACATGTCCCTGGAAGTGGTCAAATGAAGGTCAATGCTTCCTTTTTCAGAAAGTTCGACTTCAGCAAAGCAAAGGTAAGACTCGTTGCTTCTGTACCAGGTTACCATCAAGGTCAGAAGCTTAGAAAATGGGGTCATATGAAGCTGCGATCAATACTCGAAAACCATCATTTCGATAGGAGGTTTGTGAAGTCATCTCTTGTATATCAGTTTTCTTCTCTCGGCTCTTTGGACGAGAAGTGGATATCTGAATTCAGCATGTCAACATGTTCTGGCTCCACTTTTGAAAATAAACCTTTGAGTCCAGGGCGTATACAGATACTGTGGCCTACTGTTGAAGACGTAAGATGCTCAATTGAGGGATATGCTGCTGGAAATGCAAACCCAAGTCCTCTAAAAAAACGTAGAGAAGGATTTCCTAAAAAATATTGGGCAAGATGGCATGCGGAACATACTGGCAGAAACTTTGCAAAAGAATGGATCTCAGTTAATGATACGTTCATATGAGGTTATTAGACATTTCTTTCATGATGAAAACTGCCATACTTTTTCAACGTGGTTACTAACTTCCTAATTTTTATGCTGATGTGCATGCTTTTTAATGTAAAAATAATTTGAGACTGATATACTAGAGAAGAATCTACAATACAGATGGCATATGCAATATGTGGGTGAGTTTGTTTCCGTGATAAGATTGGGTATTTTTGATGATTCGGTCATTTGACTTCAAGTCTTGAGAGGTTGTTGGTCTGCTTTGAAGTGGTAGATAGTTGGAAAGTGCGTGCGAGTGTCCATGTGGGAGAGTATATGAGGAAGTGAATGCACGTAGGTTTGGGTTTATATGGACGGGGAGGTAGAAGATGTAAGTGTACATAGGCATGTGCATGAGTGAAAAGGATCTGGGAAGAGCAAGCGTACATAAGTACGAGTGTGCACGAGGTAGTTGTTGAGGGAGTGAAATTACCTATTGAAGATATAATTGCGACCTTCAAGCAATACGACTCCACTGACTTCGAGGAGTTGGGCAGAATATATATGTATCTTTACCTTGGACTAAGAGGCGTAACATTTTGGTGCGTCTGCCGGGAATTTATGGCTAGTGCATAGACATAGGAAGAATCCATTGCGAGATAATTGTGGGCTCTAGGTAATCCAATTGGACCGATTGCGAAGGGTTAAGCAAAATAAAGGCTTTCACGATCACCTTTTCCTTGGGCTTAGGAGCCTATTCATTTTGGTGCGTTTGCCGGGAATTGGCTTAGCACATCTCATAGAGAGTGCTACGAGTTTGCTTGGTTCCCCAGTCGTGTGGCACAGCCAATTCGATCCCAAATTTGCTCTGATCTTCATTAGAGAAATGGCCCAACAAAGACAAGCCTCTAGTTTTGAGAAAGCGAATATAAGGCAACCGAATTTTGGACAAAATAGGAGATGGATAGATTCTCGTCCGACCATGAGACATCATGTGAACCGAGGGTGGCGATTTGGCCCGATATCAAATTATGTGAGATGCTGGTGTTGCGAGCAGATTGGGCATATAGCCAAATATTGCCCTCGTGTATGCACCCCGTTGGATTTTGTCCCCACATGTGAGGACTGCGGGAAAAAGAGACTATGCGAGCACGTGTGTGGCTCAAAAGAGGTGATTGACCTAAAGGTCGCAACGAATGAACCAGATAGGTGCTTATCCTCTTTGTATGTGGAAGTTGACAAAGGTAGAGTTACTTCATCGACGGAAACTGCGAGAGCAAGTGAAAGCAAGGATACTGGATCTCATGATCGAGACTTGGTAGAACTTGTGAAGAGCTTGGAATGTCAAGTCAATTGGTTGCATGTGGAGCAAGATAACGAGAGGATCAAAATAGAGAAATTAGAGGAAAATCAAGTGAAAATGGCTGAGGTCCTAGGAACTTGGGAAAAGCAAGTACGAGTGTTGAAAAACGAAAACAAGGAAAGGAAAAGAGTAAACAAAAGCTGGAGGAAAGATCGTGTGATGCCTGAGAGTGAAAACATGGTCTGGGACTTGAGATCCGATTTGATGGTAGCCGACTGCTTTGGAGTTGCGATCGAAGAAGAGCTCTCAAGAGACGAGGATGACCTGATGAGGAGAGTCGAACGAATGGAGCATGAAATTGAAAAGGTACAAAGCATAATCCGTCGATACAGTGACCAAGCGGGTAAGGCATGTGAGGAGTTCCACCTGGAGTTAGAAAGAATGAAAAGTGCCCAAGCAGAGAGCGATGAGAAAATGAGACGTGTAGAGAAAGAGAATGCAAGGCTGAGTAGCAAGCTCGGTAGGTGGATGAATCGGAAAGATGACGAGACGCGAGGACAGGTGGAGGATCCGAGAGCGAGGAAAACGGAGGAAGAGCTGAAAGCGGTGTTGGATAGGTTGGATGCGTTCGGAGCAGAGTTAGAAAGGATGAAGAATGAATTATCAAAGAAGGTAGATGATCTGGATGTAGAAAATATGAATAGGATTTGGGAGGAAAGATCGATTAGAGAGGAAGTTGAGAAGTTGACTCTTCGAGTTGAGAAGAGGGAGGATATTCCCCTCATATCTGAAAAAGGGATGAGAGAGGATAAAGAGATGGAGCAAATATGGAATCAGTTCCGAGGCATCGATTGTGACCTGTTCCAATATCAGAGTGATATTGAGCACAACAAACAAGGATTAAGGGACTTAGCGGCGAGGCTTGAGACACTAAGAGGTATAACGGCTAATGGTAGTTTTCAAGGTCATCTATCAGGTCAGGTGGAATCTCTGCGAGGCAGAGGTTGGAGATGAAAAAATAGACAAGGAGATGGATGTCGGTGAGGATGGCTTGAGTCTAACTAGGGTTTGTTTTGTGGATTGCGAGTCTGAGATGTGAGGACGGGCGGACCAAGTGTGTTGTACACTTAGGAACTAAAGTGATACTTTTTGAGGTTTCAGGTCGACAAGGTGGTTAGTATGTGCGCGTTTTGCGAGGACGGGTTGACCATGGCATTAGTGGCTGGATTTTGGCTTGAGTAGCAGCAGAGAGGAGATATGTCTCATTGGGATGTCCACGGGGGGATATATGTGTGTGTGTCATGATTGGTTGGGTTGGGAAAAAGTCCTTTCTTTTGTCTCCTAATTCTCGAGATGCGGGAATGAAAAGAAAATGAAAAAAATGTATGTTTGTGTATGTGTGAGTGTGGCTACGCGCCTATGTGGGCCGATAGGTGGGTGGACCCACTTTGGTCGGGTGGTCAAAGCCACGAACCGATGTCGGTTTCGCACAGGGCTAGCTCTCTGTGTGTCGCGCGCTACGTTGGGTTTGGTAGATGGGTGGAAAAAACTCGATCAGGTGGTCGAGTCCACGAGTCGCATCCAGCTTCAGCGTAGGCCGGCTAGTGTGGGTAAATATGTGAAAAAATGGTGAAAAAAAAAAAGAAGAGAAATATGTGAAAAAAATGGATGAGAAAAATTCCTTGCTCGAGGGGGGACAAAAGAGAGGTGAGAGAGCTTGATGCTCGGAGGGGAATATGTGTCTGTGTTGTGGGGATTTGGGTTATGTGTGGGCTCCCGATGAAACATGTCAAATTGAAGCTTAAGCTCGGCTAGGGTTTTGGTTGCGATGTGTCTATGGAAAGCTTGGACTTGAGGAATCCAATCGTGCTAGTTGCATTGTTTGTCTGCAAACCTTCCGGAAGTGTTCAGTTTGGCTCTTAGGTGGTGCAATGACTTGTGAAGTTCGGAATCGCGTTGACGATGAGTGATCTTGTTAGAGTGAGCTCGTGTTAGGCTTGAGTGGTCTTTGCCGCATGTCCATCGATTCAAGAGGTGGTGGTGACCTAGCATAGGATCTAGTCGATGAGCAAGCAAAAAACGAGAGATAGATAGGAAGGCAATTGGGAATAGGAAACCCTAGGTCAAAGAGGCATGAAAAATAGACGAGAGGACTTGATGAGAAACGGAAGAAGAATTGGGGAGGTGGCAGTATAAGCGGGTACGGCATCAAAGAAAAAAAATAATAAAAATAAAAAATAAAAAATTTAAGGATGGTACTTGCTTACATATATAAGCTGTGTGTGGAAAGTGTGTTGAGTATGCATGTGGAACAAAGATTGTGACGTGTTGAATGAGTAGTCGAGAAGAGTGACGAGAGCGAATGTGGACATGTCTTCTGTTTGCATGTATGTATGTTGTGCGTGACGAGAATGCATGAGTGATGCGGGATCATGATGTGTGTGCTGAATATATATGTGTGATGTGGATCAAGGATATGATTGTCTTTTCATTCTGGTTGTACATATTGTGAGTTGATGAAGAAAGGTTCTAATGTTTTAATGAAGTTTGCAGACAGGTGGACATGTCAATGAAGATGCGAGAAGATGGACGAAGATGGTAAGTGAAATGATTGGATTTTGGTACTGACCGATGATTGTATGAGGATGATTTCAGGTGCTACATTGAGGAAGAAGAGAATGGGTATGCAAGGTAAAGATTTGTATTTGATTGAGTGATGATCACATGTTGGAACTGGAGTGCAGGTAGCATATCGCTCGTCGAGGACGACTTCGCAATTAAGAAGAGGGGAGTATGTTAGCTCAATAAATGGTCGGTTTTGGTGCACTAATATGTTTGTATTTGGCAGAAGAAGATGTTTGATTACAGGTATTTGAAGAGTGATCAAATGTTTGAAGGGAAGTATTTGCAACTACATGACGCCATCATGATCAGAATGGATCGGGAACTTGGTACTGCTGTTGGAAATGCAGTGATTTACATGTATGCCAAATGTGGCTTAGTTGATAAAGCAAAGGAGGTCTTTGATAAGCTATCAGCAAGAAATGTTATATTATGGACCACATTGATTGCTGGGTATGTCCAACAAGAGTTTGCCAAAGATGCATTTGACTGCCTTGAGAAAATGGTGTTGGAGGGAATCAGTCCAAATAATGTCACTTATGCTTGCAGCTTGAAAGCATGTACCATACTTGGAGCTACATGTAAGGGTGGGGAACTATATGCTCAAGCTGCGAGAAGCAGTCTATTCAAACAAGACACTACTTTACAAAGAACGCTAGTTGAGATGTATGCTAAGTCTGGGCTACTTTCAAAAGCTCATGAAGTGTTTAACACCCTTTCAGCTCGAGATTTATCCTCTTGGAATACATTGATGGCAGGTTATGTGCACTTGGGAGACAGTGCTAATGTGTTACAGATCTTTGAGAAATTGAAAAGGGATGGTCTACAGCCAGATTTATCAAGCTTCAGCCATCTCCTCAGTGTTTGCAGTATCATGGGGATGCTGCATTCAGCCCATATGTTCCTGCATTCCATGGACGATGATTATAGTATGACTCCGACTATTGAGCACTATACTGCTATTATTGATCTTTATGGTAGACTAGGCTACGTGGATATGGCTAGGTTTCTGGTAAAACAGCTGCCATTCGATCCTGATAAGGCAATATGGCACACCCTATTAGATGCTTGCCATAAGGGGGGGGGGGCTCTCTCTCTCGTTGTTATCACGAACAGATAAAGGGGGGTTTCTTGGTCCTATGGCAGCTAAGCTATATATGGAGAAGAAGTGAAGGCGGCGGTGTCTGACGTGGGCGGCAGCACCGAGGGGGCAGTTCTTCTCTGAAAGGGAAAGTTTTGCTGGACATCATAGGGATGTGTGTGCAAACTAAGGCTATTACCTAAAAACTCGGACGGAGGCATTGAACTTCTACAAGCCAGATGAACTAGCCCATGTACTTCTGCTTCTTCAACCAGCCGCACTCCTCGCTTCTGCCTGGACGACAGTCGGGTGGCGATGGCTGAGCAGATGTTATGTAGCCAGACGCATGTGGGGTTGTAGGAGCCGCTGGTGATGAAGGCGCGTTCCATGGGAAATGGTTGGAGCTACTGCAGAATTACTTTCCATTTCGAGCGCTGCTGGCGGAGGGGAGGCCACAGGTAGCTATTGACGTATTTTGTGCATACACTAATGGCCATGATTAGAGTGCCCTTTGGATTGTGCGTGAGGGGCAAACAGGAGCGTGTCACATAGCAGTGTGTGCAAAGGCAAACAGGGCCAAACACGTGCGTTGAGAGGCAAGCATACAGACAAAATTCTAGCACATACTCGAGGGCAACCATTGTTAAGAATTCAAAACACATACTAAAGAAATGGAGAGGCGTAAACATACTGAAGAGTTTGCAGCACATGCTGCAAGAGAGATTGTGGAAAGTTGGCAACAGATCTGCCCGTGGCTGCAGGTGGAAACAGCTGCGTGTAGGGGCAAATAGTCTGAAGAACTCACAGCATATATCACATTGTTATTAGTGCAAATGTTACGAGGACCTAAACTTGAAGAGAAAGACCACATGTCATATGACAGCATGTCCACTTCTCGAACGAATCCCACAAGTGGTGATTGTACATGGTGAAAGTGGAGGTTCATTAGATCGCTTAAAGGAGTGCGTGTGATAGTGCATACAACAAATTTGATCTATGTGGATTGGAACAATAAAACTCAAGGGCTTTGGATGCAAGATTTTCCTTACAAGAATGAAGATACAAAAGGATGCACATCTTTATTTGAGGAGGATTTTGTTGAGTACTTAGAAGCTTTGCAGTGGAATGGATGCAACGTACATGTCCCTGGAAGTGGTCAAATGAAGGTCAATGCTTCCTTTTTCAGAAAGTTTGACTTCAGTAAAGCAAAGGTAAGACTCGTTGCTTCTGTACCACGTTACCATCAAGGTCAGAAGCTTAGAAAATGGGGTCATATGAAGCTGCAATCAATACTCGAAAACCATCATTTCGATAGGAGGTTTGTGAAGTCATCTTTTGTATATCAGTTTTCTTCTCTCGGCTCTTTGGACGAGAAGTGGATATCTGAATTCACCATGTCAACATGTTCTGGCTCCACTTTTGAAAATAAACCTTTGAGTCCAGGGCGTATACAGATACTATGGCCTACTGTTGAAGACGTAAGATGCTCAATTGAGGGATATGCTGCTGGAAATGCAAACCCAAGTCCTCTAAAAAACGTAGAGAAGGATTTCCTAAAAAATATTGGGCAAGATGGCATGCGGAACATACTGGCAGAAACCATGCAATGCCTCATTTCAAATCATATGTGCGCTTCAATGGACAAGATTTAGCGTGGTTCCTTTTGACATCTTCAAATTTAAGCAAGGCTGCTTGGGGTGCTTTGCAAAAGAATGGATCTCAGTTAATGATACGTTCATATGAGGTTATTAGACATTTCTTTCATGATGAAAACTGCCATACTTTTTCAACGTGGTTTCTAACTTCCTAATTTTTATGCTGATGTGCATGCTTTTTAATGTAAAAATAATTTGAGACTGATATACTAGAGAAGAATCTACAATACAGATGGCATATGCAATATGTGGGTGAGTTTGTTTCCGTGATAAGATTGGGTATTTTTGATGATTCGGTCATTTGACTTCAAGTCTTGAGAGGTTGTTGGTCTGCTTTGAAGTGGTAGATAGTCGGAAAGTGCGTGCGACTGTCCATGTGGGAGAGTATATGAGGAAGTGAATGCACGTAGGTTTGGGTTTATATGGACGGGGAGGTAGAAGATGTAAGTGTACATAGGCATGTGCATGAGTGAAAAGGATCTGGAAAGAGCAAGCGTACATAAGTACGAGTGTGCACGAGGTAGTTGTTGAGGGAGTGAAATTACCTATTGAAGATATAATTGCGACCTTCAAGCAATACAACTCGACTGACTTCCAGGAGTTGGGCAGAATATATATGTATCTTTCCCTTGGACTAAGAGGCGTAACATTTTGGTGCGTCTGCCGGGAATTTATGGCTAGTGCATAGACATAGGAAGAATCCATTGCGAGATAATTGTGGGCTCTAGGTAATCTAATTGGACCGATTGCGAAGGGTTAAGCAAAATAAAGGCTTTCACAATCACCTTTTCCTTGGGCTTAGGAGCCTATTCAGAGACACATATGCTAATTGTATCTCTTTGCTCAAGATTTTCTCTCTAACATAGTGATAATGCACTTTTATATGCTTGTGTCTTGCATGGTAAATGGGATTGGTTGCAAGAGGCAAAGAACTAGTGTTATCACCAAAGATCATAGGTGAATGAGTATGAAGTTCCAAATCTGAGTAGAGCAATCTAATCCAAATAGCTTCTTGTGTAGCATTTGCTAATCCCCTGTATTCTTTTTCTATTGAAGATATAGAAATAGTTGGTTGCTTCTTTGAGGACCATGAGATGGGCTTATCACCTCCAAAAGATAAATATCTAGAAATACTGCTTTTGTGATCCTTACATCCTACACAATCTGCATCTAAGTAAAACTTTATATCCAAATCTGATGTATATGGGAAGTAAAGTCCTTGGTTTTGAGTACCTTTGAGATACTTCAAGATTCTTTTAGCAGCTTCCAAGTGAGATACTCTAGGTTTATGCATGAATTGGCTTAGAACACTTACCCCATAACATATCTTAATCCTTGTTAAGGTTGCATAGTTTAGACTTCCAGCTATGCTTTGATAATTTGCAATGTCTGCATGCAAATCACCTTCATGAGCACTCAATTTATGATTTACCTCCATCGGGGTGCTAGCTGCTTTTGCATTTTCCAGGTGAAACTTCTTCAACATTCCTGCATATATTTCCTTTGAGTGATGTAAATTCCAGAGTTAGTGTATACTAACTCAAGTCCAAGAAAATACTTCAAAATAACTAGGGCACTGATCTTGAACTCTTGCATCATCTAGTTTTTTATTTTTTTAATGTCATTGGCATCACTAACTATAATAATGATGTCATCAATATACACACATAAATATATCATGTTTGAATTACTTCTCTTGACAAATAGAGAAGAGTTTTCCTTGCTCATCATGAGACCTTGGTCTTGAAGATAGGTGGCTAACCTATGGTTCCATGCCCTACGTGCTTGCTTCAAACCATAAAGAGCTTTGTTAAATTTTCTTCATAGCCAGGAGGTTGATCCATGTAAATCTCCTCTGAAATCCAGCCATTGACAAAGATATTTCTTATATCTAGTTGATACATAAGACAATTTCTAGATGTTGACACACTTACCAATACTCTGATGGTTCGCATCTTAGCCATAGGTGAGAAAGTTTCTTCATAATCTACTCCTTGGGTTTGTGTAAAACTCTTAACCACAAGCCTAGCTTTATACCTGTTTATTGATCCATCTGAGTACCTTTTAATTTTGTAAATCTATCTAGAACCAATTACCTTCATTGATGGTCTCTTGGCTACTAGCTCCCAACTGTCATTCTCTTGGAGTGCTTCTAGTTCTTCATCCATAGATTCTTTCCATTATGCTTTGGTACTTGCTTCTTCATATGAAGAAGGTTCCTTTAGTGATGAATCCTTGGCAAGATAAATAGAATTCTTAGTGATTAATGAAGTATCATACCCATATCTGATTGGCTTCTTACTCTCTCTTTGTGATCTCCTTATGGCTTGGTTGGATGACTCAAGTATGTCTTCCAACATTTTCATTTTGGCCTTGCCTTTTGATTTCCATGCTTTGAACTCCTCCAAGTTGATGGTGTCCTCATCATCTGATTTGATGTCTTCAATTGTGCTTTGCTCCTCCTTGGTGGGGCTTGGAAATTCTTCTTCCAAGTCATATGGAAATTTGACCTTCCTAATTCACTTTCAAACCAAGAATCATTCTCATCAAACACAACATCTCTACTGATCATAAATCTTTTATTCGGATGATAAAACATATATCCTTTTTTATTTATATCGTACCCTATGAAGGTGCATTTCTCTGCCTTAGGGTCTAACTTACCTCTGATTTGAGATGGAACATGCACATAAGCAACACAACCAAATATTCTGCAATGTTCAAGTGATGGCCTCCTATCATGCCATGCCTCATAGGGGGTCACCCCATCAAGGGATTTAGAACATAACCTGTTAATAAGATAAGTGGCAATAGAAACACTTTCTGCCCACAAGTAATTAAGCAAATTCTTTTCATTAAGCATTGATCTAGGTGCTTCCACAATCAATCTATTTTTGCTCTCTACTACTCCATTTTGCTTACGAGTATATCTAGTAGTAATTGTTGATGACATGATTGCTCCTACTTCATCTACATTTGTATCCGCATGAATGCATCTCTATTTTGTATCCATGAGGCACTCCATTTCTAGTCTATTTCCATTTTGTATTGTATTTCCTTTGTATTTGGGTACCTTGCCATATGCTTCTACCAGTTGTATTCATTCTCATTTTAGGAGACCTATCCCACATATGATGTAATTTTGAGAGCCCCTTCCAAATCTATATAAGGAGGGCCTCGCCCCTCATTTGTACTTGGTTAGAAGCTTGAGGAGCCTACTCCATGCTCTTGGCATGCTCATTTCTAATCCACATGAGTTTATCCATTTCATATTCTACTCATTTTGTGTCTCACACATTCTTTGTTTTGTGAGAGTACTTTACTTTTCATCTTGCTTCCGCATGCGTACTCTCTACAATAATAACCCTTTTGATACCTCTGTCCTACAAAAATGCATAAAATGCATTGGATTCTCCATATGAACTTATCCTCTTCAAACTCTTTTCTATTTGGTTTTCCACAAATGCAAGATAATTTTTGAAACAGTTGAACACTTCATGTTTATGTTTCATGGAATACAAGATGGTCCATCTATTGAAATCATCAATAAATGACACATAGTACCATGAGCCTGAAATTGAAGGATCCTTGCTTGGCTCCCACACATCTGTGTGGACAGGTTCCAAATAATCCTTATGCATATAACCTTTCTTTGTAAAGGGTAACCTATGTGATTTACCAAAATGACATGCACCACATTTATAGATCATATGTTGCTTGGATACATTAGGTATCCCAAGACACATTGATCTCTACATATCTACTTCAATGTTCTATCACCAATGTGCCCTAATCTTTTGTGCCATATCTCTAATTGTAAAGTGCAATGTTTCTAGTGTCCTCAAGTTCATATGTAAATAATCTACATGTTTTCTCTCCCTTTGCAATCCTTTTGAATCCATGTTGGGAGTCCTCTACAAAACCTCCAAATTTATTAAACCTAATGTGCAAACCCTTTTCCACTACCTCTCTAACACTCATCAAATTCTTTGTGATAGTAGGTACATAAAGGACTCTACTCAACATATTCCTATTCCCATCAGGAGTTTTTACATTTCCTACCTTAACAACTTAATGCTTGATATCATCACCTCTCTCCACTTCATGCTTTCCTTTGGGCTCCTCAACATCACAAAGGAGAACTACATTGCCTGTTACATGGTTTGAACAACCTGAGTCCATATAGAAGAGGTGGTCATCATTCATACCTTGTTTTGAAGTCATGTTCATAATGAGAAGAGAATCCTCTTGATCCTCTATATAGTTGTTGAAGTCTTTTCTTGATTTGTATCCTCTTGATAATTGTTGTTGTATCCTTGATCATGGTTGAACCTTCCTCTTGATTGTGAGTAGCCACCTCTTTGAAATCCTCTTCCTCTCTAGTTCTTGAAGTTCCTATAGCACTCATTTGTTGTCTGATTAGAGAGTCCACATATATTGCATGGAGAAGAGTTGAAAGTTCTCCCGCTACCTTACTTACCTCCTGTGCCCCTTCTTCTTGAGTTCCTACCTCTCATGTGCATAGTTAGCTTGAGAACTAATACCTTCATCTTCAACTTTCTCGCTCTTTCATTTATCCTTATACTTTCCTTTATCTGTATAGAGGGTAGAAGAATTGTTACCTCTTGATGGTTCTCCATTTTTGTTGAGCTTGGCTTCATGGGAAAAGAGTTGCCCCATGAGGGTGGTAAGATCAGGGATTTTCATATCCATATAAAGATACATGGTACTTGTGAAGGATTCCCACTTATCATCTACCTTCATGCCATTGATTATTTGCCTCACTATTGTCACGAGCAAGGAGATAAGGAAGAGAGCTCACACACATACTCTCACTCTCAAGGAGAAGCACACACACAAATTGAGGCAAGGAAAAATAATCTTCTTCTTCTTCTTCTTCTTCTATTACATAAAAAGGAATGTACAAGAATGACCTAAAAAACAAGAATACAACAAGTGAAATATATAAAGATTAGTATGTAAGGAAAAACCTAATGTCTGCAAATGAGTGAGTTGGAAAGAAAAAAATGTTCCATCACTCTCAGTATATAAATCTAGTACAACTCAATGAAGTATTCCTGACATATACCGGTGTGACGACTACACATGTCATAGAAATGAGAAACTGATACGTATCATCTTGGATCATCACATGTTGAGCGTGATATCTCATCACTCCCCCTCAAGTGCAATGTCATGTTTCGTAATCCAAGCATCTTTTGAAACTTCTTTAACTTCTCTGTTCCAAGTGCTTTAGTGAAAATATTAGTAACCTGCTCATCTGCTCTCACATAAACAAGATCAATATCACTTGCTAATACCTTCTCGCTGATGAAGTGATAATGTACCTCAATATGCTTTGTTCTAGCATGAAAAACAGGGTTCCGTGCTAACTGTATACTACTAAGATTATCACAATAGATAGTGATAGGCTTTTGCACTTCCACACCTAAATCTGCAATTACATAACCTAAAAGTGCACTTTTTAGGAGGACAATGTTCTTCAAAGTTTCAAAATCTTATAGAATAGAGTATGGAAATTTAATGTCAAGTACGATTATGATCTTTTCAAGTATAAAATAACATATGTACTTAACCTAGTGATAAAGTATAAAGAATGGGATGGGTGATGCCCTCATAGCCATGAGTGCATTTGAGATAGTATTCTGTCAGAGAATCTCTAGAGCCTTGTAAAAGAATCCACTCAAGTTAACTTGAGTTTAACTAGAGTCCACTAAGACTTGATTGGAGATAAATATGAAAAATCCCAAGAGTAGATGCTAATCATGGCTGCTCATATGATTGTCGGGGTCACACATGAAAAATTACTAGCCCCACTTTGATATTAATCATAGTCCTCAAAGTTATATAATAGATGGTTGGGTGTAGATTTTCAGGTCATTTCTCAAGAGTGTGGGAGGACTTGTTAATAGAGGTGTATTAGTCCACCACTGTAGCAAAATCCCTTGTACGGATTCATATAAAGGTGATCATGAAGATATCCTTAGGTTAACAATGTCTCTTCCCTATGGAGGTAAGGGGGATGAGTAGTACAAAGTAAACTTCATGTGACATTAAGAAGAGTGATGTTTTGTTTCTTGACAATCCCATTTTTTTTGGGATATGTTTGGGATATTAAGATGATGTGAGATGCCCTTATTTTGCTAAAATCAATTAGATATCCTTTAGGTATATTCATGCCTTTTTTTATCTAGATTGATTTTATAAGAGGAGAATGTTAGCTTTCAATGGAGGAGCAACAAAGCCCTAGATAGTTCAAAACAATGGAAATATCTTTATGATGTAAATAAGACACGACCATAAACCTTGTAAAGACATCAGTGGAAATGATGAAATAGGGTGCCATGTGAGGAAAGAAATTAACATTCAAAAACACAATTCAAAATGGATTAATTGCGAAAGGAAATCAATGGCCATGGATTGAGATGGAAACTTGAGATGAGAGAGGTTTCCATAGAGGTATCCTTCTCAATTGGTGGTCATAGAAGGGATTTACAAAGGCAATTGTATTGGGATAGCGTGCATGTAGGGGCTAGACTGGGATGGCTGAGGCAATAATTCCACAACAATAGAGTTGAAGGATCAAATCCATGATAAGAGAGGAACATGCCCATTGGTTCTAATCAATTCTACTAAGAGGCTATGGTCTTCCGATTTTGGGATG
Source organism: Ceratopteris richardii (assembly GCA_020310875.1). Lineage (NCBI taxonomy): Eukaryota > Viridiplantae > Streptophyta > Polypodiopsida > Polypodiales > Pteridaceae > Ceratopteris > Ceratopteris richardii. The sequence continues at coordinate 36,762,427 of CM035433.1, forward strand.
TATGATATATGAATTTCCCACTTTTGTAATAACTAATTAATAATCCAAGAGGAGGTTATAAATAAAAATAAATTTTTATTAATATAGAGAATCAAGGAAGCTGACTAAAATCAAGTTTTAGCAATTATTTTTAATCAGCTAAAAATATAGTAACAAAAGAGAGACTACAAGAACAAACAAAGATGTAGATGAGGCTAGAAGGCCTTACCCCCCAGCCCAAGGAATGAGGCTACAAGAACAAGGAGAGCTACTTGAAAACAATAAGGCACTTTCTGATGGTTTCATGCCCTTGTGCTAGAGCCACTTTCTTTTAATCTTGTTGCTCTCTATGATAGAGATTCTATGGTGCTCAAAAAGGGGGGTGGAGGGGAGAACTCTTGAATTTTTCAATCCATCTAGCCAAAAATACCAAGGAGGACTCAACGGACTATTCTTGATGTGGGTATGGGCTATCAAAGACGACATCACTCCCTCCTAATTTTTTAAAGGGCCCTACTTCTGATTGCCTTGTAAAAGGTACATGAGCAACCAATCACCTCCCCAACCACGGCTTCTTTCCAATCCATCATCTTGTCCAACTTAAGATGCATGCATGAAATGAGACAAATTGACATGATATCTATAAACAACAACTTAAGAACACCAAACCAAGTTTATAAGCCCACCTCATCATAGATTCTCGATGAAACAATTTCCCTTAATCCCTCCAAGTCCTCCAATAGTGCAACTAATCCATGATGATATCCATAAGCCTCCTCTTCTCGTGTCGGAGGAAGAAGCACTACGAACTCCTACAGCAAATATGCAAAATGTTAGATGAGCATACATGACATGCTTAACACAAGCAAATTTAATCATAAAAAAGATACATACAAACTCGTGATGCATAGTGTCATACCCATCGCTACCCAAATATGATGCTTTGACCATATCTAGACATGTGGGTCTCACATCTCAATGCAAACGATATCAGTCAAGAGTCTACTTCTGCTCATCTCGGATCATATCCCACTCCTTAGTGTCTAACCATACATGCTTTGGTAAGTCTACTTTGAAAGTTTCATGAGCCTCTCATTGTTGATCCGACATCATCTCATGTGTGGTGTGCTCAACCCACTATGAGCTAACAACAAGGTGCTACAGGTGCTCATTGGTACTTCTGATAGATCGACTATGTGATATAATTTTTTCGATCATTCTCCTTTTCAATCCATTTCACCATGAAAGAGTGTCCAAACTGTATGGATCATAGCTATCATGTCCGTGATACATGGCCTTTCCAGTCGCATCCATCATTAGAGCTCCATCACGTATACGATACACCTTGGAGTCATCATGGTCATGAGCACCCTAAGGTGTATGTGATGTACCATGTGGCATATCTCCATCTGAGGTACTTGCTCTAGGAGTACAAGTGGGAGATACAACATCTATCACAATACCTTCATAACATATACCTCCTCCAAAGGCATTTCTAGATCCACCTCTAGAACGTGCTCCTCTATATTGTGAACTTGACTGATGGGATGGAGAAGATGGGCCAGCTTTTCCATCACATTGTGGTGTCCAATGCATACATTGACTATTGGAGCCACTAGGGGATGGCTAAGGGGGTGGTTGTGGTGAAGTTGTAAAGTGATGAGTACCTCCGACGGGAGTAGTCCCGTTAAAGGGAGTACCTCTAGTGGTACTCCTGCCAAAGAGAGTACCTCTGGTGGGAGTAGCCCCACCAAAGGGAGTGGTGTTGAGGGGAGTGCAGCTAGTCAGAGTAAGGCTAGGGGTAGTCCTACTATGAGCGATCCAGTACATTGATACTATAGACATATAAGCAAGAGGTGCTTGAGATACAAAGTCCATAAATTGCTCCTCTATCGTCGAGTTTGGAGTGACCACTGGACTCTCTCCCATCCTGTTGTGCATTAGAAAACTCAAATAATTAGAATACGATAATATTGGTAATATAGAAAAATTATAATGTACAAAAAACATATCAAAATAAATAAATGAAGATTAGTACGTAAAAGTGTTTACTTCGTAAATCCTCTATTCTAGCATCCCCTTGGATATTTGATGTGTAGAGGAATCTATCTCTACATTAGGGACTTCTAAATCTCTTGGTGTTGCTATCCCTTCTTGATCATCATCCTTGTACAACATATCATATGTTACTTCATTGTGTACCTCATCTTCTTCAAAGACCTCTTCATCTCGAAAAATGATCTCTTCCTCCTCAAGTATTGAATCCACTTGAGTCCACTAAGGATGGAATTTCTTCTACATCGATGTCCTCATAAATTTTTGTGCTACATGGAGAGACTTGTAAAACAAATAGCCACTCTGGTTCTTTTGAATCTGGCATAAAGAAAACACGTTCATAGTGCCCGAGAAGTATAAATGTATCTCTCTCATCTAACCATAGCTTTTAGCTTCAAGATATCTTGGATCCCTCCATAATTCTTGAACTAGCCCTCTTTATCATTCTCGTCTCTTACACTAGCTCTACAGTTTAGGAGAACATTCCCTATCACCCCACTATTAAAAGTAGACCTGTTTTTGTCCATTCGTGCGATCCGAAAGTGTCGTCCATGAGACCATAGTGCACCGTATTAATAGTAATCCCAATCACACCACCTTGCAAGTTCCTCTTCCGTTTCAGATATATCCTTACCCGCTCCCTTTGATTGTGAAATGGATGTCTCTAGCACTAAAAACCCTTGAACCCTATTTTTTATATATTTAACTATATATATGTAAAAACCGTAAAAATCCTAAAGACCTATTTTTTACATATTTAATTATATGTATCTCACATATTCTAAATTTTCCCTAATTTTTACATACATTTAATTAGAATATCTACGTATTCTAATTTTTTCCTAATTTCTACATATATTTAATTAGATTATATACATATTCTAATTTTTATCCTAAGTTTTACACACACACACACACGCATATATTAATAGTAATCCTAAAATTTTATTTTTAAATATTTAACTATATATATTTATTTTATTCAAAAACCTTGATTTCATATATATTTGTATATGTTTGTTTGTATGTAAAAATCCTAAAACCCTATTTTGTATATATTTAATTATATATATGTAAAAATAATACAAAATCCTAAAGATCTATTTTTGTATATATATATATATATATATATACATATATATATATATATATATATATATATATATATATATATATATATATATATATATATATATATATATATATATATATATATATATATTCAATTCAAATATCCAAATTTCTTATATATGTAATTATATATAATACATTTTATTATATATCTAATTTTTTCTCCTAATTTTTATTTGATTATACATATATTAATAATAAACCTAAAACTTTATTTTTTTTAAATATTTAGTTATATTTAGTTTCATTCAAAAACCCTAAAACCATAATCCCAAAGACCTAGACCTAAAACATATATATGTGTGTATGCTTGCATTTATGTATGTATACGTGTATATGTATTATGTGTGTATATGTGTATACATGTGTAAAAACCCTAAAACTCTAATCCTAAAGAGCTAGACCTAAAACATGTATATGTCTATGCATATATATATATATATATATATATATATATATATATATATATATATATATATATATATATATATATATATATATATATATATATATATATATATATATATATATATATATATATATATATATATATATATATATATATATATATATATGTGTGTGTGTGTGTGTGTGTGTGTGTGTGTGTGTGTGTGTGTATTTTTATAGATGTGTATGCATGTGTAAAAACCCTAAAACCCTAATCCTTAAGACCTAGACCTAAAACATGAATATGTGTGTATGTGTCTATGCATGTGTATATATATGTCTATGTGTGTATTCTGTGTGTATATGTGTAAATATATGTATGCATGTGTAAAAACCCTAGAACCCGAATCCTAAAGTCCTAGACCTAAAACATATATATGTGTGTATGCATGTGTATATATATGTGTATGTGTAGATGTGAATATATGTGTATGCATGTGTAAAAACCCTAAAACCCTATTCCTAAAGATCTAGACCTAAAACATGTATATGTGTGTATGCATGTGTATTTATATGTGTATGTGTAACTGTATTATGTGTGTATATGTGTGTATATATGTATGCATGTGTAAAAGCCCAAAAACCCTTATCCTAAGGACCTATACCTAAGATATGTATATGTGTGTATGCATGTGTATATATATGTGTATGTGTATATGTATTATGTGTGTATATGTGTATGTGTGTATGTATGTAGAAGCCCAAACCCCTAATCTGAAAACCCTAAGCCTAAAACATGTATATGTATGCATGTGTAAAAGCTCTAAAACCCTAATCCCAAAGACCTATACCTAAAACATATATATGTGTGTATGCATGTGTATATACATGTGTATGTGTATATGTATTATCTGTGTATATGTGTATGCATGTGTACAGACCCTAAAACCCTATTGTTAAAGACCTAGATCTAAAACATGTATATCTGTGTACGCATGTGTACATATGTGTATGTGTGTATGTATTATGTGTGCATATGTGTATATATATGTGTGCATATGTGTATATATATATCTATGCATGTGTGAAAACCCTAAAACCCTAATCCTAAAGACGTACAACTAAAACATGTATATGTGTATGCATGTGCATATGTGTATGTGTATATGTATTATGTGTTTATATGTGTTTCTGTATATGTATGTAAATGCCTTAAACCCTAATCCTTAAACCCTAACCCTAAAACATGCATATGTGATGTATGTATGTGTATGTGCATGAATGCATGTGTGTACATATATGTATGTGCATATGTGTGTATGCATATTTGTATGTATGTAAGAAAACTCAAGCCCTAATTCCAAAAACCTAGACCTAAAACATGTATGTATATGTGTGTGTATGTGTATATTTGTGTATGCATATGTGTGTATGTATATGTGTGTATGCATATGTGTGTATATATATATATATCAATGCACATGCATGTGTGTATGTATACATGTTTGTGTGTACATGTGTGTATGTATATGTGTGTATCCATGCATGAATATGCATGTGTATGTAATATGTATGGGAGTGTGTGTATATGTGTGTGTCTATGTGTGAAAAAGTGTGTGCATGAATATGTGTGTGTGTATGCATATGTGTCCCTCTTATATGTGTATGCATGTGACAACATATGTGTATGCATGTGTATGTATGTGTGTGTGTATGTCTATGCATGTGAGAGTGTATGTTATATATGCATATGCATGTGTATCTATATGTGTATGGATGTGTGTGCACGTATGTGTGTGTATGTATGTATGCATATCTCTCTTTCATCTCTCTGTCTTTCTCTCTTCCTTTATCTCTCTTTTTAATAAAGAACAAAAGAATCACTTACATGTATGTGTGTGTGTATGTATCTCTATCTTTCTCTCTTTCACTCTCTTATTCTCTCTCTATTTCTCTCTCTCTCTCTCTTTCATCTCTTTGTTCTCTCTCTCTCTCTATCATTCATCTCTCTCTAGATCTCTTTATTTCTCTTCTCTTTCATCTCTCTCTCTCTCTCTCTTTCTCTCTCTCCCTCTCTCTCTCTCTTTCTCTCTCTATCTCTATTTTTAATAGAGAAAAAATAGTCACTTACATCAATGTAATTCTTCGGATCACTATCATCAAAGATTAATCAACGTCTCTTATTAAATTCCAAATAACTGACACCAAAAATTTCTTACAAAGCCGAAGAAAAGAGCAATTAGAAGAAAGAAAAGATAGGGAAAGATAAAGGGTGAATCAATATGTGCATCCCTTACCAAGATGTGAGATTTAGAGAATGAGAGAGATGTGGGAAGAGAGAGAGAGAGATCAATGTGTTTGTGAAGGTACATAAGACGATCACAATGCACGTGGATGAGCACGCAAGATGAGGTGACCAACGTGCAGACATTGGTCACCAGATGGGGGACGATGCACTTTCCACAGGGGTGTGTGATCCAACCCCATGCCACTCTCCCCTTTTAGACCTTCTTATCTTCCCGAAAAAGTGTACCCTTATGGGAATCCTTTGTTCCTAATTCTAGTATGATGGAATTACTTCCTTTGTAAACCGTTACTCCCAAGATTTATTGAGAGAGATCCAAGATGATAAATGGGCAAAGGAGAGCCAGAATCCTTCTCCTATTTGAGAAGTAAATGATCTTCATGATCAATTCACTGAGGACATTTCCAATATATATTGGGATCAAGAGTTGACATATGATCCAATGAAAGACTAGAATTTCAATCCAAATTTTTATACAAATTCCCACACTTCACTTGCCCTTGGGTGTCTAGGACTATTCAGATTACAACCCCCACAATCATGGTTAGAAATGATGAATGAGTCCTACCTAAGAACGCCAAAGTTATCAAGAATACTAAACTGTAGTGCCATCTCACTTTAAAGGAGCTATTGAAAGTAAAACTTTAGTTATGGAAGTAGGTGTCTCTAAAAAACTACCAAAATTAGCTACTCCCACTCTTAGGTAGGATCCGAAAAGATAGTGTGAGAGATACCTATAGATAAGATAGGAAATATGAGCAAAGGAGAAGAAGGGAATACATATCTACCTAACACATAGCTAAGGTATACGACAAAGGCAATCATAGATCTTGGAGCAAGATTTGTTATTTCCACCAATTCCTTATGGAAATTCTGGGGCAACCTAACTTTAAGGTTAACTAGGATGAAGTTGCAGACGATAGAAAGACCTATAGAAAAGCCCCTAGGATTGCTAGAAGAGATAAATCTCACTATATGTGGTGTAGAATTTGAAAAACACCTTTAACATATGCAATTTTGGAAAGAATCATGTCTTTGAGACGATTTTATTTAGATCTTTTATGAGCTACCTGAAGATAGTACAAAATTTGGGAACCACCTTCTTGTACTTATACCATTTAGGTCTCACCACTAAATTCAATCTCAAAGAATATTCTCACTTGGATGTACCACCGCTGCAATGAAACCTAATGAATAGAGCATTAGATGAGATGTAATCAGACCCCTCCTCGATGCATGAGGAATGCACCTCTGGATGTGTAATGTTGTAGTGTGAGAAGATACGAGACTAGATTCTGGAAACTTAGGTGCTAACAATAACCCTAGATCAACCAAAGACCTAGCCTTTGCACCTACGATCTTTTGTGATGAAGAATTTGATCCCCATGGTTGGTAAAAAATTTTAGCCATGATGGGCATAATTATGAATGAGGAACAATGGAAACGCCATTGTGATGAAGATGGCTATGAGATCTCAGTATTCATGATAGAACCTCTTAGGAATGGCACTATCCTTGAAGAATGTGAGCTTAGTACATCTGTGTTGATTGAAGTTAGTGTTTAGGATTAAGAATTCATCATAATGAAGGCCCTTTGTGCTTAGGAAGAAGACTACTTGCTCTTAGTAGATATCAAGAACTCACAAACAAGAAGAGTGCAAGCATGAAGTGATGTCAACTACTCAAATGTAGGCCAAGAGTGAAAAGAAGAAACAAAAGAAACAATCTCCCACACAAGAATCAATAGAACATTTATTTGAAGTGCTAGAGAATTTCAAGAAATATGAGATAGAAGATTGAAATATTATGGTGGAAATACCTAAATGAGTAGCTATCATAACAAAAGCATATGATAATAAAGAAAGTTAGCATTGCCACCATACGACAAAGATATCTACTTCCTACCAATGATCACCTATTCAAACGAGTAGCAAGCAAACAATTTCATAACTCCCTTGATGGTTTTTAACGTTACAATCAAGTAGTTGTTACCCCAAAAGATCAATATAGGATGGCTTTTACGATAGAATAGGGTATCTTTGCCTTTTGCATAATGCCATTTGGGCTCACCAATGAACTTTCTATGTTTCAAAAGTCTCTTATTCCATGTGTTTAAGGATTTCTTGAGGAAGAACCTAGAGGTCTATGTGGATGATCTGTGTGGCCATTCCCATATCAGACAAACCCACATCCAAGATCTCAAATAGATATTTGAAAAATGCCCACAACAACAAGTATGCCTGAACCCTAAAAAATATATATTTTCATGGTCAAGAAGGGAAGTATTTTTTATCATATTGCATCAAAGAATGGAATCTCAAGATATAAGGATACAATGAGAGCCATTGCAGAACTACTTAGACCTAATATAGATAAGGAAGTACAAGATTTTTTGGGTCATTGTGGGTTATGGATGATTTATCCAGATGTATTCTATAATCAAAAGAATTCTCTACAACCTCTTGACTATTTTTTTTGGGATTTAAAAATGTGAAACATCTTTCAATGAGCTAAAAATATGATTGTGTCTGGAACCAATCATAACAATGCAAGATTGGAATAATACATTTCATGTTGATGGAGATGCTTCCAATTTTACTATTGGGTGTGTGCTAGCACAACCAAGAGTGGAAAGGACCATTTATATTCCCATTGTCTATGCAAGTAGACAATTGAATGGACTAGAAAAAATTATACAAGTAAAAAAAGATAAGGATTATGCATGGCATATGTGGTTAAGAAATTTAGAAATTATTTGCTTGCAAATAATTTTATATTCTTTACCTACCATTAGTTATTACTCAACCTAGTAAACAATCCTTGCAATACAAGTAGATTATTAAGATGGGTTTCTCATACTAATGGAATAAGATTTTGAAGTAGTAGTTAGGAAGGGTAAGACTCACCTTAGGATGGATCACCTTTCAAGAATCACTACAAGAGAATCACCAGAAGGAGTGTTAGACAAAATCCTTGATGCTTATTTGTTCAACTTGGAAGGAGTCCTTGAGTGGGATAAAACACGTGCCAATTCTAACATTTGGACCTAAGAATCCATTAACTAGAGCAAAGGATGAATAAATTGTCAAATCTTAGAAATATTGTGTACTAACATGAAGCATTTTCAAGAAACCCGATAACAAAATCCTGACTTGTTGTGTTGAATTCTATGTGGTTCCAAGTAGCATATGTAGATGCATTAGGGTAACACAAGTCTAGACATAGAATCCTATAGAATCTAGAAATAAAAGGCATATATTGGCCAATACTTGAAGCAAATTTCTATAGGCTATTCAAGGATTGTCCAAATTGTATTTTATAGACCACATGTTGAGCATGCTACTTTATATCAAGCATCATCAATACCAGATTGGAGCAATCTTGTGGTTGAATTTCTAAGGAAAAAAACATTCCCTCCATAGATGGCCTAAGCACAAAGAATAAGTCTAGACCATGAGCTTCAAGAATACATGCTCATTGGTGAAAATTTGTAGATAAATGTGTGCAAGAAATATCTGAGACTGTGTACATGAGGTCAAACACTTAAAGATCTTAGAGACTCCATACCAAGGTATTCTAAGAAGACACTTTGGCCCAAATCAAGTGATCAAGGTGATTTGGTTTTCAGGTCCTTGACGGCCTAACCTCCACATTGTTGAAAGTGTGAACTATGCAAGTTCAAGGTGGACAAAGGGGTCAAAACTTCTTAATATGGACAAAATTCATGACTTAGATCACTTAGGGTGATCTCATGGTCTGACAAGGTCTAGCAAGGGAGTCTGTAAGCCGCCGGATTGGCAAAGGTAAAATCTGACTCTTAACGAACCAAAAGGTCGTTGCGTAAATGATGTAACCTTGATTGATGTTGTAACCTTTATATAAATCAATGAAAAAAGACGCTTCGGGGACGACCAGAGGAGTCGCCAGACTGTTCGTCTCGTTGATGATGTCTGTGTAGTTTCCATGGTGTATTTGAGAACTCTGAGTTATTTTGTATCTTCCTGTTCTATTTGATTATCTGTATCTGTGTGTTACAGGTAGTGTTACGGTAATGATACATTAAGCGAAGTATTGAATCACTATTTCTGTAAGTGGTTTTCTGTAAGTCTGCGTTACAGTAGCATTCACTTTGTATGTTGATTACTGAGAAGTTTTAATCTATGTATGAGTCGATACTCTGTGAGTGAGTGAGTGAGTGAACCAGAATAGTAAGTCTGTAACGAACAATTTTGAGTGTTGTCTGTTAGTAAGTCTGTTAGCAGAGTTGATGAACAAACTGTTATGTTAGTGAGTGAGTTAAGCGAGTTGATTTGGGAAAATCAAGTATAGGGCCTCTGTTTAACAGACCCCTTCCACTCCCAAGAACCCGAATAGATGTGTAAACGTGTCTCTGACGGCGAGACCCGCGTTTAACACTGGCGCCGTCTGTGGGAAAGTGGCACCAAATTGTTGCAAAGCGATTATCAGAAAGTGGCACCAGAGCATTGTAAATTGATTGTGAGAAAATGGTCATAGATTGTGAATCGACGAGTAGTACGCAAAGTATTGCAAACGTGATATATGCTGGTTACTCATTCCAGTGTAACGTACCCGATGTATAGGAGAAATGAACAATATTGGGTGATACCTAATTTGCTAAGGACGCCCCCAGGAGCTAGAAGCGCAGATAAGTTTAACCTAGTTGTCAAGGAAGAGAAGAACGTTAGTAGTGATTCCGGTAATATTTCGGTGGAACGTACTGCAATTTCGGCAGATTTCGGTGCAATTTCAGCACAATTTGTCGAAGATATAGTAACTCCAGAGTCCACTAGGCTGTAGTATGTAGTTAACTTAACACCATCTGGACAAGATTCAAATTTGTTTGAGGATAAAAGCATGTTGGCCAAAGAAATCAGTGAAGGTGAAAAAATACCTTGTTTTGGTGAAATTTTGACAAATTCCGATGATATTTCGGTTCCAGTTACAGAGAGTTCACAGTCTCCCGGTGACGGTTTACCATTTCCTGGTGAATCTTCATTCTAGTCACCACTATTCAGAGTAAGCTTCCCTACATTTGATATCAAGGAGGAAGGTAGCTTATTCGAAGCTAAAATCCGAAAGAGACTGAATGATATTATCAAGCCGGAGATTGCAGAGGCTGACGATACAGATTCCGACGATCAAGAAATTCAACCTCGGAACTCAAGAGATAGTAACAATACAACAGTAAGCACCATGAGTGGGCAACAACAACAACAACAACAGCAGCAGCAACAACAACAACATCTACTTCCACCTCGTTCGGTTCCGACAGGAGTTACTTACACAAAATTCGGTGGATTTCCAGGTGATGATCCTGATGCTCATGTACGAACTTTTGAAATTAGTTATGGAGTACTTAATCATCCACCCGATCCGGCGTACAAGGCCATAGTATTCCAGCCAACACTAGTTAATGAAGCCGCCAGGTGGCTTACCGAATATGATATCAACCATTTCGGTACCTATGAAGCAATAAGAGATGCGTTTCTGCAAAGATTCCAGCTAAAGAAGAACCCTGTCGAAATTTTTTATTACCTGCAAAACAATAGAGAGAAGCTGAATCAAACAGTGCAGGAATATGCCACCCTATTCAAAACTCATTTGAGACAACTACCGCCGGCCCATGCAAACCTGTCGGATGATGTCATCACGTAGTGGTTTATTAATGGTTTGATTCCCCAACTCCGACAGATTATGATCATTCGTTGTGTGGGAGCTATGACGCTAGATGCGGTTATTGCAATGGCCCTGCAGCTCGAGAATAAGGTTGGAGGTTTTACCGAAGATTTGGAGTGCTTAAAATCTAGTAAAAATATTGCAAAAGATCCGACTAGACAAATGTACTGCACCACGTGCAAGAATCCAAGGCATACCAATGCCACTTGTGCACTTAATCAGATGTACTGCGCTATCTACAATACAAATGGACATTCCACCAAAAATTGTGCCTATAACACCAAAGTGCAGGGAACAACAACAGTAAATGCAATTATAGAAGAACCAGGACAGCCTGCCACCCACTATGTACCACCTCAGAGGAGAAATAATCAGCAGCAAGTATACAGAAATTATAGAGGACAGAGGAATACCAACTATAATGGAAATCATTCGCAGACAGGAACATCAAAAGAAGGTAATGCCTTGCCACCACCTCGCTGTCATTTTTGCGGTGAGTTTGATCACATCAGAAGATTCTGTAAAGATGCAGCCGAATATGATCAGAGGAAAAAAGAGCGTCAGAACCCGATGAAAAATATGGTTCATATCATACCATTAGAAATAAAGCCGCAGTAGTTCAGACCCGATCCGTAAGACACTGCAACCGACAGCTAAAGTATTTGAACCAGGTATTCGTGAGCAACAAAGAATGTATGACAAAGCTAGTCAGTGGACCACCACAGAACCTCCAGTGTTCCCAGATCCAATTCCGGTGACACAAGTTCCGATGCCAAAGGAAATTGCACAGGAGCAAGAGTTAGTCCCAGTAACCGATGCATCGCATCCATTACTCTTCCTCTTGGACAGTTAGTGGCAGTAGTACCAGGAGTTCGGCAACAATTCCAGCAGCAGTTCAGTTATGCGTCTTCCTGCATTTCGGCAATAGCGACAGTACAAACGAAAACTGACTCTACGGTGGATCATTCGGTCCCTTTAATTATGGTATGGTACAAAAATCATAAGATTACTCAAGTACTAATTGATGGTGGATCTGGTGTAAACATAGCTACTGTAGCACTTTGTAAAAAGTTAGGCTGGACCGAAATTGAACCTGTCCAGTTTTTTGTTAGAATGGCCGACCAATCCAGAGTCCACCCAGTAGGACTTGTACGGAATGTCCCAATCACTTTGCAGCGTACAATTTTTAAGATGACTTTCGTAGTTTTGGAACTACCGGAGTCTAGTCTTGATTATAATCTTCTTTTCGACCGTCCTTGGTTGAAACAAGCTAAGGTTATACATGATTGGTCTGCACAGGAAATCACTTTCAAGGACAATAACCGAAAATATATTGTAAAATTAGATGCTATTCAGCCCTGTGAACTACATGCTAGACCATATGTAGCAGAACCGTTCCATATGCTAGATGGGTTATCCGATGATAAAGAAGAAGAATTTTTAAAGAATAACATTGATTTGATTTCCTTGGGAACTGTCGACTTACAATCTGTTGTAGATACCTGGAATCCGGCAGTTTGTACGGTGGTGCCTGTGACCGAAGAAGTGAGACAGAGGATACTACTGCTAAGGATGAAGCTACTATACAGCAACTTTTGAAGTCAGTCGATGATTTTGGAAATCCTCGTCAACTCTATGTTCTTGAAGATCAGTTGATAACTTATAATTTAGGAGATGAAGTAAATCCACGACCTGTCAAGATAAAGGAAGGATTGTCTGAAGCATTTTAAGCAGATTTGATACAACTTATTCGTGAGTTCTCTGATGTTTTTGCATGGGATTATCGTGACATGAAAGGTTTGGACCCTCCCCTCTATCAGCATCGGGTCGTACTTAAACCGGAAGCAAAACCAATTAAACAACCGAGCTACCGGATGAATCCTAACTATGCAGCACACATAAAGGCAGAGCTTGATAGGTTATTGTTAGAGGGCTGCCGAACCAGGACCGATGAGCCCGGACAGGTGCCGTAAAAAGTGGATTCGCGGAAACATTGTAGCAGATTTCTATTTAAAGCGCATAAAGGAAAGCGGTAAAGATGAGTAGTAGTAGTTTTTTTCGGAAGGAGTCTCTGTTCTGTTGGGCAGTGTAGCGAGTAGGGTTAATCACATCTCGAACTGAAGTGTTTGGAAATTGCAAGTATCGTATTGTATTCTGTCTGTCTGTTATATTGAATCAATTTGGGAGATTGCGAGCATCATATTTTGAGACTATGTATGAGATATTGATGAGTACATTGAGTTCTGTTCTATTCTATTCGTATCTAACTATTCTGCTATTCTCCTTGTTGAACCGATTTCCATTCGGTAGTCTTGTGTTGTGAGTCTGTTTGATGATCAGTTCTATACGATTCGGGATCTTTTCTATCGTGAAATAGTGTGTTTGTCATCCTGCGAGAGACTGTGTAAGGTCAAGGTTAATCATCTACATTTAGTATCTTTTCGGTTAAGTGACCAGATTCGATACAATAGTCTGCGTTCACTGAGAATTCGGTTAAGACCTGTATGTGAACAGAAGTATTGGTAAGTTTGTCCATTGCGGTAGGAATTTGTGACTTGAGTCAGTATACGATAAGTTTGGCGTAATCCCGATTATAGTTGTCTGTGTATTATTGTTCGGTGTACTTACCTGTCATATGGAATCGTCATATTGAATAGTATTCAATTACTGAAAAGTGCGTATTCTATTATTTATAAGTCACAACAGGACCTCTGCTCCATTACCATAGCAGATTCAGTCTAAAAGTCCTAATATTCACCGTGCCGAAGAGTGGTCAGTATTCAGACTCACCCACTGTGCTAAGACGTGATGGAGTATTTATGATTGTGTGAAGAATTGGGAAAATAGTACAGGGCCTCTGTCTAACAGACCCCTACCACTCCCAAGAACCCGAGGACCCGATAATACTCTTCCGAAAGTTGGATAGAAGTATTATCGTTTAACATTGGCGATCCTGCTGGGGATGTGGCATTAAGATTGCCTGGTATTTTGTTCGAATTAAATTTTGTTGGATAGACAATAGCAACAGAATCAGATTGTTGCAAGACTGTTCTGTTCGTAATACTATATGATTAGTACGGAAATGCTACATGCCGATTACTCGATCAGGTGAAAAGTATCCCAAGAATCACCAGTTAGGGGTATTAAGAACAACTCTGGGAGGTACTAGTGCAATTAGACCTGACCCAGTTGTCGAAAAAGTGACGAACGATAACACTGATTCCGGTGAGATTACGGTAGAACGTAGTATATCTCTAGAACTGTCTGGTATCACTACGGTGCAGACTGTCGAAAATACAGCAATTTTGGAACCTACCAAGACGCAGTTGGAATCTAGTCTAAAAGTTTTCGGAATAGATTCAGATACGATTAGAAACACTTTAGGGAAGGAAATTAACACAGGCAAATCAACACTGTATCCAGTCACAATTTCGAATCCTTCCGGTGGAATTTCGGTAAGAAAAACACAGTTTTTCGGTGACGATTCAGCAGTTTCGGCTGAATCTTCCGCTCAACTACAACGTTTGGAAGCAAGTCCTCCTACTCTGAATATCAAGGAGGAAGGAAGACTATTTGAAACAGAAATTCGCAATATAGTAAGTAAGCTAATTGCACCGAAAAGTGTGCCATTTGGTGAAACAAATTCCGGTAGTTCAGAAACTCAAAACAGAAATACAGAAGGAGTGTATAATACATTTACGATGAATGAACAACCGCAACGACAGTTAGGTCAACCCAGATCGGCTCCAACGGGAGTAACATACACAAAGTTTAGTGGATTTCCAGGAGATGATCCAGATGCTCACGTACGTACCTTTGAAATCAGTTACGCTGTCCTCAACCATCCACCGAATCCGGCATACAAAGCATTTGTTTTTCAATCTACACTTGTGAATGAAGCAGCAAGATGGCTTACTGAATACGATATTAATCATTTCGGTACTTATGAAGCAGTACGAGACGCTTTTTTGCAGCGATTCAGGCTGAAAAAGAATCCTGCAGAGATCTTTGAGTATTTACAGAACAACAGACAGAAACCAAATCAAACTGTACAAGAGTATGCTACCCTTTTCAGAACAATTTTAAGACAGTTACCCCAGGCTCATGCTAATTTACCAGACGATGTTATTACACAGTGGTTTATCAATGGCTTACTTCCTCAACTTAGGCAAATCATGATTATAAGATGTGTAGGAGCCATGACCCTCGATGCAGTGATCGCAATGACCCTTCAGCTGGAAAACAAAGTTGGTGGATTTTCAGAGGATTTGGAATGGATAAAAACAAACAAACATGTGGCTGAAGATATAACTAAACAAGTATATTGCACCACCTGCAAGAATTCAGGACATACTAGTGCCCAGTGTGCGTTAAATCAGACCTATTGCGCCATCTGTAACATTGTTGGACATACCACTGAGAATTGTGCATACAATGCCAGAAGACAAGGAACAGCAACAGTTAATGCAATTATTCAGGAACAAGGGCAGCCAGCCAATCAATATGTACCCCCACATTTGAGAAACAATCAACAACAAGGTTATCGACATTATCGAGGACAGAGGAACAACAACTATAATACACCGCGCTGGCAGAATGGACCACCACAGGAAAATCATAATTTACCACCACCTCGATGTCATTTCTGTGGACAATTGGGCCATATTAGAAGATTCTGTAGAGATGCAGCGGAATATGATCAAAGGAAAAAGGAACGTCAAAACCCAATGGCCAATGTGGTAACAATCACACCTGTAGAGACGCAGGTAGCAGCAGTTCAAACTCGTTCCGGTAAACAATTGCAACCAGCAGCAGAATTATTTGAACCAGGGATACGTGAACAACACAGAATGTATCATAAAGCTAGCCAGTGGACCACCGTAGAACCACCTGTTTTTCCAGAACCTACTCCAGTAATCCAGTCCCCGAATACGACACAAGCTCGTGCTGACAATACAGAAGCAGGTACATCATCTGCAGTAGAATTACCATCTTCAGACCAAGCTTCATCTTCAACAGTTAAGGAAGATGCAAATCAATTGCAACCAGCATGGGATATATTGTCAAAAGCATCCATCACACTGCCTTTTGGGCAATTACTGACATTAGTACCAGGAATACGCCAACAATTTCAACAACAGTTTACTACAAAATCTGCTTGCATTCCGGCTACCGCAACAGTACAACCAGAGCCAGACTCTACGGTAGATCACTCAGTTCCTCTGATTACGGTATGGTTTCATAAACATCAAATCCCACAAGTTTTAATTGATGGGGGGTCTGGCGTGAATATTGCCACTGCGTCACTTTGTAAGAAGTTAGGATGGACTAAGATAGAACCAGTTCAATTCTTTGTTAGGATGGCTGATCAATCTAGAGTTCATCCAGTAGGACTGGTCCGAGATATACCCATAACTATGCAAGACACAACAGTCAAGATGACTTTTGTTGTTCTAGAATTGCCGGAATCCACCCTAGATTACAATCTACTTTTCGGCCGTCCTTGGTTGAAACAAGCCAAGGTAATTCAAGACTGGTCAGCCCAGGAACTTACATTCAAAGATAAAAATCGCAAATGTGTTGTAAAGTTAGATGCGATACAACCCTGTGAGTTACATGCTCGACCATATTTTGCAGAACCAGTCCATATGTTAGATGGGTTGTCTGATGACGAAGAAGAAGAATTTCTGAAGAATAATGTTGATTTAATGACATTAGGAACTATTGATCTACAGTCTGTGGTAGATACCTGGAATGCTTCAGTATGTACAGTAATACCCATTGCCGAAGAAACTAAGGAGGAAGATACCATTTCGATTCACGGTAATAAACTACAGCAACTTCTCGAACCATCAGCTAATACAGAGAAATATCAACAATTTTATGTTCCAGAAGACCAGTTAATTACTTATAATCTTGGAGATGAAGATCACCCTCGTCCTGTAAAGATAAAGCAAAACTTACCTGAAGCCTTTCAAGCAGATTTAATTCAGTTACTCCAAGAATTTACTGACGTCTTTGCATGGGATTACAAAGACATGAAGGGCTTGGATCCTCGTATTTATCAACACAGAGTTATGCTAAAACTAGAAGCGAAACCGATAAAGCAAACCAGCTACCGGATGAACCCACATTATGCATCACAGGTAAAGGCTGAACTTGATAGGTTATTAAAAGTTGGATTCATAGTACCAATAGAACATGCGGAATGGATTTCATCGATTGTGATTGTACCAAAGAAAAACAAGCAATTGAGAATCGGCATAGACTATCGGAAATTAAATGCTGCAACAGTACCGGATCCTTTTCCGATTCCTTTTTTGGATACTATGCTTGACAAAGTAGCAGGTCATGAGATGTATTCATTTCTAGATGGATACAGTGGATATAATCAAGTAAGAACGGCTGAAGAGGATATACCAAAAACTGCATTTATTACAAATTGGGGTGTCTTTGCTTGTACAGTAATGTGGTTTGGATTGAGGAATGCACCAAGCACATTTCAAAGATGTATGCAGGAGATATTTTCTCCTTATCTCACCTCATTTATGCAAGTATACCTTGACGATTTTTCAATTTTTGGTAAGATGATCGCACATCTGGTACATTTACGATGTTGCTTTCAGAGATGTAGAGAATATAGATTGTGTTTAAACCCAAACAAATCTGTGTTTGCGATTTCATGTGGTAAGTTACTTGGTCACATCATATCGGCACAGGGTATTCAAGTCGATCCTGATAAAATTTCAGCAGTATTAGAAGCTCCGGTGCCTAATACACCTAAGGAAGTAATGCGGTTTATGGGTCAAGTGAGATGGCATGGAAGGCATTTACGGTGGCTTGCTCATGTGGCAATACCACTGAACAAATTAATTTCCAAGACTCCACGGCAATTCGAATGGACTCAGGAATGTCAGATAGCATTTGATCGACTGAAACAATTATTAACACAGGTTCCCATTTTACAGCCACCAGATTGGGATCACCCATTTCATATATTTGTTGATGCATCTGATATAGCAATAGGAAGTGTACTGATGCAACAAATAGATAAATGGTTTAGAACAGTATACTATGCTAGCAGAAGATTAGCACCTGCAAAGAAGAACTACTCGGTAACTGAGAGGGAATGCTTAGGACTAGTGTATTCGGTAAAAAAATTCAGACATTATTTGCTGGGCCGAAAATTTACATTTCATGTCGATCACGCTGCACTTGTTTACTTGGTTCGGCAGCAACATATAGGTGGCCGCCTAGCACGATGGGTCCTACTATTGCAGGAATTCGACTATGATGTCATTCATCGGTCAGGTAGTTCACATGTTTTAGCAGACTTTTTGTCACGCTTAGATTCAGGTGAACCTCCGGTTGGTATAAATGATACAAGGCCAGCCATCTATACTTCAGAACCAACTACTGAGGAATTGTCAACCCAACCAGTACCAACTACGTATTATGATCAGTTATTGACCTTCCTTTCGGATGGATGTCTACCTTCTGAAGTCCCTACAGCTACACGCCGAAAAATTACAGTTTTTAGTCGAAGGTTCCGGTTAGTTGCTGGAGAACTCTATTATGCAGATCATACAGGAACCTTACTCCGATGTATCCCTACACATGAAGTAAATTCAGTCATCAATTTAGCTCACTCAAGTCCAACAGGAGGACATTTTGCAGCAGATCTTACTCACCGAAAAATTCTGCAAAATGGACTTTGGTGGCCAACTATGTACAGAGATGTATTGGAATTTATCAAAACTTGTGATAGCTGTCAAAGAACTGGACAACCACTACAACGCCATTACTTTCCACTTCATCCAGTACTTCCTTTAGAACCATTTCAGAAATGGGGTCTAGATTTTATTGGTCCAATCACACCTCCCGCGGTATTCAGTAATAACCGGTATATATTGACTTGCACAGACTACGCAACCAGGTGGGCAGAAGCATGGCCTTTACGTTCGGCTACAGCAGTTGAAGTAGCAAAATGTCTAATATCAGATGTCTTTCCAAGATTTGGATTGCCACTAGAGCTTGTTTCAGATCAGGGCACCCATTTTATGAACAATTTGATGAAAACATTAACACAGTCATTCCAGATCATTCATAAATTCAGCTCACCATATTATCCTCGTGCAAATGGATTGGCAGAAAGTACCAACAAATCTTTGCTGAACATGCTTCAGAAATTGACTAGAGAAACACCGGAAAGATGGGATCAGTTGCTACCTGCAGTCTTATGGGCCTATCGCACTACATATAAGGTAACCACCGGCTTGACACCATTCAAATTAGCCTATGGACTAGAAGCAATAGCTCCGATGGAAATTGTAATACCAAGTTTAAGAGTAGCAATTTCTCAGAAGCTTCTACCCGAAGAGTCATTGGTATTTCGGTTGGAAACACTTAGAGAATTAGATGAGCACTGATGGCTCAGTTTCTTAACTATGAAAGAAATCCAACTAAGACAGGCCAGGACACATGACCACAATTTAAAGACCTCAGTATTTTCGGTAGGACAGCTTGTTCTTTTCTACAATGCGAAGTCCAACAGATCAGCAGGAAAATTCAAGTTACGTTGGTTCGGTCCATTCAAGATTTCAGAACAAGTTGGTCCGGCAACTTTTCGGTTGACTACGTTGACCGGAAATCCATTGCCAAAGGTAATCAATGGGTCGAAGCTGCGGCCGTATTATCCCAGTACTAATACGCATTAAATTATTCGGCGGCGAACCGCGTTTTGTATAAATTTTTGTGTTTTTCTTTTTTTTTCTTTTCTTCCTTTTAGTAGTGTTTTGTACGAATCTTTATGTTACTAGCCGCCTCTCCCTACCGGTCACTCAAGCACACACGCCAGCATGCAAACAGTACCTTTCACGCACCGAACAATGATACCCATTCCCCTTCCCTTTCTCACCGTGTTCTCCTTATTTAACCCCCTCGGTTGCGCCTAAACACTATTGTGTTCTCGAGACTATACGTATTCCCTTGTCTTCTGTGTTAGCTGTAAGAGTGCTTGTAAACACCATGGAAGCGCTAGCCAACTACGCTGCTTTCCGTGATGGTATCCCGACAGACGTCGGCGAATACCTGCGTTGTAGAGGATTGTCCAACTTCGTTGAGTTGCCTTGGCACTCAGTGGAAGCCCATCCCTTCTCCGCACAAATCATCCACGCCATCGCCCAATTCCCCGTCACCGAACGACAGTGGGTCTTCCCTTCTCTCCCATATAGGACCGTCATCACCTTCCAAACCTTCTCTGCAGCCTACCGCCTCACCCCACAAGGACGCGAAAATGGCCCTAGCATCCCTATCGCTCGCATGACCGCACTCTTTCCCCGCTCCTCATCCAACGAATATGCCATTCTCTGCCGCCCAGAACCCGAACGATCCGCCCTACAGTTTCTTGTAGCAATCCTCAACTTGCAAAAACGAACCTACGGTATCTCTCGCCCCTTCTACTCCGCTCTAGAATTAGCCACTCGTGAACCTGTAAACTTTGCCTCTTATTTCTTCCAACGAATCCATAAATGTTGCAAAGGTAACCACCATTGACTCTGCTCTACCCATCCCACCTGTCAACCCTGACCTCCCACCGGAACCATCCCGCCGACTCGGTTCTGAACCTACACCTTCCTCCTCTTCCTCCCCTAACTACTCTCCGCCAAACTCCCAAAACCTACTCATTGATACCTCCTCTCAGCCTCGTCAACCACCACCACCACCCACCGTATTTTCAGAACTAGCATCCATGGGACAGTTCCTCATGCAGTTATCACACCAACTGCCCATACAATTTAAGGAAGCCACGGACAACCTGAAGGCCGAATATCAATACAAGGTCGACGTACTGGAAGCAGACATCATCCCCCTCTAGGAAGAAATCGAAGCCACAAAGATTGAGAACCATCAGCTCCAGACGCAGTTAGCAGAGCTACAAGCCAAATTTTCGGCAGAACAGACCTTAGTAGAGCAACGAGATGCAGCCCTTGAGCAACTTACAGCCAAAGATCGACTCCTACACGCCGCGCATGAAGAAATCCGCGCCCTGAAGGCCACCCTCCACGAAAATGAAGATATCAACGCCTCCCTCGAAGAACTGATCGCAGAGACAAAGACTCAATTGCAGGAAGCAATCCAGAAGAATCAGGAGCAGCAGAAAGAAACCGAACACATCCAAGAAAAGTTACGGAGAGCCGAAGAATGCGCAAATGAAGTAAACAGTATCCTAAAATGCCAGCTGATACGGGAAGGAAAATACCTCAAGGATATCGACAGGACGCGCAGAGAACGAGATTCACTGAAGAAAACTCTGGATTTCCAAACCCAGCAGTTTGAACGCCAAGACAACCAAATACGCAACCAAAAGGAGTATATTGTAGAGCTAAAGACCAAACTAGACGAAATGAAGACTTCCAAGGACGCCGCACTAGCCAATGATTTTTATCTACAGGAAGCTTTTGTGCAGACCCAGGCCGAGAATGTACTCACCGAAGCCATCGCACTTAGCTCTGCTAGAATAGATGCCCAGCTTCTAGAGCCTGATACGCTAAAACAGCTATTAGAAACCCTTAAGAAAAAGATAGCTCGAACATTTAGATCGGCTAGGAGTATGTACCTCGAAGGTCTCATCGACGAATGAGTATATTCGCCCATCCAAATTCATAATGTATGAATATGATAATCAAATTTTGGATTTCTCACATTTTCGCACATGACAAGTCTTGTTCAGTCTAGCACCAATCGACAATGTAACATGCGGCATAATGATTTTTATTCGGATACAAATATTATCAAGGGAGGGAAGAGTCATGTCATACTGACATACAATCAGTAGAGCAAATGGCCGTTCAAGCACCGGTGTCTATAAAATGCGTTTACAGAGTATAGCTTTCTAAATTAGCATTCTTCAAGATTCAGCACCTGTTAGCAACTTCTAGTATATTTTTTCAGTAGACCTTCACCAAGCATGTCGGAATCTGATATTCTCCGCTGGCAATTCAGAAAGCGCGCCCATACGCAGACCTATGTGGTAACAACAACAGATACCACTCTACAAGATGAACCAGATGATGCAGTAACTTCTGCATCAGAAAAAACTCAGCATAAATTCTCCACCGAATTTAAAATCGAGCTCGACACCAAATCGCCAAAGAATGAAGAATGGCTACAGAAGATAGGGCTCCTCCAGTTTGCCCAATTACCGTGGGAACAGTGGATTGCTAATGATGATGCAGAGGACCAATTACATAGCATGCGACAAACCAGCGGTTTCATTCTCAATCAGGTACGATTTTCGCCCCAGCTCGTCTCAGCTGTATTTAAACTACCAATCTATGATGGTGCCCGATATCTTAAATGTTCAAATGAGGATCTGAAGAAGGAATTTGGCAACTGTGAAGGCCCCCGACGGTATTACATGTTGAAAAACGCCACCTATCACCGACGAGAACAATTTAAATGGTATTTAGAAAAACTTTGTTTACTAGTAAAATTCGACTTAATGTCGAAAGAAAATTTTTCCCCCCTATTGCATGCCGAAGCAGGAGGTCCGGTTAGCTGGACACATTGGCTCTATGACCACCTCTACGCACAAATCATTGTTGGGGATAAGAGAAGATCCCACACCAATAGCAGACTAGCAGCCTATTTAGCTGCTATATTTAATTTTGTCCAATCTGTAAAGGATAAACAGTTACACTGGTCCCCCCCTTTTTACCCCGGTGAATATGATCAAATAAATTCAGAACACCACACAGAGCCTCAGGAAGAAGCCCAACCCTCCACCTCGTTTGCATCTTTATCCCACACAGGTAACAGCGCACAGAATCAGATAGTAGGGACGCCATTTCGGCTGTCCATTAGAAGACGAATGGCAGACAACTTGCCAACTGCCAGTCCAGAGCAAGCACCGGATGTCCCCCAACCCGATTTTGTTATAAGGATGCAAAACCAACTCCAAGAGGTTTCCCAATATTTACGGCAACAAGAACAAGCGATTCAGCACAAAAACGAGTTATTATTAGCCACGATGACTAAGTCCAACTCAGTAATGACACAGATGCAAAAAGAATTGGATGACAAAGAAGCGTTAATACAGGTGTTACAGCAAAACAACCAACATATTACGGCCGAATTGATCACCGCAAAAAAGTATGTCCAAGACTTTAATCAGTGGCAGCAAGCTATCCAAACACAAATTCAAACCGAAATGTCCAGTTTTTCTACCCTGAATGCTCACCTGCAAGCCGAAAATGAACTTTTGCAGTCAAGAATACAAGTATTGCAGGAGTTCGAAAAGCAGATATTAAAGGATGAGGGTGTAGAACTAAATGCCACATTGATGATAAATGTGGACATAGATTTATTAGAACAACAGTTGGATAGCCGTGTTCAAAATAGCTGGACACTTTTTCGCAGGAGATGGCTGGCTATACTTGTTCCGCCACTAGAACAAGTGCGATCAGAAAGGATTGGGGAGTCAAACCCTGGTATGGACCGACAGGCACTGCAAAAGGATATTTCAGCCAGGTGGTGATAGGATATTGTATGGGTACATGGCTTCTGCAGAAGACATGGATATTTTCAACAAGCATAGCACAGGCATATCCAAGTTGAAATGGGAACTAAAGCAGTACAAACACACACAAACTTTCAAGAAGAAGAGGATTCAACAGCACAGAGGGTACTTTGATTCCATAGACGAAGCGATTAAAGCACATGACAAGGCCAATTCACAAGGTCAAGTTGTCTGTGCTAACTCACGAACAGCTTCTTTTGATCTCGAGGCAGCTAACAATCATATCATTGTCTGGCCTCCTATTGTATGTATATATGGACATGCTTTTCAGGATGGCTTAGATGTTCAAGAAGCTATTCAAGTCAAAAAGGAAGAGCTGCAACTTGGGCATATAGAGCGCTGCGAACAACTTGAGAAAAAGCTGGGTAAAGAAGAACAACAGCCAAAACAGGCGAAAATGCAAGAAGACATTGATCGCTTTTGAACTGAGCCTGAGAGAAACTGAAGAATACGAGTATAAAAAGCGTGAGCTTTTGAGGCAACAGCATATAAGAAAGCGGGACTTCATGAAGAGGCAACTAGACCAGCTATACGAGTTTGAGGAAGTTCTGGAGAAAGAGAAGACCTATCACGTACGGTGACACATTCGGGGTTGAAGGGCCAGGCACTCATATGGTCCTCCAGGGCATAGGGGAATGAGCCTGCTTATATTTGCTGAATCACCAGCAGGATATTGGCATGCTGAACGTGTAGCCAGAGTCTTTCTGGATGCATGTAAAGGAAGGGAACATTGGGATAGCCCAGGCAAAAGGATATTACTAACAGTACTGCACCTGCGGGTTTGAGTCCACCGTGCGTGCCAGTGTTAGAGGGCCGCCGAACGAGGACGGATGAACCCGGACAGGTGCCGTAAAAAGTGGATTCGCGGAAACATTGTAGCAGATTTCTATTTAAAGCGCATAAAGGAAAGCGGTAAAGATGAGTAGTAGTAGTTTTTTTCGGAAGGAGTCTCTGTTCTGTTGGGCAGTGTAGCGAGTAGGGTTAATCACATCTCGAACTGAAGTGTTTGGAAATTGCAAGTATCGTATTGTATTCTGTCTGTCTGTTATATTGAATCAATTTGGGAGATTGCGAGCATCATATTTTGAGACTATGTATGAGATATTGATGAGTACATTGAGTTCTGTTCTATTCTATTCGTATCTAACTATTCTGCTATTCTCCTTGTTGAACCGATTTCCATTTGGTAGTCTTGTGTTGTGAGTCTGTTTGATGATCAGTTCTATACGATTCGGGATCTTTTCTGTCGTGAAATAGTGTGTTTGTCATCCTGCGAGAGACTGTGTAAGGTCAAGGTTAATCATCTACATTTAGTATCTTTTCGGTTAAGTGATCGGATTCGATACAATAGTCTGCGTTCACTGAGAATTGGGTTAAGACCTGTATGTGAACAGAAGTATTGGTAAGTTTGTCCATTGCGGTAGGAATTTGTGACTTGAGTCAGTATACGATAAGTTTGGCGTAATCCCGATTATAGTTGTCTGTGTATTATTGTTCGGTGTACTTACCTGTCATATGGAATCGTCATATTGAATAGTATTCAATTACTGAAAAGTGCGTATTCTATTATTTATAAGTCACAACAGGACCTCTGCTCCATTACCATAGCAGATTCAGTCTAAAAGTCCTAATATTCACCGTGCCGAAGAGTGGTCAGTATTCAGACTCACCCACTGTGCTAAGACGTGATGGAGTAGTTATGATTGTGTGAAGAATTGGGAAAATAGTACAGGGCCTCTGTCTAACAGACCCCTACCACTCCCAAGAACCCGAGGACCCGATAATACTCTTCCGAAAGTTGGATAGAAGTATTATCGTTTAACAGTTATTAAAAGTTGGATTCATTGTTCCAGTGGAACATGCTGAATAGATCTCCCCGATTGTAATCGTACCAAAGAAAAACAAGCAGCTCCGAATATGTATCGATTACAGGAAATTGAATGTAGCCACCGTACCTGATCCATTTCCACTTCCATTTCTTGATACAATGTTGGGTAGAGTGGCTGGGCATGAAATGTATTCATTTCTTGATGGTTATAGTGGTTATAACCAGGTTGGAATGGTTGAGGAAGATATACCAAAAACAGCGTTCATTACTAATTGGGGTGTTTTTGCTTGTACAGTTATGTGGTTTGGATTAAGAAATGCTCCTAGTACTTTTCAACGATATATGCAGGAAATCTTCTCCCCTTATCTTACTTCTTTCATGCAAGTATATCTAGATGATTTCTCTTTATTTGGTAAGATGGTAGCACACCTGTATCATTTACGGTGTTGCTTTGAGAAGTGTCGTGAATACAAACTCTGCCTGAACCCAAACAAGTCTGTGTTTGTGATTTCATGTGGTAAGCTGCTTGGCCATATTGTGTCTGCACAAGGCATACAGGTTGATCTAGATAAAATTGCAGCTGTGCTAGAAGCACCTATACCTACTACACCGAAAGAATTCATGAGATTCATGGGTCAAGTCAGGTGGCATGGTCGACATTTACGGTGGCTTGCTCATTTGGCAATACCCCTCAATAGATTAATAACCAGTACTCCTCGACAGTTTGTTTGGACTCAGGAATGTCAAACAACATTTGATCGTCTCAAAGGCTTATTAACGCAGGTTCCAATTCTACAACCTCCTGATTGGAAACATCCATTTCATGTTTTTGTTGACGCATCAGATATCCCCATTGGGAGTGTCTTAATGCAACAAACTGATAAGTGGTTTTGGCCTATTTATTATGTGAGTAGAAGACTTGCTCGTGCAGAAAAGAATTATTCAGTAACTAAAGGAGAATGCCTTGGTTTAGTATATTCTGTAAAGAAATTTCGGCATTATTTGTTAGGCCGAAAATTCGTCTTTCATGTAGATCATGCTGTGCTAGTTTATCTGGTTTGGCAGCAGCATTTAGCTGGTCGTTTAGTGCATTGGGTTCTACTATTACAAGAGTTTGATTACAAAGTGATTCATCGACCTGTAACTGCACATGCATTAGCAGATTTCCTTTCTCGGTTGGATTCCGATGAAGCTCCGGTCGGTGTTGATGACACTACACCTGCAATTTATGTTACTAACCCAACTACTGATGAATCTGCAGAACCTCCTGTGACATCTACTTACTATGATCATTTATTAACTTTTCTTACTGATGGATATCTTCCTGCTCAGACTTCTCCTGCAATGCGTAGGAAAATTGCAGTTTACAGTCGCCGATTTCGGTTGATTGCTGGAGAATTGTATTATATGGATCACACTAGAGTTTTACTTTGTTGTATTCCTCCACATGAAGTAAACTCAGTTATAGCTTTGGCACATTCAATACCTTCCGATGGACATTCTGCAGCAGATTTAACACACCGAAAAATTCTGCAAAGTGGGCTTTGGTGGCCTACCATGTACAGAGATGTATCTCAGTTTATCAAACAATGTGACAATTGTCAACGGTCTCGACAGCCTTTACAACGACATTTTTTCCCTCTCCAACCTGTATTACCATTGGAGCCTTTTCAGAAATGGGGTCTTGACTTTATTGGACCAATCACACCTCCAGCAATGCTCAGTAATAATCGATACATTCTGACATGTACAGATTATGCTATCAGGTGGGCCGAAGCTTGGGCTTTACAGTCCAGTACAGCTATTTCGGTAGCAAAATGTTTAATGAAAGACATATTCCCACGATTTGGATTACCTTTGGAAATTGTGACAGATCAAGGCACACATTTTGTTAACAACTTAATGAAAGTTCTCACACACTCTTTTCAGATTCTGCACAAATTCAGTTCACCGTACTATCCTCGTGCTAATGGCTTAGCTGAAAGTACAAACAAGACCTTGCTGAGTATGCTTCAGAAATTCATTGTCGAATCACCAGAAAGAAGGGATCAATTACTACCTGCACTATTATGGGCATACGGGACTACTTACAAAGTTGCCACCAGACTGACTCCTTTCAAACTTGCATATGGAATGAAGGCAATTGCACCAATGGAGCTTGTAGTGCCAAGCTTACATGTGGCAATCTCTCAGAAATTGTTACCTGAAGATTCTTTGCTATTTCGGTTGGACACACTGAGAGAACTAGATGAGCATCACTGGGAAAGTTTTCTGACTCTTCAAGAAGTGCAGTTGCGGCAAGCTCGTACACATGATCGGTATTTAAAAAATCCAGTTTTTACGGTAGGGCAACCTGTGCTGTTTTATAATGCAAAATCAAACCGCTCTGTTGGAAAATTCAACTTAGGCTGGTTTGGTCCTTACCGAATTACTGAACAAGTGGGCCCAGCAACTTTTCGGTTGGCTACTTTGATCAAAATTCCTCTTCCGAAAGTGATAAATGGTTCAAAGTTGCGGCCGTATCATCAAGTGCCTAATTCACATTGAAGTAATCCGCGGTTGCTCGTGTATTTTTTCTTTTTTTTTCTTTTCTTTTCCTTTTTAGTTTTGCATGATTAATAAAATAAGTCTGTAAATATCCTCGTTTCATACCTAATTATGATCTACAGCCGCCGTGCATTATCATTCTGCTCATGCATGCACACCGAAGTTATGAGGTTATCATTTCAACATCACGCGATGATTAACAATTTCAATTGCTTCCCGCTGCCAAGTATCTACTTAATCTTTTTCATTCCACTGTCAATCGCTATTGTGTTTGTGTGTTTTGCGTGCTTGTGCTATCTGTATACCCTGTGCAATTGTGTTCCTATGCTTGTGTGTGCGCAACATGGATGCGTTAGAAACTTTGCTGCGCTCCGTGATGGACTCCCCGCAGATGTAGGTGAGTTCTTGCGCATCCGTGGGTTGGTAAATTTTGCTGAATTTCCTTGGCATTTAGTGGGTTGTCACCCATTCTATGCCCAAATCATCGCCGCCATCGCTGCCACACCTGCCACAGAGCAGAGTTGGCCAATCACCTCCTTACCATCTCGTACCGTAATAACTTTTCAGACTTTTGCTGATGCATTCGGACTCTCTCCGCAAGGTCGAGAGAATGGACCTAGTCTTCCCATTGCCACCATGAATCAGTTGTTTCCTAGGCATTCTTTTTGAATATGCTATTCTTTGTTGCCCTGAGCCTGAAAGATCCGCATTACAGTTTTTAGTAGCTATCCTCAACCTGTAAAAGCGTACATATGGCATATCTCGCCCTTTCTATTCGGCAATAGATATGGCTGCGAGAGAGCCTGTGAACTTTGCATCATATTATTTCCGCCGCATTCATCGAGAATGCGTTTCCATCATTAAACAGGTCAACAAGGGAGAAATGCCCCGATCACAGTTACTGCATATATTAAGTTTCCTGTTTCTAGCAATACAAGCAGCACAATCACCACCTAGAGGTCCGGTATTACACCATGAAGAATCTGCGCAGATATTGGACGATGATGAAGAGGATGAAGAAGAATTTTTCCAGCTCCTCCGCCCGAAGCACATCAAAATAAGCTCTTCTGATAGCCAAGTAAAGGGATCGGTCGTCGGACATGAAGATGATGACAATGAAGAAGAGACTTTTCACGACACCACTACCTCCATGCACCATGATTCATTAGCGCAGTCCTCTCCAAAGCAGCAATAAGAGCATGATGAGACCACCAAATCCGGAGCCAGCTCCTCTCAAGAAGCGACAATTCAAACAGGAAAAGCAAGAAGATGGGCAACCTATCATTAAGGAAATTTTTGAAGAACTGATTAAAGCAGTGGAGTCTGTAGCTGTCAACCCTAATGATACTACCCAACAAACCACCGAACAAGTACTAGAAACTAACACTCTGCAACCTACTCCTCCTCCCGAACCTCCGATTAACCCCATTCTCCCTGTTCCACCTATTGTCCATGAGGAACCTTCTACTTCATCTTCCTCACCAAATTACTCTCCACCCTCTTCACACCAACTTTTGACAGCCTCTTCATCCCAGCAACCACTTCCTCCAATTTCCATATTTACCTAACTTGAATCCATGGGGCGCATGATTATACAATTTTCCCAGCAGCTTCTGGTACAATTAAGACAAGTTACAGAGAATATTCGTCAGGAACTACAACATAAGGTGGATACCCTTGAAGCAGACATCACTCCTCTATAGGAAGAGATCGATGCGGTCAAAGCAGAAAATCATCATCTGCACTTCCAGATTAACCAGCTCCAAGCCAGACTTGCCGAACAGGAAGCACTTACCAGTCAACGAGATGCGGCACTGGCAGAAGTCCAAGAAAAAGAAGAATTATTAAGTGTTTCTGATGCAGAGGTTATGTAGTTAAAGCAATTACTATAGGATAAAGAGGATGCACATATAGCTCTGGGCAATCTGTTAGAAGAAACCAGACAACAACTAGATGAAGTGGTACAACGCGGACAAGAGATGCACGATTTGGTTAAGAAGACTAATGAAGAACTCCAGAGAAGCAAGTTTGATTTATCTGAAGTAAACAATATTCTTAAACGCAAATCAATCATGGAAGCTCAATTAAAGAAGGAGATAATAGGGATCAGAAGAGAGCGTGATGCTTTTCATCGAACAATCCAATTTCAGAATCAAGAGATAGAAAGAAGAGAGAATCAGTTGGATGCACAGAAAGAAAAACTCTCCAAAGTTGATAAGCAAATTGCTGATATGAAAGTCAGTCGGGATGCAGCTTTGGCGAATGAATTTTATTTATAGGAAGCTTTTTTGTAGACCCAGGCAGAAAGTTTAATAAGCCAAGTTATTTCGTTAAGCTCAGTACGAATAGATGCTCAGCTCGTAGAACTAGATATTTTGAAACAGATGTTGGAGACATTGAAAAAGAAAATTGTCCGAACATTTAGATTAGCCAGAACTATGTATTTAGAAGGAATAGTAGATGAACCGTAATTTGTGTATACCTGCGGGTTCAAGTCCACCGTGCATGCCAGTGTAAGCCGTCGGATTGGCAAATGTAAAATCTGACTCTTAACGAACCGAAAGGTCGTTGCGTAAATGATGTAACCTTGATTGATGTTGTAACCTTTATATAAATCAATGAAAAAAAACACTTCGGGGACGACCAGAGGAGTCGCCAGACTGTTCGTCTAGTTGATGATGTCTGTGTAGTTTCTGTGGTGTATTTGAGAACTCTGAGTTATTTTGTAACTTTCTGTTCTGTTTGATTATCTATATCTGTGTGTTACAGGTAGTGTTACGGTAATGATACATTAAGCGAAGTATTGAATCGTTGTTTCTGTAAGTGGTTTTCTGTAAGTCTGCGTTACAGTAGCATTCACTTTGTACGTTGATTACGGAGAAGTTTTAATCTATGTATGAGTTGATACTCTGTGCGTGAGTCGCTCAGAATAGTAAGTCTGTAAGGAACAATTTTGAGTGTTGTCTGTTAGTAAGTCTATTAGCAGAGTTGATGAACAAACTATTATGTGAGTGAGTGAGTTAAGCGAGTTGATTTGGGAAAATCAAGTATAGGGCCTCTGTTTAACAGACCCCTTCCACTCCCAAGAACCCGAATAGATATGTAAACTTGTCTCTGACGGCGAGACCCGCGTTTAACAAAGTCCTAAGGCAGTGGGAAAGTTGGGAGAGGCATCGAAATGCTATAAAAGGAGGTAAAGGGTCATCAAATGCATGGAAATTGTGTAGGTCATTGAGAACTATACATGCATAGAGGAGGAGCAAGGAGGATCTTTCAAGCCCACACCCCCTCTAGTCTCTTCTAGGTACAAATGTACTCTGCTTATATTAGTTGTAACTCTTTGTGTACATATCCAACTCAAGAGATTAAAGGTGCATTTTTTAGGTTATATGTGTTTCTTAATCGCCCTAAAAGGGCTTCTTGAAATCAATTTTATGTGCAAAGAAATTGGTATTTCTCTATAGCCCTAGTTTTTGCATATCCTACATCTCTACATAGTCTATTTTGTATAGAGTTGTTGAGGGACCTAAATACACCCATTTGAGGTGTTCTATAGCTTTTTAGAAAGCATACGAACCACACTAAGCTTGACTAAACATTTAGGTTATTTGGATTAGTAGAAGGTGGGTGAATCATAGGTTTTTTGCAAGATAACAAAAAGGGTGTATGAACGGAACTAGGCATTGGGCTCATTTTTCTTCTAGTGTGCAAGTTTGAGGGATTAAATTCCATCAGTTGGTATCAGATTAGGAAACATCCTTTGAAGACTCTAGGTGAAGGACACAAAATCTTGGACTTCAAGGTTAAGAGGTTTGGTGTAACCCTAATTTCCCATTTATTATGGTAGATCTAGGTCAAAAAGTAGAGTTCCTTGATAAAGACAACTATCAGCCATAGAGGTTTAGAGTTATGAACTACCTCATGAGAAAAAGGTTTATGGCCTTTTGTGTGTGGAGGTGAAGATAAAACTGATATGGATCCTAATGATACAAATGTCACCAATCGAGAATTGAAGATGTTGAAGGATAAGAAGGAAAGGAATATGAGAGCTATCTTCTACACACCACAAGTAATCTCTAACACTATGATTGGTCATATATCAGAGTTTGATCATGATAGAGATGTTTTGGAGGCATTACAGAAGATAAGTGCCACTTTCACAAGAAGTAGGAAGATGCAGCTTTAGAATGAGCTCCATTCTTTGAAGAAGGGGAGTGGTCAATCTATTCTTGACTACACCTTGAAGGTGAATGAGTTGAGGGAGCAATTGGCATCCATTGGCTGCAAACTAGATGAGGAAGACCTTGTGCGGACCATTCTGAATGGCCTGAGAGGTTAAGAGAAGTGGAAACCCCTAATATGTGGTAATAGAAAGTCAGAGATAGAGTTTAGTATGTATTACCTTTTTTTGAATTCAAATGAAGGTGGGAATGGTTGTTGGAGGGAATCAAATCACTTTCCTACAATCTAGGAAAAATGAAGATTTAGTTTGATCTACTTTTAGATGATTGATTGCTTGATTGAATGCATTACAACCACCAAAAATTCGTGGGATTTAGGCTCTATCTTTCTACTTTTACATGTTTAAAGCTCAAAGCTTTTACAATGGTAAAAAATCCATGAAAAATTGTTTTTTTAAATACAATAAGTGAGCATAAGAAAAAGAACTCTCCAACGGATATTCTTTCGACCTAATAGCCTTTGTTGTAGATCAAATCGACCTCAAGCATAGTGTAAGTTTGATGCTCCAATAGCTCCCCCTCAAGCTAAAGTATGCTTGAGTCTTCATTCTTTGATAGGTTGAATACCTACCATAGCTTTGAATCTACAAAGCTTTATTCCATCGAGTGCCTTTGTCATCATATCTACTACTTGCTTTTTGGTTGGAACAAAAGAAATGTCAATCTCCTTTTCCATGAGCTTCTCCTTGATGAACTGGTATTGCACCTCTATGTGTTTTGGTTCTTGCATGGAAAATAGGGTCATCTGAATAGATTTTGATATCCAAATGTGAAGAGTAAAGATAGAATATACGTTCATTTATTGTACCTTTGAGATACTTAAGTACTCTCTTAGTTGCATCCATGTGTGGTCTTCTTGGTGAGTGCGTGAAGTGACTAAGCACTCCCACACTATTTGAGACGTCTGCCCTTCTATGAGCAGCATATATAAAGCTACCTACCAAGCTTTGATACTCTTTAATGTCTTCAATTTTCTCACCTTCATAAACACTAAGTTTATGATTCATCTCCAAAGGTGTACCTACAGGTTTTGTGTTCTCCATTTTGAACTTGAGAAGATCCTGAATGTATCTTCTCTCAGTCAAATACATTCCTTCATCTTTGTATATCACGTGCATACCTAGGAAATATGTGAGCTCACCTAAGTCATTGATTTTAAACTCCTCTTGCATGTGTCTCTTGATCCTTTGAATGCCATTTAGATCATCACTTGTCACAATAATATCATCTACATACACACATAGATATATAACCTCATTATGATCCCTTTTGATGAATAGAGAAGGATATGAGTTGCTTGGTCTGAACCCTTGATCTTGAAGGTATGTAACCAATTGGTAATTCCAAGCTCTACGAGCTTGTTTCAATCCATAAAATGCTTTCTAAAGTCTGCAAGCATAAGATGGATGATTAGGGTTCTCAAAACTTGGTGGTTCTGACATGTATGTCTCTTCACTTATTCAACCATTTAGAAATGCATTTTTCACATCAAGTTGGAGGAGTCTCCAATACTTTGCAGCAGCTACACTTATCAATGTTGTGATTGTAGTCATCTTTGCAACTGGTGAGAATGTTTCCTCATAGTCTATACCATGAGTTTGAGAGCATCCTTTGGCAACTAATCTTGCCTTGTACTTGCAAACTGATCCATATGAAATTTTTTAAACTTTATATACCCATCTGCAACCAATTACCTTTTGATTCCATGACATTGGAACCAAATCCCAAGTGTCCATCTCCTTCAATGCATCTATTTCTTCTTTCATGGTGATTTCTCAATTAGGGTTTCCCTTTGCTTCTTCATAGGCTGAGGGTTCCTCTCAAATAGAGTTTTTTGCCAAGTAGATTGAATGCTTGTAACGAATGTGGAATCGTATCCATACCTTTTTGGTTGTTTTTTTCTCTTGCTGATCTTCTAGGTGCTTGTTTGGAGCATTCTCCAACCACTTGCATCTTTGCTTTGCCTCTTGACTTCCATAGTTTATAGTCCCTTTCTCTTTCATCTTGGTCATCGTCTATATCACTTCTTGGATCGTGGATTTGTGTATCATGCTTGCTTCCTAATTGATGAGAATCAGAATCAAGATCATATGGTAGAGTTACCTTTTGTTTGTCTTCATCATAGCAAGACATGTGTTCTTGAAACACATCTCCACTTGTAGTGAATTGCTTGGTTGAAGGATTATAGAACCTGTAACCCATCTGAGTTGAACCGTATCCAATAAACACTACCTTTTTTGCCCTTTCATCTAGCTTACCTCTTATTTGTGATGGTACATGAACATAAGCTAAACAACCAAACATCTTGCAATGTACAAGACTAGGTTTTCTTCCATGCCATGCTTCATAAGGAGTCATATCTTGAAGTGATTTGGATGGTAGTCTATTGACAAGGTACACAGGAGTTGAGATAGCTTTTGCCCATAGATAATGTGGAAACTTATTCTCTTCAACCATTGTTCAGGCTGATCCAACCAATGTCTTGTTTCTCCTCTCTGAAATTCCATTTAGTTGAGGAGAGTACCTGGTAGTCACTTCCCTTTTGATACCTTTTTCCTACAAGAACTCATCAAACTCTTTGGAGAAGTATTCTCCCCCTCCATTAGATCTAACCTTCTTGAGTGATCTACCTATATGATTCTCCACATGTGCTAGATACTTTTTGAAGCAATCAAACACTTCATTCTTACTCTTGAGAAAGTATAGAATAGTCCATCTACTATCAATAAACGAGACATAATACCTTGATCCTACTAATGAAGGTTCTTGACTTGGTTCCCATACATTTGTATTTGCTAAGTCCAATAAGTTGTGGATGTAGCCTTTGTGGTTGAAGGGCACTTTGATCCCTCCATATAGCCTTCAAGGTTCTTTCATTCACATGAGAAAGTCTCTTATGCCACACTTCAAGCTCACTTAGGGTTTGAGACCCAAAAGTGAATAGAGCTATGTTCTTGGTTTCTCCTACTTCAAAAGTAAAGAGCCTAGTGTGCTTCTCACCTCTAGCTATCTTCTTGAAGCCTTGACATGGATCTTCCACAAAAGCTCCATGTTGGGTGAACCTAACTTGCAAGCATTTTTCAACTATTTGGCCTACACTTATTTAAGTTTTCAGTGATAGTGGGTACATAGAGAACCTTACTCAGAATGTTTGTCCTGCCATTGGAAGCTTTGACATTACCAATCTTCTCGAATTTGTGCTTTCTCTCATCCCTTTTTTGCACTTCATGTTTATGCTTTGGACTTTCCAAGTCAGATAGAGGAGCAATGTTGCCTGCAACATGATTCGAACATCCTGAATCTATGTAGAAAAAATGATCATCTTCTTTACCTTCTTTGTGGCTTATATTCATGAGAAACAATGATTCTTCATGTGGTTGATCTTTTGAATAATTGTTGAAGTCCCTTCTAGTATAGCCTCTATTGTTATTGTTGAAGTTGTGTCCACCTCTGCCTCTCTTACTGCCATATCCACCTCTTCCACTTCACTACAACAGATCGATGGTATACCGAGGTTTTTACTGAGGAAAATGAACGCGGCTTTATTTGCCGTGACGCCGGTGTAAAGGTCGGTGTGCGCATCGGTACCAAAGCGTCGATATATGCATCGGTATAAGCGTTGGTATATGCATCGGTATATGCGTCGGTATACGCATCGGTATATGTGTCAGTAATACTGGCGCCCATACCGTCGCCTATATTGAAGCCTCTGCTGGGCATACCGTCGCCTATACCAAGGCCTCTGCTGGGCATACTGTCCCCTGTACTGTCGCCTGCTGGGTGTACCGATGCTTATTCTGATGACATTATTGGGAGTACCGTCGCGTATACCGACGGCGATACCTACAAAATTGTTTTTGGACAGAGTGTGTTGTCTTTTCCTACAACAAAATTACCATGATGTTGCTTAACAAAAGAGAATACACTCTACCCAAAAAAAACCGAGTACATGTGATGTGTACTCTAATGACAACCGAAATATGATTTCATGAAACAGAGTATTATTGGACACAAAAGAGATAATCAGAATGAACCATGAACAATGTACAAAAGAAGTTATATATTTCAATAATGAAGCATGTACAAGAGTGTGGCAAACCACTGTCATATATGACGCTTTTACAAAATGTGGCAAAGCAATGCATTGCCATATCAAAATCAAATACAAAATATTGGTGTTCCACTGCCATACACATGCAAAGAATGTTCCATATCAATAGTCCTGCAACAAAGAACATTAATGGAATGAGATAAATTCACATGAAAATTACAAACAACAAGTAAAAACCAAGTTTATAAATTAATTACCTCATCGTAAATGCTCCCATGAAACTACCGCACCGCGTCCCTCCAAGTCCTCCAATAGTGCAATCACCCCATGACTATATCCGTAAGATTTCTTCGTTCGTGTTGGAGGACGACCCATTGCCAGCTCCTGAAACAAATATACAAAAGATTAGAGAAACATACATGAGAAATTTAGCACAAATAAATTCAATAAATGAAATGGTACTTACAAACTCATGACGCTGTGGAGGTGATCGCAATCTAGGTGGATTGGGTCCGGACGTGGCACACACAAGGTGTATGAAGCTAATGAATGTTGGATGGTTTAAGGACATGAAAGTGAAATTAATGTTGAGGATGGAGAAGAGAGAGATGTTGAAATGATTATGGGAATGGGAAAATAGGAGTGCAAGTTAGATTTATGAACATGAATGATAAGAATGAAAGAGAACCATACACACGAATCAAATTTGGAAGGAAGAATGGTCCATTGAAGGAGCTTCTTAAACACTTCCTAATTCTAATTCATATGCATAGTCTTCTTTGGATGATATGTATGCATGACGTGAATAGATGGAATCCTTACACATAAATCAGTTTCGAAAGGAAGAATGGTCCAATATTGGAGCTTCTTATACACTTTCAGAAACTAATCAATATGTATGGGTATGTATGGATTATATGCATGCAAGTGAATTATGATGATAGAGTTTACTCACAAGCTCAAAGAAACATCCTCACTGGTTCAACGCAATACTGCGGAGCCTTCTCACACATAGAAGAAATAGAAGACATGTAAAAATACTTAAGAGACTAAGAGAGGAGACAAGAGACAAGTGACAAGTGACATGAATTAAAAGGATTTGAATTAAGATACATGTATAAGATCGTCGTGGTACGTCAAGCTAGGTAGTCTACTGATCAAAGGTGGTTCCGACCCTCAAACCATGACAGTTCAACCGAATGTCACACGTAAGAAGGTGAGTTCCACTCTAGTGACCCTATGTATGTCTAGGCTCGTAACGTCTAACTAAAGAAGTCTAAGACTCATTAAAATCAGCTCTAACTCTGTCACACGCTCCACCGAGGGTGAGTCAAGATAGAGATGCTGGTTTCAAGAGCCTATCCTAGATTGGAGTTCTAACTTACATATGAAACTAGGTACTATACTCATACTAGCTCACCTTGGATCCACACTCGCTCAACCGAGGGTGATCATCTCAAGGAAACCGTAAGCTAGCATGAGCCCTATGGATGCCTAACAATGATGCTCTAGGAGTTTGGAGGGGGGTTTATATAGTTTTTTGAATGAATTTGGGCCCTTAGATCTAGAGACATCAACTCTCAACTCTAGGATCACTACTTTTGATTACAACCATTTGATTAATCAAATCAATGGCTTGGAATTGTTCTTTCTATCAAATCTAGTGTAAAGGAGTGAAATTTAGGCGCCCTCATTCTCCACCATTGGATCTGGGGATGATCTGAACCGTCGGATCAGTGCTGACATCAACTCGGATAAGATAAGCCACTATTTTTGGAGAAAAGCTGCATTATTGATCTTTGATTGTCAAAAATTATCTTCTTTTATGGAAAAACTCGTGGATCCTCCTTGCTTTAAGCATAAGTGCATCTCCACCCTTGAATATGAGCTCATCTTGATCGTACAACATGGCTCAATCAGCTTTCGCCATGTGGTGGCCCTTCAACCCTTCAATTTGCTTAAACTAGAAAACTGCGGTGATCTTGAAAACTGGACTATGTGCTCTTTGACCCTCCAAATAGGCTTTGATGAAGATGAAACTTTGTAGGACTATGTTTCCAAAGATCTCCTTCAGGAATATGCAGAAATAACTCCCATCTGAATCTCCCTTGTACAAGTTCGACTACATTTGGAAGCTTGCAAGGTAGCATTAAGGTCTCTAGGAAGCTCTGATGGCCTTGAAAATTTGTACAAATATGTAGCCACATATGATCTTTATACATGCCAAACCATATGGCTAACATAAATTTCTATACAAGAATTTGTAGGGTCAAACTAGAAAAATTACATTTTTACAAAATGAACATAGCATATCAATGTGCTACAAAATCCATTTTTTGCTGAAATTTGGGCTATAGACTGCCTTTGACAATCTTTACAAGTATATGGATTTTCATCTAATTTGGTGACAATGAAATTTTTGCCCTAATTTCCCAACTTTGACCAGCTTTGACCGCTACCATGGACTTTCTTTATTTCTTTGAAACTTTGTATGTGAGCTTCCTTTGACATCCTTGATGCATGCTGGACTTCTCGGGGAATTCTGGCTACCTTCACCAAATATGTTTTTTGTAGGCCTTCACAAGTGAGAGAGGAGAGAAAATCTCGACGACATTCGCCCGCACTAAACCTGCGATTCCTCCGGAAGCGCCACTCTAGCATCTGTGAAAAACAAAATGTTCCAGGCATCAAATTCTTTTATAGGCAACATAAGAAACATGGAAGGAAAATTGATTATATGCATGAATCAGTAGGTAACGTGACATGAAGCAAAATTTGCATGAAAGAAAGAATTGAAACAGGCAACATGAATATGCATGAACAAATAGGCAACATATATGCAAGTGAACAAGCAACATTGGCAGCAAGAAAGAAAAAAAAGAAGCATCAATATGAAGTGGAAGTGGATGTATTGAGTCGTTTTAAGCATCAGTTCCTCTCATCTCGAAGAAAATTTTGTACCTTTTTCATAAAGCAATCTACCTTAAATATGATTATAAACAAAGATTTAGGATTTTCAAGAGACATCTTTCATCTTTAGCTTATTTTAGATCAACTCCTTCCTACATAAATATGAATATGCTCTTTCTCTAATAACATGCAAGGAAATCTAACTAAACTCCACTAATGCATAAATCTGCCTATATAGCCCGTGATTTATTCTACTATGCCTCTTTATCCTCCTTT
The DNA here is from genome assembly GCA_020310875.1 of Ceratopteris richardii. NCBI lineage: Eukaryota > Viridiplantae > Streptophyta > Polypodiopsida > Polypodiales > Pteridaceae > Ceratopteris > Ceratopteris richardii. The sequence goes on from CM035433.1 coordinate 36,802,413, forward strand.
GGCTTGCTCTTTATTTTTTTTTTTTGATGATGATGATGATGATTCGGCAACTTTATGGTTACGATCACTTTTTTGGGGTGGAAGAAAGTGTAAAATTCTTGGTAACATGTAGCAACTTTTTTTTTTTTTTTGATGACGGGGAAAAATTAAACCCCGATACAAGGTACAACCATTTTTGATGACGGAGAACAGTCGTTTAAACTCCGATACAAGTGCTGTGAGATGGACTAAGGATGTAGAAACATGCAATAGCAAGAGCTAGGATTTCAACAATTATGCTTTCGATATAGGATACATATGCATGTTTATATATGAAAGTCATGTCACCAAAATAAACCTCCAAATCTACATGCCCTATCTTTCCACAATCCTAGATTATAATCAATTCCTTAGTAGATAAGTTACTACTTAAGATACAATTTTACACAAGTAGAGAAATCATCATTTGCCCTTTTTGACTCAAGTGACGTGGATATGCAATGCAATGCAAAGACTGGAAAAAAAACATGCATGAAACAAGCATGGAAAAAAAAAAATAGAATGAACTTGGAAAAAAACAAAGCAACATGAACTTGAAAAATTAATGATATTTTTATATGTTTTATTTATTTTTTTTCCTTTTTTTATTTTTATTTATATTTTTATTTTTTATAACATGGATACTCCTGTTTATGAATCGGCCTCATTGTTGTCATCTTCTTCAATGTCCTCATCCAAAATGTACTCGTCATTATCACATTTCTTGAATAGCTTTATCCTTTTACTTGCAATCAAAGTTTTTAGTGCAACACCATTTAATTCACAAAGAGCATACGTACCATTGTTGTTGACTTTTGATACAATGTATGGCCCAAACCACCGTTGAGTGAGCTTTTTGCGTGCATCATATTGAGAGTCAAATGTACTATCATAAATGAGCACCCAATCTCCTACTTCAATTGGCTTAGGACGCAATCGATGAGTTTTATCAAAATAATGCTTGTTCTTCATTCTAGATTCTCTTAATTTTTCAACAGCATCATCAAGTCTTAATTTACCTTGTTCTAACTATTTAATGCAAACTCAAAAAATCATCAGTAGACATGTTTTCAGACCAAGGCAAATTTGACCATGCAGAAATATGAGACTGAATTGGAAACAATGGTTTTTGACAGTACATGAGTTCAGCAGGCATATATCCAGTAGTACGTGTGCATGTCATTCTATCTGCCTAAAGTGTGAAAGGTAAGAATTTAGGCCATTGTTTGATGTCACCGTTACATGCTTTAGATATGGCTTTCACAATAGGTGGATGCGCTCTCTCTATTTTACCATTGGCCTCTGGATTATATGCAGTAGTGAGAGACAAACGAATACCGTGACGCTCAAAGAACTCTTTAGCTTCTCTCGCATTTAACTCTCCACGATCGGCAACTACTTTCTCTATGTACCCAAAGCGACTTATGACATCTTCAAGCAAGAATTTGCAAACATTGTAAGTGGTCTTAGATCGTAATGCACGTCCCTCTACATGATTAGTTAAATCTTCTCTTGCAAGTACAATGTAACGCATTTTGTCAATACCTTTAGGCATAGTTACAAGATCTACTACCCACTTGTAGTGAATACAAGGTGGATAAGTAGGATGCAACGGATCTCTTTGTTTGACTGATGAATGAAGTTGACAAGTAGAACATGTAAAAACATAGCTACTAATGTCAACATACATCCTAGGCCAATAATAGGTACTTCTAATTTTTTCATATGTTCCAAAAAATCCTTTATGACCGGCCCATAATGTCTCATGCATTTCCTTCATTACTTGCAATTGAAGACCTCGTTTTCCTAGGACTCGTTGTGGATTCTTAACCTTACCCTTAGCATGTCTCCAAAGATAACCATTACATAGGAAAAAGTTATAAGCTCGTTTCCTAATGTTACGGAATCTATTCGTAGTCCAGCTAGGTAATGGTTGTAGTGTACTGAGATACTTTCCTATGTCTCTCCATTCATCTTCGTACTCAGACTCATGAAATTTCTCATACTCCTATATATGTGGAACATAGTCAACTAAATTCACATTCTTTATTAGATCAGTTTCAAGATCATCATCAAATCTAGCTCTCGATAACATATCAGCAACTGAGTTTGACTTACCTGAAATATGAACTAACTCAGGATTTATGAACTTAATATATGAGATCCATCTAAGCATGGCTATATCAGGAGATGAACAATTGGCTATCATTCCAATGAGAGGCAAACTATCAATCTCAACTTTGACATTTCCACCAATGAAATATTCTTTGTCTGTTTTCAAAGCTGTTACCATACCCCATAGTTCTCGTTTGATTTGTGGATATTTTCGTTGTGTTTCATGTAGAATTTTGGCACCAAACCTAATTGCATATCTTTTCCCTTCACTATCATCTTGACTTATGACCCAACCTATACCAATAGGACTAGTATCAACAGTCAATATAATAGGTTTGTTAGCAGAATAGTCTACACGCTTAAGGATGGGAGCTTAAGCAATAATTTCTTCAATATACGCATAGCTTGAGTGTGTTTGTCAGTCCAAATAAATTTTCGTTTCTTCCTCAACAAGTCATAAAGACAATCAGCAACATGAGCAAAGTGAGGGATCCAAATAACATAAAAGATGCAAGCACCAAGAAATCTACGTACCTCACTCACATTGTTACATGTTTCAAAAATCTTGCTAATGGCATCAACTTTTTGTGGGTATGGCTTTCGACCATAATGGCCACATAAATGTCCAACAATAAGTACCTCGTTGACACCAAAAACAGATTTCTCTATGGAAAATGTGAGACCTACCTCTTCAAATCGTTGAAATATTCTTTCACAATCAGAGATATGGTCAAGAACAAATTTACGACATCCCGATGAATCTAAAGTAATGTCCTTTACACGTTCCTCACTCCCTTTAATTGGAATATCATCAATGAATGGCATAGTTATATGAGGGATAAAGTCATGTAAGACCATATTCATAGCACTCATCATATGAGCCACAGAATTAGTCGCTCCTTGAGGTAAAGTACACATTCGCACTAAGCCTAAAGGAGTTTTCATTGTGGTTATGTCACGACTATCAATTGCTAATTGGAGTTGGTCATATCCAGAATATAGATCACCCATTGAATAGATAGAATGTCTTGAAAATGATTCAGCAAACTCATCTACAATGGGTCCTGTTCCTACATTCCTTATGGTGACTTTATTGACGGGTTGGAGATCTTGAATAAAACGTAGTTTCCCATTCTTTTTAGGCACAGTGAGCCATCTGTTTGAGTAAGGTGCAAAAGATGGCTCTAAAATTCTCATGTTTATCTTCTCCTTAAGTAGTTTCATTAGCTCAGGTAAGTGAGCCTTTGGAACACGTATAGGACGAAGATTCCATGGAATATGTGGAATAGTAAAGATTATCATGGGTGCAACTAGCTTAGGATCTACACAACCAATCTCATGAGGATACATAGTAAAGGCTTTTCCATGGCTACGTATGACTCCCTCAAATTTATCTCTCTCTGCTGGCAAAAGAAAGTCATCATCTCTACCAATTTTCACCTGTTTGATTGTCTCATCCGTGAATGTATGTCCTATGTTTTTCTTATCCCGAAGAGTTGGATCATTTTTCACATCAATAATTTTTTCATTACTTCCTTGAGGTAATGGTTAAGCTATGGGTTTGATTTTTTTTCTACAGTTTTGTACTTTGTTTCAACTAAGGCATCATGTGTTTGGTTAAATTTTGAGCACTTGTCAACACTGAGAGCATACTCTTGGATTAGAGCATACTCATCAAGGGAAGAAAGAAGAATAATATGGGAATTAGAATTTTGTTGAAGACATAACTCTAACTCCTCAAGAGTAGAGAAACAATGAGATGTTTCAATCACATGCTCAATGTTCTCATCATGTTCCATGATTTTGTTGTTTTTCTAATTTTTTTGGGTTTTTTGGATAAAAGACTTGGACAATTGACTCTTATGAAGAAAATCTAATCTAGAATGTGGAAAACAAAGTGACAAACTATTGAACAGGTTGGTTGACTGCGAGATGTCAAACTAATATCCACTGTTGTCCCGCTCAACAATGGATTCTATCCGAAATTTTGATCATATGTAGCTCCAAACATGAATCGAGGTGCACAATCACTACAAGCATGCTCATGACCCTGAGTAACAATATGTTTCTTTCTAATTGGCAATCGATTCCTAGGATGATTCACTCCTACTGTCATGAATTGAAGTGATTGCATTCCATCCTTAGACTTGAATCTAGCATAGGTAGACCCATCATCCATGGCTTTAGTTTCCATACGACTCTCACAAATAAAGGGTTGACCTAAGATAACTTCATAGGAGCAATTATCTTGAATAAAAAAGTGAAATTCTTCTGTGATTCCTCCTATGGATATGGGCACACTAGCACAAGCACCATACAGGGTACCTACACCATTATCTGCAGTTCTCATACGCCATCCACAATCTTTATCTATGGGCCCTCGAAACTTATCATAGACTTCTCTTGAAATCACATTGATTTCAGAGCCGGAATCTACTAATGCATTTACAGTGATAGTGTTCTTATCATTTCCTATTTTAACATGCATCTCTGATGTACCTCTAGACCAAAATGTTCTTTTAAAGTGACTTTCAGGATTGTTTTCATGATTTTCATGGTCAGGTTGAATAGGTCCTAAGAAATTTTTATTAACATTTACTTCATCATCATCAAAGTCCTCTTCATCAGATTCATCAAAGTTTAAGGCTTCATTCATAGCTTGATCTTGATCTAGAGAATCTTGCATCTCAGTATCTAGATTAAGCGGAAACCTCTTCCTTTTAATTAGGCCGATAAAGTTATCTTTAAAAACAGGCTTTGCAATAGAGAAAACTTGTTCTAAAGACATAGCCACTTGACTCTTAAGCAAAATGTCATCTAAAATCTCCATAGGATCTATTTTTCTCTCAATTTCTGAAATCAAGATGGCTTTAGGTTTTCTCTTTGGTTTCTTTTGTTTTTGCTCAGGGTCTTGTTTTTGTTCATGTTCTCGTGTTTGGTCTTCAGTTTGTTTTGATTGTTCTTGTTTATCTAAAGGCTTTGGTTCTGTTTTTCTTTGCTTTGTCTTCTTCCCTTTTTGTTTCTCCTCTTGTTTTTGTTCATTGGGTTCTGATTCTTGTTTTTTATCTTTGGATTGTGATGTTTCTCCTTGCTCTATGATTGTTTCTATTCCTGAGGTTTGTTTTCGAGTCACTCTTCTTTCACTAGGCTAAGCTTCATCTCTTTTTTGTTTTTCTTCTACATTGGATATGTGAGAAATAAGAGATTGATCTTCTATCGGTGACTCCCAAGCCATTATTCTCCTAATCTCATCTCGTGCTCTTACTAAAGCCTCTATGGAAAAATCACCTTCCTTTGTGGGTTTACTTGATTCTACTTGTTGTTCATCAAGAGCTTCTAGTTTCACTCCTCTAGTTCCTTCGTCCATTATGGTTATATTTTCATAATGTTTTTTCATTCCTCCCTTACCATAATTTCCTTGCAAAGGTAGCCTAGATCGATAGTCACAGATTTTCTTGTCTATGTCTATTACTAGTCGTTGCTCCTTAGCAGCCTTCAATAATTCACAATCTCTCAAAAAGTGCTCTAACAAATCACACCAAGGACACCTACGAGGGCCACGGACAAAACCATTTTGATTTTGAGGATTTTGATTAACTTGTGGTGGGAAATTTTGAAATTGAGGATTTTGTTGATAAGGTATTGCTTGAACAGGATAATTAGGATTTTGAAAATGCAATTGATGTATTTGAGGAGCTTGGGGAGCAACATGTGGTACTTGAGGTGCAAGAGGAGCTTCCATATTATACGGTTGATGATTTTGAAAATTTTGATTTTGAGGATTTTGAAAAGCTATTTGAGAAGCTTGAGGATACAGGTTTTGATACATTTGAGGATTTTGCACATGAGGATGAGGATTTTGCATTGAAGGATTATGCATTGGAGGAACTTGATATGCTTGAGTAGGAGCTACTTGTGGATTTTGATTGGTAGCTATAACATGTTGATTAGGCTCTTGAAAAGTCATTGGGTTCATTTGATTTTGGAAATTTTTGGTGTAATTAGATTGTAAAGCATCTATAGTCTTGGCCAAATTGGATTGTGTAGCAATAAGACTTTCCATTTGCTTAGTGAGAATATCCACTTGAGATTAATCAACTACACTTTTATTTGGCTCTACTTTAAAACCTTGATTAGGCTCCATCATTTGAGGAATAGGAGTAGAGTCAAAAAGCATAGCATGGGATTGTTCTCTAAGTTGCTCCTTAGTTTGTGGAAGGCTAGCTTGAGGAAGACTAGTTTGCTCATAAAGCATGGATTGTCTTTGATGTCTATGGGCTACAGCCTCTACTACTTTACGCACTTTTTGCCAATTGTCAGTAAGACCATAGCGCTTATCTGGTTCTTCTAATCGCCGTTCAACTTCCCTACGAGTTTCAGGATGAAGAAGCTTAAGAAAATTGATCACAAGATCAGGTTCCAAAGTTATCTTATCCTCATCAGGAAGTTGTTCATAGCGTCTAATATACTCATTTTGTAAGTGAGTAATAGAGCTACTAGGCTTTGGAGAATTGACCCATCGTAAGAATCCATCTCGATTATGTTGGCTATAATCTTCAAGATAGAATTCTTCGAGCATCCCCTTTCTAAAATCACTCCAAGGAAGACTATCATATTGAGTGACACGGTTTATGATAGAGCTATCAACAATTCGTTCAAAGAATGATATCAAAAGATCTTCGGGAAGATCAAAAATCATAGCTTGCTCTTCAAACAAATCTAAGTAGCTTGTGATGTTGATGCCATTGAATTTTCCCTTCTCTCTCAACATAGAAGAGACTATTCTTTGGCCTTGTTTCTCAACAATAAGGGATTTGAATCCTTCCTCCATCTTATGTGAATAAGCAAGTGATGCACGATGCTCTAGATCTCTCACAAATGCATTTACTTCACGACGAAGATGTGCACGATACTGTGAGAAATCCAGTGCAACACTCAAGACTGATGATGATGATATGATGAGGATGAAAAATATGAAACAAAGGATATGGATCACAACCTCCCAACAAGATCAGAAGCAAATGCCACGAAGCGTTTCACGTCGGGTTCAAATGTGGAGGTGATCGCAATCCGCACTAGCTTTCATTTGGTGTTGCGCTTGTCGACCAATTTGTCCTTCACGTAAAACATGTCCATCAGGCAAATATATATGATGTCCTTCATAGACAGTTTTACGTAGTGCTTTGGAATAGCGTGCTTCAAGTCGTGGTCTACATAAAGGACAAGCATGGTAACCTTAAATCGATAAACCTGAACATTCACCCTAACCAGGCCAATCATGCAATTTCCACATAAATATGCCTTGCACTCGCATGTCGCATCTTCTTATAGGTTGAGACATGTCATGCACAGTAATCCCATCCCATAAAATGCACAGTTCTTTCCACAAGTGGTGCATGATATACATCCATGTTTTTTACCTTATACTTACCTGGTACAATAACAACTAATAATAAATGACCTTTCTTTGTGGCCAACCATGGTGGGATATTATAATTGACCAAACATACAGGCCATGTGCTCCATGAAGAACTGTGTAATCGAAATGGATTCACTCCATCCATAGATAGGCCTAGACGTATTGACCGAGGCTCACTAGCAAACTATGGCCACTTACTATCTATGTGCTTCCAAGCATCAGAGTCAGCAGGCACTCGCATTACATTATCTGTAGACCTGCTCTTTGTATGCCATGACATTAACTCAGCTATAGATTTGCATCTAAACATGTTCTTAATTCGTGGAATGATAGAAAAGTGGCGAAGAACCTTTGCGGGGATTGCTTCACCTACAACGTCTTCTCTAAATCTATTTGCTCCACACTTTGGACATACGTGGAGATGTTCATAATCATTTCGAAAGAGAATGCAATCATTCGGAGAAGCATGAATTTTAGTATAATCCATTCCAATGGACTGTAAAAGTTTTTTCGCATCTCCATGTGTTGGAGGCATGTCATTGCCCTCTGCCAAAAATTTATCTTTAAGAAGCCTGCAATAAGCAATTAAAATGATATTAGTAAATGAAGTTATTGTGATACAACAATGAAAGCCGATTTGTTCTCCACTTACTTGAACAATTCAGTGACACTACTATCTCACCATCCATAAATGGATTTCATATTGAGCATCCTGAGTGAAGCACGTAGTACAGATATCTTTGCTCCATTGTAAAGTGGTAAACAAGTTAATCTTTGCATGGTTTCATATTCTTCATCAACATCTGATCGTGGAATTTCTGTTGTGTCCATGAAACTCTCGACACCTTCTTCACCATCATGATCTTCGTCCATCTCATAAAATACTTCAAGCATCTCTTCCATATGTTCATTGTGTGTAATATTATTAGTGCTTGCTTGTACGTCTAAGTCCTTTTTTGCTCTCTTTTTTCCACGAGAGGTTACCGGTGCAATGTCGTTTGGGTCCATCTGCTCACCTGGGGGACCATGCGAATGATAGCGTAGGTTTTCCAGTCGACTCCTATCAAAGGATCCATACTCTCTAACATGTGCAGTACAAATCCGTCGTTTTCGATAAATTTGATACTTGCACTGTGTGCAAGGAAATGCCATTCTCTCTTCAGGATACAAAGAAGCCATCTGCTACAATATGGACATTTTAGAACATTTGTTTTTTTATTAAACCTAAAAATTTAATTCTGAAGACTTAAATCTGAAATACTTAACCTAAATACTTAAATACCTAAAAAAACTTAAAACCCTAATCTATATAACTATCCTATTTTATCTATATATTTGGATTTTTTCTTAATTGATCCTATTTTATATATATATTTATTTATTTATTCATGTTTTTTCCTCTTAATTGAGTTATATGTATGCCTAAACCCTAAAACCCTAATTTTAAAGATCTAGATCTAAATTATGTATATTTCTATACACATGTGTATATACATGTATATATGTATGATATGTGTATGTGTATGTGTGTATATATGTTATGTAGGTGTTAAAACCCTAAAACCCTAATCCAAATGACTTAGACCTAAAACACGTATAATTATCCCACTTTATATATATATATTAATTATACAAGCTGATTTTTTTCTTAATTAATCCTATTTTTATATATATTATTATATATATTTAATTCAATTATTTAAAACACTAGTCCTTTGTATATTTATTTATGTATATAATTATTTTATTTTGAATATATATTTATTTATATATTCAGATTTTTTCCTTACTTAATCCTTTTTTTATATATTTAATTATGAATATTTAATTAAAATTTTTAAAACACTAATTCTTTTTATATCTATTTATCTATATAATTATCCTATTTTATATATATATATATATATTTTATATATTCAGATTTTTTCCTTACGTAATCCTATTTTTATATATTTAATTTTATATATTTCATTATATATATTTAATTAAATTATTTAAAACACTAGTTCTTTTTATATTTACTTATTTATATAATTATCTTGTTTTATATATATATTTATTTATATATTCAGGTTTTTTCCTTACATAATCCTACTTTTATATATTTAATTTTATATATTTAATTATATTTATTTAATTAAAACCTTAATCTTAAAACTCTAGATCTAAAATATGTATATTTTTGTATGCATGTGTGTCTACATGTATATATGTATCATATGTGTATGTGTATGTGTGTATATATGTTATGTAGGTGTTAAAACCCTAAAACCCTAATCTTAAAGATTTAGACTTAAATCTGAAATACTCAAACTTAAATACTTAAAAACCTATAAAAATCGAAACCCCTAATCCTAAAACCCTAATTATATTTTAAATATATATTTATTTAAATATTTAGATTTTTTTCTATATTTTTTCTTAATATAAATATAATTGAGTTATATATATGTCTATACTCTAAAACCCTAAGCTTAAAGATCTAGACCTAAAATATGTATATTTCTATATACATGTGTATATACATGTATATATGTATTATATGTGCATGTGTATGTGTGCATATATGTTATGTAGGTGTTATAACCCTAAAACCCTAATCTTAAAGATTTAAATATAAAATATGTATATTTTTCTATGCATGTGTATCTACATGTATGTATGTATATATGTATATGTGTGTTTGTGTATATATGTTATCTACGTATTAAAACACTAAAACCCTAATCAGAAAGACTTAGACTTAAATCTGAGTTATATATATGTCTAAACCCTAAAACCCTAATCTTAAATATCTAGACCTATAAAAATCTAAACCCCTAATCCTAAAACCCTAATCATATTATATATATATTTATTTATTTATATATTTAGATTTTTTTTCTTATTTTTCTCTATATTTTTTCTTAATATAAATATAATTGAGTTATATATATGTCTAAACCCTAAAACCCTAATCTTAAAGATCTAGACCTAAAATATGTATATTTCTGTATACATGTGTATATACATGTATATATGTATTATATGTGCATGTGTATGTGTGCATATATGTTATGTAGGTGTTAAAACCCTAAAACCCTAATCTTAAAGATTTAAATCTAAAATCTGTATATTTTTGTATGCATGTGTATCTGCATGTATGTATGTATTATATGTATATGTGTGTTTGTGTATATATGTTATCTACGTATTAAAACCTTAAAACCCTAATCAGAAAGACTTAGACTTAAATCTGAAATACTCAAACCTAAATACTTAAACACCTATAAAAATCTAAACCCCTAATTCTAATACCCTAATCATATTTTATATATAAATATTTATTTATATATTCAGATTTTTTTTCTTATTTTTCTCTATATTTTTTCTTAATATAAATATAATTGAGTTATATGTATGCCTAAACCCTAAAACCCTAATCTTAAATATCTAGACCTAAAATATGTATATTTCTGTATACATGTGTATATACATGTATATATATATATATATATATTATATTTGTATGTGTATGTATGTGTAAATAGCGTACAAACCCTAATCCTATTTTTATATATTTGATGTAAAAAACCAACTTCAAAATAAAACATTTATATATTTAATTATATATATTTAATTAAAACACTAGCTTATGTGTGTATGTGTGTGTGAATGTATGCATGTGTGTATGTATGTGTGTGTGTGAATGTATGCATGTGTGTATATGTGTATGTGTGTCTATGTATGCATGTGTGAGTATATGAGTATGTATGTAGATATGTGTGTGTATGTATGTAGGTGTGTACATGTGTGTGTGTATGTATACATGCATGTGTGTATATGTGTGTATGTATGCATGTGTGTATATATGTGTGTGTATGTATGCATTTGTACATGTGTGTGTGTATGTATGCATGTGTATACATGTGTGTGTATGTATATGTGTGTGTATGTATGCATGCATGTGTGTGAATGTGTGTGTATGTGTGTGTATGTGTGTATGTATGCATGCATGTGTGTGTACGTGTGTGTATGTGTGTATATATTGTATGCATGCAGGTGTGTATATATGTGTGTGTATGAATGTGTGTATGAATGTGTGTATGCATGTGTGTGTATGTATGCATGTGTGGATATGTGTATATGTGTGTATGCATACATGTGTGTATATGTGTGTGTATGTATGCATGCATGTGTGTATATGTGTGTATATATGTGTGTGTGTGTATGTATGTGTGTATATGTGCATGTGTATGTGTATGTATGCATATGTGCATATATGTGTGTGTATGTATGTGTGTATGCATGTGTGTGTATGTATGCATGTGTGTAAATTTATATGTGTGTGTATGCATGCATGTGTGTATATGTGTGTGTATGTAAGCATGCATGTGTGTATAGGTGTGTGTATGTAAGCATGCATGTGTGTACATGTATGTGTGTATGTATGCATGTGTAAATGTGTAAATATGTGTGTATGTGTGTGTGTATGTATGCTCTATTTTCCTATCTCTATCTTCCTTTCTTTCATTATTCTTTATCTCTCACTCTCTCTCTCTTTTCTCTCTCTCTCTCTCTCTCTCTCTCTCTCTCTTTCTCTCTCCTTCTCTCTCTATCAATAGAGAATGAAACAATCACTTACAAGTATGTCCCTCTTTTGAATCGTTGTCGTCAAAGCGTAATGTATGTCATCTATCGTCCAATTCCAAAAAATCGAAGCCAAAGAACTTCTGCAAAATCAAAGAAAAGAGAAATTATAAAACCTAAAGCATAGAGAAACACAAATGCTAACAGTACGCGCAACACTTACCAAGATGTGAGATCTAACCCGAGAGAGAGTGTGTGTGCGTAGAGAGAGAGATCTGTGTGTGTGTGTGCACAAGAAAATGTAGGTCGCAATTCGGTTGGCATGCGCAAGTTCGACAGAAGACCAACTGTACTCAAAGACGCGCAAAAATGTGAAGTTTTGCTCTCGGGTTCGCGGTATGTTTAAAACTCGCCGCCGGTATATGCGTCGGTATATGTGTCAGTCATTGCTAGTAAATTACCGACGCTTATATCGATGCCCATACCGATGCTTATACCGACGCATATACCGACACTTATACCGACGGCTGCGGGCCACACCGAAGATCCGTTTAAAACGGTCATACCGACGGTCACTTGACCGTCGGTATCTCTAAGTGACATTTTCTGAAGCCCATACCGACGCCGAGTGTGACGGTCGATATATACAGCGTCGGTATGCCCCTCATATGTTGTAGTGCTTCCTTTCTAGGTCTTCCCATTGAACCAACAATGTTGAGTGGTGTGGTTGGTCTTATCACATATGGCACAAGGTTGAACATTTGGACCTTTGTCTTTTTCTTGGTTTGGTCCTTTCTTCTTCCCTTTCCACTTGCTTTTTCTTGTAAAGTTGGCTTGGGAAGTCTCTTCTTCATCTTCTTCCTTCTTCTTGCCTTTATACTTCTTATCCATCTTATCTGCATATAGAGCACTATTTGAATTACCATGATAGGAGTTACCTTCGTTTATGCTATTTTTGGCCTCTTGATTGAAGAGTTGTCCACAAAAGATGTTGAAGTTTGGGGTCTGCACATCCATGATGAGATCATAAGTCATTGTGAAGGATTTGCTTATCACTTTGAATGCCATTAAGAATTTGCCTCATGATAGCCTCTTCTTCAATTAGCTCTCCAATGGATGCTAATTGATCCGCAACCTCCTTGACTTTGATAACAACCTCTGTGATGGTTTGTTTAGGTGTCATCTTCATTTGGTTGAACGCGTTCCAAAGATGATTCTTTCTTGCTTTGGTACTAGTAGAAAAGAAAGTCTCCATGGCATCCCAAGTCTCTTGAGATGCCTTGCATCCTCTTATATCTGGTAATAGAAAGTCAAAGATAGAGTTTAGTATGTATGACCTTGCTTGAGCATCCCTTGCGCACCAAAGTGTGAGCTTATCTGTCTCCTCTTGTGTAGGTCCTCCTTTGGATCTTGGAATAGGCATAAATTCATCACCTGAATTCCATAAAGATTTCTACCTTGCAAATAGGCTCCATTTTGATTTGCCAAGCCGCGTAATTGTGTTGATCAAGCTTCTTGATCATTGAGGGTAAGCTATCACCCATCTTGATCTAGCTCTGATACCACTGAGAGAACTTTGGGAAGCTTGCAAGAGGTAGAAAAGTTTGTTTTGAAGCCACAAAGTTTGGTCTAGCCAATCGGCACAAGACCATCCCTTGAGCTTATGGAGACTCAAGTAGATCTTATAGGCATGCGGTAAGTGCAAAGAAATACACTATGTACTTTGGAGCATCAAGGAGAATGACTCGATACAAAACAAATAGGTTCACAAGTCGTCTAACTCAAAAAACTTAGTATCTCTGAAAGAGACAATGAACAAATGCCCCAAGCGACCATCGTGATTACAATTAGAAAAAATCCTCTTATGGGAGTGATACACATAGGGTTGAGTGTATATAATGCACAAAGTTATAAGGAATAAGCAAAATATGATCTAAGAGTGTTCCACGACTTCTACAAGTGGATTTTGAATTCAAATGAAGGTGGGAATGGTTGTTGGAGGGAATCAATTCACTTTCCTATGATCTAAGAAAAGTGAAGATTTAGTTTGATCTACTTTTAGGTGATTGATTGCTTGATTGAATGCAACTCAACCACCAAAAATTTGTGGGATTTAGGCTCTATCTTTCTACTTTTACATGTGTAAAGCTCAAAGGTTTTACAAAGATAAAAAAGCCATGAAAAATCTTTTTAAAAAATACAATAAGTGAGTATAAGAGAAAGAACTCTCCAACGGATATTCTTTCGATGCGATAGCCTTTGATGTAGATCAAATCCACCTCAAGCAATGTAAGCTTGATGTTCCAACAATTACTACCATCTTGTATAGAGATCCTCCACCAACTTTTGAGGAGTTGATCCCACACCTAGTGGCAGAAGAGGTTGTCGTAAGAGACACATCCAAGAAGGATGGTCACTCAGAGGTCCTATATTCTAGAAAAGGCAAAGAAAAGAGTGTCAAGAAGGGGAAAGGAGGAAAAAAAAGTCGAAGTAGTGTAAGGAAGAAGATTCAATTTCATAAGGAGATAGAAGGCATCATCTTCAAGGAAGGGCAAGAAGAGCGAGGGAAGAACAACCCTCATCAAGGCAAAAATTGTTTTATATGTGGTAAGTGGAATCACATTTCTTCAAATTGTTAGGTCAAGGATTAGGAAGGCAAGAAGAAGAAGAAGAAGAACGAGAAATGGAATTATGCTAAAAGCTCCAAGAAGGATGATGAAAAGGAGACCCTCCTAGCCATGAGACATGGCTACGCTAGTGATCCCAAGGACACAAAGTGGTGCATAGACTCTAGATGCTCTAATCACATGCCACATATGGAGGAATCTATTCATATGAAGGTCCCAAGCTAGAAAAGGCTATGTGGAGATAGGAGATAACATTAAGCATCCACTACACATGTGGGAGATGTGAAGCTAGGTGAAGGTAAATCTATCAAGACTCTTAAAGATGTGCTCCATGTTCCATCTATTTCCAAGAGCCTTATCTTTGTAAGATAGATGGTAGAGATAGGTATGCAGGTCATATTTTATGTAAAAGGGTGCATGGTTATGCAAGGAGGCCAGATCATTGCCAATGGAAGGAAAGAAGGTAGATTATTCACACTAGATGTTCCTCATACACACAAGAAGGTATGATGATTTGTAACAAAAAGATTGGATAGATTGATCCTTGGCACAAGAGGAAATGACATATCAATATTCCCAAGTTAAAAAGTATGTCAAAGTAGATTTAGTGCAAGGACTACCAAATCTTGAAGGTCAAGATCTACATGAGTTTTGTGATGCTTGTCAGCTAGGTCATTGCAAAGGGAAGGAAAGAAGGTAGGTTATTCACACTAGATGTTCCTCCTACACACAACAAGGTATGTTGTGTGATGATTCGTAACAGAAGGATTGTAGAGATTGATGCTTGTCAGCTAGGTTGTTACCAAAGGAAGGAATAAAGGTAGATTATTCACACTAGATGTTCCCCCTATACACAACAAGGTCGTTGCCAAGGGAAGAAAAGAAGGCAGATTATTCATGCTAGACATTCCTCGTACACACAACAAAGCATTCCATATATCACTTGCACTTTCAAGACCTCTAATATGAGGTAGCAAGTAGTCATTAACTGCCATATAGATAATGCTCTTAGCTTGAGCATCTCTCTTCATCCAAGTTTTCAAATCTGACAATTCTTCCCTAGTTGGAACACTAGGTCTCTGAACTGAGGCTTTTCTTCTTCACCTGTAATATAACCTATCAAGTCTTTGCTCATAAGATGAGCTTCCATCCTCATTGACCATGCTGGATTGTTCTCTCTATCCAGCTTCTCTATTTGAAGAGAATCTCCCGTCCTTTCTTCACCTGTGTATTGAATTCTTCAAACTTTATGAGTAATAGATGTACCTTTACTTCGAATGAAGTTCCTTTTGACCTTCTTGATAACTTCTCATCTCCTTCTCAAGCTTTGCTTTCAAGCTTTCACCTTTTGAACCTTCAAGTGTTGAATTCTTTATAGTTGCAGCAGTCGGGGTCCTCCTTTCTTTAGTTTTGATGCTTCGTGCTCTGATACCATTGATGGAGAGTTTTAATCTCCAAAAGAACAAGCTACTCTTGAAGTTAGAGCACCTCTATATCAAGAGTAACTTAAAATCTTCACCAATTTGGAGGATCAATACTTAATTTCCAAAATTTTGAACAAACTATGAAGAAGATGATTACAGAGAAAGTCTGCTGCACATAACTCTCTCATTGACTTATCAAATGTGTAAAGTTTTTTATAAAACTTTGCACAATTGTTGCCTATAGTTTGCGCACCTTCTCCAAGTTAAATCATTCCAAAAGACTTAGTAGATCTTGAGAAATGATCTCATTAAGTCACCTATGTCTAAAATTGTTCTTCTGAGAAGTCGATTGAGACACCTGTAACTTCTAACACTTGGTTCTCTCAAAATAGAACCCGTTTATACAAATGCTTTTAGCCATAGATGGCTTACCTTCCAACTTAGATTTTGACTCCTCATTTGTGCAAAACTTTAAACTTTGCAGTGAGAATTGATCACTTCTTTGACCATCGAGATTGTGCCTATTTCAGAAGACACTTGACATTTTCTCACATATGAATGTTCCTATTCATAATTCTCTCAGCTTGATCACAATTAGAAGTTGAGAATTTTTACAGAGGTCAATCAACTATAGACTTAGACTTGTACAAAAGAATTTCACAAAAGATTCTACACAAAAGGAGAAAACTCAGAAAGATTAGGTGCAACATTTCTTCATTCCTGGAAAATTTTACATCTGAGTGATGAGAGAGATTCTACTCATTTCTAAAGTGTCGAAATGACTCATACAACTTCTAATTTCTCTATTCATATGCTCTCTCATATTTTCCCCGACTTTTTACTTAATTATATAGCCATATATGTACAAGCTTATGACCATACAAAAGATATATGTGAGCTATCTCTAAATTAATGTACATATGTGTACACATCTTCATCTTCTGGATATGCACTTCCTTCATGCTTCATAGCTTTTTTTTTTAATGTAAAGGAAGTTCGGCAATAGCCTACTCTCCCGGACTTGAATTAAATAAAGAAAAGTACAAGAGAAGGGGACTAGTGTCCACGGGACTTACCCTCTCATCACCCTCATGTGGGGCCCACTTGGGTTTAAGCTTGTTATCGATCAAGTGGAGTACTTGATGATGCCTAAAGGGGGGAGATTTTTTATAGTTGACAATCCTTTTGCCAAGAAGGAACAGCGATTTCTCAATTGACCACTCCTTGGGGGAGTCACCGAAGTTGAAAGCACATCTTTCCCGCCAGATTTTCCATAGAACCTCCCCTCTGATGGCGTTCCAGAGAGTCGCGGAGCAGCCGATCGCTTCTCCCAGCAGGGCTTGCTGCCAACTGAGACGTTTTTGAAGTCTAATTCTCTATCCAACCACCTGCCAGAGTCTGTTGGAGTTGGGGCAGGTAAAGAAGATGTGTGAAACATCTTCGATAGACCGGTGGCAGCGTTTGCACAAGGGAGGGATCCCACAAATTTTGCTAGCCTTAAGGTTGGTCCAGATTCCGTGATGAAGAATTTGCCATAAGAGGACAGACTTTTTGATTTCTATGAGGGGGTGCCAGATAGCCATGAACTTCATGTCCCACCGAAGCTGCGTCCATGACAGGCACCATTTTTTGTTGAGGTTGACCTGATAGTCGATCGTTTCTTTGAAGTTCGGGATTTTTGATAGACTATTCCCATTGTGCCATTTGAGACCGAGCGAGCTCGGCATGTCGTGTCCCATGAGAAGGCGAACTTTGTGTCGGTCCCAGGCGAGAAATCTGCTTTGCAAAGTGTTCCATTCTACATGCGAAATGTTGATGCTAGGGTCAATATCCTCAAAGTTGATCCAGCGGTTGGTGTCTTGTTTCCAGAGATGTTTCCACTTTTTGAAGCCTTTGTTCCATAGCTTCTTGGCGTTTTGAATGTTCCAAGATTCCACACTCCGGATGCCATGGATCGGAAACCAGATAGAGTCGTTTTGTCTGATACCGGCAGCCCACTTCCAGTCTTCACTTATTCTTGTGAAGCTTTTGACTTTATTCCAACTCTTCCAAAGGGAGCACACCAGATTAGAGCCTTTCGGGAAGACGGGGACCGGGGAAAACAGCAAGTTCAAGATGTCAAGATTCTTCCAATTTGGGAAACCCATGAGCGCCAACTCATTCTTGTTTCTGAAGATCAGCTTGGCCCACGAGGCCTCCCCGTTGCACCAAGCCTTAGTCATCCATTTGGCCGACAGTTTGTTAGCCATGCACCCAATGTCCAAGATACCAAGGCCCCCACTATCTCTATGGCTGGTGCAGATGGACCATTTGATTTTAGGCACCCCCCTCCTATTGTGGTCGCCCGTCCAAAGGAAGTTTCTACAAATACTATCCAGTTTGGCCAGATCTTGCTCTTTCGGTCTCCAACAAGAAAGGAAATAAATGGTAGATGATAAGAGGAACGTGTTGATGAACATAGCACGACCAACAAGATTGATTTGCATACCTCTCCAATAGTTAAGCTTGTTTTCTAGTTTGGCAAGCACCCAGTTCCACCGTTGTTCCATAGAGACGCCAAACCCCAAGGGAATCCCAAGAAGCCGAAAAATTTGGCCCTGCGGAATGATTTGACAGCCATGATCAATGAGAAGGTCGGGCTGTGACCCACCAATAGCTCTAAAGGCGGTCTTAGAGTGGTTGATTATGGATCCAGAGGCTTCACAAAAAGTAGCAAGACACTTCCAGAACGTCTCAAGGCTGGTACTATCATTGTGCACAAAAGCGTTCATATCGTCGGCAAAAAGTCTCATGGTGATCTGACTGTGGTCATGCGGCAAACGAAGGCCTTTAATGTTACCAGCTTCCACCTGATGCTCCACCAGCCTGCTAAGCCCTTCCGTGGCAATGGCAAAGAGAAGGGGAGCCAATGGGCACCCTTGTCTGATAGATCTTCTAAGTTTGATCACCTTTGAAAGATTTCCATTAATGTTAATTTGGGTCGATGCGTTTCCGAGAAGGGTCGCGATCATCTTGGTGAATTTTTGACTACATCCAAGATCTTGTAGCGACTGTAGAATATAGTCCCATTCTAGCCTGTCGTAGGCTTTATCAAAGTCGATCTTGAGGAAAACCACTTCTTTTTTAGACTCATTTCAAATTCAAGACCTTCCCAGATATCTATTATGGTTTCCAAAATTGACCTGCCTTTGATGAAACCTTTTTGGTCCTCGCTTAACCACGCTCTCAAGTGGCAAGAGATTCTGTTGGCAATGACTTTGGCGATGATCTTGTATCCTGTTTGGAGCATTGTAATGGGATGCCAATTCTCTATTCTGTTCTTTTCCCCTTTTTTGTGTACTAACTTGATAATGCCATTGTTGAGGCAAGAAGGAAGCACGCCAAACTTGAGTGCCTCTTGCCAAACCAAACGAAGAGGGGTGGCAATCACCAGCTTGAAGGATTTAAAGAACTCATTAGTGAGCCCGTCGGGGCCCGGGCTTTTGCCTGAGGGGAGGGCATCAATGACCTCAATGATTTCGGCTTCAGAGATAGAGGCATGAAGCAGAGAGTGAAGGTTGGGTGGTATCCTGTGGGGGAAAACCCTAGATATGGCTGCCATACAGTCCCTTCTGTGGTGGGAGAGGGGGTTTGAGGTCCCCAGGAGTCTCGTGAAAGTGCCCTTCAATGATCCCAAAATTATCTTCTTCCGTATTGCATACATTGCCATTTGCGTCTAGCAATAAGGGGATCGATTCAGCCCTTGACTTCAATTCTTCATCAAAACTTCAATTGTTGATTGCCATGCACCAACATGTGTGTGTGTGTCTATGTGTGTGTGTGTGTGTCTATGTGTGTGTGTCTATGTGTGTGTCTATGTATGTATATACGTGTGTATCTCTATATATCTATCTATATGCATGTGTATGTATGTGTGTAAATGTGTGTGTATGTGTGTGTGTATGTGTGTGTGTAATTATGTATGTGTCTATGTGTGTGTATGTGTGTGTATATGTGTGTGTGTATGTGTGTATATACATATATATCTATATAGATATGTCTATATGCATGTGTATGCGTGTGTGTAAATGTGTGTGGATGTGTGTATGTGTGTCTGTAAGTCTATATGTGTCTATGTCTGTATGTGTGTGTTTTATGTGTGTGTGTGTGTGTAAGTTTGTATGTGTATATGTGTGTGCATGTGTGTATATGTGTGTATGTGTCTATGTGTGTGTATGTATCTATGTGTAGGTACGTGTCTATGTGTGTATGTGTATGCATGTAAGCATTTATCTATGCACATGCATCTGCATTATGTATGCATATGTCTTTGTGTATGTGTGTATGTCTATGTATGCATGTAAGTATGTATGTATGCATATGCATATGCATTATGTATGCATATGCATATGCATTATGTATGCATACATATGCATATACATGCATGTATGTGTATGTGTGTATATGTCTCTTTACATGTGTGTGTATATGCATATATATGTGTGTGTGTGTGTCCCTCTCTACGTGTGTGTGTGTCTATGTGTGTATATGTATGTGTGTGTATGTGTGTGTATGCATGTAAGCATGTATGTATGCATATGCATGTGCATTATGTATGTATATGTATGCATGTGTGTGTATGTGTGTGTGTATGTGTTTGTATGTCTCTATACATGTGTATGTGTATATGCATGTGTGTTTATGTGTGTGTATGCATGTAATTATGTATGTATGCATATGCATATGCATTATGTGTCTATGTGTCTTTGTGTGTGTGTGTATGTGTGTGTGTGTCTATGTGTGTATGTGTGTGTATGAATGTGTATGTGTATGTGTGTGTAAATCTATGTGCATATGTGTGTGTATGTATGTGTATGTGTATACATGTATCTATGCATATGCATGTGCATTATGTATGCATATGTATGCATATGTGTGTATGCGTGTATATGCATGTAAGTACGTATGTATGCATATGCATATGCATTATGTATGCATATGTATGCATAGGTATGCACATATGTGTATGTTTGTGTATGTCTCTCTATGTGTGTGTATGCATATGTGTGTGTATGTGTGTGTGTATGTGTGTGTCTATGTGTAAATGTGTATGTGTGTATGCATGTGTATGTGTGTATGAATGTAAGCATGTATGTATGCATGTTCATGTGCATTATGTATGCATATGTATGCATGTGTGTGTATGTGTGGGTATGCATGTAACTATGTATGTATGCATATGCATATGCATTATGTATGCATATGCATATGCATTATGTATGCCTATGTATGCATATGTATGCATGTATGTGTATGTGTGTGTATGTCTCTTGACATGTGTGTGTATGCATATATATGTGTGTATGTGTATGTGTGCATGCATGTGCATGGGTGTGTATGAATTTAAGTATGTATGTATGCATATGCTTGTGCATTATGTATGCATGTGTGTGCATGTGTGTGTATGCATGTAAGTATGTATGTATGCATATGCATATGCATTATGTATGCATATGTATGCATGTATGTGTATGTGTGTGTGTATGTCTCTCTACGTGTTTGTGTATGCATATATGTGTGTGTATGTGTGTATGTGTGTGTATGTGTGTGTGTATGTGTGCATATATGTGTGTATCTATCTATATCTATATCTATCTATCAATATATATATATATATATATATATATATATATATATATATATATATATATATATATATATATATATATATATATATATATATATGTATGTATATATATATATATATATATATATATATATATATATATATATATATATATATATATATATATATATATATATATATATATATATATATATATATGTGTGTGTGTGTGTGTGTGTGTGTGTGTATGCATGTGTACGTGTGTGTAAATGTGTGTGGATGTGTGTGTGTGTGCCTATATGTGTGTGTGTGTGTATATGTGTGTGTATGTGTATGTGTATGTGTGTGCCCTATAGATATGAGGCCACCATAGTCCTTTGTGGATGATTCTGTGAGCCAATTCTTCCCCCTTTAGATGCCCTTCACTGTGTGCAGCCTCTAACAAAAGATTTACCTCCTCTTGATAAACACACTGTCTCAAGATACCATCCTGACAATATCTATATAAATTTCCACTTATAAGTGAGTACGCTTTTGTTTTAAGGAGCAATCTTCTCTTTTCTATAGGTGTCAAGTGTTCTGGGAGTTTTCTAGTAGTCAGAAAATCGAGAATTCTATCATACCAATCAGTTTGGGTTGCTACTAAGAAGAGATTACTATCCACGAACTCATCATTAATACCTGTTGCCTTCTCGCTCATTGCGGTCCTGGATACTTGATCTCCCATGTAGTGCTCTCTTCTGGGCTTAATATGAATATCAAAGTTGAATTCTTGAAACAGGAGTAACCATCTCCAAACCCTTCCAACTACTCTAGGCTTGTTTATCAAGTACTTCAAGGGCTGATGGTCAGATATGACTATAAGATGTACACCAAGAAGGTAATGCCGAAACTTCTGAAGAGCAAATACAATGGCCAAACCTTCCCTTTCGGTCGTACTGTAGTTCCTTTCTGCCTTGGTAAGTAGTCTGCTGGCATAGGAGATGGGTTTATCAACCTTGTGTTATGATGGTTGAGCTAGAACTGCACCAACAACATGAAGACTGGCATTAGTATGCACATGAAACTCCAATGACCAGTGAGGAACACTTAAAAGTGGAGCCATACATAACCTCAATTTTAGTTCACAAAATGCTTTCTCAACTTCAGGACTCCATGAGAAAGGGACCCTTTTACTGGTAAGCCTTGATAAGGGCTTAGCTATTTCTGAATACATTCATATAAATCTTGTATGGTATCCTCCATGTCGGAGGATAAACACTCCTATGTGCACAACAAAAGCAAATGAACCCTCCTAGGATCCTGAAATTTTTCAGACATAGGCTCTGTATTTTCTAAGTTTCTCTGAGTATATGCAAAGACTGAAAATGAAATTTTGCACGCATAAACTAGACTTTAAGAGCTTTCAAATGAGAGTAAAATCACTCCATTTGGATACTAGATGATGCCTCAACCAGCTGCAACAAAACATACAACTTGATCTCTCCACAGAGTATGAGCTAACTAGACAGACACTCTTCTGCACATGTGCAGGCACTGAACCTGAGACTTATACCAGACAAAGTAGAACTTATAAGCTTTCCAACAAGACAAAAATCATTGCAAATGGATTCCGGATGAAGGAGAAACAACAATTACAAGACCGGGGGGTGTGCCAAAAACATCTAGATAGATAGAGTGTGTAAAAGTGAAATTTCTGCAAAATATGCAGAGAACAGCTAGTAGGGGGTGTGCTTAAGCAAGGGGGCAGTTTGGGCATGTATTTCCACGACTCTAAGTCATAATACAACTCATTAGAGGTTTTAAAGACCTCATACTAACCTCTTTAACCAATCAAAATCATATACATGTCAAAAGTGAGGTCCAATCACATCAAGAGGTGAGCTAAATCTTCTCTAATCAAATTCTTTCCATTATGGGCATGATTTGATGCCTCCAACTCATGGAAATCAGCCTCCTTTGATTGTGGATGATGTGGAAGGTTCAATTTGGGGCATGTTCCCACACTCTTGAGCTTGAAAAACTTTCAACACTCCCCCTCAAGCTCAAGTCTTTTCCTTTGTTGCTTCAGCCTATGTCTCTTATGTTGATAGCTTCCTTGAATCCTCCAAGCTTTGTACCTTCAAGAAACTTTGTCATCATGTCTGCAACCTGCATTTTAGTGTTCACATACCTTATATCTAGCTCTTTTGCCATCATCTTTTCTCTAACGAAGCGGTAATGAACCTCTATGTGCTTGCTCCTTGCATGAAACATGGGATTGTTAGCTAGATAGATGCTTGAAATGTTGTCTCCATAAAGAGGAAACTCCTGCACTTCCACTTCCAAGTTCTTAAGTAGCTTCTTAAGCCATAATAGCTCACATGTAGCCAATGCTAAATCTCTGTACTCAGCCTCTGTGGATGAAAGAGCAACAGTGGGTTGCTTCTTAGAGCTCCAAGAGATCACTTTTGTACCTATCATGAAAACATAACCCGATGTACTCCTTCGATCATCCTTGCTACCTGCCCAATCAACATCACTATATCCTTTGACACTTAGATCAGCATCATATGAGTAAAATAGACCTTGGTTGATGGTGTGCTTGATGTAACGAAGCACCTTTCTTGCCGCCATAAGATGATCATGAGTAGGTGTATGCAAAAATTGAGAGAGAACACCTACTACATATGCAAGATCAGGTCTAGTGAATGTAGCATAAATTAATGAACCAATTATGCTTCTATATAGTGTAATATCTTGTATAGCCTCTCCTTGAACTGCAACCAACTTTGTATTGGGCTACATGGGCTGAGAAAGTGGCTTACAACCACTCATACCAAACCTGTATAGCACATCCAACAAGTATTTTCTTTGAATCAAGAAGATGCCATTGTGTGCATAGATTACCTCTATTCCCAAAAAGTATTTTAGTGTTCCAAGATCAGATATCTTGAACTTCTTTCCTAGCTTTGATTTGATATCTTTAATACCTGCAATATCACTTCCTGTGATGATCAAATCGTCCACATAGATGCATATATATACCGTCTTGTCTCCTTGCTTCTTCATGTAAAGTGATGGATCTGCAACACTTTCTTTGTATCCACAACTTGATAAATAATCCACTAACCTCTGATTCCAGGCCCTTGGGGCTTGCTTTAGTCCATATAGTGCTTTCCTTAGCTTGCAAACATGATTTGGGTACCTCATACTAGCAAATCCTTGAGGTTGGCTCATGTAGACTACTTCTTCAAGCTCTCCATTGAGGAAGGCATTCTTCACATCCAACTGATATAAGCTCCATTTCCTTGATGTGGCCACTGCAATCAAAGTCCTAATTGTTGGCATCTTGGCTACGGGGCTGAAAGTTTCATCATAATCTATCCCGTAGCTTTGGGAGAAGCCTTTCGCCACCAACCTTGCTTTGTACCTAGCAATGGAACCATCTGAATTTCTTTTAATTTTGTAAACCCACTTATTACCTATCACCTTCATGCCTTCTTGAGCTGGTACCAAGCTCCAATTATGGTTCTCATCAAGTGCTTTGAGCTCTTCCTTCATTGCCTCTTGCCATTCCTTGCAATCCTTAGCTTCTTCATAACTAGTTGGTTCTTTGTCCTTGATTACCTGAGTCATGTATGCATAATGCTTTGCAATGAAATTATCATATGTTAACCTTTGTACTGGATATCTTACTCTTGAAGACCTTCTTTCACTTCCTTTTGGTGTGGTTGCCATCTTCTTTCTTTGTTTAGCCACTCCTGGAGTTTGAACTTCTTCTATCTCTTCATCTTCCAACATGCTCTCGTCCACATAGCTTCCTTCTTCAACTCAAATCTTCTCTTTGCCTTTGACTTTGCTTTCTTCAGAGCTGGTCTCTCTTTCCCTAAGCCTTCCACTCCATGGTGAGGGTGTCCTTGTGTTGCATGAGTTGCTTGGACCACTCAAATCCATGCTTTCTTGAACTCTATCATCATTCTTCAAATCTGTCTCACCTATGTCTTCAACCTGCAGTGGACTTGTGCATGCATACCAAGGCTTCAACTCATCAAAGACAACATCCCTACTTACCTTCAGCTCCTTGGTGATGGGATTATAGCATTTATACCCCTTTTGTTCCATAGAATATCCCAAAAAAATACACCTTTCAGATTTGGCATCTAACTTTGACCTCAACTCTTGAGGTACATGTACATAGCATATACAACCAAAGATTCTAAGATGTGAAATGCAAGGTTTTCTTTCACTCCATGCTTCCTCAGGGGTTAGATGATGTATACCTGATGTAGGACATCTATTCATGATGTATGTGGCTGTATATGTAGCCTCTCCCCAATAACAATGCGGCATATTCATTTCATTGAGCATACACCTTGCTACCTTTGCTATGTGTCTGTTCTTTCTCTCTGCTACCCCATTTTGTTGAGGGGTATACCTGCATGTAAATTGTCTTTTGATGCCATTGACCTGCAAAAATTCAGAAAATTCATGGGAGAAGTACTCTCCCCCTCCATCGGATCTCAAAGTTTTGATAAACTTGCCAGATTCCTACCTATGCTTTGAATTTATTGAAGTAGTGGAACACATCTGATTTGTTTCTAGTGCAATACAACCACACTTTCCTTGAAAAGTCATCAATGAAGGTTACAAAATACCTATTTCCAGCAAGGGATGCTTCTCTTGTTGGACCCCAAACATCCGTGTGAATGAGGTCTAAAACATTTGCACTTACATAGGTACTCTTCTTGAAGGGCAGCCTTGATTGTTTTCCTTGTTGGCAAGCTACACAAATTTCATGCAACATTTTAGATGTAAAATTTGGTAGGCCTCTTACCAAGCTCCTCCTTTGCATGTCCTTGAGCTTTTGTAGGTTGATGTGACCTATTCGTTTATGCCAAAGATCCAAATCTGCTATCCTCTTGTCTCCATATGTGACATACATTGAATGGTGTGGCTGATTTATGTCCATTGTGAACATTCTCCCTTGCTTTTCTCCTTTTGCTATGAGCTTGAAACCTGCCCTTGGATCCTCAACAAAACATCCTCTTTCATTGAACCTAACTTGATAGCCTTTTTCTACCATTTGGCCTACCGAAATCAAGTTTTTGGTAATAGTAGGGACATGTAATACCTCTGATAAGCACTTTGCTCTTTGATTTCCTTCCAAACTGATATCTCCCACATGTTGAATGATATGCTCTGAGTTATCACCTGTTTCCACATGCCCTTGATGCTTTGGGACCTGCAAATTACAAAAAAATACTTTCGACATGACATATGATTGCTACATCCACTGTCTACATACCATACATCTTCACTAGCTTGAGTTGTATCTTCACCATACCTCATGGCAAGTAAATAATCATTCCCTTGGCTGGATGATGTGTTTGCATAATTACCTTGCCCTCTATAACTGTTGTTGTTGTTGCTTTGATTCCCTTGTCCTTGAGCTCTATGATAGCATTCATTTGCAAAATGACCGGGCTTACCGCATACAAAGCATCCATTTGAAGTGGCTTGTCCTCTTCCACCAAATCTTGCACCTCTTCCTCTATTTGTGGCTCTTCCACCTCTTTGACATGCATTTTCTTGTTGTCCTTGACCTCCTTGGTTGCTTTGATATCTTCCTCTTCCTCTTGAAGCACCTCGGTTGTGTCTTCCTCTTCCTCTACCTGCATACAACAATTGCCCTTGGCTATCCTTGGCGTTATGACCACCAAGGTTCATCTCCTCTGTCACCATGAGAGTGATTAGTTGATCAAAATCAGGAAGAGAGTCCCTTACATACACTAAAGTTGTGAAAGCCCTCCATTTTTCATCATCCCTAAGTCCATTTAGGGTGTGGGCGACAAGATCGTCATCATCTAGGGCACAACCGATTGACCCTAGTGCATCTGCAAGCTCTTTAACCTTTAATATGTAATCATTAGCACCTTGAGAGGGGCTTTTCCTAAGATTATTTAGCTCATTCTTGAGCTGAATTTTTCTAGCTTTTGTGGAGGTTGAATACAATCTCTCCAAGCACTCCCACACCTTCTTCGATGTATCCAAATCTTGAATATGCCCTACCATAGAGTTGCTAATATGTTGAGATAAAATGAAAATGACCCTTTTGTCCCTTTCATCCCACTCTCTTACTGCTCTTCTCTGATCATTGGTTGGATTTACCTCATCTATGTAGGGTTTTGGCTCTCCACCACTCACAAGTCCCCACAAACCTTTCCCCATCAAAAAATTGCTTATTCTAAATCGCCACGGTTGGTAGTTTCCTTTTTCGAGCTTCTCAATCTGAGCATTGAGATCAGCCATGGTGCCTCCTAACTCTTTTGAACCTCCCCCTTGATGCAATGAAGTTGAAAAGGATGGCTTTTACCTCAAAAAATAGAGCTATTCCTCTTGATGAAGCTTCGTCTTTGATTTGATGATGTATTTGCTTCCCCTTGTTGTTGACGTGCCCGTTCTTTGCTTCCTTCCTTCAAAATTTGATGAAGTCTTCACTTCACTTCAGTAGCTCCTTCTTCTCTCTTTGATACTCCACTTATAGCTCTGATACCACTGTTGGAGGATAAACACTCCTATGTGCACAACAAAAGCAAATGAACCCTCCTAGGATCGTGAAATGTTTCAGACATAGGCTCTGTATTTTCTGAGTTTCTTTGAGTATATGCAGAGACTGAAAATGAAATTTTGCAAGCATAAACTAGACTTTAAGAGCTTTCAAATGCAAGTAAAATCACTCCATTTGGATACTGGATGATGCCTCAACCAGCTGCAACAAAACAGACAACTTGATCTCTCTACAGAGTATGAGCTAACTAGACAGACACTGTTCTGGACATTTCTCTGCACATGTGCAGGCACTGAACCTGAGACTTATACCAGACAAAGTAGAACTTATAAGCTTTTCAACAAGACAAAAATCATTGCAAATGGATTTCGGATGAAGGAGAAACAACAATTACAAGACCAGGGGGTCTGCCAAAAACATCTAGATAGATAGAGTGTGTAAAAGTGAAATTTCTGCAAAATATGCAGAGAACAGCTAGTAGGGGGTGTGCTTAAGCAAGGGGGCAGCTTGGACACGTATTTCCACGACTCTAAGTCATAATACAACTCACTAGAGGTTTTAAAGACCTCATACTAACCTCTTTAACCAATCAAAAGCATATACATGTCAAAAGTGAGGTCCAATCACATCAAGAGGTGAGCTAAATCTTCTCTAATCAAATTCTTTCCATTATGGGCATGATTTGATGCCTCCAAATCGTGGAAATCAGCCTCCTTTGATTGTGGATGATGTGGAAGGTTCAATTTGGGGCATGTTCCCACACTCTTGAGCTTGAAAAACTTTCAACACTCCATGGCCCAAAAAACTTTGCACTTCCTTTGGGGTTTGTGGAATAGGCATAGAAAGGATAGCAGTAACTTTTGCAGGGTCAACCGTTATCCCTTTAGCAGATACTATGTGACCAAGGAGAGTGCCCCTAGTGACCAAAAAGTGACATTTAGCAGGATCTAACTTCAAACCTGTTCTGAGACATTGCTCAAAGATTTCCTTTAGATTTTTCAAATGATCATGGAAATCTTGAACTGCTGCTCTTCTATCTGTGCCTCAAAATACTAAAAAGTCATCCATGAAAATGCGTAGAAAAGTTTTCAACCATTTACCCAATATAAGATACATTGTTTTATTAAATGAAGGTGGTGCATTCTTTAAAGCAAAAGCCATGTGGGTATAGACATAAGTGCCCCATGGAGTAACAAAGGTTGTTTTGTCCCTATCATCAAGATGGATCACTATCTGATTGTAGCCACTAAAACCATCCAAGAAGCTATACAAAGTGTGACCAGTTACTTCCTCAAGTACTTGCTCTGTAAAGGGCTGAGGAAATCCATCTTGAACAGTCACTTTATTTAAGGCACGAAAATCAACGCAGACTCTTATTTTTCCACTATTTTTCTTCGGTACAATAACCATAGAAGAAAGCCACCTGGAATGTTCGACTGGAACAATTATACATGCTTCTTCTAGTTTTGTAATCTCCAACTCGACCACCTCTGCATACTTTGGATTGAGTGGATTCGTCCTACTTCTTGCAGGCGCGGCTCCCTCAACTAAGAGTATCCGGTGTAATCCAAGCTCCTCTGGTATCCTTGTTAGATCTTTGTAGGACCATGCGAAGACATTTTTGTAAGCAAAAAGTAAAGAAGTTACCTTCTATAGTAAAGGGGGATAATGCCATAGCCAAGAGGCAAAGTGGACTACTTGAGGGTTCTCTTCATCCCCTATATTTGCTTCTTGAACTAGTGTTTCAGGACTAGTCTCTCTTGAGAAAATCATCTCCATTGTATGCAAGAGTGGATTTTAGCTTATATTCTGCAATATGTTCTTTGGTCCATCCTTTAGGTATATCCGAAAAGGGGAGATCTTGCATTCAGGCTCATAACTTCCCTTCCCTGATACTTCTATATTTGTTTCCCCTTCAAAGTTTGTATTTTCTTGCAATCTCATTCTCCAACTCCTTGTGAACTTCATGGCCTTTTCCTGCAACTCGTTCATCTGCGACTTCTTCCTCTATTTCATTGATTTCCACCGTGCAACACTCCATACTTTCCATCATCCAATTCAATAATGTATCTTCTTGTTCGGGTAAAGAAGGCATTACCTGAGTGTCCATAGTATACCCAATAGTTTTTCCTGAGTCGAATCCTTCTTCCAAATGTAGTTGCAGTTGGCTATTGGTGTTTGTTGAAATCCATAGTTTGTTTTTCCCCCAATCTTGCAAAGCTTTTGCTTGCCTTACCGAAGGTCTCCCCAGGAGTAATGGCTAAGAAGTCTCCTGTGGAAGTGCAATCACAACAAAATCCAGAACAAAGTGACAACCCTGTACTATCATCAGTACGTTTTCAATAATGCCAAGTGGTGCAACCCGATGTTGATGTGCTAGTGTAACTGTGAATGGTGCCATCTTGGTGGAGTTCAAATTCAGTTTCCTCATTGTGAAATCAAGCATTAAATTAATTCTAGAGCCTCCATCTATAATTACACCTATGAGAGCTTCATCCTTTATTAGAATAGATAACCTTGAGCTTTGGTAGTCTTCCAGGGGTGTAGGGGGAAAATCAACCATGAAACCATCTATGCTAGGTGGTTGGCTAAAGTAAGCAGAGTGTACCATCTTTAATAAATCACTTCTTATTTTTGAATCCTTTTTTATGAGTTCGTAGAGACTGACCTTGTGATGAATACCTTTCAAGATCTGCTCAATGTTCACCTCATTTGTGTCTTCTTACAGACTTGTTGGTTGGTCCCCTAGTGAAGTAGCCATCCTTTCATAAGCTCCTTGTTGGTTGGTCCCCTAGTGAAGTAGCCATCCTTTCATAAGCTCCTTCAATATCTGTTTGGCCCTTCCATCCAGACTTCTTTTCCTCCTCTCTATTCTAGAGTCCTTCTTGTTCCTCTCTGCAAGTTGTTGCTGCTTGTTTGGCTCTAGTCATCATGGGCACTGTCGATGATGAAACAACATAAGACTAAGTGGTCATACCTTCTACCTGTGGGGAGACTGCAATCATGTGAATTGGAGAAGGGCGGCTCCTTGGGTAATCTTTGGTATAGTAATCCTTAGCCTCTGGACAATGCTGACAAGGAGGTGCATCTTCTGGAAGGGAACACCTATTTTGCATATGGCCATACTCACCACAACGATAACACATCAAAGGCCTATTATATCTAGGCTTCATTGGGCGATTCTCCTCTTTATTAGGTGCATTTGACGTACTAGCATAATACAAGTCTAGAGCTTGAGGGTTACCTCCCTGTTGTGTACCTTTGAGGTAGTAATAGTCTCTAGCTTCGTGGCTATCCTTTCCACAAAATTGACAGCTTACCTTGTTAGGACAATTAGCATTGAAATGTCCATTGTTGTTACATATTGTGCACCAAATATGCCTTCTTATATCCTAAGTGGTATGCAAATTGTCTAACTCACGACGAAGTTGGGCTACTTCATCATCAATGCGACCCAATGGTGGCAAGACCTTCTCTTCTTGTTGATTTTGTTGCATTCTCAATGCCTACAATTCCTTCCTCAGTTGGCCAATAGGGTCTAGTTCTACAACATAATTTGGTTGTGTATCCCCTCCAAAATGTTGCCTAGCTTCGTTAATGCATGATGCTGCTTCAACAAAATCATTGAGGGTTGCATCCAATCTAAGAGACTCACATAACTTCTACTGAGACGACCTGGGCAAAGCTTTTTCTATCCATTTTTTAACCAAGAAATCACATGGAGCATGTGGAAGACGTGCAACAAGTGCTTTTGTCCTAGTGTGAAGTTCATGGAAGGATTCACTTGATCTTAGCCTTAGATTCTCGAGCTGGTCTATAGCTCTTTCTCAGGAGTCACTAGGTCGAAATGACTGTGAGAACTCCGTCTTCAGAGCCTCCCATGTAGCGAAATGGCCATCTGCATATTGACTGTACCATTTGTCAGCAAGGCCTTCAAATGTGGATGGGAAGAGTACTAGCATTGCATCCTCTCTATTCTACATACCTCGTCCACGGCATAAGGAGATGAACCTCCTCACATGATCATCATCATCCTCATAAGCTTGTCCCTTGACGGTAGGGAACTTGATATTGAGTCTGGAGAGTAAATGAGAGAGATCCTCCATTTGCACTGGTGTTTCTTCTAATGTATCTGAGGAGAAGTCTAATGTTCTCCTATGCTTCTCCTTTGACAGTGGTGTCGCACCCAAATCAATAGATAAATTCAAGGAGGGTAGAGGGGAGCTAGGTTCACTAGTCGAAGATATAGCTGACTTGTTAAGGCTCCTTCATACACGAAGAGGCTCCTTATCTGCTCATGTATGGGTCATGTACCTACTTGCAAATGCAATAGGGCAAAAATACTGAAAAAAAGGAATATTTACTATCCTTAGCGCCTCTCACAGATATGCATGGGCCCCACCAAGTGTGCCAAATTGTAGAGGAGGTATTGGGGTATCCACTTTTAACAAGAGCACAAAATATGCACTTCCAGTACTTCGCCTACTCAAGCGAGGTCCTCCTTAGGGAAGTATACCCTTTAACATTTCTGTGAGTAGGCAGATCGCAATAATTGTACACTAAATGTAGACAGTCATAGAGAAGATCAATGACAATCGCAATAATAAAGGACGAAACCACTCCTTAGTTCACACAGATGATTACAATATAGGCAAAAGAAATGCTCGAAAGTTGATGCTTTGGGCTAACATGCCACTCCAGAACTAAACAACATCAATACAAGAGATTCATCCAATCCATACAATGAACACAACTAGATGCCAACTAGTACTGATCAGTACAAAATGTGATGGCTTCCTCCAAGGGGAAGAGCACGAAAATACCACTAACACCAAAAATACCATTGACTCACAATGAATGACAAAACCAAGCCACTTCCTTCACACTATAGTGCTATTAGCCCTCCGCTGGGAAGCCCACACTCTGTATCCTCACCATAGAGTCACTTCCTATAAAAGGCTTGTAGCCATAGAATGCGAAGAGAGGACCCCTGTACGTACGTATGTATATGTGTATCTGTATCCCGATGAGTACTAGTCCATTGCTTTTATAGACTCCAATAGGCCAAGAGCACCTTGCCAATTCCTCACGTCCACTGATCATGCACCAATTGATTGCCCAAAATTGGAGGGGTAGATCAAATATGCCACCAGTTTTGAATTGGATCCTCCAAAATAGGCAGTCGTCACGAATGATTGGGACAATAGTCATTTATCCACTTCCACTTTTACCACTTAGACTTTTACTATTACTTTTGCATGCAAGTTGATATCCTCATTTACATGCCGCCCATGATATTTGAATGACCCTGAGAAACACACCCTTCACATAATTCTTCACATAATTCTAGGAGTAACCTTTGACTATTAATCCATGAAAGAAATCTTCTGATGATGTCTTTTCTGCTGATGTCAGGGTAACTCCAGCATCATCTTTTGCCTATTTCACACATTGAGTGGTGGAAGGTAGTGAGTGGTGTGGGTAGTGTGGGGAGTGGTGGGAGGTGCGGGAGGGTGGAATGGAGGGTGGAGTTAAGGTTTGAGGCGGGGGGGGGGGGGGTTGAGTGGATAGTGGGTGGAGTTTGAGGGTAGGGTGGAGTGGATAAGGGGTGGAGTTGGGAGAGGGTGGAGGTGAGGTTGCCACGGGTGAAGTTTAGGGGGGGGGGGGGTGGAGTGGAGTGTGGGTGGAGTTTGATGGGGTGGAGTGGATAGTGGGTGGAATTTGTGGAGTTTGAGGGGGGTGGAGTTGTGGTGTGGAGAGGCTACGGAGAGAGACAGAGAGAGAGAGAGAGAGAGAGGAGATCGTGGATGGGTGTAGGAGGGGAGGGCGCAGGCTGTGGTGTGGAGGGGCGTGGGTGGGTGTGGGTGGGTGTAGGAGGGGAGGGCGGGGGCTGTGGTGTGGAGGGGCATGGGTGGGTGTGGGTGGGTGTAGGAGGCAAGGCTACGGGGGGGAGGGAGAGAGAGAGAGAGAGAGAGAGAGAGAGAGAGAGAGAGAGAGAGAGAGAGAGAGAGAGAGAGAGAGAGAGAGAGAGAGAGAGAGAGAGAGAGAGAGAGAGAGAGAGATCGGTGATGGGTGTAGGAGGGGAGGGGGGGCTGTGGTGGAGGGGCGTGGGTGGGAGTGGGTGGGTGTAGGAGGGGAGGGCGGGGGCTATGGTGTGGAGGGGCATGGGTGGGTATGGGCAGGTGTGGGAGGGGAGGCTGCGGGGAGGGAGAGAGAGAGAGAGAGAGAGAGAGAGAGAGAGAGAGAGAGAGAGAGAGAGAGAGAGAGAGAGAGAGAGAGAGAGAGAGAGAGAGAGAGAGAGAGAGAGAGAGAGAGAGAGAGAGAGAAGATCGTGGGTGGGTGTAGGAGGGGAGGGCAGGGGCTGTGGTGTGGAGGGGCGTGGGTGGGTGTGGGTGGGTGTAGGAGGGGAGGGTGGGGGCTTTGGTGTGGAGAGGGGTGGGTGGGTGTGGGTGGGTGTAGGAGGGGAGGATGGGGGCTGTGATGTGGAGAGGCTGCAAGGAGAGAGACTAAGAGAGAGAGAGAGAGAGAGAGAGAGAGAGAGAGAGAGAGAGAGAGATCGTGGGTGGGTGTAGGAGGGGAGGGCGGGGGCTCTCGTGTGGAGGGGTGTGGGTGGGTGTAGGAGGGGAGGGCCGGGGCTATGGTGTGGAGGAGCGTGGGTGGGTGTAGGAGGGGAGGCTACCGGGGGGGAGAGAGAGAGAGAGAGAGAGAGAGAGAGAGAGAGAGAGAGAGAGAGAGAGGAGATCGTGGGTGGGTGTAGGAGGGAAGGGCGGGGGCTGTGGTATGGAGGGGCATGGGTGGGTGTAGGAGGGAGGGCGGGGGCTGTGGTGTGGAGAGGCATGGGTGGGTGTAGGAGGGGAGGGCAGGGACTGTGGTGTGGAGAGGCTGCGAGGAGAGAGAGAGAGAGAGAGAGAGAGAGAGAGAGAGAGAGAGAGAGAGAGAGAGAGAGAGAGAGAGAGAGAGAGAGAGAGAGAGAGAGAGAGAACGTAAGGCGCATGCGGGTGGGCGGAGAGAGAGAGAGAGAGAGAGAGAGAGAGAGAGAGAGAGAGAGAGAGAGAGAGAGAGAAAATAAAACTGCCGTGATACACCTTTTTTCTTACGATCTGCGGGCATTTCTTCATCTTGGTAGAGGGGTACTCCATGTTACTTAAAGAGGATCTAGATTGAGCTCAAAAGTATTAAATAAGTAGTACAAAAAACTTTTTCTAGGTTCATGAGATTTAGGTGAGATATGAAAAAAGTCCTCGTACATGTGTGCTCGCAACTTGAAGAGTCTTTGAAATTATAAAACACCAACACCGCACACCTTCTACTTGTCAATTGGAAATTATTCAGTTGTAGAGACTCAATTCCCAAAAATATTGACCACATTAATCTTTAGAAAATGAAGAAGATGCAAAGGAAAGGCTTGTTGAGTGATCTACCGATTTTCACATCACAAAATTTTTGGCATTTATGCCATTCTTCTTATTTGGGTAAACAAAGTGGATTTCCAATAGAAAAGGAAGCAAATGTGAGAAATGAACTATTGAGTCTCATATAAAACATATATAATGGAACATACAAGGGAGCCATAAATTAGAGGTATCATATATGTTAGTCTAGTTTATCAATGATCTTTCAAGGTTTGTTTGGATCAATTCCATGAAGGCCAAATGAAATGTGGTTTATCACTTTAAGAGGTTCAAAACCCTTGTGGACAAACGACTCCTAGATTAGGCGGATGGGGAAAGTATTTATAAAATGTGTTTTCTATTTTTTCTTATGAACATGACATCAAGAGATAATTAAATTGCAAGTACAAACCTGTTTACGATTTAGATTGCTCTACGCCCTCAAGAACTCAAACTGACATCAAGTGTAAGCTTAGGTTACCCATAATGTCAATTTGAGGGAGGATGCTCATAGCATGTCATTCAAGAAGAATGCATGTATACACATATATATTCATGCAAGTGACTCTCATAATCAAGAAGAAGCTAACTCCAAGAAATTCCCTTTCATTGACAAGACTTCATAGGCATACACAAACTAACAAGATAACTGCTAATGAGTTTTTTTTTTAATATAAAGGAAGTTCGGCAATAGCCTACTCTCCCGGACTTGAATTAAATAAAGAAAAGTACAAGAGAAGGGGACTAGTGCCCACGGGACCCCCCAAGTCCCACAAAGCAGGGGAAGCTTTTACAGAGCTTAGATGACATTACAAAGAAGGTTAATTACCCTCTCATCACCCTCATGTGGGGCCCACTTGGGTTTAAGCTTGTTATCGATCAAAAGGAGTACTTGATGATGCCTAAAGGGGGGGGATTTTTTACAGTTGACAATCCTTTTGCCAAGGAGGAACAACGATTTCTTAATTGACCACTCCTTGGGGGAGTCACCGAAGTTGAAAGCACATCTTTCCCGCCAGATTTTCCATAGGACCTCCCCTCTGATGGCGTTCCAGAGAGTCGCGGAGCAGCCGATCGCTTCTCCCAGCAGGGCTTGCTGCCAACTGAGACGTTTTTGAAGTCTAATTCTCTTTCCAACCACCTGCCAGAGTCTGTTGGAGTTGGGGCAGGTAAAGAAGATGTGTGAAACATCTTCGATAGACCGGTGGCAGCGTTTGCACTAGGGAGGGATCCCACAAATTTTGCTAGCCTTAAGGTTGGTCCAGATTCCATGTTGAAGAATTTTCCATAAGAGGACAGACTTTTTGATTTCTATGAGGGGGTGCCAGATAGCCATGAACTTCATGTCCCACCGAAGCCGCGTCCATGACAGGCACCACTTTTTGTTGAGGTTAACCTGATAGTCGATCGTTTCTTTGATGTTCGGGATTTTTGATAGGCTATTCCCATTGTGCCATTTGAGACCAAGCGAGCTCCACATGTCGTGTCCCATGAGAAGGCGAACTTTGTGTCAGTCCCAGGCGAGACATCTGCTTTGCAAAGTGTTCCATTCTTCATGCGAAATGTTGATGCTAGGGTCAATATCCTCAAAGTTGATCCAGCGGTTGGTGCCTTGTTTCCAGAGATGTTTCCATTTTTTGAAGCCTTTGTTCCATAGCTTCTTGGCATTTTGAATGTTCCAAGATTCCACACTCCGGATGCCATGGATCGGAAACCAGATAGAGTCGTTTTGTCTGATACCGGCAGCCCACTTCCAGTCTTCACTTATTCTTGTGAAGCTTTTGACTTTATTCCAACTCTTCCAAAGGGAGCACACCAGATTAGAGCCTTTCGGGAAGAGGGGGATCGGGGAAAACAGCAAGGTCAAGATGTCAAGATTCTTCCAATTTGGGAAACCCATGAGCGCCAACTCATTCTTGTTTTTGAAGATCAGCTTGGCCCACGAGGCCTCCCCGTTGCACCAAGCCTTAATCATCCATTTGGCTGACAGTTTGTTAGCCATGCACCCAATGTCCAAGATACCAAGTCCCCCACTATCTCTATGGCTGGTGCAGATGGACCATTTGATTTTAGGCACCCCCCTCCTATTGTGGTCGCCCGTCCAAAGGAAGTTTCTACAAATACTATCCAGTTTGGACAGATCATGCTCTTTCGGTCTCCAACAAGAAAGGAAATAAATGGTAGATGATAAGAGGAACGTGTTGATAACCATAGCACGACGAGCAAGATTGATTTGCATACCTCTCCAATAGTTAAGCTTGTTTTCGAGTTTGGCAAGCACCCAGTTCCACCGCTGTTCCATAGAGACGCCAAACCCCAAGGGAATCCCAAGAAGCCGAAAAATTTGGCCCTGCGGAATGATTTGACAGCCATGATCAATGAGAAGGTCGGGCTGTGACCCACCAATAGCTCTAAAGGCGGTCTTAGAGTGGTTGATTATGCATCCAGAGGCTTCACAAAAAGTAGCAAGACACTTCCAGAACGTCTCAAGGCTGGTACTATCATTGTGCACAAAAGCGTTCATATCATCGGCAAAAAGTCTCATGGTGATCTGACTGTGGTCATGCGGCAAACGAAGGCCTTTAATGTTACCAGCTTCCACCTGATGCTCCACCAGCCTGCTAAGCCCTTCCGTGGCAATGGCAAAGAGAAGGGGAGCCAATGGGCACCCTTGTCTGATAGATCTTCTTTACCCGAGACAATGAGAGTGCATTATCTTTTACAAAAAAAATTAAATTTGGACCTATTGACATCCTACTGTCTACCCTAACTTAAAATTAGTCCACCTTTATATAACTTTTGATTTGAGATTCAAATAATTTAGCGAAATTTCAATGGCTTGGACTATAATGTAACAAGCTTTAGGGCTCCTTAAATTATACAAAAGTGGATTAAACATGACTTTATTAATTTTTTTAGTATGATATTTAATGAGTAAATGGTCAAGTTAATGGATACATGAGAAATTTATGGGACCACTTGGCACTTGGTTGACTTTGCTCCATCGCATAACTCAATTATATTCACATCTTCTTTGTTTAGTTTTACATGCCTTTATGAGGTTCTCATCCTATAAATCCTATCCTCTTATATTATTCATCCCTAGATGACATTGATGTCACCATTCTTGGGGAAGCATGCGCATTGACATGCTTTTGGAGTTGAAGAGTTTCTATAGAACTTGATATGGCATACATTGAAAATGTCTTGGTCTTGATTCTTGGTTTTTTATTACTTTTGGTTTTCTTTGTATTGGTGGGTGTACACCTCTATAATGCATGTGTGAGAAAATAAAATAATGACTTGTACATAGCCTTGTAGAGTGGTCCTATGCATGCCTACTTTAAAATGCAGTGAAAAGTGAGAATGATGGGTGAAGAAAAAAGAACACGAGTAATGTAGTACAAGTATTCCCGACAAACAAGTCCTTCTAATCTAAATATTGGAAACATTTCATCTTAGGATGATCTTGTTGA
This sequence comes from Ceratopteris richardii, assembly GCA_020310875.1. Classification (NCBI taxonomy): domain Eukaryota; kingdom Viridiplantae; phylum Streptophyta; class Polypodiopsida; order Polypodiales; family Pteridaceae; genus Ceratopteris; species Ceratopteris richardii. The sequence continues at coordinate 36,841,607 of CM035433.1, forward strand.
GTTTGATGTTCTAAAAAAATATTTCTCCTACGGTTACTATATAAATGGAATCAAGGAACTTTGATAGTTGAAACTTTGAAAGTTGTTGTATTCTCTTCAAAGTGGACACATGAAACACCAATATTACCAATTATACATTGAAGAGGACTACCTAATTGTGAAACTAATGGATCCATGATAAGACAAAACAAGTTCAAATCACTTACTCCATGAAATGCAATGTGATTGCTTTTCCCAATCCACTTATTTGTTTTGCACATTTGGTATGGTGGATTAGCCCACTCTCTTTGAGATAGTTGGGCGGGGGCAAGGGGGAGGGTTCAATTCTCACACACTACTTGTGGAGACTCCCCTACATGAGCACGAGAACAAGAAAATTAAAGCTTTTAGGATTATTGATTGAGGCATCCATGCATCTCTCTTCCACTCTTTCAGCCAAGTGGACTTTGCATTTGGCCTTTGTGCTCATCAAATGAGTTTTTATGTTGTGTCTTAAGGTTTTCTTTTCCCAAGCTCTATTCTAATGGTGCCTTCAAGCTAGATAAGCTTGGTTGCGCTAGTAATCTAAGCATCTCATGATTGGTACCAACTACTCAGCATGGTATCTTAGAATGGGCACTTATGTACAAGGAAGAAAACTATATGGATACATCTGAGGAGATGAGATGATGCCAATACTCAGAATCAAGGGCCAACCAGCTCAAGAAGGGCATGAAAGGCTGAATGTATTCAAAGGATGCTTTCACAAGGTCTTACATTATCAAATCTATCGCTGATTTTTTATTCCCTCATATAAGGAACTGTAAGACCTCTTAAGAGACATGGAAATTCTTTGCAAGCATTCTTCTCCTCAAGTACCAAAGCTAGGAAGAATGAGCTAAGTATGGAGTTGACAATGATCAACAAGATGCCCAATCAAAATGTCACTCACTTTGTCACTAAGATGAAGCACATTGAAAATCAAGTTGAGAGAATTGGAGAGATCATTCAAGGAGAGAAAGTCGTGAGAAAAGTCATCAACCAAATCAAAGATGATGGAAAATGGGAAGCCTTCATCACAACCATCAATCTCTACATGGATATGCAAGTGCCTGACTTCAACCCACTCATCGGGTCAATTTTCACACATGAAGCAAAGATTATGAAGAGTGGTGGGAACCAAAAAGGAAACTAGTCCTCAACCCTCTATATAGCTAAGAATAAGGGCAAGAAAAAAAAAAGTAAAAGGTAAGAAATATGATGATGAAGGAAGTACCTATCAAGTACATAAGTCAAGGTTCAAGAGGAAGAGGGAGAGGAGGTACACAAGGCAGGGGGGAGATCAAAGCTCATCACCCTATGCCATATTTGGTCCACCAAATCACATAACAAGGAGTTGCTTTAGGGACCCAAAGAATCAGAGAGGAAGAGGATAGAACAAAGGAGGTTATGGAAATTGAATAGGTAGATTCAATAACTCATGTGGACACAACAATGATTCCTATAACAACAACTTTCAAGGAGGATACAAAATAAGTAGAGACTATATCTACATAGATGATCAAGCTTAAGGGGATTCACTTCTAATCATGAACATGACAATGAAGGAAGGTAAGTTTGATGAACATGTACTTTACATAGATTTTTGGATGCTCAAATCATGTGGTAAGAAATATAGTTGTCCTCTCAAAATTGGAAGATCGAAATAATAAGAATGAAGTCCAAAAAATTGATGACACAATACATCCAGATGACAAGATAGGAAATGTGAAGACCTATAATGGAAACATGAACTTACTAAGCACAATCCCCTATGTGCCAACCTTGACAAAGAACCTTATAGGTGTATGTCAGATTGTTGAGAAATATCTGCAAGTGAGATTTACCAAGCATGGAGCCTTAGTTAAGGATCCATATCAAGGTTTCAAGAAAATAGTAAAGGGAGGATAGGTAGATTGTTCACATTTGAAATCAAGGAAACCAAGAATATTGCTTTGTTCAACTATGGCACTCAAACCCTATAGCTTGGACTACCAAAGAACACAAAGAAACACTTATGTACAAGTGCAATACATGTCAATTTGGTAACTCACACAAACCAATATTCTTCGAGAAAGGATATATACATGGAGAAATTTTGGAGATTGTTCACATAGATATTTGGGACCAAACAAAGAACCTTTAAGCTCAAGATCAAGGTATTATGTGTTATTCATAGATGACTATAGAAAATGGACCATCTAGATTTAAACTAGAGTGGATGAGGAGGCAAAGAAGAAACAAGTGTGGATGAATGCAATGGAGGGAGAGATTGAAACATTGAAGGAAAATCATACTTGGGAGTTAGTACCTAAGACCTCATCTATGAGGATCATTGGATCTAGGTGGATATACAAAGTAAAGAAGCACTCAAATGGATCCATAAATAGATATAAAGAAAGAAGTTTGGGTAAGGGTATGCACAAACAATAGTGATTGACTATGAAGAGACTTTTTTAGTTTTGTAAAGATGCTAACAAAGATAGTGCTTATGAGCATTGCAGCTTCTAAGTATTGGAAGATCTACCAAAGGAATGTTAAGAATTTCTAAATGGTTGGATATCTCAAGAGGTATAAATGGCTCAACCTCGTGGGTTTGAAGATTAATTATTTCTTGAACATATATGATGATTATGGAAACCTCTATGTTTTTTGAAACAAGCCCCAAGGGCTTTGAGTCATAGGGGTTTTCACCTATTTTTAAGATAAACTATTAATAGTTAGCAAGGTAGATCCTTCACTCTTTATTAAGAGAAATCAAGGAGAATTCATATACCTTTTTTGTACATATAGATTATATAGTACTCATATGTAATGATACAAAAGGCAATATGACAGTCAAGTTCCAAATGAAGGATGAATTCAAGTTTAGTGACCTAGGGGAACTGACATACTTCCTAGGGTTGGAAGTTGTATACACAAAAAAGGTTATGTATCTACTCAAAGGAATAACATCAAGGATATGATTCCTAAGTTCAAGATAGAGAATTCCATGGTTGCGGGTACATCCATGGAGATGAATTTGAAGCTTAGTTCTCATGGACAAAAAATTGAAGAAATAACAAGTTATCAAAGTCTAAAGGGTAGTTTAAACTATGCCACATTGACTAGAGTAGACATTTGCTATAGTTTAAGCGTCCTAAGCCAATTAATGCACACACATATGCAACCTCACATGGAAGAAACGAATATGATACTAAAATAATTGAAGGGAACCACTAATGAACGTCTACGTTATCCATATTTATTGGATATACACATAAACAGCTTTTCCAATGCAAATTCAAAAGGTCCTAAAGATGATAGGAGAAGCACATTAGGATATCACACATTTGCAGGTAAAAAACTTATCTCATGGTCATCAAAGAAGCAAACTATTTTTGAAGTCTCATCAATTGAAGCTGAATAGAAAGGATTTGCCAATGTAACTCAAGAACTAATGTGAATCAAAACCTTGTACTCAGATTTAGGTCTGAATCCTTCTACTCCTCACATATGTGTAGATAGCATTACCTAACTTCAGTAGCAAATCCAATCTATCATGCCATGACCAACCATATAGAGGTCCACTACCACTATGCTAGGGAAAGGATCACAAATAAGGAGATTCAACTCTCATATGTATCTACTCACTGAAAATTTAGAGATATTTCTTACCAAGCCATTGGATGGGGTAAAGTTAGATAGGTTCAAAGCTATTATTGGACTTCACGAAGTATTATAGGATAGAGAAATCAAGCATCTTAGGGTTTTAGGGGAGTTGTTGCTGCATGGAGCAAGCCTAATTGCTTGGCTAAATGTATTTTTTATTTCTCATATTACAGAAACCCCAATTCTACATTCATTTCATTATATGTTTATGAAAGATTCAAAGGATAGATGTGAAACTTATGTGAGTGAAAAGTAAAAGGGATAAATAGAGATACTCCAATGATTCTATTAGAAGCCAAATCCAGAAATCTATTTTAATTCAAAATTCAAATAGTTCCTAGAATTTAGGCCTTTAGATACAATCTCTAACTATCATTCATTAAAATGTGTATAAATACATTATGTATTGAATCCTGAGAAAGTTGATAATATACATTGATTTGTGAATCTTGGTCTATTGTTACAACACTTTGAGAAACTTTGTCAACTTCTTAGAGTCATTTCTTTGCATATGAGTACTTAGTATCCAATCAATCAATTTGATTATAATAAGAATTGCTACAAATTTTCGTAATCATTGGATGCACATATCTTAAGGCATGAATGATTATATGTGAGAAGGTTTGTGTATCACCTTCTTCTTGAGAATTTTGGTTTGCCCCCATACTTCTAATACACATTTCTCTATGTATGATCATCCTTAATTCGTAGAATAAATTTTTATAGCTTGCTTAACACCTCATTTAAAAGTGTGGAAAAGATATATGGACAATAGCTAAAAGGTTGTGATCACTAAGTAGAATAGTAAGACATTTCTTCCATAAATAGGAAAGTTTCTCAAGATATTTAGAACTCACAACTTATGTGTTTTGAAACAAGAGTTTGACAATGATGCTCCAAAGTACTTTGTTGGTTTAAATCCATGCATTGGAATATTATGCATTATACGAAGTGTCTCTTAAGTTCACACGGATGTTCTTGAACAAGTTTATGCCACGAAAATCTCATCTCTTCATTATACCCATAACCTCTTCACAATTAATAATTTGTTGCCTTCATGGGGGATGTATACACAGTTCAAGACCTGATGAGGCCAAATATATGTAGAAATGTGATCCATCTCATGTTAAACTATTTGGATTGATCTAATCTCAATACTATCCTTGTCATTTGAGGCATAAAGTTGAAGAAAGACCAAAACTGTATACATTAATGATGAATTTTGAAAGCTATAGAGCATCTAGGATCTTTAATATATATTGATGGAGGAGGAGCATGTGATAAAAAATGGAGAGAGAGAGAGAGAGAGAGAGAGAGAGAGAGAGAGAATGATTTTGTCTATAACAAATACGTGCATGGATAAGAAAATCATTTTTGTATCTTGTTTTAAGTGATCAAAAGTACTTCTTTTACATGAATAGAAGAAGTCTTATGGAGAATAAAAGGAGAATAAAAATTTAAATTGGATTGAGTTTTTCATACTCATTCAAACGCATTCTCCAATAGTTCCCCCATTTGAGATTTATTTTGATTTTTTTAGGTCTTATGGGTTTTAGGATTCATAGGTGCTCTTTAGGATCTAGTGTCATATGGCACCATGTACCATATCCTTTAAGGATGTGAATCCTTTTTTGAGATCACTACATGCTTTTAGGGATCTTAGGGTCTTTATAGACATATGGCTTTTACAAATTGCGTTAAAGGAGGGGGTTTTTACAACACCACTATCATAAATGAAAAAAAAATTGAACTTTTCATCTTCCATTTTGTTGGTACATTTAGCAAGCCTAAATGCTTGGGTAAATATTCAAGACTACTTCTGAGTTTATGTTTCTCACATGGAGGATCACATGTGAACACATTCTTGTCAACTTAGAAGTATTTACCTTTGGATAAATGTAAACGTGCAAGAATGAATAGAATGTCTTGAAGTTAGGGATCTGAACCCACGACTCATGTGGTATAAGGAATCAAATAAAATCACCCCTAAAGTGTAGGAACACTTTTAGGTGAGGGAAATTCATACTACAAACTCACTACTTGAGCATAAAAGAGAAGCCTTTAGTCACGGATAAGGGAGAGTTATTGTGAGAGTTATTGAGCTGCACCATTGAGAATAGCTTAAGCTCAATGTATGAGTAGTCCATTACACTTCTCGTGTATCATATGTTCATTAGCATCCGTAATTTGATACATTTGTTCAAGCTCATTTCTATCTACTGCTTTCTATTGCATTTTCATCATTTGAGTGATTTTGCATAATTTATTTCTCTCTGTGTACTCAACGATTTGGTTCACCATAACTTGATATACTTGGAGTGAAGTATCTACTATCTATATATCAAGTCTCATTATTTTTGGTTGTGCAAAACATGAGATATGAACTAATGAAGTTCACTATATCTGCACATCATCTTGCTCTTGAAATGTAGGGATGACCCCATTGAGTTGCTAAATATATATCTCAGTGTATAGTGCCTCTAAATTTATGAGATAACATGCTTTAGTGAGTTGTACACTTAGTTAGATGTGTGAAAAATCTCTCTACTAAATTCATACGAGGTTGTGAGCTTTGAGCAAGATACTAAGCACCTACATTCCTATAATAGAAAGTTTTCTCTCATTCCTTGCATATGCAAGTTATCTATTTTGGTGCTAACTTTTGGGGATGACGTTCCAAAGTACCTAGTGGTTTTAAATGCATTAATATGATTCCCAATATGTCCACTAATTATCCATGGACTCAACTTAGTAGGTGTATAGTACGTTTTGTGCAACACCAGCTCATCTCTAGAGCATACCCAACCATCTCCTCATAGTGGTATCAGAGCGATAACAAGTGAACATGGGAGATGGATTTCCTTCTTCAATAGACAAATTTGATTGAGGTAAGTACTTATCTTGTTCACTTAGAATGTAAGCTTATCTTAAAGGGAGAAGCCTCTACATTTACATTTCTAGAGATGAGATGATGCCAATTGTGAGAAGCAAAGGACAACCAACTCAAGAAGAACAAGAAAGGTTAACCACGTGGTTCTCAAAGGATGCTCTAGCTAGATCGTACATTCTTAACTCAATCTCTGATTGTTGACTTCCACACCATGAATGGCAAGACTTTAGAAGAGACTTGGAATGCTCTTGAAGTATTCTTCTCATCAAGTACCAAGGCAAGAAGAAACCAACTATGGATGGAGTTCACTATACTCAAGAAGATGCCCAAGCAAAGTCTGACTCATTTTTTCATCAAAATGAAGAAGATAACACATCAACTTGGGGGCATTAGAGAAGTAATTGATGAAGAGCAGATATTGAGGCATGTGATCAATGGAATAAAGGTAGATGAAAAATGTGAGGCTTTCACCATAGCCATGGACCTCTACATGGATACGTAGATTCCTAATTTCAAAACTCCCATGGAACAATTGTTCACACACGAGGTAAAGCTTATGAAGAACAGAGACAAATCAAAAGGTAATCAATCTTCAACCCTATATATAGACAAGAACAAGAGTAAAGATGGTAAAGGCAAGAGTAAACAGTCTAATGATGAAGATAGTACCTCTCAAGCAATATTTGTAGGTAGAGGTAGAGGTTCAAGAAGAAGAGGCAGAGGAGGAAGACAAGGTAGGGGGAGATTTTAAATTTCCTCTCCATGTGCAATATGTGGCTTAAATAGTCACATTATTGAAAAGTTTTTTAGGAATCCTAGAAACCAAAGAGGAAGAGGCTACAATAGGGAAGGATATGGAAGTTTAAGAGGAAGATTCAACAACAACAATAGTCACAACAACAACTTATGCAACAATAATAATTATCAAGGAGGATAAAAATGAATTAGAGACTACAACAACGATGCACATGATCAAAATCAAGAGGACTCATTACTTCTAATGAAGTAAGGTAAAGCAGATGAGCATGTATTCTATATAGACTCAAGTTGCTCAAGTCATATAGTAGGGAATGTAGCTCTAGCCTCATATTTGGAGGATCCAAGACATAGACATGAAGTCCAAATAGGAGATGAAACAAGGCATCTAGTGAAGAAGATAGGATAAGTAAAAACTTTAGATGGTAATATGAACTTGCTAAGGAAGGTATCGTATGTGCCAACCATAACCGAAAATCTCATAAGTTTTGGTGAGATTGTTTACAATGGATTGCAGGTTAGATTTACAAAGAACGGGGCATTTGTTGAGGATCCACATCACGGATTCAAGAGGGTACAAAGAGGAGAAAAATTAGGTAGACTATTTACATTTGAGCTCCAAGATACTAGGAACATTACTTTGTTCAGTTATGGTAGTCAAACATTATCAAAATTGGAAATTTGGCACAAGATATTGCCTCATATAAGTGAAAGGGCAGTGAAACAATTCAATAGGGATCAGAGTATGCTTGACTTACAAAATATCTCCAAGCAACACATGATTTACAAATGCAGTGCTTGTCAATTCGGACTAACCATTCACAAACAAGGGATACATCCATGGAGACCTATGGGAGCTAGTCCATACAGATGTATGGGGGCCAAACAAGGAGCCATCTATCTTTGGATCCAAGTATTATGTGTCTTTCATTGATGATTGTAGTAGATGGAAAATACTATATTTTATGAATCATAAAGATGAAGTGTTCTCTTGTTTCAAGAAATATCTAGCACTTGTTGAAAATCATACAAAAAAGAATTTGAAGAGGGTAAGGTCAAATGGAGGGGAGAGTATTTCTCCCATGAATTTGATGCTTATCTCCAAGAGAGAGGTAGGAATCAAAAGATAAATTACAACCACGTATACTCCAAAGCCAAATGAAGTGGCAAAAAGGAGGAATAGAACCATAGTGGAGGCTGAAAGGTCAATGATTAATGAGAAGAAATTGCCAAATTACCTATGGGTAGAGGTTGTGTCCATCGCTACCTATCTAACCTATAGACTCCCATCAAAAGCATTGGATGGGATGAAACCATATAAAGCATGGAATGGAAGAAGAACTAGTATTGATCATTGCAAGATCTTTGGGTGCATAGCATATGCACACAGACCATCACAAATCCAAGGCTAATTGGATCCAAAGGTAGAGAAATGCATATTCATCGGCTATGACCTTAATAAAAAAGGTTATAGGATATATAATCCAAGTAATAAAGGTTTCATTCTTAGTAGAGATGTTGTTTTTTGATGAAAATAATCTTGGTTTGAAAATGACTGCAGAAAAATCAAACTTTCATATGACCTAGAGGAAGACTTTCCAACATTGTCAAAGAGGAATGAACATAAAAATGAAGACTCAAGTTATTCTGATGATGATGCTCCATTTCAATTCATGGAAGTCCAAAATCAAAGCTAAAGTACAGGAGTTGAGAGATATGGCAGAATTATCTCAACAAACTATAAGGAGGTCTACTAGAGAGAAAAGGAAACTGGAAAAGGGATATGTAATGACTATCTCTACCTATATGAAGGACTCACTACCTAAGGAGTATCTTCTTCAACTTTATGAATAGATTCCAAGTGAAGTTGTAAAACTTGATCAACCACTTGAGTGAAGGCCATCAAATGCAACACTTGCAATGCAAAGGATAATTGTTTTTTATTTTTGATTTGATGACTCTTAAGATTTCTTGAATATATTTTTGATTCCCTCACAATTGGCCTCTTGTATGGGAGTCACTTTGTAATGAAGCAATCTCAAGTAATTTATACCCACATCTTTAATTGTTCTTATAAGCATGCAACAATCTTCAAATTCTCATCTTAACCTACTATGTATATCCTCGTGTTTTCTCATTATTTTATATCATAGTTGTTGATCTACTTCTATAGGGTAACCCTTAAGAACAAAGCCTCTTGGCTCTCGGAACATCTTCTTTTCTAAAGCATCATTCACCAATCAAGTTGAAGCACAAGACATGTTTTCTTTTATATCACATCTCTAATACTAGTTGAGACTAATGAAAGAGTGTGTCTTATGATTGTTACATACTTTTCATATGTTACCAAGCTACACTACGAGAAGTGACCCTCAATAGTGATCATTGATGCGACACAAGTTGGTTGCTTTTTGATTATGAGTTCCATTCTATATAGAGTAGAGTGCACACCATCACTTAAACAATGCCACTAGTGAGGTTCAATGTGAGGGCCTCAATGACATTTAGAATTCATCACTTATGCAACACTGATGCATATGCAACACTATGTAAGCATGACATATGTGATGACATATTTGATGCTAAAGAAGTGTCACATGTGGGATGCTAAACAAATGTTGCATATGCAATGCTAATGTACCACCTTGAAAAAGCCACATATACAGGGAATTTATCATTGTTTTTATGAGTGTGGAGCATCACTTCTCTGATACTTGCTTTTGATCATAAGAAAAATAGAACATCGCTTTTCAATCGTCATTTTACATGTGTCTCATTGAAGAGCGAACAAACACTCATATCCATGTTGCACTTACATGCTATCTCTCTCTTTCTCTCACACTCTGGATTTTTCTCTCTCTCACTCTCTCTCTCTCTCATTTTCTCTTTATCTCTTGATCTTTCTCTCTATCTCTCTTTATTGTAGGTTATTGAAGAAATTCATTGTGCATAATATATCCTTAATTATAATTAATAAGTACCATTTTCATTGTTTTTATATCATTTAAATTACTCTATTTTCATGAAGTAAGATACTTGCACATATAGATATACATAGATATACCCGTGCACATACACACTTATACATCCACATGCACATAAACATATACACACATACACATGCACATATACACAAAGGTATCTACGAGCCATATCTATAATCATGATATTTACGAGCGACGGCACTTTTTTTATTGAGAGAGATTGCACTGCAAGAAAGATAAAAGAAGAAGAAAGAAAGAACCGAGAAAGGAAGAAAAACGATGACCTGCTTGACGATGACATCTAAGATAAACTCAGTACTAAAAAATATATTTCTAATTTACCTCGACGACCATAACCCGATAATAAAGGACGTATTAGGCAAAATATCTTATTAATTTCCAATATGTGTTCACAATAAACACTCAATACAAAAAAACTTGTTTGCTTTAATAGTTTTTATCGATCTATAAATTTTAAAACACGCTAAGAATCAAAATTTTACTTCTTAATTATGTCGGTCAATTCAAGTTGTCCTTTCTTGCGAAGAATTTTCTTTGTACGACGCAACCAATTTCATTGGAGATTGTGATCGAATAGGTAAACTCGTTCATAAATCCTTTTATCTTCAATTGCTGTATTTCATATGGCGATGCTAGATTCTGGGATAGTTCTTCTAATAATGGATCGTTTCCCTTTTCAAACGCGTTCATTTTCGGGTCCATTTGTTTCTATACTAATCAAATTATGCTTACCAAATACTCATCGAGGCTTCCGAAAGATAAAGAGAGGTGACTAACAACTTTGAAAATATGGAAATCCTGCAATGGAAAAAAAAATCAAACTATTTAATTTATCGATTACCATAAGTTCTCTTTACTATGTAGTAACTCTGTTCCAAGTCCATTTTTTTTTTAATAAAAGGAAGTTCGGCCTTGGCCTATTCTCCCGGACTTTAATTAAAATAAGGAAGAAAAGTTACAAGTGAATGGGACTAGTGCCCATGGGATCCCCCAAATCCCACAATGCAGGGGATGAGTATGGCGAGCTAGAGGGCATTACAAATGAGGTCGATAAATCTATCATCTCCCTCATGTGGGACCCATTTGGGTTTCAACTTGTTGTTTTCGAGGAGATAAATACAGTGATGTCTAAACGGTGGAGATCTCTTATCTCGGGAGATTCTTTTACCAAGAAGAAACAAGGATCTCTCGATTGACCATTCCTTAGGAGTTTGGCCAAAATTGAATGCACTACGCTCCCTCCAAATCTTCCAAAGCATCTCACCTCTAATGGCATTCCACACTCTTGCTGAGCAGCCAACCATCTCGCCCAACAACGCTTGTTGCCAATTAATTTGGTTCTTAAGTCTCAATATCTGCATCACCTAATGCCAGATAACCTGGGACTTGGGGCAATCGAAGAAGAAGTGAATTGAGTCTTCGATGCATCGATGGCAATGCTTGCACCATGGTGGCACACCACAAATTTTGTTAGCCCTTGCATTGAACGAGATACCTTTATGCAAGATCTACCACATGAGAACTGACTTTTTGATCTCAATTAGGGGGTGCCAAATAGACATGAACTTTAGCTCCCATCGAAGTTTGGTCCAAGAAAGGCACCACCTCTTGTTAAGAGTGTGATGAGTATCTAAGTTCTCTTTGAAGTTGGGGGTTCTGGAAAGTTTCTTGCCATTGCTCCATTTGAGGCTGTCTAGGCAAGGAAGATCCTGACCGGAGAGAAGGCAGGTAGTTGAGCGGTCCCAAGCTAAACACCTGTCTTGAAGCACCGTCCATTCCTGAGGGTAACTCTAAGTCTCGCGTCTAAGTCTTCGAACCTAATCCACTTGCTGGTCTCTTGTTTCTAGAGTTGTTTCCACTGTTTGAACCCCTTGTTCTATAGACGCTTTGCAGTTTGGAGGTTCCAAGACTCCACCCCCCGAACGCCACTGATCGGGAACTAGATAGAGTCATTTTGTCTTATCCGAGCCGCCCACTTCCACTCTTCACTGATTCTGATGAATTTTTTGGCCTTGTTCCAACTCTTCCATAATGAACATACGAGGCTAGAGCCTTTAGGGGACACTGGGAGGGGGGAAGAACAGAAGCGTGAGAATCCCCATGTCCTTCCAACCTGGAAGGCCAACTAAGGTAAGGTCTTCCCTGTTTTTGAAGATCAATTTAGCCCAAGAAGACTCACTATTTCTCCAAGCCTCTATGAGACACTTTGCCGCCAGCTTGTCAGCCAACCCAACGATATCCAAAATTCCCAGGCTCGCTAAGTCTTTTAAGCTAATGCAAGTTTCCCACTTGATTTTGGGAATCCCCCTCCTATTGGGGTCCCAGTCCATAGGAAGTTTCTGCAGATTCTTTCCACTTTGGCCAAGTCTTTCTCCTTAGGTCTCCAACAAGAGATAAAGTAAATAGTTGTAGACAACATAAATGTGTTAACAACCATAGCACGCCCTACCAAGTTGACTTGCATACCTTTCCAATGATTTAGTTTGCTATCCAGCTTGGATAGCACCCAGTTCCATCGTTGGTCCATTGAGATGTTGAATCCCATCGGAATGCTGAGGAGGCGGAAGACTTGATCTCTAGGGATAACTTGACACCCTTGATCTAACAACAATTGGGGTGTAGGTCGGCTGATCGCTTTAAAAGCAGTTTTAGCATGGTTGATTTTTGAACCTGATGCCACATAAAATGTGTCGAGGTACCTCCAGAACACCTCAATGCTGTTCATATCGTTATGCACAAAGGCATTCATGTCATCGGCAAAGAGTCTCGCAATCATTTGGCCTTGATTCAGAGGTAGCGAAAGACCCTTGAGATTGCCATCATCCATGTGATGCTTTAATAGGCAACTAAGCCCATTCGAGGCGATAGCGAAGCGTAATGGAGCCAGAGGGAAGCCTTGCCTAATTGGTCTTTTTAAATGTATGGGCTCAGAGAGCTTGCCGTTGATATTTATTCTAGTTGAAGCGTTGTTGAGAAGAGTGGAAACCATCTTCGTGAACTTTTGGCTGCAACCAAGGTCTTTCAATGAGTGAAGGATAAAGTCCCATTCCTATCTGTCATACGCTTTGTCGAAGTCGATCTTAATGAATACCAAATCTTGTGCAGACTATCAGCAAACGCAAGGCCTTCCCAAATATCGACAATTGCTTCAAGTATAGATCTACCTTTGATAAAGCCTTTCTGGTCCTCACATAGCCATGAATTTAAATGACAAGAGATTCTGTTGGCGATAACTTTTGCAATTATCTTGTATCCCGTTTGGATCATTGTAATCGGTCTCTAGTTTTCAATTTTGTTCTTATCTCCCTTTTTGTGAATTAACTTGATGACGCCATTATTAAGACATTCAGGGAGAGCGCCGAAGGAGAGAGCCTCTTGCCAAACTAGACGCAGTGGGGTGGCCACCACATGTTTGAAAGACTTGAAAAACTCATTGGTGAGGCCATCAGAACCTAGAGTTTCCCCATTGGGAAGCGCATTAATAACGTCGTTAATTTCATTCTCGAAAATGTTAGCATCCAGCAGAGAATTCATGTTCTGTGGGACCCTAGCTTGAGCAACCCTTGAGATGGTTGCCATTGATTCACACATGTGTGGAGAAAGAGGGGCCAAGACCCTGAGAAGATTGTTAAAGTGCTCGAGGATGATCGATCTATTCTCAGCTTCCGTGCTACATTCTATTCCATTTTTATCGATCAAAAAGGGGATGGATTCCCTAGCTTCTTTCCTTTTGAGGATTTTACACATCTCTTTTGATGGTTTGTCGGCCTTCACTACCCACCAGTCTTTGAAGAAATTTTGAAGATTTTTCCTTTGAACCTCCTCCTCTAATCTTAGTCTTCCCCTGATTTTCAAAAGACCTTGTTGGCATTGTAGGTTACCTTTGTTCACCTCTTCTTCAAGCCGTGAGAGCCTTCGGTACACTGTTTCTCTCCTTTTTTTCTGGATATCTCTTATAGCCTTCTGAGTCCTTATCAGAATTTTTTGCGTCCTTTCCACCACGATTCTCCAGCACTTAGCCGGTTCATTACAATAGACAAAGGCTTCCGCCCACACTACAGAAATTTCTTGCTGGGCAGAGGGGAGGGAAAACGACATCTGACAAGCATGAAAACAAGGAGCTTTCTAGAGCATGGGACTAGGTTTGAAAGACAGGAAAATCGGGTAGTGGTCCGAGATAGTCAGGTCCATGTGCTGGGAAATCGAAGGAGTACCCCACTGGAGGATGGTATTTTGGTTGATGTAACATCTATCAAGTCTTGCTTTCCTCAGAGCATCCCCCCGTTGGAGATTTGACCAAGAGAACCCCTTCTCGTCTTTCACGTCGACCAGGTCAAGATGGAGCTTGATTCTATCCCATATCTCCTTCTCTTGGCCGTCAATAATTTTTCCCTTGTTATTCCATCGGTCTGCAGGAAACTCAACCATGTTGAAGTCTCCACAAATCACAACATTGTGTCAGAGGGAGTCGAGGGAAGCCCAAGTATCAATTCTATCCGCCTCTCCATTATGGGCATAAATTGAGACCATAGTGAACTGAGTAGGGAATCCGATAGAGGCAAGGTCACACTGCCAGACAAGGACTGACTAATACCAATCGTAGCACCCCGCGCCCCCTAGGGTGTGAAGTGGAGAACCAAAGGTGGCTCGAAGAAATGCATTTAAGCCGTTTCTGGAGATCCTCTCCGTCGATTTTAATCTCTTGTAAGCAGATAAAGTCGGGGTTGATGCACTTGTCTTTGAACCACTGGCCAAGAACCGCTGCTCTTGACGGGTCAGACAAATCTCTGACGTTTAGCGATGTGAATTTCATTATAGATGGTTGCCCTCTTTGAGGGGAGGGACCCGATCTTTTTTCTTCTTGTGGACTTCTTTTTTCCTCCCATGTTCTTGACTTAAGATCCTACTCTTGAGGGGGCTCATCCGTGGCATGCTCGATGGTTGTTTTCCTTTAAGCTTTGGCTTTTGTTGTGGTAAGCTTGGAAAGCAAACCGGAAGGGAAGGACCAAGGGAGGAACTTTCACTGTCTGGGTTGTCTTCATTGCTAGTAGTGAAGCCTTCCTCTTTACTCGTGGTATAACCTTCTTGGTTGTCTTCTTTGCTCGTAGAGCACCCAAGGGAATTATCAGTGGGGTCAACTTCATAATGGTTATCCCCTGGGAAGTCGACCTCATTAATCTCCTTTTCTAAGTTACACTACATGTTATTCGAAGGGGCAATTGTTGTAGAGTTCTTTGCTGTTGATCTTCGAGGGCTAACTTTCCTCCTTCGTCTTACTTCAGTGAATCCTTCTGAATTTGTCTCAGCAACGCGAGTTCCCTCTACTTCCTCCATCGGAGGGGGATGACCTCGAGTGTCAACTTGAGGGAGAGGGTCCAATGTCCCATATGGTTTAAGTTTGTTACTTTCCTTCAAGGGGCAATCTTTGATCCTATGACCTTGTTGCCCGCAACGGAAGCACGGGTTTGGCAGATTCTTGTAAGTAATCTCCTGTGTCCAGATTTTACCATCTCCACAGTTTATGGAGATTTTCGAGGGAAGGACCTGGTTCAGGTCAGTTTCAACACAGATTTGTGGTTGCCATCTTGCATTGAAGGAATGTTGAGCTCCATCTTAGATTAACCCCCCAACATCCTCTCGAGAGGCCATCGGGCGATGGATCGGTGACACAATTTCTCGAAGAAATCCATACAAAAAGTACGGCAGATTGGGAAGCTCCACCCAAAGAGGGTATCCAAGAGGCTTTGACTTGTTCGGAACAAAGTCTGATGTCCACTTAAATAGGCAAACGGTAGACCGGCCCACTTGCCAGGAGCCGGCTTGCAGGGCTTGGAAGGCCATCTCTTCATTCTCAAACACAAGAAGCAAATGATTCGCCGGCAGGAATTGACATTTGCGCACAATTAGGCCACGCGGGAACCACTCCTTGCACAGCCAACTTCTCACACTTTCTAGAGGGGGCCTAGGGCCAAATACTTGTCTGATCAGACAAGTTTTCCTCAGTTCTTCTTGTTTTGCCTCCACAGACTCTTTACATAAAGAAACCACCGGAGGGTCGGCGTCCGATGGGATAGAATCCATTCCGAGGGGGCACTGGGACTCTGGGGGGGCTACGTTGTTCAAGACCATTGAGGGGATAACGGTCGACATTAAATAGTAAGGTCTTGAAGAAAAGAGAGACAAAAAGGAATTAGCAACGGGAAAACACCAACCCTACACCAAAATAAGAAGTACTTCTCCCATCAAGTTCATAGTCATCAAGAGGATAAGTTTTAATGCTACTCGAAGGAAAGAAAATGGAAATTTTCACTTGTATTTTGATGTCATACGAATGTGAAAGAAGATGTGACATTTGTCAATCAGCGACAGTTGTCTTTCACAGTTGTCAATCAGCGACAGTTGTCAGTCGAAATAGCTGTCCTGCTTTGTACGAATATGTATTAGTTGAGAGCAAAAGTTTTCAACCTGCTGAAATACACTCCGATCTAGTTGTATTAGAGATTCATGTGACGTGAAACACTTAGTACGCATAGTCTGAATGTGTGTGTGTGAGACAGGGAAAGAGAGAGATAGAGAGATTAAATACCCATTGAACGTACATTTCATCGAGCATTTCAAGGACACACGTACAGAAGGTATGTCATACACAGAAAACTTCGCGGAAAAGTACAGATGACTTTTATGTCACAGAAACGGACATCCAGGGTTTAAAAATAAATAGCCATCACGAATGCTTCACAGTTTATGGTCAATACGTGAGAAGACTAAGATTCGAGGAGGTTCAAAGGAAAAATCTTAAATATTCTTCAAAGATTGGTGGGCAGGGAAAGTCGAGAAACCGAGAAACCATCGAAAGAGATGTGTAACATTCTCAAAAGGAAACAAGCTAGGGAATCCATCCCCTTCTTGGTCTATAACAATGGGATCGAATGTAGCACGAATGTTGAGAAGAGATCTATCATCGTCGACACTTTACCCATCTTCTCGGGGTCTCAAAACCTCTTTCCCCGCACACGTGTGACTGCATGGCAACCATCTCAAGGGTTGCTCAAGCTAGTATCCCACAGAACATGAATTCTCTATTGGATGCCAACATTTTTGAGGACGTGCTCAGGGGAATAAATGTATTAGGGAGAGCCTCAAGCTAGCTTTGACATTAGTGTTGTGCGGGAGCCTCAAGTGAGCTTTGACACCAGTGTTGTGCGAGAATTTTATAGTTTCCACACAAACTAAGAAGATTTACTATCTAGACTCACACTAGAAAGAGAGATGCATTTTTTACCTAATCAGCCCCTTCAATATATAGCTCCAAAACCAAGGGGGTAAGTCTCTCTCAAGGGGATATGTATACCTTTCCAATCAAGCCTAAGGTATAAAACTTTATAGAATTAGCCCTAAGGTTCAAGACCAATCTAAAAGGGGTAAATAAACCATAGATCCCAAGGGTTTCACACCTTTAACCCAATGGTACTACCCCTTAGACCCATGCAATTATACAACAATACCAAACTCAACTAGTCATGATACTTGGACTTTTATGAGTCCAATTTTTGAGATTTTCGCACAAATGAGTTCTTGTGCTCTCTCTGCCTCCCTTATGTGTCTGTAACTAAACAATTCCTTCAAAATCTCCTAATACAAGCCTCATACCTGGTGGAAGTTGTGTCACCTTCTGTGAGTGATCAATTAGATTTTTGGATTATTTATGAAGTAGAGCTCACCTGAAGGAGTGTTTCTTCAAGTTTTGAACAATGAACTCTTTCCACACTCCAAAATCCATGTGATACTAGTCGACAATACTTATTGTTTGGGAGCTTCTCGATACTTGCATAAACAAGTGAATTGAACTGTGGCAAAGGTTTTGTTTTTAGTGAAGAAATTTTTGGTTTTGTGAATCAAGTGATCTACCCTACTTTCAAGATCTCGTTCTTAATTCCTTACCCTAATTCCTCCACTCCTACCATAATCCTAAAAATGCATCACACACTCTAGGTGTATGAAGCAACAAGTGCAAGATAAAACTATGACTTGCCAAGATAGTGGGAATTGCCACGTCAAGCTCACTATCTTCACAAGAATGCTCTAACCATCACATAGGCACCTTGATGAAAACCGACTCCTTGGAAATGATACCAAGAAGGCATGTACCTAAGCTCACAATGACTTAGGGATTTATGATAGAAGAAACAAAATTTAAACCATCCAGCAAATGCATATAGTGGTGGAATTTATAGACACATTAAATTATCAATCTGAGAGTCATAAGCCAATCAAGTATATGAAGACATGTGCATACATGATGGTTATGTATGAAAGGGTCTAGTAATGCATGTAAAAAAGTGAACATCCACCACACACAACACATCTTACACAAGAGTGTGTATTAGGATACTTGGTGCAACAAGAGACACAAATTGAGTGATATCTCTTACATCTCTTACCTAAATATAGTGAATCATAGATTTGTTCTGAATGTCTCAAAGAGATGAATCCAATGATATATTTTTAGCTTGATTTGATCTCTATGCTTCAGGTTATGACCAAAAAACGAAGTTTTGTGAAGCGTCAACTCTCACTTCTAAACTTCCTATGGTTCACACATACTTTTAATAGGAAAGAGAGATGGAGAAGGGGTAGGCAACCCCTCTAGAAACACATTCCATGCTTCAAACCCACACACACAATCATGAAGAAGAAGGTACATAGGCAACAAGAAGCAAATTAAAAAATATTGCAAGTTAGTTCTACAAAATGGAAAACGTCTTTACAAAAGAGTCAAAAGTGACTTATATACATGTGCCCTAATTTTGGTCCTTTCATAGAAAAGACTTGTACTTTATCTATAAATCACTAAGTTCCTACTATTGTACAAAGGTAATGTTACAACCTATATGTATTATGCATCTACAAGACTCCTCTAGAGCATTTACAATGCTTCTGAATATTTTACAAAGGATTTAGGGAAAAGAAAATGAGCCATTTCTTGAAACTTTTGGGGATCTCATTTTCATCTCTTCTTTCCTCTAGTTTCATCTCTCTCTTGTCTTAAAATCTCTTCAATCCTCCACATCATTATCAAAGGTGGTTAATAATGGGGTTTATGACTTGATGATGTCCTTGAAATGATCACCAATCCAATACTCAACCTCCAGATGTCAAAATCGCGTAGGTAGATACTCGACCTTAGGGTTTTGACATGTTTCTTGAGCAATGGAAGTTTTCTTCTCTCCAAATTCTGAATTAATCATGAGATATAGAAATTTACATAGAATTAGTGGCTAAGGATGGTTTTCTTTATCCATGACACATATATATGGGCACAAAGAGAAACCATCTCCATATGGTGTCTTTGAAATGGAATTTTTATGTCTAACTCCTCTGGCTAAGACATTGTCTACCCATGCTCAATGAGCTAGGTATGTGTGTGTGCATGTGTATTGATATGTATTTAGGTTCACACACATGCACACACACACACACACACACACACACACATATATATATATATATATATATATATATATATATATATATATATATATATATATATATATATATATATATATATATATATATATATATATATATATATATATATATATATGTGTGTGTGTGTGTGTGTGTGTGTATTTGTATGTATGTATGTATGTATGCATGTATGTAAACACAAGGATGTTTAGAAATGATGAAGCTTGTAGAAATTTGGACTTTCTTTTTGTGTGCTAGAAATCAAGATGGAAACGATGTTCTCGGGTGTGAAGAAGTAAAGGAAATAGAAAAAGTGATGACTTTTGGCAGACTAAATATGTCAACTAACCTCTCCTTAGTTGTCTCTTCTAATCATAACTAGAAAGTTTCTTTCTAGAGTATAGGAAAATGTAGCTTAGATGTAGGACTGTTGATATACTTAGGCAGTGATGTGTGTGAACACTCTAGGAGTGCCGGGACATGTTTCTCCCTCTTAAGGAGGATTTTTTCCCTCGGCTCTTATATACACCTATTGCCCTAATGGGCTACATATCTTTGTACATTCTAGTGGTAATACATTTAGTATTGTGTGTTGTATTCCAAGCTTCTTCTTCTTCCTTGTGATGTTCACGTGCTTCATTAGATGTCTAACTCCAACAATTGGATTCAGAGTTTGGGGGAGCTTCCATAATCTATCGTAGATCTCTCCTTTCAGATATTCTTTGATCCTTCTTCTTTAAAAGCATTCCAAACGATCATAGCGAAGCTCAATTCCATGCCAGACCTTGGACGTAAGCTCGATGAGAGAGAGAGAGAGAGAGAGAGAGAGAGAGAGAGAGAGAGAGAGAGAGAGAGAGAGAGAGAGAGAGAGAGAGAGAGAGCTTGGACGTCAAACGACCTTATGGTTGTAGACATCTAGCCTTTTAAGGACATAAGTAGAGGCATTCAATCAGGTCAGGTCGTTCAAATTCTTGGTATCCCCTTGGGATTCGCTGTTACTCTCGAACAAAGGTGGGCTTGGGTCCTCGCTAGACTTAATAATAAACTTAACTACTGGAGGGGTTTGCAAATCAATCTTACTGGCTGGGCCATGGTGATCAACACGTTCCTCATATCCTCAGTCATATACTTTCTTTCTTGTTGGAGACCGAAGAATCAAGATTTACCGAAATTAGAAAGTACATGTAGGAGCTTTCTCTGGACCGGGGACCATAACAGGAGGGGTGTGCCTAAAACAAAATGGTCCATATGCACTAGCCGAAAGGAGAATGGAGGTCTAGGTATTATGGACATTGGCAGCATGGCCAATAAACTTGCGGCTAAGTGGATGATTAAGGCATGGTGCAACAGAGATTCCTCTTGGGCCATATTAATTTTCAGAAAACACAAACGAGATTACTTTGGTAGGCTACCCTGGATGGAAAAAACTCGACATTCTTACCCTCCTTTTCTCTCCAATTCCGATCTCACCCAAAGGATCGATCCTGGTAAGATCCTTGTGGTTGAGTTGGAACACATTCAAACCTCACATCAGAATCAGTGAAGATTGGAAGTGGGTTGTAGGTATAAGACAAAATGACTCTATCTGGTCCCCGATCCACGACATGAGAAATATGGAGCCTTTCAATGTCTTGAGTGCCAAGAGACTCTGGAATAAGGGATTCAAACAACGGAAGCACCTTTGGAAACAACACACAAACAGATGGGTGGACTTTGAGGACCTTGACCCTACTACAATGGTCACATAGGAGGAATGGAATGTTTTACTGAGCAGATGCCACGCTTGGGACTGTTCTAAAATCCAACTACTTATGGGTAGGACTCTCCAAACCCAATGGGCCTTAAATGGTATAATGGTAATCACCTCTCCGAACTTCCATATGTCGAAGCTTGCAATGACATTCACATCAGTCTCAACAAGAAATGGTGTCTCAACTAGACGCGACTTTGATGGGATATGAAATTTATGTCTATTTGGCACCCTCTCATTGAAAACAAAAAGTCAGTTCTCCTATGGCAAATCCTACACCGTGGAATATGGACCAATGCAAAAGCTAACAAGATCTGTGGGGTTCCACCCTAGTGCAAGCGATGTTGCCGTAGCAAAGAGGATATAGGTCACTTGTTCTTTGCCTGCCCTAAATCCCTTTGGTTATGGAGGGTGGTTGGTCGTTATTTGGGACTCCAAGAGCAAATCAATTGGAAGCAACCCCTCATTAGTGAAGCGATCGGTTGCTCTGCGGCGTTGTGGAATGTGATTAGGGGAGAGATCCTTTGGAAGATTTGGCGAGAAAGATGTGCTTAAAACTTTGGCAATACCCCCAAGGAGTGGTCGATCAAGAAGTCCCTTTTCCTTCTCGGCAGAAGAATTGCTAATTGTGAGAAAACCCCCACCCCCCCCTTCAGATAGTATGTCAACAATAAGATTAAAACCAAGTGGGCTCCACATGATGGGGATGCGAGGTTTATCAACCTCCTCTATAACTCCGTGTAACTCCATATAAGCTTTGCAAGGCCTACCACAAAGGCTTTGGTAAAGCATCGAAATGAAAATTAGTCATCAGAAATATACTAGCTGTAAGGCAGCTCTGCTGGGAGATGCGAGTGGTCGCTCCGCGACTCTCCAGAATGCTCAAAAATCTGGTCGATTGAGTATTCACTGTCCCTCCTTGGCAAAAGGATCGCTAATTGTAAGAAACCCCCCCTCTTTTTTAGGAGTCATCAAATATTTCTTTTGATCAAGAATGCACTTTTCCCATGTGGGCCCCGCTTGTGGGTGATGTGGGGGATTAACCTTTTTCTTGTAAAACTAGCTATACTTTGTAAAAGCTTCCCTGCTCTGTGGGATTCGGGGGATCCCGTGGGCACTAGTCCCCTTCTTTTGTATTTTTCCTTTATTTAATTCAACTCCGGGAGAGTAGGCTATCGTCAAACTTCCCATATATTAAAACAAAAAGGACATAAGTAGATGAGATATGGACACCCAATACTTCGCAGTTATAATAAATACATGAGAGAATTCAGAGGATTTCTTCGCCACAGCATCGGACATACAACTTTTGAGCAAACACGCATAAAACATCAACCACAAATACCGTAGAGCCTAAAATAAATAAATGCTCTTTAATAAAATATACAGCGTTCACACGTCGCAGCCTTGATAGCGTTGTGCCACTACCGACCATATCATGCCACTTCTCAGTGGTGTGCATTACATTCTTACCATTCGAAAAGCATGAGAGTCCTACACATCGAAATTCACAACAGTTGAAACTCCGAATAGGAGAAGGGAGATCCTCAATGCCACAGATTTAAAAGTTTTAAATTCCATAATTGTACTCTATAATGAACCTTATGTTTACAGTCATCCAGCATTTCAAGGACACACGAATCGAATAAGGGATTCAAACAATGGAAGCACGTTTGAAAACAGGACATGAACAGATGGGTGGACTTTGAGGACCTTGACCCTAGTGCTACGATCACGTACGAGGAATGGAATGTTTTATTGAGCAGACGCCATGCTTGGGACCGCTCTAAAATCCGACTACTGATGGGACAAGATGCTCCGACCTAATGGGCCTTAAATGGTTTAATGGTAATCACCTCTCCAAGCCTCTTTATGTCAAAGCTCGCAATGACATTCACATCAGTCTCAACAAGAAATGGTGTCTCAACTAGACGCGACTCCGATGGGATATGAAACTTATGTCTATCTGGCACGCTCTAATTGAAAACAAAAAGTCGATCCTCCTATGGCAAATTTTACACTGTGGAATATGGACCAATGCAAAAGCTAACAAGATCTGTGGTGTCCCGCCCTAGTGCAAGCAATGTTGCTGTAGCAAAGAGGATATTGGTCACATGTTCTTTGCTTGGCATAAATCCCTTCAGTTATGGAGGGTCCTTGGTTGTTCTCTAGGACTCCAAGAACAAATAAATTGGAAGCAAGCCCTCATTGGTGAAGCGATCGATTGATCTGCAGCATTGTGGAATGCGATCAGGGGAGAGATCCTTTTGAAGATTTGGCGGGAAAGATACGCTCACAACTTTGGTAATACACCCAAGGAGTGGTCAATCGAGAAATCCCTATTCCTTCTTAGCCTCAAAGGTGTAGATTCTGACATATGAACACACATGATTCCCATGACCTCAAATGCCAAACCCTCTAAGCAAAAGCCATACACATATAATGATAACTATGATGCTAAGATCAAGGAGGAGATATATAGTCTAGTGGAAGTTGGTTTCATCTATGAAATTGAGCATACTGAGTGGGTATCCCCCATTGTAGTGGGTCCCAAGAAGAATGGAAAGTTACGTGTATGCATTAACTTGAAGAAGGTTAACATAGCCACCATTCGAGATAACTATCCGCTTCCTATCACAGAGCATCTACTAGAAAGAGTAGAAGGCAAGGAAGTGTACAACTTCCTTGATGGATGTTTTAGCAACAATCAATGAAAGCCTCTGTACTCCCTTTTCACTAACTTTGACTCGACTCAAGAATGTGAGGATCCCTTTAACGAGCTCAAGAGAAGATTGTGTTTGGAACCAATTTTGACTACACCTAATTGGAGTAAGCCATCTCATGTTCATGTGGATGCATCCAATTATGCTATTGGGTGTGTACTTGCACAACCTATGGGCGAAGGTAATATGGATCTTCCAATTTCCTATGCTAGTAGACAGTTGAATGCGGCTGAACAGAACTATACCACTAGTGAAAGAGAAGGATTATGCATGGTATATGATGTGAAAACGTTTAGACACTAGTTGCTTGCAAATAAGTTTAATTTTTTTACTGATCATCAAGTTCTATTATACCTGGTAAACAAGCCATGCAATATAGGTAGATTAGTAAGATGGTTCCTCTTACTGATGGAATATGACTTTTAGGTAGTGGTGCAAAAAGGCAGAACTCACTTGAGAGCAGATCATCTCTCGAGGATCACATCCAAAGAGATTCCACAAGGAGTATCCGATGATCTTCCTGATGCTTACTTGTTTAATTTGGAAGTTGTGTGTAATAAAGTAAGTCTACGATCCAAGGGTCTGGCCGGTTCAGACAGATCTGAAATCGGACACCGTTTGGTCACCCGTGTGTATGACCAAAGATCTCGAGTTTAGACTTACTAGGAGGTCTTGTGCTCTTGTGAACAAGTGACCCACTTAGCTTAGTGGTTAAGTCTCAAGGATGGGAAGGAGGAGGTCTTGGGTTCAATCCCCATGGGGAACATGGGGAGAGTATTTTGCCCAAAGAGCTCTAGAGCCTTCTAGAAGCATCCACTTGAGTTAACTCGAGTTAACTGGGACACTTGGCGCACATGTAGTTACATGGCTGACACTTGGCTGGTTAGTATCCACCTGCCCAAGAAGGCAGTCCCCTGGAGAGAGCTATATATAGAGGCATTTGGTTGGGAGGAGAGTCATCTCTCTAGCATGTGGTGGTCGTAATCCTTGCTCTCTTGCATTGGTATCAGAGCTCAAGGTTGAGCTTTCATGGAGACCTTGATAGGCTCATCATCATCATCTTCTTCATAAGCTTCCATGATGATTTTGGAGTAAGCTTCAAAATCATTTTCGCCATTATAACTTTATCATCGTTTTCGCGGATTTGACCATTCATGGCGGTACCTGTTGCTCACGGGTGTCTTGAAGAATTATGACGAAATCGTCTTGGCGACCATAGCATAAGGAAGATTATCAAAAGATATTATCTCTGCTTTGAGCAGAGAGAGGACTCGAACTCTCATCCTTCCGAAGAGAGAGTGTTGCGCTACCCGCAATTCCTACAGGTATTCGTGACCTGTAACTCGGCGTGATTAAATATCTCTTCGATAGCCGCGTTGAAGACGACTTTTTAAGGAGCCGAGAGTACCAAAAAGGCCTCTGCTGTGAGTGCACAGAGGAATCGAACCATCGTCTCCACATTGGAGGACCGATCGCTTATCCACAAGGCCGACAACTGCTCACGACTTCAACTTAGCGCAGCTACTATACGTTTGATTTCCGCGCTGTCATCAACGAGCAAAAGATAAGGGCTCTCTCTGTTATGACAGGGATTCGAACTCCCGTCCTCCGTCTGTGAAAACAGTGGCATATCCACAACGCTCACTCCCGCTCGCTGAGTATATTGAGAGCAGTTCATATGGGTCTTGATTTCCGGCTGTAGAAGAGATATAAGGAGCAAAAGAAGGGATACTAGCGCCGTTGGGGAATCGAAATCAGGTCACGCCGCTGGACAGCACTTCGTCGTAGCCAAGGCGCCAACGGAAGGATGACGTTCATTTGCCTGCAGATTATCTTTTTCTGCTAAAAATTGGCGCTGTAAATCCTTCATCAAGCTCTAGCTAAAGACTAAAAAGAGGTTTCGCGCGCTGCTGCCGGCGGGAATCGATCTCAGGCCGCTTCATTGGAATATTAATGACGTAGCCACGTGCCCAGCCCGATTTGCTTGTTCTCTAATACAGAACATACTCTACTAAAGCAGTAAACAGAGCTGAAGTGCAAGCCCAACTCTCATCTTTTCAAGGAGCCAAGTCCTCTCATCCATCCAAGAAGAATCAAAGATTGAGCAAAGCTTGAAGGAATTGGAGCTGTGGAGTGAAGATCCGGAGGCCCAAGTTAGTCGACCACGACGGACCAAGTCATCCAAGATTATTTCTTGATGAGGAAGCTTCAAGAATGGTGAATAGCTCCTCGCAAGGATCAAGAGGATGAATCACTCTTCCAAAGGATCAAGGGATGGACGAAGCTTTGATCAAAGCTAAGTATTTTCCAGTTTCTGCTTGGCCTTAATGCTTGATTTATCTTGTTTTCATTATTCTACACTTAATCATAGATGCACATTGAAATAGCCAAGATTTCAATTGATTAAGTCTAGATTAGAATAATGAATTAATCCATTTCTTATTTCAAGCATTAGTTTGCATTAAGGAAAGACTTGATTTCAAAAAGATCCTTGTGCATCAAAGAATGTATTTTGGTAGTTTAAATACATATTTCCTTTCCATTGAGTAAGTTTTCTATTGCACTTCAAGGGTATGTTTTTATATCATAGTGCATTAGGACAAAGGAAAGGATATACATGCATTAGGATTGCATGATATACATTCTTAGTACAAGAAAAAATCGTGCATCAAGTTCATGCATGATTGTTGTATTATTTTTTGGGCATGCAAAGAACATGCATGCATACGCATGTGAGCATATGCTTTTGCATGTAGATACATGCATTTGCATGGAAGAATGGAATGCTGTTTGCAAGTAGATATGAAAATGTACTCTCTTAGTATTTAGCTTACTTTATAAAGCTCGCAGTTTGACATTAGGGAAGACCAAGGACTAGTTAGTTGCAAAGACATACTAGTTCTAGTTTGCAACTCAAGTAATTAGTCAATTTCTTCCCAAGTCGATACTCTACTATCAAACATAAATACTTAATGAGAATTAAGTATGTTAGATGTCTTGCTAGGTATAAGTAAGCACTAAGAGAAGGTTAAGTAATAAATTTCCTTGATGACCAAGAAAATTTAATTACTTGCAAACTCTTTTGTGATGTATGATGACTCTAAGTCCTGGATGTACTTAGAAAGTCATGCGGATAAAGTTTTAGTTGATTAGTTATATATTTTATGTAACTTCTCAAGCATCCCAAGGTTGGATGAGAGCATTAACTATATTTCCAAAGTTCCATGAGCACTCTTCTATTTAGAAGATTTCGAAAGATTAAAGAAGTTTCTTTGTGGTTTCAAGATTTGTATCTCATGATGAAACCTCGGTAAGTAACTTTTTGGAATTGAGATAAGAAATAGTCAAGCCTTCTATTTCATGTGAGATCATTCTCCTACCATGTTTAAGATGAATTTATTTTTGGGAAGGTAGATGTTCCAAGTAGAGAATCTTAATTGATTCATGAACTCTTCCCAAATTACACATAAATTCATATTATATGATAGGTCCAAGGAATGATGAAGGCAAAACCTCTTTAGGATATAAATGTTTTGCCAAGATATAAAGGTATCAAGCTTTTATAAATTTTCATTTGATTTCATCCCAAAGAGTGATGGAAATCAAAGGTTGAACCTCAACATCAATTGATCCTCGATATCAATAAAAGGATGTTAGGTTCTATAGTTGCATCTCTGGTAAATGATGCAACTAGCTAAGCAATCTTTAGGAAATAATATAAGTTCCTAAAGACTTGAAGCAAGTGTGAACTTTTCATTTAGGAGTAGAAAGTTCCAAGAAATGGATATTAAATCCATGAACTTCTCCTAAACAAGTTATAAAGTTCAAAGTGTTCACAGTAACATTACTATTGGATCAATCATCAATAGATGCTTGGACTTTAAACATAATTTTGATTGGTGAGATATGTTTAAAGGACTCTAGTAACATCTGAAGATTGACCAATAATAATGAGTTTTGTATCAAACTCAAGAATAGAAGTTGATATCACATAAATGAAAGTTCAACTTAAACTTTCAAACTGGCAAATGTGATATTTCGTCTCTAGTTTGATACTCAGGAAATAAATACAATTGAATCAGTAAATTTTTGGATATCATTTGAAAGAATTTCTTTTAAATGTTCTTTTTGCAAAAGATTCCAAGATGAATCATTTGCTCAAGTTATTTGATTCCCTAGAAGGAATCTCAAGTCTTTGAAGAAATGGCATTCTTTCAAGTTTTGAGAATGAAATTCTTCATACTATAAGTAGTTCCCTACACGTCCCAAACCACTAGAAGTGGTATTTCAAGTCCTATTTGTGATATAACCTAAAGGTATATCAAAGATTCTTAGCTTTGGAATCTGAGAGGCATAAGTGTATGCTTGGACTTGAGAAAGATCTCAAAAAATCCTGCAGGTAAGCAAAGAAGCTTTAAGATAGTTTTAAGAGATCTTAAAGATAAAGACTAAGTCTTTATTTCTGTCGCAAGGATCAACCAGACTTGATCAATCTTGGCCATGATTGTCCAAGTAAAATGCGATTGGAACTACCCTGTAGATTGCCCAAGTATTGGCAATAAAATTCCTTTTGGGAATTATTCACTCAAGTTCCATCTATTCAATGGAAAATTGTGAAAAAGTAAGCTGTTCTAAGTCTGAACAGAGTGAAGTAATTCCAAGTATGTAGTCTGCAACCGAGAAGACGGTACTTAAGTCTGTGGAAGGTAAAACATAAGTATTTGCCTATCCTTAAAGGGATTTTGGTACAAATCCAGAAAGCATGAGCCGATGCTTAGACTAAGGCAGTAGAGAGATTCCTGTAAAAAGCCCCGGCCGGGATAGGTACCTAAAAAGCACCAGTATAGAAAGGAATCTAAAGACAAGAAGTCATAAACTCTTGTCGCTACAAAATTGGTCAAGGGTAAACCAATTGAACTTGAATTCAAGAAAATTCAAGTACTTGGAATTTTGATTGGTTTTCATTTGAAAACCCCAGTAAAGAAGAATTGATATTCTGTTAAGAGGTTTTCAAGTTCCCAAGGTAAAGCACATGATTGTGAGACGATCATGTGAAGGAATCAAAACCTAGAAAAATCTAGTTAGAGGTAATGCCTGAAACTTCTAATTCTTGTTAAAGAATTGAAGAAATAAGGTACTCTATCAAGAGATGTTTAGACTTTAGGATAAGAATCACCCACACATTAATGTGAATATAAAATAGGGTGGTATGGGACACCAGATTTTATACTCAGATTGATGTAGGAAAGATGGAATGGGACATCGGACCGTGGGATGATGATTATCTTTTAGTCCTAGTTTGGATTTTGAAGTTAGGTTTCATCCTCAAGGGAATTAAGACTTCAAGGAAAAGTTTAATTCGTAAAGGATGAAAGTAGTATCTTACGATACTTCAAGGTAACTTCAGATTAAGGAAACTGAAGATATGAAGTAAGTAACTTCCAAGATCTTCTTAAGACACTTCAAGCTTAAGTATTATTGATCAGAAATATTTGATAAATTTCTGAAAGAAGTTGGACTTTTACTTTGAGTTGATCTTTTCAACTAAAGATTCAATTGACTAAGTCAAGTATCAAGTTCCTAGTGTAACTTGATAAATTCACTCTTTTAGACTCAAAGAAATGCACAAGAATTGCATCACGGAGTCAAAAAGATTGAATGTGATCTGAACTTAGTCTCAAGTGAAGCATTATTTGAATACAAAACTCATCAGCGTAACCTCAGTGGGTCGACACACTGATGTTGGTTACCACACTAGTATCTTGTGGTTGGATGATGTTTTTGGTTTTCTTTGTATCTTTTTGAGAATCCAGCTTATTTCTCTTAAAGATAAAGACAATGCTTCAATATCTTATTGAAATAGATCGTTGAGAAGTTAAAGTCCTGAGTCAACTAGACTTTGACTCATAGCAAGTTTATGTATGTGCGAAGTTTGAATTGGTTGTACAAAGTCTTAGTTATCTCTTTCCGCTTTCCAAATCTTTTTGGAATTGACTCAGATATGGTATCTGATTTCTTTTTGCAAAAGACCAGGGATAGCCGGTTAGAATTAGATAACTAACTTGAACATCCTAGATAGATGTTATGTACAAGAACCTTTTCAATCTTCAAAAGATGATAAGTCTAAGTAGACTTATTCATTTGATTTTGCTTCAAGTTATAGCATAAATGATTTCCTGGAGTCCAGTATACTCTAGAATCAAGAAGTTAGGAATTGCTCATTAGATTGACAATTCCCAAGAACTTTCAGTTAAAAGTCTTTGAGAAAAGTGTCCTAAGTTGGACAATTTTCATTTTGAATTTGAATTGGTGCAGTTAGTATGGTTGATTCCACCGGAATGGTAAACTTTCTCCTACAATTTACATAGGATTTTTTCAACTCATTGGGACAGAGTAGTCCTCTAGTCGGGTGAAAAAATCAAGTAACTGTTAGATAAAAGTAAACCATTGTACAGACATCTAAAGTTAGATGTATGGGACA
This sequence comes from Ceratopteris richardii, assembly GCA_020310875.1. Lineage (NCBI taxonomy): Eukaryota > Viridiplantae > Streptophyta > Polypodiopsida > Polypodiales > Pteridaceae > Ceratopteris > Ceratopteris richardii. Next base: position 36,872,349 of record CM035433.1, read on the forward strand.
ACCAAACTTCAAGTTCTCCAAAACAAATTCAAGTGAATCAAGAATTCTCAAAGTCTTACGAGGGATAAGAATCCCACCTTCATTACTAAGTCTATGCACCAGACATGCCCAGAAATGGACTAGTAATTTGAATCCACCTAATTCACATGTTTGTGCCTAGATCGCACATCCAGAAACTGTGAATTAGCCAGGGATATGTGTTTAGATCCACCTTTATTATTCATTCACTATTTTGTACTTTGACTAGTTTATCAAAGTGCAAAGCGAGATAGTGTTTTGAATCATTTGGGCAGGGATGCCACCACAGAGATGAGACATGTTCTTCCAGTTCTAGAACATGACCATGTTCTTCCAGTTTTAGAACATGAGGCTCGGGGGTTGCCTACAGTATGTATATAGCTCTATTTTCGAGGACGAAAATCTTTTCCAAGGGGGGAAGAATGTAATAAAGTAAGTCTACGATCCAAGGGTCTGGCCGGTTCAGACAGATCTGAAATCGGACACCGTTTGGTCACCCGTGTGTATGACCAAAGATCTCGAGTTTAGACTTACTAGGAGGTCTTGTGCTCTTGTGAACAAGTGACCCACTTAGCTTAGTGGTTAAGTCTCAAGGATGGGAAGGAGGAGGTCTTGGGTTCAATCCCCATGGGGAACATGGGGAGAGTATTTTGCCCAAAGAGCTCTAGAGCCTTCTAGAAGCATCCACTTGAGTTAACTCGAGTTAACTGGGACACTTGGCGCACATGTAGTTACATGGCTGACACTTGGCTGGTTAGTATCCACCTGCCCAAGAAGGCAGTCCCCTGGAGAGAGCTATATATAGAGGCATTTGGTTGGGAGGAGAGTCATCTCTCTAGCATGTGGTGGTCGTAATCCTTGCTCTCTTGCATTGTGCCTGAGTGGGCTAAGACATTAGTGCTAGTATTGACCTACGGGCCTAACCACCCAGTATTGAACACTCAAGATAGGGAGGTAGTAAAAGCCCAAAAGTACCATATCATGGAAGGAAGTATGTACAAGCATACAAATCAAGGAGTACTAGCTTGTTGTATGGAAGAGGATGACTACGTGAAATGGTTGCAATTAGCACACATGGGTGCATTAGAGCAACACTACTCAAGGCCAAGAACTTTACACACACTAAGGAGACTTGGAGTGCACTGGCCGACTATGGAAGCAAATGTCCATACGTTGTCTAAGGAATGTCCAGTCTGTCGTATTAGACCAACTGTGGAGAACGCTACACTATACCAAGTGTCTCTAATAAGAGACTGTAGTGAACCCTTGGTAGACTTCTTAAAGACAAAAACATTCCCTGAAGAGATGACCTTGGCTAGGCAAAGATGTTTAGAACAAGAAGCCCTAGATTACTAACTCATTGGTGATAATCTATACAAACATGAAAAAGATGGATATCTAGGGCTATGTGTGCATGAGAGTGAATATCTTAAGATCTTTGAAATTGCTCACCAAGGTGTAGCAAGAGAACAACCCATGGCAGCTTTTTTGGGTATTCCTTATCTGCTTCATGGCAGGGATCACCCCCTCGTTGGTGTTGAGTAATGTGGGTCTCTCGTGGGAGGAGAAGACTTCCAACACATATTTGGAGCTTTTTGGTGTAAAGCCTTTGGTAATCTCGCTTCAAAGGGAAGATATTGTGGTGAAGAAAGAACAACATAAAAAAACGTGCCTCATCCGTCAATTATTTGGTCCTAAGCCCCCACTGGAGTCCCTTCATCAATGTTTTCATGAGGAATGGTTCCCATGCAGCTTGATTGTGAGTAAGTGTTAATTCTTATCATCAAACCACTTGCTCTTGGTCTTTGAAAATGAGTTTCAAGCTTTATAGATTGGCACGTGGAAGGTGTGGAGGACTACCATGTGACTATTGAAATGGTTTCCTAATCTCATCCCAAATTGGTCTAAACCACTATGCTATCCAGTATGGATCCAACTCCTAAACGTTCCCTTTTGCCTTTATGGTTTCATAAAGGAAATTTTTTCTCCCATCCCTCTACTCTTGGCCTCACAAGACGATGTCAGGGGCCTTATATATGAAGGGGCAAAATACTCTTTCATTGCTAGATGGCACCCCGAAGTTTGCATCGAAGCAGATCTAAACAAATATCTCCCCTCAAAAATCACCATAGACATCGAATAAGAGGAAATCATTGAGCAAGAGATTAAATACAAGAGCTTTCCAAATGCTTGCTTTCACTACGGACTAGAGGACCAAAGAATAAAAAAATGTACTTTAAGAAAGAAATCCAATAAGAACAATCCAAACAAAGGAAGTGCTAATGATTAGGGCAAAAAACGACTCAAAAAGGGCCATGTAAGGATTTCAATTAGTTGTGCTTAATTTGGATTAAAGTTGTCAAATCCTTTAAGAAATTCTGTGTAAGTTCATTTAAAACGTATCTCATGCAAATTTTGAAGAGAGGGAAACTCGTATGATAATCATGAAAAGTTTGTGTGATATCTTACACCTCCAAGTTTGTGCTCATCGGGCGCTGATCAAAATTCAAATTTTCCTCTTGTTCACGGACCTATATAATGTGTGCTGATGACGTATTGCGCTTTTTTACTCTACTTTTCATACCAGGCCCGTTTCTCTCTTTCAAGTCATTTTAGACACTTGCAAGTCAATTTTCATATCAGACCATGGAGAACGTTAACCCAAATACTCTTGCTGAGCTTTCAAACAATCGAAATCATTGTGAAAACTTCCATATCAACACTGCAGTTAGTCAGGAGTATGCGACGACAAGAAAAGTATTCCGAAGGGCTCTTCATCCTCCTGAAGTGGATGGATTGCGAAAGGAAGGCAAGGAGCATATCGACATATGGAGAGATGGATCTGTTTATCCAATCGATCCACAAACTGGAAGGTACCCCCCTTTTCATAATCTTCATGATCTGATTAGATTTGTAGGAGATGGTGAGGATGGTTTACGAGGCTATTGTTCAAGGCTCTGGGATATTTCAAGGAATTATGTACAATACATAAACTGTTTACAAAACACACTACACTAGAAGGATTTACATATGAGGGAGCTAGAAAACAAATTATCCACTTTATCTTCTCAGTTAGAGTCTTTTAAAAAAATGAAAGAAACTCCTATAGGTTTGAGAATGCGATCAAAACGAGTAAAACCTTTTTTAGATTTGACTGAAAAATATCGCCAGAAAAAGAAAAGAATGAAAATTGTTAGAGATCATGTGACAAATGTGCTAGGTTTCAATATATCGAGCAGTTTTGAGCTCGCACATTTCTGTAATGAAATTTTGAGTCAAAATGATGTTATAAGACTATTGAAACTCAATGAAAATACATGCTTGAAACGCTTTGTTTTTCAAAAACTCATGAATGAAGTGAATCTGTTACTACAACCATCTCAAATACAGAAGATTTGTGATAGTGTCAGAGTGAGTAGGAAAGGTTATAGAGAAATTTCAAAAGTTTGGTGTGAATTGTTCAAATTTAACAAAGTTAGAAGTTTTGGATTGCCTAGATCCCATCATGTAGGAAAGTTTCGGCTCTGGTTGAAGAAGAAGATCACATCAGTATTTGGTGAATATAAACATATTCATGGTAACATGCCTTACAAAGTAGGAAAACAAAAGTTACATTTAACTTACAATGCATTTAACAACATATGGATAGATGTTATAAAACTTCAAACATACATGGTTCAATTCTATAATATAAAAGAACATGAATGTTCTGGTCTATTGAAATTTGTAATCAAACTTGATGAAGCTGAGCTTAAAAAACATCAAAAGATGGAGAGAATAAGTATTGCACTGATGAACAAAGCTTTGGACTATAGCCTTGGGAAATTGGATATTCCGTCTCTCAAAGTACAATAAGAAATGGAATTATGGTGGGTTGGTTGTGCTCAAGTTCCATCTGAGAGCCATAAAACACTTAAATGGTTATTCTCACTGACAAACATTCCAAATGTTATCCAAAGGCATCATGGAGGAGAATTGTTGAATGTCAAAGACGATGCGAACTTTCAAGTTGAGTGGCATTTGAGTGGAGAACTAAAGACACTCAAATGCATGTTTGGTATAAGTGGGGGAGCAAATTCTAAGTACCCTTGCTTGTACTGCATGCAAAGCCCAGGCACAAATGGATGGATTGCTAGAGCTGAGGCTAAAGAGGCTCCTTCCAGACAAAATGTTATTCTTCATAACTACTCATCTTCTTCAATGATTTGGGATCCCATACTTCCAATAGCATTGACAAATGTACACATATGTACACTACATGCAGAGTTAAGAATCATTGACAAGTTGGTCCATCTTCACTTGGATTATGCATATTCTATCAAGCCTACAACTCTTGCAGATGAATGCATAAAAAATGTGAATGTCTTCTTTCAGAAATGGGATTTCATGGTGGTGATGTTCATCTAAGAAAAGATCCAAAGCTTTCCCAAAATACAGGTGATGTACTACAAGATGTCTCAATGGGAGGTGCAAAAGCAAGGAGATTCTTCAGCAACCATGATGACAAACAACTAAATGCTATGTGGAATTGTTGGAAAAAAATTTGTGAGGTCAAGACTAATGTAAAAAGCAAACCAGAAATAGCAAAAAAGAGAATGGAGGTGTGGGTCAAACTAGATAATCTTTTTAAGATCATGAGGCAGCAGGTAACATCAAAAAGTTATGTGACAGATTTCAGAAAAGCGACCATAGCGCTTATAGAAACCATAATAGAGGCATGGGGTGCCAAAGACATAACATACTACTTGGTGAGCTCCAAAGAAATGTTATTCAATTTATTTATTTTTAATTGAAATAAAGATCTAATGAGATTCTTCTGCTCTTCTAGCATATTCTTCTTGTGCATGGTGCATTCTTTGCAGAAAAAGAACCACTTGCCATGTGGAACACTCAAGGCATGGAAAAATCTCGTTATCAAGCAAGCACAAGCTTCTTTAGGTGTACAAGGAAAGGAGGAGGAGTAACAAAGAGCAATGCATTCAGAGAGCTTTTTGATTGATTCTTTAGAAGACAATTACAAAGGACGTCATTCCAAATATAATCAGAAGGATATGCACCAGACAAAATCATCATGTCATCATGTATCAATATCACAAAATGAAAAAGAGTACATTTCAAACAGAGCTTTAATATTTGCAATCTCTTGTATTTCTTTGAGAAATGAAGATGTCATGTTTGTACATTACCATTAGCAGACCAGAAAATCAATAACAATTAATATTAGGCCATGGATCAATTACACCAAAAAAATTTGCAATGTCTTATATCACATTGGGCAATTTCTATATATGTACATTTGTTGAGATATAGAATTTGAAAAAATAAAGTCATTCCTTGAGCCTCTTTAAAGATCTTGGCTCTTGCAAATCACCTCTATATCTAAGGAACTCTTTTCTCCTACATCCAACAATGCTTTTTAAATCTGATACCCTTGCAGCCATTGCATAGCTTGATTAACAAAGAAAGTACCCTGCCCTTGAAGCATTGAGTCCTCGGGCATATCCAAAAATTCTCAATGCAGTTGCTCTTTCAAGCAGCAAAACTCTGAAAGCATTAAAGGGTATTGGAATAAAACCCATGTATTTTGATAGAGTCCTCAAGTAGAACAATGCAAAGTCGGGCTCCTCACTATAGTGCTTGTGAATAACACAAAAAGTGTCTGGGTTCAAGTTTGGAAGATAGTTGATAATAGAATGAATATCCACCTTTGCTTTTCCTTTCTCTTCTATGGCTTTCCTTGTTCCCTTGCCCCTGCCAAGGTAATTGTCTTCATCCAATAAAGTTAACTGTGGTAAAAATGAAAAACAAGGTTAGTTGAAGTGCAAGCACACTTTAGGAGTCATGAGAAGTAACTTGAAACAATTAGAAAAAAAGCAAGAGACACGACTGATGCAAGCGATTAGGGTCTTTAGAGAAATTTAGACAGTCGTTATCGCTTGCATCGGTCGTCATCAATATCTCTTTCCAAACTACCTAGAAACATGTAATATTTGATGAATGAGGGGAATTCTTACAAGCCAGATATCTATTATCAATGCTGCATGCAACTCCTAGACACGAATGATACAAGCGATAAGGCCCAACGGAAAATATCCGATGGGCCTTATCGCTTGCATCGGTCGTGATCGATTTCTGACACTTCTAATGGAGAACTTGGACAAATCTGACATAAGATAGAGATTTTGCATTGGTCCCATCTCATATCCTTAACCTAAAATTCTTGAGGATATAGTTAACTGTATACCTTGACGTCATCTTCCTCAAGTCCAAACATGACCGATGCAAGCGATAAGGCCCAACGGAAAATATCCGATGGGCCTTATCGCTTGCATCGGTCGTGATCAAATTTTGACACTTCTAATGGAGAACTTGGACAAATCTGACACAAGATAGATATTTTGCATCGGTCCCATCTCATATCCTTAACCTAAAATTCTTGAGAATATAGTTAACTGTATACCTTGATGTCATCTTCCTCAAGTCCAAACACGACCAATGCAAGCGATAAAGCCCAACGGAAAATATCCGATGGGCCTTATCGCTTGCATCAGTCGTGATCGACTTCTCAGTGTAAATGGAGGCCTTGGAGAAAACCGATTGTGGCATCTCATCTCCTTTGCCTTAAAATCATGCGAATATATTTTACTACATACCTTGACCTCATCTTCCTCTTCAAGTGGGAACACGACCGATGCAAGCGATAAGGCCCAACGAAAATTATCTGATGGGCTTTATCGCTTGCATCGGTCATGGTCAATTTCTCACTAAAAATGGAGATCTCGGACAAAACCTTTAATTCATAAGAATATATTAAACAACATACCTTGACCTCATCTTCCTCGTCAATGAGTCTTTTGAGTCAATACAAATTGTTCCTTTGTCCTCAACAACATCCAAGAATGAATAGCCTCACCCAAATGAGTATATTCCAAGTTGCTTCTGATGCTCATCAAACTCTTCATCAACAAGTCTTGGCTTCTCTGAGATAGCTTTCTCAAAGCATTTTGAAAGAGCTTGTGATGAATCTTTGAATTCTTCATTAGACAAATCCAAATCAAGACGCAAAAATTCTTCTTTTCTTTCTCCTTTCTTATTGATGAATCTCCTTGCAAATTCTTCTGATTCAGCTATAGCTGCAAGGCAGTAGTCCTCCCTTTGATTGAAAAGTTCCTGAATGTAAAATAGAGGTATGAAATCTTTTTCAGAGATAAAGTAAAAAGGTAGATTTGGGAGAAGTAGGGACTTCTCAAACTTCTTGAGTTGGCTCCCTTATTGCAGTTTCTGCTTTAAAAGTGGCCACATCAAAATCTTTGACCTGCTCTTCTTCTGCTTGGAGATTGATGTCCTCAACAATCTCCATGACACCTTTCATAGTTTTTGAGCTTCCCTCAAGTGTCAGCTCTAAGAACGGCTCGTCTTCAACATGAACATTTTCCTCCTTTTCGACTGAGATATGATCAAGCCATATCAAGAAGGCAATGTTTAAAGGGAGCAAGGAGTAGTCCTTTTCATACTCTGTGCATAAATCAAGCTTCCTTGGCAAAGGGGATATCCTTTTGCATTTTCTTGTGATTTTAGCCCTATCTATTGGATCCTTCCCAAAGATGTGAGGATGGACATAGGCTTTCTGAGAAATAGTAAGGATCCTTCCATTGATCAACCCCAAGAAAATCTCCCACTCATCCTTAAGAAAACTTTTCGATTTCTCTAGGAGTTTTTCAAAATCAATTTTGGGGTTGAATATCGTCATTGCATCAGGAAAATAATCTACAGTTAAACCCTCTTGAACCATGAAATCAAGAACTTTCTCTGATGACTAAGGATCCCATTCATTCCCTCCATCTTAGTTGCAACTTCTCCTGTATGTCTATTAGGAGAACACAACCGATGCAAGCGATTGGAGCGAGTCAACCTAGGTCAAACGGGGAAAATCGCTTGTATCGGTCGTTTCGAGGACGAAAGAAAAATACGCATGTCAATAAGACAAATTCTCTCAAGGTTCAAAATTTGAGTTTGTGAAGGAAGTAGCTATTTATAGGCGAGAAGGGAAGAAGTAACGGTCGAATGATATGGACCAATCATAGAGTGCCACGTGGCAAAGTGTACGTTGGCCAATGCAACAGATAGATGATGTGGACCAATCAAATCATGCCACATGGCAAAAGACGTTGGAATTTGCAACGGCTATATGATGTGGACCAATCGCGGCATGCCACATTGCACCAACATTCAACTCAGTTCTGGGACCTATTTAAGCTTCCCTATTCATTTCCTTCATTTTTTTTTGTCAACACTTGCCAAGTGTCGAGGTTCCATCGCCGCCAAGTTTTTAAGCTGCTTCTTCACAATTTCTATAGAGAGCGTTTCTGCGTTAGGTAATATGGACACGACCAATCCAAGCCATCACGATACATGTGAGATTTTTGGATAACCCTAATCACTTGGATCGGTCATGTTTCTTAAATGGCATCGAGTCCTTGATCATAGCTTGCAAATTTTGGTTTCCTTAGTGATGCTTGAGTATTACACATTGTTACCTTTATTTTAACTTGTATTTATTGAAATATGATGATGAATTCAGGGATGACCGATGCAAGCAATTAGGGACATCTGGGCATTTACGGATGACTCTAATCGCTTGGATCGGTCGTGTCTCTTACAGTGGAAAGAGTCATTGATCATAGCTTTCAGATTATGTTTTTCTTAGTGATAATTCAGTATTTTGCATTGTAAAATATATTTGATTGATATTTGATGATGAATTCAAGGACGACCGATGCAAGCGATCAGGGACATCTGGGCATTTCCGGATGACTCCTATCGCTTGCATCGGTCGTGTCTCTGATAGTGGAAAGAGTCATTCATCATAACTTTTTGAGAGTAAGTTTTGGCAGTGGAAAGAGTCATTGATCATATTTTTTTGATAGTGGAAAGAGTCATTGATCATAGCTTTTTTGAGAGAGAGAGAGAGAGAGATAGAGAGAGAATTCAAAGAGAGAAAGAGGTAGAAAAAGAGAAATAGAGACAGAGAGAGACAATAAGATAGAGATTAGGAAAAACAACAATTCTGCATATACTTGTTTCAACTCGTATGCGCAATGCAATTGTGAACGTTGGAGAGCTCTTCGATTAGATGCATGAACATGCCAATCAAAGAGCCTCCAACATTTTAATTTTTTTCATCAACTACCCGTCGTGTAAGCGATGGTAAGGAATCCTAAAAAGCACTGCAATTGGGTCGAGGACTTTGCTATTGATTTTATGAATTGTTGGAGATTCACTCCCTAATTATGCATAACGACATAAAGACAAAGAAAAGGAGAAACAAAGTATTCAGGAAATCAAGCCTTAGTGAAGGGACAAATTCACGACTCTAATATACAGCGTAGAAACTTCCAGAATTAGAGTTTGTTGAAACCCGAGCAAATTGTATATAAGAGAGCTGAGATAGATAGACGTGTGTGTGCGTATGATAGAGCAGTGCACAAGTGCACACATATGAGAGAGAAATAGAATGGCATAGAGTAGAAGACACCAGAGATCGCATATGAAGAGATGAATAACAAAACCTGAAATGTCGGGTGTTCATCTCAGAGAGATGGTAAGGAATAACTACTCAGAGTAGGAGAGTTTTCCATAGCTATGAGCAAAATCAGGCCAAGCTATTTTTGTGTACATCTTCTCTAATAGAAAACACATGTTCATGTGGAAAAATTTGAGTGCATTCTTCGTATGTGAAGAAATCTGAGAATTTTTCATGTTACTGTGAAAAGTTAGTTAACAGTTACAATTTTCTCAGTATATGTTTCTCCGGTACTTCTATGATTTAGATCTCGAAGTACAATATAAAGTTTTGTATGAGATATATCTTATCTGGTAGCTATAAGTCTCTATTATAAGTTGATCAAAGATTTCGGTGAAATGGATATGTACACACAGTACAAAGTCTGACCGGAAAGAGGCATCCAGAATTGGAGAAGTTTTTCTTTAAACTTCAGATAAAGTTCATTTAGTGAAGAAAGTTCACATATCACTTCCTTACTTCATGTATACACATTTGAAGTAACTACAAACAAAATTGCAGTTGATTCCGGTAGCATTTCGATACAATTACGGTGACATTCTGATAACAGTCCAGTGAAGTTTTGGTGGAATTTTGGTAAGTTCAAAACTTAGTTTTGACAAAGTTAAGTGGCGCAAAGATTGTTTAACTGTAAACAAACACAGTAATGTAAAGACTCAAGTAAATCAGTTCAGAATTGAAGCTTGAAGAAAACGAGAAGCTTTCTGTAAAGTGAATTTTTGGTATTCACTAAATACAGTTATAAGTTCTCAGTTTCAGAAAGTTTGCTAAGCTACTAATGATTATAGAGGTGTTTTAACATCACTCTAGCTTAGTTTCTGTGGTGTAAGCGAATTTCGCAATAAGCGTTGCACCAACATGAACGATGCCTATTTATGTGCTACTCATTCTCATAGGGTAACACTAATGACGAAGGATTATGTTATTGTTTCAAGAATAATATATAAATTTGATAAAGCTCTGGTTCCTATTGATCACCATGATAAAAAATTCTTCGATATTTTAAATATACCTCCAGCTCGAGCACCTAAAACAATAGTTGTCATTGAAGAGATCAACCCTCAGGTCACTGATGATCATGAAACTAGAACTGTAGCAAATAGTGAGGAGGAGAGGAAAAAGTAGGGATTATTTACAGAGGAAAGTGTCATCTTAACCCAGATTCAAAAGTTACAGAAAGAAAATAAAGAGCTCCTCAACAAAGGAGATGTGCAGATAATAGTTAATGTTGCAATGCCATGGCAAAAAGATTGGTTTCTTGACATTAGACCTAAAGACAACAAAATGTTGAGGGAGCTTCATGTTGAAATATCAGATAGTGTGGTCAACATTTCACTCAGGTATATCTAGAGGCCTTAGAATGCTTTTGTTTTGCTTAATTTTCTAGCTCCTTGATTGCATTTTTATTTCTTGATTTGTAGGGTTCTTCTTCAACATTGTGAGGAAGCGGTTCAAAGAAAAGTATTTATTTTAGATCCTCTGGTGACACAGTGTTTTTTGCATAAACATGGAGATGCCAAGTCCTTTCTACAGGATTTTACAGAAGAGGTAGAATGTGTTATCTACCCATATATTGAAAAGTAAGTATTCATCTTCATTTTGGAAAGATATTTGTTTCATTTAAGAAAGTATATTTACATGCAACTCATTGACAAGGGCCATTGGAGTTTGATTATTGTGGACTTCAATGCATATGAAGCTCTTTTCCTCAATTCTCTTCAATCACAACATGGGAATTGCAAAGTGTAAGTTACTATACATTTTGTTGTTAATTAATTCATGTGCCATTGCAGAGAGACTTACCATCATGTGGCTCGAGAGTGATTGCAAATGCTGTAAGATTCTTGGAAAGAAGGTTTTACAGTCGTGAATTGAATTTATCAGACTACCCAGATGCATGGATCATCTTGATCAGAGAGAGAGCAATAAATGGCATCATGAAACATGCAATCTGCCCATATGATCCAGACTCACCTCCACCACCTCCACTTGATAAAAAAGAGTCTGAAGATAAAAAGAAAGGGTTTCCTCTTCACTCACCATTAAAGCATGGGAACAACAAAAAGAGTCAAGCTGAGAGCTCCAAAAAGGGACAGAAGCAACAGAGAAAACAGGGCTCCATAAAGGATAGAAAGGGTTAAATCATTTTTGAGTCTTAGATTGAAATCTATTGTAAAACCAACATAGGTTGGAAGATTTATTTATGTACAAATTGTATGTACTAATGCCAATCTTCATCTGGAAGATGGTCATTGTAACCCCATCTGGAAGGTCGTGCTATGGTCATTAACACATTCCTCCTTTCTTTGATGATTTACTTTCTCTCCTATTGGAGACTAAAGGACCAAGAGATTATCAAATTGGAAAGAATTTGGAGGAACTTTCTCTCGATAGGTGACCCTAATAGAAGAGATATCCCAAAAATTAAATGGTCTACTTGTCTTAGCCAAAAAGATCAAGGTGGTCTGTGCACTCTGGACATTGAACGAATGGCCAATAAGTTGGCAACAAAATGGTCACTTAAAGCTTGGAGCAACATGGATGCCTCTTGAGCCAAGCTTATCTTCAGAAACAAGAGCGCTCTCATGCTTGTGGGACTCCCACATTGGAAGGGTCTTGACCTTCTCACACTTTTGTTCTCGCCCTTTTCGACGACTCGTAGAGGCTCGAGCCTAGTTTGCTCTCTATGGAAGAGCTGGAACAAGACTAAATAGTTCCTGATGATCAATGAACATTGGAAATGGGAAGTCGAGATTAGACAAAATGACTCACTTTGGTTCTCAGTCAAGGGCATAAGAGAGGTGGAGTCTTGGAATCTCAGGAAAGCCAAAAAACTTTGAAACAAAGTGTTTCATTTGTGGAAGCACATCTAGGACCAAGAAACTGGCCAAAGGATTAGATTTGAGGACATTGATTGAAATTTAAGAGTGGTCTATGAAGAAAGGTGGCTATTGCAAAGCATATACAATGCTTAGAAGCACTTGAGGACTCACCTCCTCATTAGTCACAACTTGCATGACCATGAGGGTCGTAGATGGCTCAATGGCAATGGCCCTGATAAAATTCTGAGGTTCAAGTCGAATTTGGCCCTTCATGTCACACTTAGTAGCAAATGGTGTCTGGATAGGTTGGGTTTGAGCTAGGACTTTTTCCAATCCCTCTGGAAACCCCATATTGAGATTAGAAAATTCATACTTATGTGAGAAACCCTCCATCGGGGAATTTGGACCAATCTAAAATATAACAATATTTGTGGGGTTCCACTTTGGTACAAAGAATGCCTAGATGGCAATGAGGATTTAGGGCACCTCTTCTTTACATGCCCGAAGTCTACTTCGGTCTAGCGGACCCCTGGGAGATTCATGCTGCCAAAAGAACAAATAAATTGGAAGCAAGCATTGCTGGGTGAAGCGATCCGATGTTCCTCAACATTGTAGAATGCTCTAAGAGGTGAGACCCTCTGGAAGCACTAAAAAGAGAGATGTGTTTCTAAATTTGGAAACCCTCCTAAAGAATGGTCGATGGAAAAATCTCTTTTCCTTTTAGGCAAAGGAATTTCCAAGTGTAAGAAGCCCCCACCTTTTAGACACCGTAAAGTGTTTTTTCTTGAGAACAACAAGATGAAAATCAAGAGGGCCCCTCATGACACAGAGGAGAGGATTAATAAACGTCTTTGTAGAGTCCCCTAGAAATGCTTAAGCAACCCCTCCGTTGTGGAATTCGGGGAGTCCCATGGGTACTTGGCCCATTCTCTTATATAGCTGTTTCTTTTGTTAATTAAATCTTCGGAGAACAGGCAATCGCCGAACTTTCTTAAAGAAAAGGGTAGTAACTCATTGATGGATTCCGCTTTGATACTTTGAAACAGTGTTGAATAGATACGAACCTCCTTTAAAAAAGTATTATATTTGTATCATTGTAAAGAGACTCAATGTAATCTTGAATTGATATAACCATGGGATCAAGATGTAATATTCACAACCACCGATTCCAAAGTATGTATGGACAAACATTTCATGGGTATATTGACATAACCGCTATAAATATTGCACTCTTTTGTCAGACATGTACCACTAGCATACTCTTGAATGTATTATATTTCAAGCACCATCATTAGAAGATGACACGTCGAGAGATTATGTACAATCAAAATACAACATAATGTGAAGGAAACATTCGGCCTAAAATCTCAGGGGGCAAGAAATGCAACTGGATGTCTGTTGCACAAAAACTTGATTGTTCGTTTGCGTGGAAGTTCTATATGCACAAGTTAGTGTGTTGCACAAAAACTTGATTGTTCGTTTGTGTGGAAGTTCTACATGCACAAGTTAGTAGCTTGTGTTCTTCCATATGAAAAGGGTGGAGTCGCGTGGCATAGTGTGAAGTGTATATCGAGATATAGGAGTTGTTTGATGTGCTAAATTGTCATGGCTAAGTACATATTGACATGATGTTGTATTATATCTTACATCTTCATGAGAGGGGAGAGATTATTTGGAGCTCTCGAAGCTCATCGCATTCATCCACTTTTAAAACCTTTGTCACTTCTTGTCTAATTCACTATTGATACAGCCATGCATGTCGATCCCAAGAAAAATAGCTATTGTATTCAACAACCCCAAAGCATCAAGTAACTCTCCTAACTAAGGCTCAGATAACATGCAATTAACGATACTGCAAGTTATTAAGAAAGAGTTATGTCGGACATTTGAGAAATATGAAGCGGAGTGATCGATGGGTACTTCGGTGCCTTCCATTTCATTTCTTATTCATGTTTATCATTTTCACGTGCTCACTCGTATGCTTAACCGTGCAGATCTTCTTCATGATTTTTCCCTGCTATTTAACCGTTGCGCGACAACATATATGTCAAATTGAGTATTTAATGATTCTCTTAAATTTATATGAGTATATGACCTTGTGTATAATAAAGATGAATATGAAGCTCCCCGGGAGTGGTGGAACAATAATGTTTATATGGACGTTTTTATGGTTGTTTAGGTCCCCTCTCATGGATCCATATAGCATCTGAACAAATAAGTTGGCATGTGCAAAGTACATGTTTACCGTCCTGCTATAAACAGACCTTGAAGTAGATGTTCTCAACTAGATTTTGGGAATACCACGAGGTATTCATCTCGAAGACTACTAATCTATTTCATCTATTCCCTTTAGAACAAGCTATGCATGCAAAAGAGTATGGCATGCCACACTTGGGAGTTCTAGGCGTTATCGATTGAGGGCACTTAAATATCAATCCATCACATAGAGCTCGGCTTAAAGAACACGATCTCACAAAACATGTCCCATACTACAGAGAACACACTCTCCAACAAGGGTTTGTCAGGGACTACAAATGTGAAAGGGGTGGGGCATTGGTAGGGGGAGTGATAGTTGTGTTTAATGTCTTAGTCAACAATGGAGTCTTAAACAAGGCAGCCAAGGAGCAAAAGACCAAGATGGCATGAATAGACAATGAAGAAAACGAAATACAGGTGAGGTGTAGGCCTATTCATAAGGTCAAGTCAATCATTCAATTAAAAAGAATCTGCATCGCTACCTATCATTGTAAATACCTCTTTTTGATAGTTTCAACTCCATTCTTTTCAACCCAAGGAGTTCTCAAGCTTGAGGAGTGTAAGCATAACCTATTGATTAATTTTCAAAATTTTTATACCTCATTTGAGCCTCCAAATTAGTTTATAAACCTTGATTTTAACTAGGCCAGACACTAGGTCTGAACTAGTCCAAAGCTAGTCACAAATTATAAAAAGAGCTAGAGAGTTCATTTTTGAGGTTGTCTTTTTAATGCAACATTGTACAAAGAGCTCTTAATTGAAAGATTCCATTGTTCTATGTTTTGTTCTTGCCTTGTGTGTGCATGCTAGTGCGCTTGTCACTCATCCACTTGTGCATTCCACTTGCTTACAGTGTCCATACCATCATCACGTCTCCATGGATTGACATATAGGATTTTGATCTGCTCATGTTGTTATTGCCATTATGCTAGAGTGACATTATCCTATAACATAGGATTCAATCACTAAGTGAGACCACATTCAATATGCAAAAGAAATTAATACCTCGAACACTACACATTTGGAATGAAAGGCAATGGATTCAAATGTTGAAAGCGTACATTTGGTACCTTGAGGAGGGACATGGCAGTTGGCCTTTGAGTGATGGAATTCAATCCTTTAAGAAAATATAAATGAAAGATTCAAACTTTTTTGTGCTTGAAAGTTTTCCTTCATGCCTTTGCTTATGTTTCATTTACAATATATCATTTATAGTTTTTCGAAGACAAGGGAAAATGAGGACAAATAACAAATATGTATGTATACAATGAACAACGTTACAACATATCGTTACAATTTACATTTTTCCATGGACCATTGACATAAATGGTACGCATTGACACTTGAATCCTTTTCATTTTAACTAGTTAGTAAGTCGTATTACAGTCCATAAAAGAGAAGGTACCATATCACACTGTTTATTCTCTAAGTTCCATTAATTGCTAGTCTAGAAAGCTATAAAAAAGGAACGAAACAAGATGTAACGGGCTTATAGTTACCACTTTGAAGAGAAACATATCTTAAAGAGTATGGTTTGATGCAAAGAGACGTACTCACAACCATTTTTGTTCTACCAGTTTTCTATCCTAGCTTAACTTTTTTTTAAAGCGTTAGAAAATATACCTTAGAAAAATGATTCGGACCTTGGAAAATTAGTTTGTTCTTATCACATTTAATGATTCAACGTATCGATGTGATAACATCTAACTAATTGAATCCCAAGACGCCAGGTCGTGTGGTTGAGTCCCTCGCCTCTTGAGGCGGGGGCGAGGGTTCGACCCCCCTGCGCTGCGGGATACCTGTAACTGCCTTCGGGCGTGTAATCCGTCTTCGGGCGCGAAATCCGGCCTTCGAGCGCGAAATCCGGCCTTCGGGCGTCGATGTATGGGCCTTCGGGCCGTCCACCCTGTCTGCCCCTGTTCTTGTGGGATAAGGGGGGTCCCATGGGTACTATGCCCTTCATTGTACAGTTGTTTCTCTTTCAAATTAAAGTCAGGGGGAGTAGGCCTCGGCCGAACCTCCATTTAAAAAAAAAAAAAAAAAAAAAAAAAAAAAACATCTAACTAATTGATGCATTCCGCTTTGATGCTTTGAAACAATATTGAATAGATAAAAACCTCCTTTAAAAAAATCATTATATTTGTATCAATGTAAAGAGACTCAATGTAGTCTCCTATTGATATAACCATGGAATAACAGATGTAATATTCACAACCACCGATTGCAGAGTCTGTACAAACAAGCATTTCCAGGGTATATGTACATATCCGCTAGAAATATTGCACTCTTTTGTCAGATATGTACCACTAGCATACTCTTGAATGTATTATATTTGAAGCACCATCATTAGAAGATGACACGTGGACTAACTGTGTACAATCAAAGTACTACATCAAGTGACGGAGACATCCAGCGTAAAAGCTCAGAGGACATGAAATGCAACTGGATGTCTGTTGCGCAAAAGCTTGATTGTTCGTTTGTGTGGAAGCTCTATATGCACAAGTTAGGGTGTTGCACAAAAAAACTTGATTGTTCGTTTGTGTGGAAGTTCTACATGCACAAGTTAGTAGCTTCTGTTCCTCCATATGAAAAGGGTGGAATAGCATGGCATAGTGTGAAGTGTACATCGAGATATAGGAGTCGTTTGATGTGGTAAATTTTCATGGGTAAGTACTTTTTGACATGAAGTTGTATTATATCTTATATCTTCATGAGGGGAGAGAGTATTTGGAGCTCTCAATGTTCATAGCATCCATCCACTTTTAAAACCAAGAAAAATAGCTATTGAAACAGCTATGTATGTCGATCCCAAGAAAAATAGCTATTGTATTCATCAACCCCAAAGCATCAAGTACCTCTAACTAAGCCTCAGGTAACAAGCAATTAACGCTTATCCAAGTTATTAAGAAAGATTTATATCTGAGATTTAAGAAATAGGAAGCCAACTGATCGATGGGTACTTCGGTGCCTTCCATTTCATTTCTTATTCATGTGTATCATTTCCACGTGCTCACTCGTATGCTTAACCGAGTTGAGCTTCTTCATGCTTTTCCCCTCTTTTTTTACCGTTGCGCGACAAGATATATGTCAAATTGAGTTTTAAATGATTATCTTAAATTTATATGAGCATATGATCTTGTGTATGATGACGATGAATATGAAGCCCCCGGGAGTGAAGTGGAATAATAATTTTCATATGGAGGTTTTGATGGTTCTTCAAGTCCCCTTTCATGGATCCATATAGTATCTAAACAAATAAGTTCGCATGTGCGAATTAAATATTTATAGTCTTGCTATAAACGGACCTTGAAGTGATGTTCTTAACTAAAGTTTGGGAATACCACTCAGAGGTGTTCATCTTTAAGTCTACTCATCTATTGCATACATTCCCTTTAGAACAAGCTATACATTCAAAACAGTATTGGATGCCACACCCGAGAGTTTTAGGTGCTATCGACTAGAGCACTTAAATATTGATCTAGCACAGAGTTCGGCTTGAAGAACGTGATCTCACAAAATATCTTCTTCAATACTACAAAGAATTCACTCTAGAACAAGGTTCTCGCAGAGACGACAAATGTGAGAGGGGTGGAGTGGTAGCTATCATTAATGACTTAGTCGACAACAGAGTCTTAGACAAGGGGGCCAAGGAGGGAAAGACCAAGATGGAATGAATAGACAATGAAGAAAACAGAAAACAGGTGCGGAATAGGCCTAGCCATAAGTTTTTCAAGTCAATCATTCAATTAAGAAGTATATTCATCACTACCTATCATTGTAAATACCTCCTTATCATAATTTCAACTCCATTGTTTACAAATCCAGGAGTCCTCAAGCTTAAGGAGATTTAGCATAAGCTATGTATTAATTTCCATAATTTTTATAGCTCATTTGAGCCTCCAAATTAGCTTAGGAACCTTGTTTTGAACTAGGCCAGACACTAGGTTTGAACTAGTCCAAAGATAGTCACAAACTATAAAAAGAGCTAGAGAGCTCATTTTTGAGGTTACCATTCTAATGAAAAATTCTACTAAGAGCTCTTAATTGTAAGATTCCATAGTTCTATTTTTTGTTCTTTTCTTGTGTGTGCATGTTGGTGTGCTTCCCACTTGCGCCCTTGTGCATTCCACTTGTTCATGATGCTCATACCATTGTCATGTCTACATGGATGGACATTTAGAAGGTTGATCTCCTCATGTTAGTATTCCCATTATGCTAGATTGACATTATCCTATAACATAGAGCCCAATCACTAGGTGAGGCCACGTTCAGTATGCAAAGGAGATTCATACCTCAAGCAATACACATTTGGAATAGAAGGCAATGGATCCAAATGTTGCAAGCGTACATTTGGTACCTTGCGAAGGCACATGGTACTTGGCCACAATATCATTATATCCCTGGTTTGAGTGATGGTATCCAATCCTTTAGGAAAATATAAATGAAAGGTTCGAACTTATCTGTGCTTAAATGTTTTCCTTCATGCCTTTTCTTATGTTTCATTACAGTATATCACTTATGGTTTCTCGAAGACAAGGGAAAATTGGGACAAGTAACAAATATGTATGTATACAGTGAACCAAGTTATAGACATGGCGTTAGAATTTACATATTTCCATGCACAATTGACATAAATGATACACATTGACACTTAATACCTATTTATTTTAATTAGT
Organism: Ceratopteris richardii; assembly: GCA_020310875.1. Lineage (NCBI taxonomy): Eukaryota > Viridiplantae > Streptophyta > Polypodiopsida > Polypodiales > Pteridaceae > Ceratopteris > Ceratopteris richardii. Next base: position 36,891,704 of record CM035433.1, read on the forward strand.
TAGTAATTCCTATTACAGTCCGTAAAAAAGAATGTACCATATCACATTGTTTATTCTCCAAGTTCCATGAATTGCTAGTTCGAAAAAGCTGTAAGAAATGAATAAAACAAGATACAACCGACTTTTACTTACCATTTTATAGAGAAACATATCGTAAAGAGTATGGTCTGATGCAAAGAGACGTACTCACAACCATTTTCGTTCTACCAGATATCTATCATAGCCTAATTCTTCTCTTAGAAACAAAGTCTTGGAAAAACTACCTTAGGAAAATAATTCGGTCATGAACATCAAAAACATTTAATGATTCAAAGTTTGTGTGGAAGTTCTATATGCACAAGCTAGTAGATTCTGTTCTTCCATATGAAAAGGGTGGAATAGCTTGGAATAGTGTGAAGTGTGGAGTCGTTTGATGTGCTAAATTGTCATGGCTAAGTACACTTTCACATGAAGTTGTATTATGTGTTATATCTTCATGAGAGGGGAGAGATTATTTAGAGCTCTCAAAGTTCATCGCATCCATGGACTTTTCAAACCTTCGTCACTTCTTGTTTAACCCACTATTGAAACAGCTATGTACGGTGATCCGAAGAAAAATCGCTAAACTATTCATCAGCCCCAAAGCATCAAGTACGTCTCCTAACTAAGCCTCAGGTAACATGCAATGAAGGCTCGTCCAAGTTATTAAGAAAGAGATATATCTGAGATTTGAGAAATAGGAAGCCAAGTGATTGATGGGTACTTCGGTGCCTTCTATTTCATTTCTTATTCATGTTTATCATTTCCACGTGCTCAATCGTATGCTTGTTCATGATGTTTCCCTCCTTTTCACCGTTGCGCGACAACATATATGTATATGATCTTGTGTATGGTGCTGATGAATATGGTGGAACAATAATTTTCGTATGTACGCTTTTATAGTTCTTCAGATCCCCTTATGGATCCATATAGTATCAAACTAGTCAAAGTACAAAATAGTGAATGAATAATAAAGGTGGATCTAAACAGATATCCCTGGCTAATTCACAGTTTCTGGATGTGCGATCTAGGCACAAACATGTGAATTAGGTGGATTCAAATTACTAGTCCATTTCTGGGCATGTCTGGTGCATGGACTTAGTAATGAAGGTGAGATTCTTATCCCTTGCAAGACTTTAAGAATTCTTGATTCACTTGAATTTGTTTTGGAGAACTTAAAGTTTGATTGTCCCATACATCTAACTTTAGATGTTTATTCAATGGTTTACTTTGATCCAACAGTTACTTGATTTTTCACCCGACTAGAGGACTACTCTGTCCCAATGAGTTGAAAAAATCCTATGTAAACTGTAGGAGAAAGTTTACCATTCCGGTGGAATCAACCATACTAACTTCACCAATTCAAATTCAAAATGAAAATTGTCCAACTTAGGACACTTTTCTCAAAGACTTTTAACTGAAAGTTCTTGGGAATTGTCAATCTAATGAGCAATTCCTAACTTCTTTATTCTAGAGTATACTGGACTCTAGGAAATTATTTATGCTATAACTTGAAGCAAAATCAAATGAATAAGTCTACTTAGACTTATCATCTTTTGAAGATTGAAAAGGTTCTTGTACATAACATCTATCTAGGATGTTCAAGTTAGTTATCTAATTCTAACCGGCTATCCCTGGTCTTTTGCAAAAGGAATCAGATACCATATCTGAGTCAATTCCAAAAGATTTGGAAAGCGGAAAGAGATAACTAAAACTTTGTACAACCAATTCAAACTTCGCACATACATAAACTTGCTATGAGTCAAAGTCTAGTTAACTCAGGACTTTAACTTCTCAACGATCTATTTCAATAAGATATTGAAGCATTGACTTTATCTTTAAGAGAAATAAGCTAGCTTCTCAAAAAGATTCAAAGCAAATAAAAAACATCATCCAACCACAAGATACTAGTGTGGTAACCAACATCAGTGTGTCGACCCACTGAGGTTACGCTGATGAGTTTTGTATTCAAATAATGCTTCACTTGAGACTAAGTTCAGGTCACATTCAATCTTTTTGACTCCGTGAATGCAATTCTTGTGCATTTCTTTGAGTCTAAAAGAGTGAATTTTATCAAGTTACACTAGGAGCTTGATGCTTGACTTAGTCAATTAAATCTTTAGTTGAAAAGATCAACTCAAAATCAAAGTCCAACTTCTTTCAGAAATTTATCAAATATTTCTGATCAATAACACTTAAACTTGAAGTGTTCTATGAAGATCTTGGAAGTTACTTACTTCATATCTTCAGTTTCCTTAATCTTGAAGTTACCTTGAAGTATCGTAAGATACTACTTTCATCCTTTACGAATTAAACTTTTCCTTGAAGTCTTAATTCCCTTGAGGATGAAACCTAACTTCAAAATCCAAACTAGGACTAAAAGATAATCATCATCCCACGGTCCGATGTCCCATTCCATCTTTCCTACATCAATCTGAGTATAAAATCTGGTGTCCCATACCACCCTATTTTATATTCACATTAATGTGTGGGTGATTCTTATCCTAAAGTCTAAACATCTCTTGATAGAGTACCTTATTTCTTCAATTCTTTTACAAGAATTGGAAGTTTCAGGCATTACCTCTAACTAGATTTTCCTAGGTTTTGATTCCTTTGCATGATCACCTCAGAATCATGTGCTTTGCCTTGGAAACTTGAAAACCTCTTTGACAGAATATCAATCAGAATTCCAAGTTCTTGAATTTTCTCGAATTCAAATTGGTTTACCCTTGACCAATTTTGTAGCGACAAGAGCTTTTGACTTCTTGTCTTTAGATTCCTTTCTTTACTGTTGCTTTAGGTACCAACCCCGGGACTTTATTTAGGAATCTCTTTACTGCTTAAGTCTTAAGCATCCGCTCATGCTTTCTGGATTTGTACCAAAATCCCTTTAAGGATAGGTAAACACTTATGTTTTACCTTCCACAGACTTAATTACCATTTTCACGGTTGCAGACTACATTCTTGGAATTTCTTTACTCTGTTCAGACTTGGAACAACTTACTCTTTTTCACAGTTTTCCATCGAATAAATGGAATTTGAGTGAATAATTCCCAAAAGGAATTTTATTGCCAATACTTGGGCAATCTACAAAGTAGTTCTAATCGCACATTACTTGGACAATCATGGCCAGGATTGATCAAGTCTGGTTGATCTTGCGATAAAAATAAAGACTTAGTCTTTATCTTTAAGATCTCTTAAACTATCTTAAGCTTCTTTGCTTACCTGCAGGATTTTTAGAGATCTTTCTCAAGTCCAAGCATACACTTATGCCTCTCAGATTCCAAAGCTAAGAATCTTTGATATACCTTTAGGTTATATCACAAATAGGACTTGAAATACCACTTCTAGTGGTTTGGGACGTCCAGGGAACTACTTATTGTTTAAAGAGTATGAAGAATTTCATTCTCAATACTTGAAAGAATGCCATTTCTTCAAATACTTGAGATTCCTTATAGGAAATCAAATAACTTGAGCAAATGATTCATCTTGGAATCTTTTGCAATACTAAAAGAACATTTGAAAGAAATTCTCCCAAAAAAGAATTTACTGATTCAATTGTATTCATTTCCTGAGTATCAAACTAGAGATGAAATATCACATTTTGGATATGGTTTCCCATGTCACTATGAAAGTTTAAGTTGACTTTTCGTTTATGTGATATCGACTTCTATTCTTGAGTTTGATACAAGACTCATTATTATTAGTCAATCTTCAGATGTTACTAGAGTCCTTTAAACATATTTCACTAATCAAATTTATGTTTAGAGTCCAAGCATCTATTGATGATTGATCCAATAGTAATGCAACTATGAACACTTTGAACTTTATAACTTGTTTAGGAGAAGTTCATGGATTTAAGATCCATTTCTTGGAACTTTCTACTCCTAAATGAAAAGTTCACACTTGCTTCAAGTTTTTTAGGAACTTATATTATTTCCTAAAAATTGCTTAGCTAGTTGCATCATTTACCAGAGATGCAACTATAGAACTTAACATCCTTTTATTGATATCAAGGATCAATTGATGTTGAGGTTTAATCTTTTGATTTCCATCACCCCTTGGGATGAAATCAAATGAAAATTTATAAAAGATACCTTTATATCTTGGCAAAACATTTATATCCTAAAGAGGTTTTGCCTTCATCATTCCTTGGACCTATCATATAATATGAATTTATGTGTATTTTTGGGAAGAGTTCATGAATCATTTAAGATCCTCTACTTGGAACATCTTCCTTCCCAAAACTAAATTCATCTTGAACATAGTAGGAGAATGATCTCACATGAAATAGAAGGCTTGACTATTTCATATCTCTATTCCAAAAAGTCACTTACCGAGGTTTCATCATGAGATATAAATCTTGAAACCACAAGAAACTTCTTTAAAACTTTCGAAATCTTCTAAATAGAAGAGTGCTCATGGAACTTTGGAAATATAGTTGATGCTCTCATCCAACCTTGGGATGCTTGAGAAGTTATATAAAATATATAACTAATCAACTAAAGCTTTATCCGCATGACTTTCTAAGTACATCCAGGACTTAGAGTCATCATACATCACAAAAGAGTTGCAAGTAATTAAATTTTCTTGGTCATCAAGGAAATTTATTACTTAACTTTCTCTTAGTGCTTACTCATACCTAGCAAGACATCTAACATACTTAATTCTCATTAAGTATTTATGTTTGATAGTAGAGTATCGACTTGGGAAGAAATTGACTAATTACTTGAGTTGCAAACTAGAACTAGTATGTCTTTGCAACTAACTAGTCCTTGGTCTTCCCTAATGTCAAACTGCGAGCTTTACAAAGTAAGCTAAATACTAAGAGAGTACATTTTCATATCTACTTGCAAACAGCATTCCATTCTTCCATGCAAATGCATGTATCTACATGCAAAAGCATATGTTCACATGCGTATGCATGCATGTTCTTTGCATGCTCAAAAAATAATACAATAATCATGCATGAACTTGATGCACGATTTTTTCCTTGTACTAAGAATGTATATCATGCAATCCTGATGCATGTATATCCTTTCCTTTGTCTAAATGCACTACGATATAAAAAATACCCTTAAGGTGCAATAGAAAACTTACTCAATGGAAAGGAAATCTGTATTTAAACTACCAAAATACATTCTTTGATGCACAAGGATCTTTTTGAAATCAAGTCTTTCCTTAATGCAAACTAATGCTTGGAATGAGAAATGGATTAATTCATTATTCTAATCTAGACTTAATCAATTGAAATCTTGGCTATTTCAATGTGCATCTATGATTAAGTGTAGAATAATGAAAACAAGATAAATCAAGCATTAAGGCCAAGCAGAAACTGGAAAATACTTAGCTTTGATCAAAGCTTCGTCCATCCCTTGATCCTTTGGAAGAGTGATTCATCCTCTTGATCCTTGCGAGGAGCTATTCACCTTTCTTGAAGCTTCCTCATCAAGAAATAGTCTTGGATGACTTGGTCCGTCGTGGTCGACTAACTTAGGCCTCCAGATCTTCACTCCACAGCTCCAATTCCTTCAAGCTTTGCTCAATCTTTGATTCTTCTTGGATGGATGAGAGGACTTGGCTCCTTGAAAAGATGAGAGTTGGGCTTGCACTTCAGCTCTGTTTACTGCTTTAGTAGAGTTTGTTCTGTATTAGAGAACAAGCAAATCGGGCTGGGCGCGTGGCTACGTCTTCTGGCTCCCATTCAACCCGTCTGGGTTCAAGTCCCGGCTACAGCAGAGAGGATCAACCTCTTTTGATCTCTTATTTGAGATCTTCTTCAGCGCGGGATTTGATCAATAATAGTTGCTGCAGACCTTTTGAGCGTGAACGCCTATGACGTAATGGATAGGCGAGTATCCTATTGTTGGGGGGGGCGGGGGTTCGACTCCCCTCTGCTTCACCAGAGTATGTACCCTTTTGGATTTACAAACCGAGATCTTCTTCAGCAGTGCCTATGATCGGTAACGTCTACTGCGGAGGTATGTTCACGTGGACGACATGTTCTTATGGTTAGAGCAAAGCGCTCGCAACAGAGGGGCGGGAGTTCGAGTCCTGCCGGCAGCACACAGAGATCTTTCTTTTGCTCCTCAGCGCTGGCGTGCAACAATAAATGGTGTCTGCATCTCGAATGTACAGCATCAACGGCCGTGGGCTCCTTGGATAGACCAGCGCGCCCCAATCGAGGGGGCGGGGGTTCGAATCCCCTAGTCGACATGTAGTGCGCATAATCATTTTGGGCAATCTAACCTGCAACGACTGCATACGGCGAGGAGTAATTCGACAACGATGAAGAAGTGCTGCAGTAATGGAATTTCGACGCAACTCAACAAGAGCTTACAAGAAAAACAATGAAGCCGAAAGTCTCCATAGATCTCAACCTACAAGCTCTGATACCAATGCAACAATCTAAGAATTACGACCACCACAAGCTTGAGAGATGACTCTCCTCCCAACCAAATGCCTCTATATATAGCTCTCTCTAGGGGACTGCCTTCTTGGGCAGGTGGATACTAACCATCCAAGTGTCAGCCATGTAACTACATGTGCGCCAAGTGTCCCAGTTAACTCGAGTTAACTCAAGTGGATGCTTCTAGAAGGCTCTAGATCTCTTTGGGCAAAATACTCTCCCCATGTACCCCATGGGGGGTTGAACCCAAGACCTCCTCCTTCACATCCTTGAGACTTAACCACTAAGCTAAGTGGATCACTTGTTCACAAGAGCACAAGACCTCCTAGTAAGTCTAAACTCGAGATCTTTGGTCATACACACGGATGACCAAACGGTGTCCGATTTCAGATCTGTCTGAACCGGCCAGACCCTTGGATCATAGACTTACTTTATTACACATAGACTTAATTACCGTCTTCACGGTTGCAGACTACATTCTTGGAATTTTCTTTACTCTGTTCAGACTTGGAACAACTTACTCTTTTTCACAGTTTTCCATCGAATAAATGGAACCTGAGTGAATAATTCCCAAAAGGAATTTTATTGCCAATACTTGGGCAATCTATAAAGTAGTTCTAATCGCACATTCTTTGGACAATCATGGCCAAATTTGATCAAGTCTGGTTGATACTTGTGACAAAAATAAAGACTTAGTCTTTATCTTTTAAGATCTCTTAAACTATCTAAAGCTTCTTTGCTTACTTGCAGGATTTTTAGAGATCTTTCTCAAGTCCAAGCATACACTTATGCCTCTCAGATTTTAAAGCTAAGAATCTTTGATATACCTTTAGGTTATATCACAAATAGGACTTCAAATACCACTTCTAGTGGTTTGGGATGTCCGGGAACTACTTACTTATTGTTTAAAGAGTATGAAGAATTTAATTCTCAATACTTGAAAGAATGCCATTTCTTCAAAGACTTGAGATTCCTTCTAGGGAATCAAATAACTTGAGCAAATGATTCATCTTGGAATCTTTTGCAAAAAGAACATTTGAAAGAAATTCTTTCAAATAATATCCAAAAAATTTACTGATTCAATTGTATTCATTTCCTGAGTATCAAACTAGAGACGAAATATCACATTTTGGATATGGTTTCCCATGCCACTATGAAAGTTGAACTTTCATTTATGTGATATCGACTTCTATTCTTGAGTTTGATACAAAACTCATTATTATTGGTCAATCTTCAGATGTTACTAGAGTCCTTTAAACATATTTCACCAATCAAAATTATGTTTAAAGTCCAAGCATCTATTGATGATTGATCCAATAGTAATGTTACTGTGAACACAACTTTGAACTTTATAACTTGTTTAGGAGAAGTTCATGGATTGAAAATCCATTTCTTGGAACTTTCTATTCCTAAATGAAAAGTTCACACTTGCTTCAAGTCCTTAGGGACTTATATTATTTCCTAAAGACTGCTTAGCTAGTTGCATCATTTACTAGAGATGCAACTATAGAACCTAACATCCTTTTATTGACGTCAAGGATCAATTGATGTTGAGGTTTAACCTTTGATTTCCATCATCACCCCTTGGGATGAAATCAAATGAAAAATTTATAAAAGCTTGGTACCTTTATATTTTGGCAAAACATTTATATCCTAAAGAGGTTTTGCCTTCATCATTCCTTGGACCTATCGTATAATATGAATTTATGTGTATTTTGGGAAGAGTTCATGAATCAATTAAGATCCTCTACTTGGAACATCTGCCTTCCCAAAAATAAATTCATCTTGAACATGGTAGGAGAATGATCTCACGTGAAATAGAAGGCTTGACTATTTCATATCTCAATTCCAAAAAAGTCACTTATCGAGGTTTCAACATGAGATACAAATCTTGAAACCACAAAGAAACTTCTTTAAACTTTCGAAATATTCTAAATAGAAGAGTACTCAAGGAACTTGGAAATATAGTTGACGTTCTTATCCAACCTTGGGATGCTTGAGAAGTTACATAAAATGTATAACTAATCAACTAAAGCTTTATCCGCATGACTTTCTAAGTACATCCAGGACTTAGAGTCATCATACATCATAAAAGAGTTTGCAAGTAATTAAATTTTCTTGGTTATCAAGAAAATTTATTACTTAACTTTCTCCTAGTGCTTACTTATACCTAGCAAGACATCTATCATACTTAATTATCATTAAGTATTTGTCTTTGATAGCGGAGTATCGACTTGGGAAGAAATCGACTAATTACTTGAGTTGCAAACTAAAACTAGTATATCTTTGCAACTAACTAGTCCTTGGTCTTCCCTAATGTCAAACTGCGAGCTTTATAGAGTAAGCTAAATACTAAGAGAGTACATTCTTATATCTACTTGCAAACAACATTCCATTCTATCATGCAAATGCATGTATCTACATGCAAAAGCATATGCTCACATGCGTATGCATGCATGTTCTTTGCATGCCCAAAAGATAATACAACAATCATGCATGAGCTTGATGCATGATTTTTTCTTGTACTAAGAATGTATATCATGCAATCCTGATGCATGTATATCCTTTCCTTTGTCCTAATGCACTATGATATAAAAACATACCCTTGAGGTGCAATAGAAAACTTACTCAATGGAAAGGAAATATGTATTTAAACTACCAAAATACATTCTTTGATGCACAAGGATCTTTTTGAGATCAAGTCTTTCCTTAATGCAAACTAATGCTTGGAATGAGAAATAGATTAATTCATTATTCTAATCTAGACTTAATCAATTGAAATCTTGGCTATTTCAATGTGTATCTAGGATTAAGTGTAGAATAATGAAAACAAGATATTCAAGCATTAAGGCCAAGTAGAAACTGGAAAATACTTAGCTCCACATAGAGCTACGTCCTTCCCTTGATCCTTTGGAAGAGTAATTCTCTCAAGACTTTGGTCCGAATTCAAAGTTGGTTTGACTTGGATCACCAAAGGCCTCCAGATCTTCAGTGGATAAGTCACTGTAACCAACTCCTTTTTGTTTCCCTTGACAAAATCTTCTTCTGCGCGGAGATCAAATCAAAGGTACACGCCGGCGGACCAAGAGTTGTGGATGGCTATTTGACCTTATGGTTGGGCGACTATACTCCTCTCTGAGAGGTTGAGGGATCGAATCCCAGGCGCTCTCGTTATGTCCTACGATGGAACTTCAGTTTTTTGGCCGCTCCAAGAAGTCTGCTTCTGCGCCATAAATATAGATTCTCAAAACTATTCTCGTGAACGGCTGTGGCCTTATGGATAGGTGAATACGCTCCAAACCAAAGGTTTTGAGTTCGATTTCCGTGACAACTATCGGCAGAGGTGGTGTCCTTTTGTGATTTTGCTCCTGGATGCGTCCTTTTTCAGCCCGAAAGAGAGACCAGTATGAACTGCGACAGAATCTAGTTCACGTCCGCCCGTGATCTTTGTGGATAGGCTGTAGACTTCTCATCATGAGGACGCGGGTTCGAGTCCTCTACTCCTCATAGCAAGTGGGTCCTTTTTATGATTTCCTCCTTGAGCTATGTCCGCCATGACGAAATTCGGCACGCATTTCTGGTCAGCCGCGAGTGGAGTTTGATGAGCAAGAAGTTATGGAGAGAATGATAAGACTATTAAGCACATTCTAATGAAGAAGATGATGAGCCTAGCAAGGTCACCATGGAAGCTTGCCTAGAGCTCTAATACCAATGCAGCATCCTAAGAATTACGACCACCACATGCTTGAGAGATGACTCTCCTCCCAACCTTATGCCTGTATATATAGCTGCTTGAACTAATGAGGACCACAAATGTAACTAGAGTCCACAAGTGCATGTGCAATCTCCTCCACTCCTTTCATATCCACCACTAGAGTCTATTAGTGGCTGGAGTGATCTCGACCACTACTTTAGTACCTTCCACTAGAGTCCACTAGTGGTTGTTGTACTCACCTCTTGAGTTAAGTCCACTGGACTCAAGTTAGCTCACGTTAACTTGAGTTAGAAGGCTCTAGAGCTCTTTGGGCAAAACTCTCTTCCCATGCTCCCCATGGGAGTTGAACCCAAGACCTCTTCCTTCACAACCATGAGACTTAACCTCTAGGCTAAGTAGATTACTTGAATATGAGAGCACATGACTTATTCTTGAGTCTATTCTTGAGATCTTTGGTCCTACAGACGAGTGACCAAATGGTATCCGATTTCAGATCTGTCTGAAGCCATCGGATCCCTAGATCATAGACTTACTTTATTACATTCTTCCCACAATGTAAGGAATTGAACTCACAACCTCTTGGTTAGGAATGTGATGGGCTAACCACTTGCCCCAAAAGCCATGGTTAAGGATTACTTCCTAATCCTCTCTCTTAGAGCGTGGTTCAACCATCTCCTACTAGGATTATGTTACATTCTTCCCCCCTTGGTCAATCATTGTCCTCAATGATCTACTCTTGTATCCCTCTAACCTCGGTGATCAGTCCCTTGAACTCCCTAGGTGCCCTTGAATTGATGTCCCTCAACCTCGCACAATTTCTTGAACCTTGTTCGCAACCTTGGTCTCTTGAACCCTTGCTCTCAACCTTGGTGTCTTGAACCTTCTTGTTCGCAACCTTGGTGTCTCGAGCCCTTGTTCTCAACCTCAGTCTTGAACCTTGTTCTCACCCATGCTTCGTATCTTGAACACTCAATCAAGTGCCACCCAAGGATTTCCAAGGAATTCACACTTCCAAGGTAGCTCATTGGAAAGTTCGTTCCGAGAGCTTTCCAACAGTATATTACATGCCTCAATCCGACCTACGGATTGAGAGATACACCCCAATCATTGTAAGGTCCATCCTTGAAACCGACGCGCGCACCTTCCACAATTCCTACCCTTTCACATAGAGGATGCCCAAGCGCCTTTTTTAGAGGCCATTGGGTCATTCCACCTTGCCCAAGCCTACTTCCTAGGCTCTCATACCAATGTAAGGAATTGAATTCACAACCTCTTGGTTAGGAATGTGATGGGCTAACCACTTGCCCCAAAAGCCATGGTTCAGGATTACTTCCTAATCCTCTCTCTTAGAGCGTGGTTCAACCATCTCCTACTAGGATTATGTTACACACACACATGTACACATGCATACATACACACACATATATACACACATGCATACATATACACATATAATCCTATTTTTATTTTGAAGTTTTTGTTTTACATCAAATATATAAAAATAGGATTAGGGTTTTAGGGTTAAATATTTAAGATTAGGGTTTTAGGGTTTTAAATAGGATTAGGGTTTTAGGGTTAAATATTTAAGATTAGGGTTTTAGGGTTTTAGGTCTAGATATTTAAGATTACGGTTTTAGGGTTTAGTATTTCAGATTTAATTCTAAGTCTTTCTGATAAGGATTTTAGGATTTTAATACGTAGATAACATATATACACAAACACACATATACATATAATACATACATACATGTAGATACACATGCATACAAAAATATACATATTTTAGATTTAAATCTTTAAGATTAGGGATTTAGGGTTATAACACCTACATAACATATATGCACACATACACATACACATATAGTACCTATATACATGTATATACACATGTATACAGAAATATACATATTTTAGGTCTAGATATTTAAGATTAGGGTTTTAGGGTTTAGTATTTCAGATTTAAATCTAAGTCTTTGTGATTAGGGTTTTAGGATTTTCATACGTAGATAACATATATAGACAAACACACATATACATATAATACATACATACATGTAGATACACATGCATACAGAAATATACATATTTTAGATTTAAATCTTTAAGATTAGGGTTTTAGGGTTATAACACCTACATAACATATATGCACACATACACATACACATGTAATACATATATACATGTATATACACATGTATACAGAAATATACATATTTTAGGTCTAGATATTTAAGATTAGGGTTTTAGGGTTTAGTATTTCAGATTTAAGTCTAAGCCTTTCTGATTAGGGTTTTAGGATTTTAATACGTAGATAACATATATACACAAGCACACATATACATATAATACATACATACATGTAGATACACATGTATACAAAAATATACATATTTTAGATTTAAATCTTTAAGATTAGGGTTTTAGGCTTATAACACCTACATAAGATATATGCACACATACACATGCATATGTAATACATATATACATGTATATACACATGTATACAGAAATATACATATTTTAGGTCTACATATTTAAGATTAGGGTTTTAGGGTTTAGTATTTCAGATTTAAGTCTAAGTCTTTCTGATTAGGGTTTTAGGATTTTAATAGGTAGATTACATATATACACAAACACACATATACATATAATACATACATACATGTAGATACACATGCATACAAAAAATATACATATTTTAGATTTAAATCTTTAAGATTAGGGTTTTAGGTTTATAACACCTACATAAGATATATGCACACATACACATGCACATGTAATACATATATACATGTATATACACATGTATACAGAAATATATATATTTTAGGTCTACATATTTAAGATTAGGGTTTTAGGGTTTAGTATTTCAAATCTAGAATTTTAAGATTAGGGTTTTAATTAAATATATATAATTAAATATATAAAATTAAATATATAAAAATAAGATTACGTAAGGAAAAGAAATCTGAATATATAAATAAATATATATATATAAAATAATATAATTATATACATAAATAAATATAATAAGAATTAATGTTTTAAATAATTTAATTAAATATTTATAATTAAATATATAAAATTAAATATATAAAAATAAGATTACATAAGGAAAAAAAATCTGAATATATAAATAAATATATATATAAAATAAGATAATTATATACATAAATAAATATAAAAGAACTAGTGTTTTAAATAATTTAATTAAATATATATAATTAAATATATAAAATTAAATATATATAAATAGGATTACGTAAAGAAAAAAAATCTGAATATATGAATAAATAGATATATAAAATAAGATAATTATATACATAAATAAATATAAAAAGAACTAGTGTTTAAAATTATTTAGTTAAATATATATAATTAAATATAATTAAGTAAAGAAAAAATCTGAATATATAAATAAATATATAAATACACAAACACACATAATTATATACCTATCTATATTCACATATATATACATATACACATATATATACACATGCATACATATATATACATGTTTTAGTTCTAGGTCATTTGGATTAGGGTTTTAGGGTTTTAACACGTACATAACATATATACACACATACACATACACATATAATACATATATACATGTATATACACATGTGTATAGAAATATACATAATTTAGGTCTAGATCTTTAAAATTAGGGTTTTAGGATTTAGGCATACCTATAACTTAATTAAGAGGAAAAAAATCTAAATAATTAAATAAATATATATATAAAATAGGATCAATCAAGAAAAAATCTGAATATATAGATAAAATAGGATAGCTATATAGATTAGGGTTTTAAAACTAGGATTTTAAGTTTTTTTAGGTATTTAAGTATTTAGGAGTTTAAGAGTTAGATTTTTAGGTTTAATAAAAAAACAAATGTTCTAAAATGTTCTAAAATGTTCATATTGTAGCAGATGGCTTCTTTGGATCCTGAAGAGAGAATGGCATGTCCTTGCACACAGTGCAAGTATTAAATTTATCGGAAACGACAGATTTGTACTGCACATGTTAGAGAGTATGGATCCTTTGATAGGAGTCGACTGGAAAACCTACGCTATCATTCGCATGGTCCCCCAGGTTAGCAGATGGACCCAAACAACATTGCACCGGTAACATCTCGTGGACAAAAGAGAGCAAAAAAGGACTTAGACGTAGAAGCAAGCACTAATAATATTACACAGAATGAACATATGGAAGAGATGCTTGAAGCATTTTATGAGATGGATGAAGATCATGATGGTGAAGAAGGTGTCGACGAGAGTTTCATGGATAGAACAGAAATTCCACGATCAGAAGTTGATGAAGAATATGAAAACATGCGAAGATTAGCTCGTTTACAACTTTACAATGGAGCAAAGATATCTATACTACGTGCTTCACTCGCGATGCTCAATCTACAATCCATTTATGGATGGTCAGATAGTAGTGTCACTGAATTGTTTAGGTAAGTGGAGAACAAATTGGCTTTCATTGTTGTATCACAATAACTTCATTTACTAATATCATTTTAATTGCTTATTGCAGGCTTCTTAAAGATCAAATTTTGCCAGAGGGCAATGACATGCCTCCAACACGTGGAGATGGGAAAAAACTTTTACAGTCCATTGGAATGGATTATACAAAAACTCATGCTTGTCCGAATGATTGCATTCTCGTTCGGAATGAGTATGAGCATCTCCACGTATGTCCAAAGTGTGAAGCAAATAGATTTAGAGAAGACGCTATAGGCGAAGCAATCCCCGCAAAGGTTCTTCGCCACTTTCCTATCATTCCACGAATTAAGAACATGTTTAGATGCAAATCTATAGCTGAGTTAATGTCATGGCATACAAAGAGGAGGTCTACAAATAATGTAATGCGAGTGCCAGCTGACTCTGATTCTTGGAAGCACATAGATAGTAAGTGGCCAGTGTTTGCTAGTGAGCCTCGGTCCGTACGTCTAGGCCTAGCTATGGATGGAGTGAATCCATTTGGATTACGCAGTTCTTCATGGAGCACATGGCCTGTATGTTTGGTCAATTATAATATCCCACCATGGTTGGTCACAAAGAAAGGTCATTTATTATTAGCTCTTATTGTACCAGGTAAGTATAAGGTAAAAAACATGGATGTATATCTTGCACCACTTGTGGAAGAACTGCGCATTTTATGGGATGGGATCAGAAAATCTAGTTGCTGGCATGAAACAGTTGTCCATTTTTAATGAACTCCCTTATTGGAGTGAATTGGTGATCAATCATTTGGTAGACCCGATGCATATTTTCAAGAATGTAGGAGAGATGCTTTGGAAAACTTTGATCAGAAAGAAAGAAAGCAAAGCACAAAGGGACGCCTAAAAGAGCAAGGTCGTATGCGAGAGTTGTGGGCAATTACTAAGCCCAACAGAACAGTATCGTTACCAAGAGCTCCTTGGGTGCTTCGCACGATGGAAGAGCAACCAGTGAAGAAAACAATTTCAGAGTTTCGTACACCTACTGGATGCATGAGATGTCTAAAGACTGCTTTCACACGAAACGAAAATCTTGCAGGACTCAAGTCTCATGATTGGCACATGTTTTTACAGTTTGTTCTCCCTGTAGCGCTAAAAGATTGTCTTTCAGAGGATGTACGAAAAACCATTTATAAAATTAGTTCTTTAGTACGGTGGATATCTTCTAAAGAGATAAATAGAGATAGCATAGAGTGCAAAACTCAATGCTATTGAGACTGTTTGTATGGTAGAGAAATACTTTCCCACAAGTATTCTCACTATTCAACTTCATTTACTATTTCATTTAGTAGATGAAGTTGCAATAGCAGGAACTATCCATAGTCGATGGATGTTCTTCTTAGAGCGCTTTATGAAGACATTAAAAGGGTTTGTTCGATAAAGAGCACGTCCAGAGGGTAGCATGGCAGAGGGATGGCTTGTACAAGAATCTCTTGTATTCATTACTGAGTTTCTACATATATCGGATCCCGAAATGCCTCGCTTATGGAGCGATGATGAAGATGTTCGTCTCGTAGGCGATGAACCATATGGTAAAGGATTGCAAAGAAAAATGGATGCAGCTTTCAGAGAGAAGGCAATGAAGTTTTGCATAGTTAGCTCTGAGCCAATGCAAAAGTGGTTAGAAAGGTATGAACTTGCCAAGGAAACTAACGCAAAGGAAAGAGCTCAGTTTCGAAGAAATCGTTCCACTCGATTTTTGCCTCTTCCAGAAAATCTTCGACCTCTCCCACCTTTTCCAATGAGGAGATGGCTAGATGTACTTCCCGAACACTGTGAGCAAGTTGTTTTTATACCAGATTCAAAAGACCCAGAGTGGCTATTTGTTTTAGAAGTCGCTCCACGTAGTAGACAAATTTTTGAAAATGCAGATGTAGAAGAAAGTCCATCTCTAGTGGACTCAGAGATTCATTCGATAGTTGAGGAGGAAGAGATCATTGTTCGAGAAGAAGAGGTGATTGAAGAAGAGGTCATTGTTTGAGAAGACGAAGCAATAGACGATGATCAGGAGGAAACCAGCATAGCAAGCGATTTAGAAGCCATCAATTTAGAGATAGATATTCTCGGTGCATCGGATCTTGAAGAGGATGCTAGAATAGAGGACTTTTGAATAAAAGACTTGTACATACTAATTTTTGGTTTTTTTTTTTTTATTCCCTATATTATTTTTCTATCGCATTGTAATTATTTGAGTTCTTTTATTACAGAGCACGATGGGAGACAGTCCTCCAGTCACTCCACAGTCCATGCCAGAGGAGCAGTTTTTGGAGTTCATCTCTCAGGTTCCTCCTGCGTATATGGCCGCTGCATCACAGTATTGGATCGCTCGTGGTAGCACTCCTCCCGGCCTCACTCCTGGCGGCCTTACTCTTGCCGGCCTCACTCCCGCTGGCCTCACTCCCACCGGTGTCACTCCCGCCGGCGTCATGAGTTTGTAAGTACTATTTCATTTATTGAATTTATTTGTGTTAAATTTCTCATATATATTTCTCTAATCTTTTTATATTTGTTTCAGGAGCTCGCAATGGGTCGTCCTCCAACACGAACGGAGGAGTCTTATGGATATAGTCATGGGTTGACTGCACTATTGCAGGACTTGGAGGGACGCAGTGCGGTAGTTTCATGGGAGTGTTTGCGATGAGGTAATTAATTTATAAACTTGGTTTTTACTTGTTTGTAATTTTCATGTGAATTTATCTCATTCCATAAATGTTCTTTATTGCAGGACTGTTGATATGGAACCTTCTTTGCATGTGTATGGCAGTGGAAGACCAATATTTTGTATTCGATTTCCATATGGCAATACATTGCTTTGCCACATTTTGTAAAAGCGTAATATATGACAGTGGTTTGCCACACTCTTGTACATGCTTCATTATTGAAATATATAACTTCTTTTGTACATGGTTCATTGTTCATTCTGATTATCGATCTCTTTTGTGTACAATAATACTCTGTTTCATGAAATCATATTTCGGTTGTAATTAGAGTACACATCACATGTACTCAGTTTTTTTTGGGCAGAGTGTATTGTCTTTTGTTCAGCAACATCATGGTAATGTTGCTGTAGCAAAAGACAAAACATTCTGCCCAAAAAAAAATTTGCAAGTATGGTCGTCGGTATAAGCGACGGTACTCCTAGTAGTGTCATCGGAATAACTGTCGGTACACCCAGGACGCGATGCAGCAGAAGCCGATTACCGACGCATATACCGACGTTTATATCGACGCATATACCGACGCATATACCGACACTTTTACCGATGCTTTTACTGACGTCTACACCGACGCCTATACCGACTCTTTGGTACCGACGCGGAAACCGACCTTTACACTGGCGTCGCGGAAAATAAAGCCGCGTTCATTTTCCTCGGTAAAAACCTCGGTATACCATCGATCTGTTGTAGTGTGGGCTGAGACAATAGCTTTGACCACGCTCGTAACATTGTCTTCATCAGTTTGCATCTTTTCCAGTATTTCATCGTTCTCTCTGATCTCGTTCTGAGCGCCTCCTAGTTCGTGTCGCAGGAGCTCTAGTTATTGCTCGAATGTGACCTCAGGTAGAGGTGATTCGCCGAAATCCTCCATGTTGTTCATAGGGTCCATGAGGATGTAGAGACAAAACCATCTTGCTAGATATGTAAAAATAATTTTTGAGTTTGTTTGAGTTAAAATGTAAAAGAAATGGTTGTTCTTGGGAATTGAAAAAGTAAGAAAGAGATGAAAGTTATGTAAAATATAAGAAAAGAGAAGTAGAGTGACAACACAAAGAGATAGTGTAGTGGTAAAACACTTCCCTTGTGTGGATGAGGTTGTGGGTTCAAATCCTCCCACCTTGGTGAATCTAAAAGTCCTTATTGCCACTCATACATTAAAATTGGTTCGTGCATAGCCAACGGCTACCAACGGTCACTGAGGGAGCCTTGGGTGCCAAAGATGCCAAAGTAATACCTTAGTTATGCCTTAAGTATGCCTAAGTTCTATGTCTTAGTCGATGCCTTCGAGTAAACATAGGTGTAAACATATGTGTAAACGTAGGTTTTGGTTTTCGAACTAGAATAGAAACAAAAATCGGAAACGAAAACAAAAACAGAAACAGAAATGGAAACGAAAACGGAGTAAGTCAAAGGAGTAAACGTAAGTGTAAATGTAGGTTTTTGTTCTGGAACTAGAACAGAAATAGAAATAAAAAACGAAAATGGAAACGTAAAAAAAAACGAAAACGAAAATGGAAGCGAAAGCAGAAATCCGATCGCGAACAGAAAATAGTGAACAACGAACAGCAAAACAGAGATCAATTCGCGAAAACGAACAGAAACAAATCCCTCCATAATGACACGTGCAGGGCTCTCATACCACTGTTATCGGGATCTTGCTCATAGGCACATAGAGGTTACGAACGTAGAAAACACACAGAAATTTAGAGACAACAAGAGACGAGACTGAATGCAGTATTGGGTGCAATCTCCCCCCATGCATTCCGTATAGTCCACAGAGTGCATGCATTTATAGGAATTTTTGATTACGTCGAAAAGAGTGGTTACATGAGAGCGGCTTCGAAAAGCATGTGTGAAACTAAAAGTTGGTGACTTTCATAGAAAGCCTTTCATTTAATATCTCAAAATTGCGGTCTACAATGACCCTTATTCTAACCACTATTTTTCTAATTATTTCTAACAATAGAACCTTCTATGCGGATTTATTTACAAACTAAATTATAAATCGGATTTATTGATGTCCGCCCTAAAGTCAGATTACTGATGTCCGCCCTTTCACGCCCTCACGAACCTTCAGTTGCTATATCAAAAATACCAAAATCACATTAATACATTAATAAATAAATGCTCTAACAATGCATTGTTCAACATATTCCATAATGTATAAAAATATTTCCATGGAATGAGGTTGTACTAAGTTCTCTATTATCTCCTAACAACATGTGGGTGTGCCCATCAAGGGTCATAGTCCTTCATATTCGGCCTCATTTCGTTTGCAACACAACTTAGGCATGGCACCTCTACCCGATGTTATCCTCATTATGATGAACGTTGTCCCTAGACCCTTGACAACCTTGTGTGTGAACCCTCTAGGGGGCACGACCTCTAGGCATGGAAACCTCAACACATTTGGTGGGGTGCATACAGATGGCTCACCCCTTTGAGATGAGCATCAACACAACTTGGGCTTGTGCCGTTTTGACTCTCAATGCAGGATTGGGCCTTGGGCCATCAGGCATATTGGGACCTCTCGAGCCTCTGAGGCCTCCATCGGGCCTCCTTGGCCTCTTAGGCCTCTTGGGGCATCGAACCTCCTTCGGACCCCTTTTGAGTCAAGACATATTTGGGCCTCTCCCATAGGACAAAGGACATTGGCTCTCCATGAGGTTGCATGCCTCATGCATTTCCTTTGAAAAGTGAAGGGCATCAAGCATCGCTTGATGCTCCTCTTCCGGGTGCAAAAAGCCAAGATCCACGTCAATGAGAAGGCAACTTTGGCAAAGGAAGTCTGTCAAGTAATATCTGCTTCATGCGAAGGGGTTTACATTTTGACTTATGAACAAAGTACGCTCTGTGGTAAATCAAGCATGAACGACTCAATTTAGGTCAACAAGGCCTATCTTAAGTGCAACTGCAAAGTTGAAAATCTGCTCTAGGGAGTGGGCAAAGATGATGGCTTGTGGTCAACTCGTAGTTTGATTTGAGGTCTTGTGGCAAGGTGTCTTATGGTCCAAGTCCGCTCCTCTCGACAAAAAAGGCCTAATCGAGGAAAACTACCTCAAGCAAAGATCTTCTTAGAAGATCATTTTGTACCGACACGTCCGTATAAATTCAATGTAAGTTTTTCCCTTTGGTTTGAGCCCCAGTACGATACGTAGTGGTCTCACCTTTTTATCTATGTAGCTTTTCGTAATACCCTTCTTATTGGTTTTCTTGATAGACTTTAGACTTGCATGATTCATCTAGGTTCTAAGGACACCGCTCAACAATACACGAACAACAGGAAGGGTCAATCGCTTTCCTTTTGTTTTAATTTCTAGGCATGGTGACTTCTTCTCCCCTTAATGAAACCTTCAAGCTACACCCTATGTACAAACTTATGGTTTAATTTGTGAGGATGCAAATTCTTTGCAATGTGTATTAAAGTTTTACTCAATGTGTGAGCACCATGGAGGCGACACCCAAAAAGAAGGAATGACTTCGTATGCTTTATATTGAGCTTCCTTAACCTCTCCTCTCAGTGAGTGCTTGAGTATTGGATATGACCTCCTTTACATAGTAGTTTACCTTGAAATGACTCTTAAACACGGCCATGAACTAATCCAAAATCTTAATCACTTCCGCTCCTTGGTAAATACTTATGCTCAAAGCCAGGTCCAAAACACACGCTCTGAACTCTCGTGGTGGAGGTCCTGAGCTCAATTGTTGACGTTGGATATTCATGAGATCCAAACTATGCATGCCTCTACCTATCAGGGTCGAATGTGTATGTCCTTGTACTTTAGGTTAAAAGAAAACATGCACTTTCAACACTTCACTCCGCCGGATAACATACATCCCGAATCCCAATCACTTGCTGATCCACTGCTGCCATACGAAACACATGTACGGATTACAGCTTTCCTTTCGCGTCCCTCCGTCTTGTCATCGTTTCTCGGTCTCTCACTCTGAAGACTACCCATGCCCCCCATGCCCCAATAAGGGGGACTCAGTGTTGATTTTTGACGGCCGTATTGCCCGTTTTGGGCATTTTGGACCGTAAAATAAGGTCATAAATTTTTTTTGACCTTCAAAAATTACACTAAAAATCTGAAATACAGCTATTACCTGTAGATAACCTTCAAAATTAAAGGGCATGACAGGCCTATCAAGCTGAGTACCATCGTAGCTGATGTCAGCGTGATTGTTGGTGAAGAGGATCTTCCTCTGAAACAGATTTCGGCCTTTCAGAACGCTTGCAGACTCCGATCTGAGAATAAAGGTTTATCTCATGGTAAATTTGTATCCATACTTACGGATATTTTGTAAACTTGCATGATGCAGAAGCACCATGTGCTTGTTCTCTAGAACCTATATGCTCTGGCGTCAGCGTATATATGTTGGATCTCTCTCTCCTTTAATATCAAAGTGAAATATGATGCTCTATTAAATCATGGTATCATCGCGTACTTTTTGTCCAGTCATTGGGTCTTAGCATACTCACATCTTTACTAGATTTCTCTCTCTCTCTCTCTCTCTCTGTGGATCCGAGTAATATTGTACGATGGAGTGTTTTATAGACTTCTGATGTCAATAAGGTCATCTCTGCAATGTCATGGAAGTCCATATGAATGTCTGTTGTGCAGGGTCCTTTTGTAGCTCTTCCTACGCATATATATATATATATATATATATATATATATATATATATATATATATATATATATATATATATATATATATGGACAATCTAAGAGATGGATGAATACATATTGGTATCAACATGAAATAAATGCTCTTTTCCATAGTCGCTTACGGACTTTTTGTAAACGACTATGGAAAAGAGCATGTATTATGCAATAGCACCGTCAACTTTCTCTCTAGAAGCTGTATGCTCTAGCGTCAGCGTATATATGTCGGATCTCTCTCTGTCTCCCTCCTTCCTTCAATATCAAAGTAAAATGTATTGCTTCATTAAATAACGCATATCATCGCCTGCTTTTTTTTCCAATCATTGGGTGTTATCATCCATACATCTTTACTGGAACCCTCTCTCTCCCTCTCTATCTCTCTAAACTCGAGTAATATTGTACGATAGAGTGTTTTAAATACGTCTTCAGATGTCAATTAGGTCGTCTCTGCAATGTCATGGACTTCCATATGAATGTCTATTGTGCGGGGTCTTTTTGTTGCTCTTCCTATACATACATATACATACATAAAGATGCATATCCATCCAAGTTAATTCATCATCAAACATCATGTATGAACGAAAAAGCCAAACTTGTAATCCCATAATGAAATTCTTGAGGGTTAAACATTGTAAATTAGCCCCCTTCCTAAACCCACCATTCAATATACTTGTATAGGACTAGAGCATGTTGAGTAATGTGATATCAAAGTATGCATCTATGATTCACACTAACTAGCACTCTCACTACATCACACACCCATCACTCAAATGATGACTAACTTCACAGATAGGGATAAAGTGAAACATGCTGGTATTCAAACGGGAAGAAAGCCTCATCACGTTTGTTAGACAATACTAATATGCTTCTTGTTATTCTAGTAGATTGCAAAAAGAACAACATTTACATTCATAAGCTATGGCCAAAGTAGGACCCAAGTCTTAGCCCATTGTGCCCATGGATATCAACACCCTTCCCATATCAAAGACTCCCATGGAATGACCAACAGACTTCAGTCCACTGAGAGTCATTCCAATTCAAGACCCCTCTCCATGGAAAACAAAAAAAGTTATCCCGCACTCACATTGGTTCAAGGAATCAGCATGAGCCCTTAGAGATGTGGCATACATCTGCGAACCCTAATGCAAATTAAACAATGTCTAGGGCAAATATACGTTTTTTACACCTAATTTCGGGCACATCTAGAACACACTAGAGGTCGAAGCTATTAGGTAGAGAAATGGATTGGCAGAGTATTTTAGTGAACCATTGCCAAAGCAAGATTTCATGACATGGTACCATCAAATCTTTACTTTATAACCAAGTTTTCTGAAGGATGTACCTCAAACTTTTCTCATTCACTTCGTGATGTGCAACAATGAGATGAAGAGGTTCAAACTTACTTACAACCAGTTCATGAAGCACTTAACATGCAAGGCATTCATGTACCATTGAAGAAATAGGCTCTCGTACTTGAAAACATGAAGAACAAAGCTATAACAAAGGTCAAGTACATGGCGACTCTGAAACCAAATGTTTCTATACCACTTAGATTATGTAGGCAACATTTTTCTTTCCATGGAGAGGACCCCTTTACTCAACCGCACAGGCAAACATGGTTATGTCTTTAATTGGCACAATCCTCATGTGAAACCATTACTCGTGGATTGCGTTTGTACTTCATTTTACGTAAAAAAAAAAACAACATGCACCTTCAACACTTCACTCGGCCGTATAACATACATCCCGAATCCCAATCACTTGCTGTCCGTTGCTGCCATACAAAACACATGTACGGATTACAGCTTTCCTTTCCCGTCTTTCCGTCTTGTCATCGTTTCCTGGTCTCTCATACTGAGGACTACCCATGCCACAATAAGGGAGGACCTATCAAGTTGAGTACCATCGTCGCTGATGTCAGCGTGATTGTTGGTGAAGAGCATCTTCCTCTGAAACAGATTTCGCCCTTTCAGAACACTTGCAGACTCCGATCAGAGAATTAAGGTTTATCTCATGGTAAACTTGTATCCATAGTTACGGATATTTTGTAAACTTGTATGATGCAACAGCACCGTGTTCTTGTTCTCTAGAACCTGTATGCTCTAGCGTCAGCGTATATAAGTCGGATCTCTAGACTCTTTCTCTCCTTTAATATCAAAATGAAATGTACCGTTCTATTAAATCATGTATATGATCGCCCACTTCTTTGTCCAATCATACTGACATCTTTACTGGATTCCTCTCTGTCGCTCTCCCTCTCTCTCTCTAAATTCGAGTAATATTTTTTTTTATAAAAGGAAGTTTGGCCTTAGCCTATTCTCCCGGTCTTTAATTAAAATAAAGAAGAAAAATTACAAGTGAATGAGACTAGTGCCCATGGGACCTCCAAATTCCACAATGCAGTGGAGGAGTATCGCAAACTAGAGGGCATTACAGATGAAGCGGATAAATCTAGCATCACACTCATGTGGGACCCATTTGGGTTTTAACTTGTTGTTTTCGAGACATAGACAACTTCGACCTATCTTTTACAAATGGCTTCGCATGGCCCATTAGAGTTCAACGTCATGGGTTCTTCTTTGCTTCTCAATATATCATGTGCCATGGGAGGGTAGTGGACGTCCATTAGCCACTTTTTTGTGAAATGGGTGAGCGTGTATTCCCACCGGTTCCCTCCTCTTTAGGGCAACCTTGATACTCAACAACTCACACACGTGAATCTCGTTTGTGGGCAATACCTTGCGCCCAATCGCCTCTTATTTTCTACAGATAAATGAATTTCTCTTGCGAGTGACTAGCTCCATGTTCCAAGTCTCAGCCCCAACAAGATTCCTTTGAGGTCTTGGCATCCCTCCCTTGGGCTTAAGGGTTGGTGCACTCGGATGAATCATCGGATGAATTCCCCTTCAGGAATGGGAACCCAAGACATGTGAACCCCTCCCTCATCTATGAGCATTGGTCCATGAGATGGCTCCCTTCAGCATATTTCCATGGAACGAGGTTGTACTAAGATCTCTATTATCTCCTAACAACATGTGGGTTTGCCCATCAAGGGTCATAGTCCTTCAGATTCGGCCTCATTTCTTTTGCAGCACAACTTAGGCATGGCACCTCTACACGACGTGATCCTCATCGTGATGAACGTTGCCCCTAGACCCTTGACAACCTTGTGTGCGAACCCTATATATGGCGCGACCTCTAGGCATGGAAACCTCAACACATTTGGTGGGGTGCGTGTACCCCTTTGAGATGAGCATCAACACAACTTGAGCTCGTGCCGTTTTGACTCTCAATGCAGGATTGGGCCTTGGGCCATCTGGCCTATTCGGGCCTCTCGAGCCTCTGAGGCCTCCATCGGGCCTCCTTGGCCTCTTAGGCCTCTTGGGGCATCGGACCTCCTTCGGACCCCTTTTTAGTCGACACATCTTTGGGCCTCTCCCCTAGGACAAAGGACATTGGCTCTCCATAAGGTTGCATGCCTCATGCATTTCCTTTGAAAAGTGAACGGCATCAATCATCGCTTGATGCTCCTCTTCCGGGTGCCAAAAGCCAAGATCTGTGTCAATGATGAGACAACTTTGGCAAAGGAAGTATTTCAAGTAATATCTGCTTCATGCGAAGGGGGTTACATTTTGGCTTATGAACAAAGTACGCTTTGTGGTAGATCAAGCATAGACGACTCAATTTAGGTCAACGAGGCCTATCTTGAGTGCAAGTGCAAAGTTGAAAATCTGCTCTAGGGAGTGGGCAAAGATGATGGCTTGTGGTCAAATCGCAGTTGGATTTGAGGTCCTGTGACAAGGTGTGAGCTTGTCACTCCCATGGTCCAAGTCTGCTCCTCTCGGCAAAAAGGCCTAATCGAGGAAATTTACCTCAAGCAAAGATCTGCTTAGAAGATCATTTTGTACCTACACGTCCATATAAATTCAATGTAAGTTTTTCCCTTTGCTTTGAGCCCCACTACGATACGTCGTGGTCTCACCTTTTTATCTATCTAGCTTTTGGTAATACCCTTCTTATTGGTTTTCTTGATAGACTTGCATGATTCTTCTAGGTTCTAAGGACACCGCTCAACAATACACGAACAACAGGAAGGGTCAATCCCTTTCCTTTTGTTTTAATTTCTACTCATGGTTACTTCTTCTCCCCTTAACAAAACCTTCAAGCTACACCCATCTACAAATTTACGGTTCAATTTGTGAGGATGCAAATTCTTTGCAATGTGGATTAAAGTTTTACTCAGTGTGTGAGCACCATGGAGGCCATCAAAATGAAGGAATGACTTCGTATGCTCTATATTGAGCTTCCTTAACCTCTCCTCTCAGTGAGTGATTGAGTATTGGATATGGCCTCCTTTACATAGTAGTTTACCTTGAAATGACTTTTAAACATAGCCATGAACTAATCCAAAATCTTAATCACTTCGGCTCCTTGGTAAATACTTATGCTCAAAGCCAGGTCCAAAACACACGCTCTGAACTCTTGTGGTGGAAGTCCTGAGGTCAATTGTTGACGTTGGATATTCATGAGATCCAAACTATGCATGCTTCTACCTATCAGGGTCGAATGTGTATGTCCTTGTACTTCACTTTACGTTAAAAGAAAACATGCACTTTCAACACTTCACTGCGCCGGATAACATAGATCCCGAATCCCAATCACTTGCTGATCCACTGCTGCCATACGAAACACATGTACGGATTACAGATTTCCTTTCCCCTCCCTCCGTCTTGTCATCGTTACCCGGTCTCTCACACTGAAGACTACCCATGCCCCAATAAGGGGGACCTATCAAGCTGAGTACCATCGTAGCTGATGTCAGCGTGATTGTTGTTGAAGAGGATCTTCCTCTGAAACAGATTTCGGCCTTTCAGAACGCTTGCAGACTCCGATCAGAGAATAAAGGTTTATTTCATGGTAAATTTGTATCCATACTTACGGATATTTTGTAAACTTGCATGATGCAGCAGCACCGTGTACTTGTTCTCTAGAACCTATATGCTCTGGCGTCAGCGTATATATGTCGGATCTCTCTCTCTCTCCTTTAATATCAAAGTGAAATATGCTGCTCTATTAATCATGGCTATCATCGCGTACTTTTTGTCCAGTCATTGGGTCTTAGCATACGCACAGCTTTAATGGATTTCTCTCTCTCTCTCTGTGGATCCGAGTAATATTGTACGATGGAGTGTCTTATAGACTTCTGATGTCAATAAGGTCATCTCTGCAATGTCATGGACTTCCATATAAATGTCTGTAGTGCAGGGTCTTTTGTTGCTCTTCCTACGCATATATATATATATATATATATATATATATATGTATGGACAGTCTAAGAGATGATGGATGAATACATATTGGTATCAACATGAAATAAATGCTCTTTTCCATAGTCGTTTACGGACTTTTTGTAAACGACTATGGAAAAGAGCATGTATTATGCAATAGCACCGTGTACTTGCTCTCTAGAACCTGTATGCTCTAGCGTCAGCGTATATATATACCAAAGTAAAATGTATTGCTTCATTAAATAACGCATATCATCGCCTACTTTTTTTTCCAATCATTGGGTGTTATCATCCACACATCTTTACTGGACCCCTCTCTCTCCCCCTCTATCTCTCTAAACTCGAGTAATATTGTACGATGGAGTGTTTTAAAGACGTCTTCAGATGTCAATTAGGTCGTCTCTGCAATGTCATGGACTTCCATATGAATGTCTATTGTGCGGGGTCTTTTTGTTGCTCTTCCTATACATACATAAAGATGCATATCCAACCAAGTTAAGTCATCATCAAACATCATGTATGAACGAAAAAGCCAAACTTGAGGGTCAAACATTGTAAATTACCCTCCCCCCCCCCCCCCCGTAAACCCACCATTTAATATACTTGTATAGTACTAGAGCATGTTGAGTTATGCGATATCAAAGTATGCATCTATGATTCACATTAACTAGCACTCTCACTACATCACACACACATCACTCAAATGATGACTAACTTCACAGATAGGGATAAAGTGAAACATGCTGGTATTCAAAAGGGAAGAAAGCCTCATCACGTTTGTTAAACAATACTAATATTCTTCTTGATATTCTCGTAGATTGCAAAAAGAACATCATTTACATTCATAAGCTATGGCCAAAGTAGGACCCAACTCCTAGCCCATTGTGCCCATGGATATCAACACCCGTCCCATATCAAAGACTCCCATGGAATGACCAACCGACTTCAGTCCATTGAGAGTCATTCCAATTCAAGACCCCTCTGCATGGAAAACAAAAAAAGTTATCCACGCACTCACATTGGTTCAAGGAATCAGCATGAGCCCTTAGAGATGTGGCATACATCTGGGAACCCTAATGCAAATTAAACAATGTCTACGGCAAATACACGTTTTTTACACCTAATTTCGAGCACATCTAGAACACACTAGAGGTCCAGGCTATTAGGTAGAGAAATGGATTGGCAGAGTATTTTAGTAAACCATTGCCAAAGCCAGATTTCATGACATGGTACCATCAAATATTTACTTTATAACCAAGTTTTCTGAAGGATGTACCTCAAACTTTTCTCATTCACTTCGTGATGTGCAACAATGAGATGAAGAAGTTCAAACTTACAACCAGTTCATGAAGCACTTAACATGCAAGGCATTCATGTACCATTGAAGAAATAGGCTCTCGTACTTGAAAAGATGAAGAACCAAACCATAACAAAGCTCAAGTACATGGCGACTCTGAAACCAAATATTTCTATACCACTTAGATTATGTAGGCAACATTTTTCTTTCCATGGAGAGGACCCATTTACTCAACCGCATAAGCAAACATGGTTATGTTTTTAATTGGCACAATCCTCATGTGAAACCATTACTCGTGGATTGCGTTTGTACTTTATTTTACGTTAAAAAAAACAACATGCACCTTCAAGACTTCACTCGGCCGGATAACATACATCCCGAATCCCAATCACTTGCTGTCCGTTGCTGCCATACAAAACACATGTACGGATTACAGCTTTCCTTTCCCGTCTCTCCTTGTCATCGTTTCCTGGTCTCTCACACTGAAGGCTACCCATGCCACAATAAGGGAGGACCTATCAAGTTGAGTACCATCGTCGCTGATGTCAGCGTGATTGTTGGTGAAGAGCATCTTTTTTTTTTTTTTTTTATAAAGGAAGTTCGGCCTTAGCCTATTCTCCCGGACTTTAATTATATTAAAGAGAAAAAGTTACAAGTGAACGGGACTAGTGCCCCTGGGACCCCCCGAATCCCACAACGCAGGGGATGAGTCAAGCAAGCTACAAGGCATTACAAATGAGGTGGATAACATTATCGTCGCCCTCATGAGGGACCCATTTGGGTTTCAACTTGTTGTTTTCCAGGAGATAAATACAGTGATGTCTAAACGGTGGTGAACTCTTGGCTCGGGAGATTCTTTTACCAAGGAGAAACAAGGATTTCTCAATCGACCATTCCTTAGGAGTTTGGTCGAAATTGACGGCACAGCGCTCTCTCCAAATCTTCCAGAGAGCCTCGCCTCTGATGGCATTCCATAGCCTCGAAGAGCAACCAATCGCCTCACCCAACATCACTTGTTGCCAGTTGATTTGACTCGTACATCTCAGAACTCGGGACACGTGCTGCCAGACAACACGGGACTTGGGGCAGTCGAAGAACAGGTGGGCTAAATCTTCGATGCACCGATGACAACGCTTGCACCAAGGCGGCACACCACATATTTTGTTAGCCCTTGCATTGGTCCAGATGCCTTTGTGTAAGACCTGCCACATGAGAACGGACTTTTTGACCTCAATTAGGGGATGCCAGAGAGACATGAATTTTAACTCCCATCGAAGTTTGGTCCAAGCAAGGCACCATCTCTTGTTAAGGGTGTGGTGAACATCCACTTCCCCTTTGAAGTTCGGGATTCTGGACAGATTCTTACCATTGCTCCATTTGAGGCCCTCCGAGCAAGGAGGATCCTGACCGCAGAGTAGGCGGGTAGTAGAGCGGTCCCATGCTAAACACCTACTTTGAAGAAGAGTCCATTCCTCAAAGGTAATGCTAAGTCTCGGATCCAAATCTTCGAACCTAATCCACTGGCGGGTCTCTTGATTCCAGAGCTGTTTCCACTGTTTGAACCCCTTGTTCCATAACCGCCTTGCAGTTTGGAGGTTCCAAGAATCTACTCCCCGAATGCCACTGATCGGGAACCAGATAGAGTCATTTTGTCTTATGCCAGCTGCCCACTTCCAATCATCGCTGATTCTGATGAACTGTTTGGCCTTGTTCCAATTCTTCCATAAAGAACACACGAGGCTAGAGCCTTTGGGGCAGACTGGTTGGGGGGAGAACAAAAGAGTGAGAATCCCTATGTCCTTCCAACCAGGTAGGCCGACAAAGGTAAAGTCTTCCGTGTTTCTGAAGATCAATTTAGCCCAAGAGGACTCCCTATTGCTCCAGGCCTTGATAAGCCATTTAGCCGCCAGTTTGTCAGCTAAACCAGCGATATCCAAAATACCCAAGCCCCCTGAGTCTTTAGGGCTAATGCAAGTTTCCCATTTGATTTTGGGAACCCCTCTTCTGTTTGGGTCCCCAGTCCAAAGGAAGTTCCTGCAGATTCTTTCTACTTTGGCCAAGTCTTTCTCCTTAGGTCTCCAACACGAGATAAAGTAAATAATTGAAGATAACATAAAGGTGTTAATAACCATAGCACGCCCTGCCAGGTTGACTTGCATACCTTTCCATTGATTCAGCTTGCTATCCAACTTGGATAGCACCCAGTTCCATCGTTGTTCCATTGAGATATCGAAACCCATCGGAATGCCGAGGAGACGGAAGACTTGACCGCTAGGGATAACTTGACACCCCCGATCCACCAACAATTGGGGAGTAGGCCCGCTGATCGCTCTAAAAGCAGTTTTAGCATGGTTAATTTTCGAGCCTGATGCCATACAAAAGGTGTGGAGGCACCGCCAAAACATCTCAATGCTATTTATATCATTATGCACAAAGGCGTTCATGTCATCAGCAAAAAGTCTCACAACCATTTGGCCGTGATTTCGAGGTAAGGAGAGACCCTTGAGATTGCCGGCGTCCATGTGATGCTTTAATAGGCAGCAGAGTCCATTTGAGGCGATAGCGAAAAGTAAAGGAGCCAACGGGCAGCCTTGCCTAATAGATCTTTTTAAACGAATGGGCTCAGAGAGCTTACCGTTGATGTTTATTCTGGTTGAAGCATTTCCAAGAAGCGTGGAAACCATCTTCGTAAACTTTTGGCTGCATCCAAGGTCTTTCAATGATTGAAGAATAAAGTCCCATTCCAATCTGTCATACGCTTTGTCGAAGTCGATCTTAATAAAAACTAGATCTTGAGCAAACTCCTCAGCAAAAGCAATGCCTTCCCAAATATCAATAATTGCTTCAAGTATAGATCTACCTTTGATAAAACCTTTCTGGTCCTCGCACAGCCATGACTTTAAATGACAGGAGATTCTGTTGGCGATAACTTTTGCAATTATCTTGTACCCAGTTTGGAGCATGGTAATCGGGCGCCAGTTTTCAATTCTGTTCTTATCTCCCCGTTTGTGGATTAACTTGATGACGCCATTATTCAGGCACTCAGGGAGGGCACCGAAGGAGAGAGCCTCTTGCCACACGAGGCGCAGGGGGGTGGCCACCTGAAGTTTGAAGGACTTAAAGAACTCATTGGTAAGGCCATCTGGACCCGGACTTTTCCCATTGGGAAGGGCATCAATAACCTCGATAATTTCATTCTCGGAGATGTTAGCATCCAGAAGCGCAATCAAGTTCCGTGGGATTCTGGTTTGAGCAACCCTTGAGATGGTTGCCATGGAGTCGCGCCTGTGGGGGGAAAGAGGAGTCGAGACCCCGAGAAGGTTAGTAAAATGTTCAACGATGATAGTTCTATTCTCCATTTCAGTGCGACATTCAGTTCCATTGTTATCGACCATTAGGGGGATGGAATCCCTAGCTTGTTTCCTTTTGAGTATGTTACACATCTCTTTCGTTGGTTTGTCCGCCTTCCCTGCCCAAAACTCTTTGAAGAAGACTTGGAGATTTTTCCTTTGGACCTCCTCCTCTAATCTTAGCCTACCCCTGATTTTCAACAGACCCTGTTGGCAATGTAGCTTACCTTTGTTCACCTCTTCTTCAAGCCGTGCGAGCCTCCGGTACACCATTTCTCTTCTTTTCTTTCGAATTCCTCTTATAGCCTTTTGAGTCCTGATTAGAATTTTACGAGTCCTTTCTACCGCGTTTCTCCAGCACTTAGCCGGTTCATTTCCGTAAGCAAAGGCTTCCGTCCACACCTCAGAAATTTCCTGGTGGACCGAGGGGATGGAAAATGATGTCTGACAAGCCTGAAACCAAGGAGCTTTCTGGAGCATGGGAATTGGTTTGAAGGACAGAGTAATCGGATAGTGGTCTGAGATAGTGAGGTCCATGTGTTGAGAAATCGAAGGAATACCCCACTGAAGGATGGTGTTCTGGTCGATGTAGCATCTATCAAGCCTTGCTTTCCTCAAAGAGTCCCCCGACTGGAGATTAGACCAGGAGAAACCCTGGTTGTCTTTCACTTCGACCAGGTCAAGATGGAGCTTGACTTTATCCCAAATCTCCTTCTCCTGACCGTCAATAATTTTCCCCTTATTATTCCATCGGTCTTCAGGAGATTCAACCATGTTGAAGTCCCCACAAATCAGGACATTGTGTGAAAGGGAGTCAAGGGAAGCCCAAGTATCCATTCTGTCTGTTTCCCCATTAGGTGCATAAATTGAGACCACAGTGAACTGGAAAGGAGACCCGAAAGAGGCAGCAATCCAACGATGATTCCGACCTTCAAAAGTCGAGGTCACATTGTTAGACAAGGCGTGACTAATACCGATAGAAGCACCCCCTGTCCCTCTAGGGTGAGAAGTGGAGAACCAAAGGGTGTTCGGAGAAATGCATTTAAGCCGTTTTTGTAGATCCTCACCGTCGATTTTAACCTCTTGTAAGCAAATAAAGTCAGGGGCGAAGCACATGTCTTTGAACCACTTGCCAAGAACCGAAGCTCTTGACGGGTCAGACAGACCCCTAACGTTTAGAGATGTGAATTTCATTAATGGTGGTTGCCCTCTTTGAGGGGAGGGACCCGATCTTTTTTCTTCTTCTGGTCTTCTTTTTTCTTCCCTACGTCTTGACTTAGGATCCTACTCTTGAGGGGGCTCTTCCAAGGCAAGCCGGAAGGTTGTTTACCTTTAAGCTTGGACTTTTGTTGCGGTAGTCTTGGAAAGCATACCGGGAGGGTAGGGCCAAGAGCGGAGCTTTCGCTGTCTGGGTTGTCTTCATTGCTGGTAGTAAAGCCTTCCTCTTTACTCGTGGTGTAGCCTTCTAGGTTATCTTCTTTGCTGATAGAGCATCCAAGTGAATTGTCAGTGGGGTCTTCTTCCAAGAGGTTGTCCCCTGGGAAATCGAGTTCATTAATCTCTTTTTCTAGGTTACAGTATATGTTATTCGAGGGGGCAGCTGTCGTAGCATTCCTTGTTTTTGATCTTCGAGGGCTAACTTTCCTCCTGTGTCTCACTTCAGTGAAACCTTCTGAATCCGTCTCAGCAACGCGAGTTCCCTCTTCTTCCTCCATTGGATGGGGATGACCTCGAGTGTCGTTTTGGGGGATAGGGTCTAGGGTCTCATCTGGTTTAAGCTTGTTTTTATTGGTACTTTTCTTTAGTGGGCAGTCTTTGATCCTGTGACCTTGAAGCCCGCACCGGAAACACGCGTTTGGCAGATTCTTGTAAGTAACCTCTTGTGTCCAGGTCATACCATCTCCATAGTTTATGGAGATCTTCGAAGGAAGGACCTGGTTCAGGTCTGTTTCAACGCAGATCTGAGGATGCCATCTAGCATTGAAAGAGTGTTGAGCTCCATCGTAGATCAACCCCCCAACATCCTGTCTTGCAGCCATCGGGCGACCGATCGGTGAGACGATTTCACGAAGAAATCCATACATGAAGAAAGGCAGATTGGGGAGCTCCACCCAAAGCGGGTAACGAAGAGGCTTTGATCTGTTCGGGACAAAGTCTGGGGTCCACTTAAAAAGGCAAAGGGTGGACCGGCCCACTTGCCAGGAGCCGGCTTGCAGGGCTTGGAAAGCCATCTCTTCGTTCTCGAAAATAAGAAGCAGGTGATTCGCCGGCAGGAATTGACATTTGCACACAATTAGGCCTCGTGGGAACCACTCCTTGCGAAGCCAAGTTCTCACACTATCAAGAGATGGCCTGGGGCCGAACAATTGACCGATCAGGCAAGTTTTCTTCAGTTCTTCCTGCTTTGCCGCCACCGACTCCTTGCATAAAGAGACCTCTGGGGGTGCGACGTCCACTGGGACAGATTCCACTTCAAGGGGGGACACGGCCTGAGGGGGAGCCACAGAGTCCATGACCAGGGCTAGAGCCGCAACTTGAAAAGCCCAAAAATCCCACAATAAAAGTAGCCCAAAGATCCCACGAAAAAAGTAGCTCTCGTCTTTTTTTCTTTCGAATCTTTTCTCTTTTTTCTTTTTCTTTTTTCTTCTTTTTCTTTTTCTTTTCTCTTTTTTTTTTTCTCTCTTTTTTTTTTTTTTTTCTTTTTCTTTTTTTTTTTTGCTACCTCCTTTTTTAATGGACGAGTCTTACGATTTGAAAAAAAGATCTCATTCTGGAAACTCTTTTCAAACCCGAGCTTTGAACCTCGTGACCATTGTCGCTTTAAAACAAAAAGGTTTTAGGAGAGCCATCGAGGGAGTGCACTTGACCAACACGGGGCTCGATGCATTTTTAATTTCTCCCCCTTTTTTTTTTTTTTAAATAAGAGTTTTGAAAAGTAAGCTCCACAAAGCCAAGGCCCGCCGGACTTCCGTGCTGAAGCTTAAAGGGGCCCGCCGCCTGGCAGCCGCCACACATACACGCGCGAGGACTCCGCGAAGGACGGTACTGACGGTATTGCGCGAACAGCAGGGGAGAGGACAGTCGGCGGCGAAAGGTGGAAAGACTTCGATCCCAGTGCGCGATAGACTGCTAGCCGGCGATAGACAGCTGGGTGCGCGATAGACAGCCCGGTCCTTGCGCGCGACAGACGGATGTCACGATAGACTGCTGGGTGCGCGATAGACAGCCCGGTCCTTGTGCGCGACAGACGGATGTCACGATAGACTGCTGGGTGCACGATAGATTGCTTGTCGGCGATAGACAGCTGGGTGCGCGATAGACTGCTTGTCGGCGATAGACTGTTCTTCCTTCCAACTGTCAGCCTAAGGAATCACCTGAATCTGACGCGGTTCCACCATGGGTGAAGCTATAGAGCTTGTTGCCGCCACTACTACGCCTCCGACTGCTGCTACTGCAGAGCCCACGGTGATCGCAGAGCTAATGTCTCGCTCAAGGGTTCTTCCATTGCTTCCAGTACAAAACATTGAATGATGTGGATATGGAGCGACTGGTGGTCATCTCCCCCAAAGATTCGAAACCCATCTGCAGCCCATGACTACACAATCATTCATGTGAAGGCAAGCGGAGAACTATACGTTCTTGTTTCCATATCCAGCTGACAGTTAGAACTTAGATGAGGAGTCACGACAAGCTCCACGAAGAGGACTGTAGTCTGTAGTACACTGTACAAGCAGTCCAAACGGCTCCTCTCTCCTCCGATCCGGTAGTTGAAAGATATAGATGACGCTCCAATAATCGAATGGAAAACCTTCCGTCGGTTTTGTTTTGTTGGGTGTGCAGAGGTCGGGAGTTATTTGAGTCAGTTGTTCAGTCAGAGGATGATCCGCTGGCCATCTTTGGGGAAAGAAAAGAGGGTGTCTATTCCATCTTGGCTCTCGGTTACAGAAGTATAGGCAGCGGGGGAGGAAACTTCTTCTTCTCAGAGTTGCTTCAGGAGGGCATTTTGGTCTTTTTGTGGTTGTTTCGTGTAGGTGATGGGATAAATAAGAGGTTCTCGTGGGATTTTGCCGAGAGTAGCAGGTTCAGAGAGGAGACGGTCCCTTTGCTCTAGAGGCAGGCATCTGTGGGGAAGGTGGAAGTCAGCAGTGCTAGGAGGAAGGAGGAAGTAGCACCACAGCTGTTAGTGAAGAGCATCTTCCTCTGAAACAGATTTCGCCCTTTTAGAACACTTGCAGACTCCGATGAGAGAATTAAGGTTTATGTCATGGTAAGCTTGTATCCATAGTTACGGACATTTTGTAAACTTGTATGATGCAACAGCACCGTGTTCTTGTTCTCCAGAACCTGTATGCTCTAGCGTCAGCGTATATAAGTCGGATCTCTAGACTCTCTCTCTCTCCTTCAATATCAAAGAAAAATGTACTGCTCTATTAAATCATGTATATCATCGCCCACTTCTTTGTCCAATCATACGGACATCTTTAGTAATATCCTCTCTCTCTCCCTCTCTCTCTAAATTCGAGTAATATTGTACGATGGAGTGTTTTACAGACTTATTCCAATGTCAACTAGGTCATCTCTGCAATGTCATGGACTTCCATATGAATGTTTATTGTGCGCGATCGTTTTGTTGCTCTTCCTACACATCCATATACATACAAACACACACAGAGAGCGTATATATGTCGGATCTCTTTCTCTCCTTTAATATCAAAGTGAAATGTATGCTCTATTAAATCATGCATATCATCGCTTACATTTTTGCCGACTCATTGGGTCTTATCATACGGACATATTTACTAGATTGCTCTCTCTCTCTCTCTCTAAACTCGATTAATATTGTACGATGGAATGTTTTACAGACTTCTTCAGATCTCAATTAGGTCATCTCTGCAATGTCATGGACTTTCATATGAATGTCTATTGTGCGGGGTTTTTTTGTATGAGTATTGTGCATAAGATGGCCCCACTCAACTTATTTCCATGGAACGAGCTTGTACTGAGATTTTTATTATCTGATAACATGTATGTATGCCGACCAAGGGGCATAGTCCTTCAACTTCAGCCTCGTTTCTTTTGCAGCACAACTTATGCACGACCCCTCTACACGGCGCACTCTTCATCATGATGACCCTCGTCTCTGCACCCTTGACAACCTTGGGTGTGAACCTTATAGGTGACGCAACTTCGTCGCATGGGAACCTCAACAACTTGGGTGGGGCCCACGTAGATCATGCAACCCTTTTGACATGAGCATCGACACAACTTGGGCTTATACACTTTTGACTCTCAAAGAGGGATTGCGCCTTGGGCCATCCGGCCTGTTGGGGCCTCTCGAGCCTCTCATGCCTCCATGGTGCCTCCTCAGCCTCTTAAGCCTCTCGGGCCATTGGTCCTCCTTTGGGCCCCTTTCCACTGAACACATCTTTTGGCCTGCCCCCGAGGACAAAGGGCATTGGCTCTCCATGAGGTTGCGTGCCGCATGCATTTCCTTTGAAAAGTGAAGAACATCAAGCATGGCTTGATGCTCTTCTTCCAAGTACAAAGAGCCAAGATCCGTTTCAATGAGGAGCCAACTTTGGCAAAGGTAGTCTTTCAAGTAAAATCTGCTTCATGCGAAGCGGCTACATTTTGGGTTATGAAGAAAGTACGGTTTGTGGTATGTCGAGCATAAAGGACCCAATTCTAGGCAACTAGACCTATCCTGAGTCCAAGTGCAAAGTTGAAAATCTGCTCTAGGGAGCGGGCAAAGATGATGGCTTGTGGTCAAGTGGCAATTGGCTTTCAAGTCATGTGGCAAGGTGTACCTCAAGCAAAGATCTACTTAGAAGATCACTTTGTACCTACACGTTCATATAAATTCAACGTAAGTCCGTCCCTTTGCTTCAACCCCTAGTACAATACATAGTGCCCTTACGTCCTTATCTATGTAGCTTTTGGTAATATGTTTCTTACTGGTTTTCTTAACAGACTTGCATGATTCATCTGGATTCTAAGGACGCCGCTCAACCATAGTCATGAGCAACAGGAAGGATCCCTCCCTTTCGTTTTTTTTTACTTTATTGTGATTCTTAGTTCTTTTCCCTTAACATGAACCTTAAATCTAGAGCGTTTGTGTGAACTAATGGTTCAATTTGTGAGGATGCAAATTCTTCGCAATGTTGGTGAAGTTTTGCTCAATGGGTGAGCACCATAGGGGTGACAGCCAAAACGGAGGAATGACTTCGCATGCCTTTTCTTGAGCTTCCCTCATGTCGCATATGTGTAGGTGAGTCCTCATTACCTTGAGGCCAATGATGCACTACCATAAGAATGTGTTGATCCATCTTCTTGGAATTTGACATCATTTTTTGTTTGGTTCTCGAGTCAAATAGATGCTCAGTAATGGAAATTTTTCCCCAACCTCTTCGTGAGTGCTTGTGTATTGGATATGGCCACGTCTCCATCAGGATGAGAGTTATGACCCAAAATAGTGACAAATGTTGAGCTAAATGTTCTCCAAGAGAGCTATGTTTTGACAAGTCTACATAATGTTTTACCATAAAATGACATTTACAAAGGGTCATGAACTAATCCAAGATGTTAATTGCTTCCGCTCCTTCGTACATGCTTATGCTGAAAGCCATGTCCAAAACGCACGCTCTAAATTCACTACTAGAAATAGGGGGGCATAGTGATGCCCCCGAATTGAAAAAAAATCGGGGCACATCGCTTATGCGATGCTAGCAATGCATAAGTGACAAGCCTGTTTTTCTTTAAGTCTGGTCATTGCATAAGCGATGTTAATGTCGCTTATACGATGCTAAAAGTATGCGTCCCAAAGAGCATCGCTAAAAAACAAGGTTTTTAAACAATGTTGGCAAACTGCCTGCAACACTAAATCATCGCATACACGACATCCTGGTGTTCAAGAGCGTCGAATAAGCGATGCTCTCGAATGTTCAAATAAAATTTTGATTACTCCCCGCACATTTGTGGCAGGTTTGGACACGAGAGAGAGAGAGAGAGAGAGAGAGAGAGAGAGAGAGAGAGAGAGAGAGAGAGAGAGAGAGAGAGAGATACAGAGAGAGAGAGAGAGAGAGAGAGAGAGATCGATAAGAGCTCATCTTGTGAAGCAAGGTATGCACACACACACACACATACACACACAGATTTACACACACACACACACACATACACACACATACACACACACATACACACACATACATATGCATACACACACATATACACACATAGGCACACGCACATACACATAGAGGCATAGACATACACGCACACAGACATATACACACAAATTTACATACACACATACACATGCATACACACACACATATATACACACATAGACACATGCATGCACACATAGACACACACATACACACATAGACGCACACACACATACACACACACATATACACATATACACACACACATACACACATACACACATACACATACACACACACATCGACACACATTTACACACACACACACATACACATGCATACAGACACATATATATAGATACACATGTATACACACACATAGACACAAACATACACACATAGATAGACACACACACATATAGACATATACACACACACACATACACACACACACATACACACATATATAGACACATACACACACACATATATGCATACACACACACACACACGTAGAGAGACATACACATACATGCATACATATGCATAGATAATGCATATGCATATGCATATGCATACATACATACTTACATGCATACACACACATGCATACATATGCATACATAATGCACATGCATATGCATATGTACATAATTAAATTCATACACACACATACGCACGCATGCACACACATACACACATACACATACACACATATATATGCATACAAACACGTAAAGTGACATACACACACATACACATACATGCATACATATGCATACATAATGCATATGCATATGCATACATACATACATACATGCATACACACACATGCATACATATGCATACATAATGCACATGCATATGCATACATATGCATACATAATGCACATGCATATGCATACATGATGCACATGCATATGCATACATACATGCTTACATGCATACACACACATACACACCACACACATACACATACACACATATACATGCATACACATGCACATGCAGAAAGACATACACATACATGCATACATATGCATACATAATGCATATACATATGCATACATACATACTTAACATGCATACACACACATACACGCACACACACACACGCAAAGATATGCATACATAATGCACATGCATATGTATACATACATGCTTACATGCATACACACACATACACATGCATACACACATACACACATAGACACACACACACATACACACATACACACACATATATGCATACACACACACGTAGAGAGACATACTCACATACACATACATGCATACATATGCATATACAATGCATATGCATATGCATACATACATATTTACATGCATACACACATATCATACATAATGCACAAGCATATGCATAGATACATGCATACACATACAAACACATAGACACATACACACACATACACATACAAACACATAGACACATACACACACATACACACACATACACACACACATTTACACACACATACACATGCATACAAACACAAATACACATAGACACACAGACACACATACACACACATAGACACATACACACATAATGCATATGCATATGCAAACATACATACTTACATGCATACACACAGATACACACAAATATGCATACATATGCATACATAATGTACATGCATATGCATACATACATGTATACACATACACACATAGACACATACACACAGATAGACACACATAAACATATACACACTCATAGACATATACACACTTACATACACACACATCCAAACACAGCTACACACAGACATACACATGCATACAGACACATATATATAAATACACACGTATATATGCACATATATACACACATATACACACATAGACAGACACACACACATACACATACACACACACACATAGACACACACACTTACTCACACACACACATCCACGCACATTTACACACACATACACATGCATATAGACACATATATATAGATACACATGTATATGCACAC
This sequence comes from Ceratopteris richardii, assembly GCA_020310875.1. Classification (NCBI taxonomy): domain Eukaryota; kingdom Viridiplantae; phylum Streptophyta; class Polypodiopsida; order Polypodiales; family Pteridaceae; genus Ceratopteris; species Ceratopteris richardii. Next base: position 36,932,853 of record CM035433.1, read on the forward strand.
ATAGACACAGTTTTACACACATAGGAACACAAACACAAACATACACATATAAACACACACACACACACATACACAAACACATATAGAAACATACACACACATATGTGCATAAACACACATGGGTAGAGAGACATACACACACATACACATACATGCATGCATATGCATATTTACCTACTTACATGCATACACACACATACACACACATACACACACATGCATACATAATGCACATGCATATGCATACACACATACTTAAATGCATACACACACATACACATGCATACAAACATACACATACACACATACACATACACACATATCTATGCATACACACACACACACTCACGTAAAGAGACATATACACACATACACATACATGTATCCATATGCATACATACATACTTACATGCATATACACACATACACACACATGCATACATAATGCACATGCATATGCATACATACATGCTTACATGCATACACACACATACACATGCATACACACATACACACATAGACACACAAATATACACACATATATGCATACACACACACATAGAGAGACATACACACACATACACATACATGCATACATATGCATACATGAAGCATATGCATATGCATACATACATACTTACATGCATACATACACATACACACATATGCATACATAATGCACATGCATATGCATAGATACATGCATACACATACACACACATAGACACATACACACACATACACACACATACACACACATACACACACATATACACATAGATTTACACACACATACACACATAGACACACACACATATATACACACACACACATAGACACATACACACATAATGCATGTGCATATGCATACATACATAATTACATGCATATACACACATACACACACATGCATACACACATAGACACGTAGAGAGACATACACACACATACACACACATGCACCATAGACACACACACATACACACACATGGACACATACACACACATATATGCATAGAAGAACACATACATACATACTTACATGCATACACACACACATACACACACATGCATACATTTGCATACATAATGCATATGCATATGCATACGTACATGCTTACATGCATACACACACTCACATATACACCTGCATAGATATATACACACATACATATGTACACATATATATATTGATTTCTAATCCATTTTGTTTTATATGTACATGTATTATGGATCCTAGTAGAGAGAGAAAGGTGAAACCCACTCTCATAAAAAGTCTTATGAAGGCAAGAGTTCCGCCTGATACTCTGTGGATTATCATGCATGAGTACTCAGAGATGGCTGATGATGAGGTGGTTTATACAATCTAGATGCGTACCCAGCAATCAGAGGAGGGCTCTTCTGCGGCTCCACATACAGGAAGATAACTATCTGCTCATAGGTATAATTTTTTTCACAATTTTTTGTAACTATATTATAACACATATTTTTATTTATTTCTATCTATCTATTTTTTAGGACACCTATACCACCTCTAGATCATGATAGCAGCACACAGGTGCCTATGAGGACATGCATAGGCACCTTATGGAACATTGTGTACATAGGAAATGGATTGGAGTTCAAGAGAAGACTACAAGCATTATGCGACTCCTATCTGTGCCTTGTCCACCGATAGTGGAAGTAAGTATAAATTTTACATATAAATTGAAATAAATATCTTATGTTTTATTTACATGATTTTTTTTCTATTTTTGTAGTGAGCATGATAAGAGGGATGAAATACGTACTTAGTTCACTTGAGATAGACTTTGGGACAGGATGGTCATACAAGTGGTGTCTAAAAGAGATGTGGAGACTTATGGCTCATCATCGCGATAATGCATGGTACACATTGCTTTTACGTATATATATGTGTGGATATGAGTATGTGGGTTTAGGTATGCATGTATGTATCTGAGAGTGAGAGAGAGAGAGAGAAGAGTGCGACTAGAGGTACAAATACATGCATACACACACATATACATCGTACATGCACATTTATACACATATACACATACATGCACATTTATACATATAGACACATACATGCACATTTTTAAACACACATACACATGCATCCAGTTACACACATATAACGAATACACGCATAAACACATACACATACTCACATACACATACACATACATAAGCATATGCACACACACATAAACTCACATAATCATATTTACATGCATATATACATATACACATGCATACACACACACACACAACACATGCATACGCACATATAGATACACATACATACACACACATGCATATATATATATATATATATATATATATATATATATATATATATATATATATATATATATATATATATATATATATATATATATATATATATATATTACAATATATATATCTCATTTTATAACAATACATACACACACACACACACACACACACACATATATATATATATATATATATATATATATATATATATATATATATATATATATATATATATATATATATATATATATATATACATATATATATATATATACACACACACACACACATATATATATATATATATATATATATATATATATATATATATATATATATATATATACATACACACACACACACACACATATATATATATATATATATATATATATATATATATATATATATATATATATATATATATATATATATATATATATATATGTGTGTGTGTGTATATATATATATATATATATATATATATATATATATATATATATATATATATATATATATGTGTGTGTATATATATATATATATATATATATATATATATATATATATATATATATATATATATATATATATATATATATATATATATATATATATATATGTGTGTGTGTGTGTGTGTATATATATATATATATATATAACAGCGAGTCGTAACAAACGAGAACTATGTCATAAAAAGAGAACACTCTCTTCAAAAATCAAGGAAATGGCAGCTTATGTTTGAGATTCCTTTATACCAGTATACATATATTACAAAAATGAAGTGAAAGCATGTGATTTTTTGACATTTCTTGTCATTTTCTCATAAAAAAAGAGCTCAACATGTAGTCAAAATTTCACTATTTAAGACATTGACATGTCCAAAAATCTATATGATAAGACATTGACATGTCCAAAATCTATATGATAAGACATTGACATGTCTAAAATCTATATAAAGAATGTAAAACTGAATAATTCTTATACAAAAATAACATTTTAGACATATTTTCAATGGGTGGATATCTGATTGTTATTCAAAATTGCTACAAAACATGGTTTCATTAACCAAACTACTTTGAGGCATTTACATAAGCAATGAAAATGTTAGAGAGTTTCAATGTAACTCACAACTATGTCGAGCTATGTCTACACCCTCACCATTTGATGCACTTGATTCAGTCTCATACTGTTGAGAGCTCTCTTCTTCTTCTTCTATATCCACAAGAGCTCTATCTTCATCCACGTACATACCAAATTCTGCAGGATCATGCACAAATCTTCTTGTTTGCCTATGATTTCCTGACCCACATACATCAGGAAGCTTTTGTTTTATCATATTGATCGTTGCTTTCCTCAAGTGACCTGTTTTTGTCAAGGAAAAATCATAAACAAGAATATCTAGATCATCCATTTTAAAAGTGGATGTGCTTCAAATATTCTTCTTCTTTTTTGAACATGTTCGTTTAGTATCACACACCATTTCTAAGTTATATTTACCTCTGAATGCATTACTACTTTTAGTGTAATACCAATGCACCATCAAAGCCTCTATTCTTCTCTGATCAATATCTTTAGTTATCTCTAAAACCTTTGCAATCCAAAATGGTCTGGTAGCCTCATCCATCAACAAGTACTGCAATAAGTGTTCCAACATTTATCTCTATTAAATTTCCTTGCCATCTTGCTTCTGCCTGTTTTGTCATCCTTGGGCGTACATAAATATTTCTTTCTGGTGGATGTATAAAACTTTGAAGTGCATCTGCATTACATGCTTGGGCCACATTCACGGATCTTTGTGTACAAAAATCCCATGTGAATGGAACATCAACTGGCCAATGACTGCAATTGTATACTGTATAATCTCTTCTTGATGATTGAAAAAGTCCTCCCACCAAGATACATCTTGATCTCCATCATATTTTTTTGCACGCTCAATATGTCTCTTCTTTTCAATGAGTGCATGCATCCATATTTTACTTTGATCAACCACATTTCCACATCTTTCTGTATTATTTTTATCTTCATATGATGATTGTTCTGCACCATACACTGTAGACAAGTTAGGCACCTGCAATAAGAATATGCATTCCTCTTTAGGCTCCCACACAGGAGAAGATGAATACTACTTTGCAAATAAAAAGGGTTATTTCATCAACCCTCCTCATCAAGAATACATGGTTGAAACGAATATTGTGCAATGGAGCGAAAACCTTAGCACTGTTATCAAGGCCCATTGAGCAAAAGTGTTTAAAGTTATAAATCTGTGTGAGGTGTTGAACTTTTGGTTTTGGAGTATATGCTTCTGAAATAAGCTCAAATAAAATCGGAAGAGTAAAAGCATTGTTACGTGCCAACTTCTTAGGGAAGGTACTGAACATTTGATCAATGTGACCATGAGTGTGGCCAACCAGAAAGAAATTTACCTTAACCTTCTGAAATACCTCTTTTTCAGCAAGCACGCTTAAATATCCAAAGACTGTAGAATTATTCTCTCTTGCAGTATTATCAAGTTGCAAATATAGAGTTGGTGGAAAAAGACCCTTCCATGATTGCAAAACACGATGAATGATAGTAACTGTAAGGTTTGCATCATTATGCACATTCGGATATGTGAAGAAAACCTTGGACATTAGAGTTCCATTGTATACCAAAGCACCAACCAAATGCATTTGCACAAGGACTTCATCTCCAATGTCCTTAGGGATGCGATAGAAATGTGGCAAACAAGTTTTTTTTTTATCCATACCATCGATCAACAAACACATATAACGCTTTGGATTTCTGAGTGCTTTACTTTGATGATGAATTGCTTTCTTTCTCTCTAAAGCTTGACTCTCAGGATGTTAAGAAGGTTTTTAAAATTATCATTTTCCTGTGGTGTTGTAGCCCCCTTTGCCATGTTTTTCAAAGTGGCGCAAACTGAACATTCACCCATTCTAACTTTACGAGGAATAGACACATTGTTAAACTCTTCCTTCCATAATCGAGTAAAGTGACGATACAACACATACTTCTCATTTCTATTTTCCATGTCTTCTCTATATATTTGAAATACCTCTCGACGAGTAAAGTTATCTGACAAGTGCAACCTTCCAGTTGTAGGCATAACCTCACAATGCAAGCTAAAATAATTCATCATCCAATTCATTGCATGACGTCCAACAGATCCTTTGGTCCCGACATGGAACGTATCCAAAATGAGATCCCCATTCATAAGCCCCTGTTGAACCCTATGTATTCTAAAATTTCCCACACCCATTGCAATTTTAAATGCAGCCCTACAACATCGCATCCCTTGACTAAAGAAATATTCAAAAGAAACACGTGTTATTGAGATGTTATCCTCAATCATTTGCATGCGAGAAACAAGGTATATATCCTGCCTTTCACTATCTAAATGGAGGAATTTCTCTGTTAGGTGCTTTAGTTTCTTCATTCCTAAATTGTACAAACATTTCAAACCACAACAATGCTTCACAATATCCAATGCAATCTGTCTATCTGAAGTAAGAAATTTAAATCTCTTTTGACTTACTTCACGAGGCCTTCTTTTAAAATGTAGATTGAGCTCGCTTTGCTTTTCCGTTGCTCCACATGCACTTGAGTCAGAAGGGAGATCAATGGTTGGATCAGATGGGAGATCAAGAGGTGCATTTGGTTGAGCATCATTGCACTCTGATTTGGATAACTTAAATGACTCAACAAAAAACATAGAATCATCAGCACGTTCTAAACCATAGGGATCATCACTTATGTGGAAAGGGTCAACTGAGAACAATGAATCCAAAACTGTATCAATATGAGCAGAGGAAGCTGATGCCCAAGCATCCACTGAAAAGATTGATCTCATCTTCACTCAGTTCAAAGAAGACTGAAGATGAATGACCTTTTTAAATAAGTAGAAATCCGTGATCAAATGAAGATGTCACATCAAATGTCACATCAAGTAGATATGAAATCAAAAGTTCATTAAAGTACATTAAAGTGCATTAAACATCAAATTACATTAAAGCCTAAAATTAAAGTACTTAATTACTCAGATATACACTAATAAGGGAACCAAAGATTTGATTCACTTTTGAAAGATGAGATACATAGTTGATTTCTAACTAGATATGAGTCATTGAGTCATAGCATTATGAGTGAATCAAAATATATCCAAGTTGAGTTCCAACTGGATTAGATATTAAAATTTTTTGGAGTAGTGCCATTGAAAACTTTACAAGAAGAAATTTTACCTTTGGTTAAGATTTTAGGATTAGGTTTTATTGTGGTCTTGGATAGATCTCACAGAGGTATATGAAAGTATATTCAGAAAGAATTATGTAAAAAAGAGGTACACGGAAAAGTATATGTAAGAATTATGTGTAAAAGCTACGATTTTCAAATGATTTTTGAATCTACGAAAGATTTTCAAATGAATTTTGAATCTACGATTTTCCTGAACGTTTGATGCTATGAATAACTTCATTTGATTTTCTCTTTTCTGCAAAGAAAATGAGTGACGTTTGTTAATCAAGACGTTTGAACCCCAAAGTTCTTTGTTGAACGTTTATTCATACATTGATTTTCCTTTTCAACAATGTGTTACAAGATAAATGTGAATATTAACTGAAGTGAGAAGGATAACACTATAAAGATGTCATTAATCTCCCATATTCAACACAACTTAGACTTGATTTTTTCCCAAGCAAGAGATTCTAAGAAACAACTTATATATGAGATTAGACTTCCTCATGTACATACCATACTCTTGCCATTGAAGTGTAAATTACATGCAAATGTATATAAATAGTTGCAAGGTTCTATAAATATTTCACTAAAGTGGAGGTGAAACAACCTAATTCTGTGAGTGGTATTTCCTGGTTAGATAAGTTGACAGATATAGTTAGCAACTGGATTCATTCAGTTAGATCCAATTAGTCTCTCGTTCAAGTTACCCGATTGCCTATAAATAGCAGAGGAGGAGATCATTCTCATTTTCAAAATCCACGAGCAAGAGAGAGCAACAGAGCACAGACAGCCATGGAGCACAGAGCTCAGCAAACCAGCAAGGAAACTCTCATGGAGAAGAAGAATGTTGGTAGGAGTACCAAGAGGTACACAAAATCATACCACAAAAAAAGATTCCTAAAAGATTCCTTTTGTATGTTTGAGTAAATAGTATGCTTTCTAGGTTTTTATTTTTCTTAGCTCATAAAATATAGATCCAATGAGGGTACAAATCGATGCCAGGCATCGACTTAATGGTGTAAGTCGATGCGAGGCATCGACTTTTAGGTGCAAGTCGATGCCGCGCATCAACTTTGGGGTCCAACTCGATGCTTGGCATCGAGTTGCAGCCTGAAGTCAATGTCGTGCATCGACTTTGGGGTCCAACTCGATGCCTGGCATCGACTTGAAGCCTCAAGTCAATGCCAGGCATCGACTTTCACTTAAATTCGATGCCTGGCATCGAATTCCATCCTCAAGTTGATGTGTGGCATCGACCTGGAAGGTCGATACCTCACATCCAATGTGGCCTGAAAGTCGATGCAAGGCATCGACTTTGTGTGCAAGTCGATGCCAAGCATCGACTTGAGGGTGCAAGTCGATGCCAGGCATTGACTTACACCCTCAAGTCGATGCCTAGCATCGCCTTGCACCCTCAAGTCGATGCCTGGCATCGACTTGCACCTAAAAGTCAATGCCTGGCATCGACTTGGACCCTCGAAAAACACATTAACATATGAGCTCATATTTCCAAGCCCTTTCAGGGATCCTGAGTCCAAAAGTGAGAGGCCCTTCAAGAAGCTGAAAGTGACAATGAGCTCTGTGACAGAGGCATTGGTCACCAAAGAAAAACATTGCATCCTTATCCTTTGAGGGATGAAGAGGTCTTAAGGACAGATCGTCCACTCCGGGACACGACAAACCTGGAGTGGTGCCTTCAGCATGTGGAAGAAAAGAATAGAGTCGTACTTGTGTTCGCAGGGGCATATGGGAGAGAAAAGATCACGACAACACAGGGTTTTCAGTATGGCCTTGTGTTCAAACTGGATTATGAAGATGAGGATTCTGATAACCTCCTTGTCTTAGTAGAGACATTGAAAGGTTTAACAAATGTTATATGCTAGATGGATTTCTTGTGCCCAGAGTGCTGTGTTCCAGAGAGGCTTGGAGAGATATGCAGGGACTCAGATAATCTTATCATGGACTTGATGCCATGGATCCAGGGCAACATCATGCCAACACAATAGAAGATGACAACCCCTGTAAAGGAAAGGGGTAAGCAGTGCATGTAGAAAAAGTTCTTGAAGAAAAAGAAGAGAATTGCTGATGAGGAGTCTTCTGACTCAAGCTCTAGCTCTGAGGATATAATAGTTGCACCTGGTGGAGAGCTTGCCTTGGGTGTTCTTGGTACTGAGCAGAACAAGATGAGGGAGGACATAGCTAGAAGAAAAGTTGTGAAGAAGGGGCAGTTGTTCCACTTGCCAATCAATATCATCCATAGGCCACCAATAGATCCAGTCATAGGGAGGAGGCCCCTTGAGATCAGGGAGCCACACAATTTGCACGTGCAGAATCTTAAGAAGGAAATTAAAATAAATCCTCATGCTACTGTTGTGCCTTTCCTTATCATGGTGGATGCAGAGGAGTGCAGCTCTGTGGAGGAGTTCAATGAGGGTCTGTTTGAGGATTATACATATTATGTGATTGGTGGTTCACACTCTACAGAGGCCCGCAAACAGCTAGTGAAGGAGCATCCCACCACATTCTTCTTTAGGTATGCAGAGTGCAAGATATATATTGGTCTTACAACTGAGGAAGCCAAGCTTCTTGCTTGGGATCACAACAATGACAATGACTACAGGCAAAAAATGTCCTCCATAGAGAGAATTTGGTTCTTCCACCATGAATATGAAGATTGTCTCATGAAGGAAGCTGGAAGAATACATCCCAATCTACGAAAGCAATGCCTTATTGAGGTTGGAATTGCACTGGATGAGAATCAAAAGTCTGATGCTTTGAGAAAATATGATCCATGGTTTCAACTGGCATTCAGAAGAGGTGAGATCTAGGATCTACAGGATAAAATTTTCACAATGTGGGAGAAAAAGAAGGTCAAGGGCCAGAAGCAACGGAAGTCGAGGCCAGACTCATAGGTTGATCTGAAGGCAAAGGGAAGGAAAGTTGACCTCTCAATTGAAGAGGCTCCTCAGGACATGAAGCTGACACCATGGAGGGACCTTCAAGGAATCAAGGGTGATACATTGATTATATCAACTTTGTCAAGAGTAATCTCCAAGGAGTTAAGCCTGGAGGAGATGGTGACTGAGCTCAATAAGTATGTATGTTATTCTCACACCCTTTTTCCCTCCTCCCATGTTTCTGGTCTAACCTAGTCTCTTTTTCATTTGTGTGACTCTAGTCATAAAGTATACATGAAGATTCAGGAGGTGATGATGAAGAGGCTAGGTTGCTTTTCTTGGATAGAGGTCGAAGCAGACTATCCAACCACATCATCCTACAAAGCTTTATCAGAATATTTTATCATGTTTCGTGATTGGGTAGGTTCTCTTTCAGAGAGCATGCCTGGTTTGCTATTAGACTAGATGCCTTGATTCACCTAACCAAATCAATGTCAGGCTTTTAGTAGGAACTCGATGCCTGGCATCGACTTGGGGGCATAAGTCGATGCCTGGCATCGACTTGGGGGCATAAGTTGATGTCTGGCATGAACCTCGTGGCATAAGTCGATGCCAGGCATCAACTTATGTCCCAAAGTCGATGCCAGGCATCGACTTTCAGTAGAAAGTCGATGCCTGGCATAGAACCACACACAAAATCAATGCCATGCATCGATTCCTTATGTTTCGTTTGCTATATTGAAGAGCTCATTTAATTGTCTTTCCACTTTATTCTGCAGAAACCAAAGAAAAGTAAGTCTGTAGAGCTAGTAGATGATTGCCCCCCTGCATTCTTGGCTCACATTCAAAGAGAAAGGCATGAGAAATCTAGACTGAAAGCCAAGGAGATTGATTTTGATGATGAACCTGATCTGAAATGTTTCTCCAATCCCCTAGACCCCCTTAGGCCTGTATATTAGTGATGTAAATAACATTTGTTTTGTTGTGCCTAGAAAGCATTTCTCCCTTCTCATAGAAGACATACCCTATGGATTTAGGATGTTGGGATCAGTTAATGACGATGAACCCTTCAAACACCCTCAGATTCAAAAGATGGTCACTGATTTTGCAGAGTTGACTATGTCTCCTCTTTGGAGGATAGTAATTTTCCATAGCAAAGACCGGTCTTTCTCTGTTTCAACTACTCTAAAGGCAAGATGTCATGCTGTGGAGTGCCTGACGTGGTAAGTAATCTTCTTTCTATCTCCATGGCTTTAATGATGCTCTCTGTCACTTATAGTTCTTGTTGGCAGGGTGAAGACAAACGTCAATCATACTCCTTTGCATAGGTTTGTGAGCTCCACTAAATGCATCAGAGTTGGCTATTATGATGAATTAAGCAAAAGGAGAGTCAGGGAGCATTGCAATGAGAATGGGATCTCAAATGTGCTCAAATTCCCAGCCGTTACCAAGAAACTTTGTCATGTAGCTGGGGACAGGAGATTGGTTAACCCCTATCAAAAGCCACAAAAGCTCATAATGAGATTGCTTCAACTATTCTCCAATGATGATGATGACGGGGTATTAGACCTTTTTTCGGGCACACTTAATTTCAATTTTAACAATTTTCATTAGTCATAATGTTGATTGGCCTCTAAGTGGTTTTCTATTGTCTCAAGAACGACTCTGGCTTGCTCCTTAAAGATGTTCAGACATTGCATAACTGTGGAGAAGGATGATGCTCAAGTGAGCTTCATTAGAATGAGAATCAACGGGCTGAATGAATGCCCAGATGAAGACCAAGAGGTTGGAAGGAAGCACATTGCAGACACGGAGAGATTCCAACCGGCTTTAAGGGAGCCTGTTCCCCCACTTGCAGATGAACTGGGGGACATGGCTGACCTTGAAGAGCCAATCTTGGAGCAAGAGAGGCAGGAGATGTGTTCTAATGTTCCAGAGGATCCCATTATGCTTGAGCTTGAGGAAAGCTATGATCAACTTCTATTGTAGATTCATATTACTCTTGTAAAACACATGAAATGTAAAACATCATTTTAATAGAAATATAATGCCGAGTTCTGCTTCCACTTTGTGTTAAGCTTGACTTATCTTGAGCATTTCTCTCATCAATTCGTGAATGTTTCTTAGTATAATTTTGTTGATTTTAATCTTCTCTTGAGAATGCTTTTGTGAAATTTATTTCATATTCTGTGAATATGGCCCATCATTCAATGACGATCTTAACTATACAAAGGGGATGATCTTAATTGCCTTGTTAAAATGTTCTGATTTTTGCAACACATGTACTCTGATTTTCGAGTAGCTTTTAATCAGCTATAATCTGTGCTCGTTGAGGTTATAGATGTAATGAAGGAGCTTCCCCAACTCTTACTTGTACCTTCAACTCTAATCTCTTGTCAAACATCATGATGTGGGATTCTTGATCGTGCTAAACAACTAGTTTTCATGGCACCAAGTATTTTAACATATCTATCTTGAGTACTTCGGATATGTGATCAAGCTTCTAGTCAATATTTACAAGAAAGAAGAAGTGGTGCTTTCTAGATATTGTAAAATGCCCACTTTATTGCTTTCTCCTTTGTTGTGACTCAGTGTTATATATATATATATATATATATATATATATATATATATATATGTGTGTGTGTGTGTGTGTGTGTGTATACTGATGTATCTATATGTATATCTATATGTATATCTATATGTATATATATGTACTTATATATCTATATATACATATCCTAATTCAAAAACCCTATTATAAATATTCTAATTTGGAAATCATGCACACATGTATACTTATACATGCATACACAATTATAAACACTTGCATATATTACATGAATACATGAATATTTTACACAAATGCATATGCATATATACACGTATGCATACTAACAAATGTATACATATATCACATACATGCAGACAGATACATATAAATGAAACACATATATATGCATACTTACATATGTATACATATAATACACATGAATAAACACACATATGCATACATACATGAGAAAAAATTGCTCCTCGAAGATAAAGCTACATATAAAATAATTAGGCATACCCCCATGCTTCGTGTTCTAACTTAAAAGAACATGATTTCATCTCTTTAGTAGGATTCATCAATATTCAAGTTGTATAAAGAATCTATTATCTGACATCCATTCACATGCTTCAAGTTATTGATTGATAACTAGAGTATAATTTACTATATAATCTGCTCATATGTTTTCATTATTGCCATGATTTTGGTAAGACATCAATATAGTCTCATCTTTATTATCCTTATTGATTTCATTTATTTCTTCTATTGTTAAATCTATGTTCTCATGAGTCACATCATCTATTGATGGATTAATATCGATTTCTAGTAATTCCTCTTCCTCATCAGTAGAATCACCATGTAGAGCATTATCCTCTTCATTAAAAAGAGTAGTATCATTATCACCTATTAATTTCTCTTTTAGATATTGATGTATCAGTATCTGATGGTGAATCATCAAGAGGACTTTCTTCAGTATCTCTAACAATAAACTGTTGAAATAATGACCTACTTATAGGTTGAACATGAATGACCTATCAAAATATATAAAAACAAAACCCATTTAGGTGCATAGAAAAATAGCTAACTCTATCATAAAAAATATAAACTTTTTTCTACCTGTTTTAATGTACAAAAATGATATTTTGTCGATACCAACAACAGTTCCCACATAACCAAGTTCTTCATCTATATGGTTCGTGTCTTTTGAGTTAGCATGTGATAGTTTCTTGAAAGGAACAACAATACTAGAATCCTATGTTTTATGTAAAGAATCAATGGCTTTGATTCTAATATGCTGTCCAAAAGCCCACATATTAGTGAACATTCAAGCGTGCAAAAGAAATTAAATTAGTAAATAGAATCTAATATGCATATATGAAAAAAACAAAATATTATTAAAATAAAATTACCTTTCATTCACAACCTATCATTAACTCTCTCTACTCATCTGAGATTTCTTCATTATTTGTGTTGGCACGTTGCGAATGACTATATAGCCAATCCGTGAAAGAAGATATATTTGTAATCTCATTATTATCGAGATTACCTCTATATTGTTTGTTTCTTCACCTTTCACTTGGGAGATTTTGAAGTTCATGTTCGTATTCGCTAACGAATGCTTGCATGCATTCACTATTATATGTTACAAAAGTAGAAACATCATTTTTTTCTTGAAATGTAAATAAAAAATGAACTCCCTTACCTAATAATTCTTCATCTCTTTGGTCCATGCACGTCGAAGATAAATATTTTTGTTGACATTCTTACATAGATTTATCTCAACCAATCACCACAATATGGACAAGCTTTATAACCCTTAGTAGATATTCCTGAATCATGAAAACAATAAAAATATAATCAGATTAAATCACAGTTTTTTGTATGCATATTGAATAAAAAAATTACATCAATACCTGAACAAACACCATATCCTAGAAAATCATGAATAGTCCAAGCCGCAATACCACGAACTATAATATATCTTTGATTGATGCTTTTTCGATACATCAATGATATTAATACCTCTCCATAACTCTTGAAGATCGTCAATGAGAGGATCAAGATATATATTCATATCTTTAACTTGGCTTTTTCCTGGGATTAAAATTGAAAGTATTAAATGTTCCTTTTTAATGCTAAGATATGGCGGAAGATTATAATTTATTTACTAGATTTCATGGAGAATGGAATAACACCATCTAATGCAACTCCTAACTTTAGATTCTATAGATTTTGTGCAAATTTAGGCCATGTAGTTTCAATATGCTAAAAAGAAACACTATCACGAGGAATTCTGATTATACCATCAGTACTTTCATGATCATGTCCCCATGTCAAAAGCTTTGATAATTCGGCGCTTTGAAACATATGTCTAATCCATGAACCCAATGGAAAATGTCTCAATATTTTTTTTGGGGATTTTACCTTCTTCGTCCTTGTATCAAGGAGATTGACATTTGGGACATGTCAAAGGTCTGCATGTTCTTCTCTACATAAAATACAATCGTAAGGACATGCATGTATACATTGATAATCTATACCAAGATTGTTGATTATCTTCTTCATTTCATCATGTGCTGAAGGAAGAATATTCTGACTTGGTAGAAACTTTCAGAGAATAACATGTAAGTTCATAAAAAAAATGACATATTAATATAAATAAATAAATAAATATACATATATATATATATATATATATATATATATATATATATATATATATATATATATATATATATATATATATGCATATAATTTTATATATGTGTATGCTTATGTGTATGTGTATGTGGATGTGTATATGCATGTGCATGCGTATACATATGCATATGTGTATATGTATGTATGTGTGTGTAATCCAGTAGAATCCCATCTTTGATAAGAGACAGAAGATCGCGCTTTTTCGGAGGAAAATAGTTCAGTTGCGTATTGGAACACGACCGAAATTTTAGAAGAAGTTTGGGTTCTCTTTTTTCTAAAGGAGTACTCAGGATTGTGAAGGATGTCGAGGGTTCAATCAGCTGAAGCAAAAATAAGAAAAGAGCATTCTGAAATAACTTGGAAGAAGCTTGCAAATTCGACACCTTTTTTTCAGCAGAACTTCAATAACTTTACAGCAAACACTACGGTGACGGGGTGGATTTCGGTCAACTGGTTGACCGAAATCGCTAGAATCGGAATTACTGAAAGAAACTTAGAGTGCGGAAGAAGTTCACAAATTCGGCACCTTTTCGGCAAAATTTTGGTAACCTTACTATGAGCACTTCAGCGATAAGGCGGATTTTGGTCAACTGGTTGACCAAAATCATCGGAACCAGAACTACTAATTGAAATCTGATGATGACAGACACCTTGAAGCAACACGACGTCACAATTACTGAATCTACGGACATTCCAACTGTACCCATTGCCATAAGCACTCCCAGGGCCAATCGAACCACCTTAAGAAATACATTGAACAGATATTAACCCCAGATTAGGCGAATATTTCCCGCAGGTGATTCCTATCTTGGGAGGCAAAACTACGGTGATGCCCATCTTGGCAAGCGAAATAGACGATAGTTGATGTATTAGCGGTTGCGGAATCAAAGGACAATCAGATTCGGCGCATATTCAGAATCAACCTTCTCCCGTTTTGGGAGTATATAAGCGGCGGCGTTCCACGACTAAAGGGGAGAGAAAGAAAAAAAAGGAGAAAGGAGAGAGAAGTTTGGAGGAGGCGACAGCTGCGCAACAGCGATGAGAAAGGGAACAGAAGGAGGAAGACAGAGAAGAGAAAGAGGAAGAAGGAGAAAGACGCCGAATCAGAAGGGAAGGAAGGAGAAAAAAGAAACGTTCAATCAAAGAGTGATAAAAAGGGAGCGAATAGTGGTACTAGTAAGAGACTCATCTCCGTGCATCGGTGTTGGGAGCTCACTGTTGGAAATTGTTCTGTGGTGAGGACACAAAGCCGTATTTCTTAGTGACGACCGTCGATATTACGGTGTGATTGAGGGTCTAAAAGTATAGTGTAGGTCCAAGTCATCAGGCAATCAGAAATACCGTTTGTTATTCGCTGTTCTGTAGGACCTTTAGACTCCGACGATTCAATATTGCTGATTGTAACTTCTCTCACATTACGAATATAGTACCTATCCACAGGATGGCGGCATTCTCTATTTATTGTGTCATGTTTCATGTCTTGTATGGGCCTATTTGCAGAGCAAGTAAAAGAGATATTACATCGGGACGGTGTAAAGTCTTGATGTGGGGGACTATAATCCAGCAGAATCCCATCTTTGATAAGAGACAGAAGATCGTGCCTTTTCGGAGGAAAATAGTTCAGTTGAGTATTGGAACACGACCAGAATTTTAGAAGAAGTGGGGCTCTCTTTTTTTTGAAGGAGTACTCAGGATTGTGAAGGATGTCGAGGGTTCAATCAGCTGAAGCAAAAATAAGAAAAGAGCATTCTGAAATAACTCAAAAGAAGTTTGCAAATTCGACACCTTTTTTTCGGCAGAATTTCGATAACTTCACGGAAAACGCTACGTTGACGGGGCGGATTTTGGTCAATTGGTTGACCAAAATCGCTAGAATCGGAATTACTGAAAGAAACTCAGAGTTCGGAAGAAGTTCGCAAATTTGGCACCTTTTCGGCAAAATTTCGGTAACCTTACGGTAAGCACTTCAGCGATAGGGCGGATTTCGGTCAACTGGTTGACCGAAATCACTAGAACCAGAATTACTAATTGAACTCTGGTGATGACAGACACCCTGAAGCATCATGACATCACAATTACTAAATCTACGGAGATTCCAACTGTACCCATTGCCATAAGCACTCCTAGGGCCAATGGAACCACCTTAAGAAATACATTGAACAGACATTAACCCTAGATTAGGTGAATCTTTCCCGCAGGTGATGCCTATCTTGGCAGGCGAAACTACGGCGATGCCCATCTTGGCAGGGGAAATAGACGGCAGTTGATGTATTAGCGGTTGCGGAATCAAAGGACAATCAGATCGGGCGCATATTCAGAATCAACCTTCTCCCGTTTCGGGAGTATATAAGCGGCGGCGTTCCACGACTAAAGGGGAGAGAAAGAAAAAAAAGGAGAAGGGAGAGAGAAGTTTGGAGGAGGCGGCCGCTGCGCAGCAGCGAGGAGAAAGGGAACAGAAGGTGGAAGACAGAGAAGAGAAAGAGGAAGAAGGAGAAAGATGCGGAATCAGAAGGGAAGGAAGGAGAAAAAAGAAACGTTCAATCAAAGAGTGATAAGGAGGAAGCGAATAGTGGTACTAGTAAGAGACTCATCTGAGTGCACCAGTGTTGCGAGCTCAGTGTTGGAAATTGTTCTGTGGTGAGGACACAGAGCCGTATTTCTTAGTGATGGCCGTCGACATTACGGTGTGATTGAGGGTCTGAAAGTGTAGTCTATGTCCAAGTCATCAGGCAATCAGAAATAACGTTTGTTATTCGCTCTTTTGTAGGACCTTGAGACTCCGACGATTCAATATTGCTGATTGTAACTTCTCTCACATTACGAATATACTACCTATTAACAGGACGGCGGCATTCTCTATTTGTTGTGTCATATTTCATGTCTTGTATGGGCCTATTCGCAGAAATGTTACAGGGTATACTTCCCTAAGGAAGAACCCCCTTGAGTAGACGGAGGTTTGAATTCCTGCGCACGATAGACCACCGAACAAACCAGAAAGAAACGAAAACCGAGTCCCCAGAGTCCCGTCTACAGTGTGTATATGTGTTTAATAGGTGTATATGTATGTATATATATATGTATGCATATGTGTATGCATATATGTATGTGTATGTGTATATATATGTGAATGTATGTATGTATGTATGTATGTATGTATGTATGTATGTATGTATGTATGTATGTGTATGTATGTATATGTTTGTATGCATGTGTAGCTATGTATATTTGATTTCATTCTTTTTTTTTTGTATGTTGTTGTTTGCAGACTTTCATATCTAGTCCACTGAATCGTTTGGCTGCCCCCCATTTTATAGTCAGTCTATTACCAGCCTTGCTAACTAAGACTTACATATTTCTTTACAAGGATTAAGTATAAGCTAACTATGGAGGTATTAGGTTGTTTAAAAATAAGACAAGCAAATTTCTGTTGACGATTTTGGAAAATGGATGAATAATTCTAAAGTATGGGCAGACATGAAGTGTTCATTCAATGCAAGTTCTTGTTGTTACCGTAGCTAAGGTAAAAGCAAAAACCTACACTGAATGAACACTTTGTGTTCGCCCATTCTTTAAAATTATTCTTCCATCCTTCAAATTCTTCGACGTAGATTTACTTCTCATAATTTTCAAATGACTTAATACCTCCATAGCTAACTCATACTTGATATTTGTATGCAAAGCTCATAAAAGAGTTAGCAACGCAGGTATTAGGTCGACTAGAATAGGAGAAGCAGACGTGTTAGGAAGATTCTAAAGGTTGGGTGGACAATTCTAAAGGCTAGATGGACAAAACGTCTTCATTCCATATAGGTATGTATAATTTGACCTTACTCTCATAACATGTGTGTGTATGTATATATGTGTGTATGCATTCATGTATAATTATGTGTATGTCCGTATATGCAGACTTTCATATAGATATATAGACCACTCAATCGTTTGGTTGTCCCCCATTTTATAGTCAATCAATTACCTGCCTTGCTAACTAAAACTTACATATTTGCTTACATATATTAAGTATCGTTTAGCTATGGAGGTATTAGGTAGTTTGAAAGATAGGAGAATCAAATCTATTTGAAAGATTTTGAAAGATGGATTCCAAATAGATTTGCTTCTCCCACTTTTCAAACAACCTAATACCTCCATAGCTAACTGAGAAATATAGGTTGATTAGAATAGGAGAGGTAGATGTGTCAAGAAGATTCTAAAGACTAGGCAGATAGTTTCAAAGGCAAGATGGAAAAAATATCTTCATTCAATAGAGGTATGTATAATTTGACCTTACTCTCATAACATGTGTGTATATATATATATATATATATATATATATATATATATATATATATATATATATATATATATATATATATATATATATATATATATATATATATATATATATATATATATATATATATATATATATATATATATATGTGTGTGTGTGTGTGTGTGTGTGTCTGTGTGTGTGTATCTATGTCTATGTATGTATGTATTTATATGTATATATGTATGCATGAATATATATAAATCGATAGAAAATTAAAAATTATACCTTAATAGTATCGAAACATATACATTACTCCATCCAAAATGATTTTGAATATTGAGAATAAGTAAGCTTTCACTTAGTCGTGTCAAATGACTTGCTTCATATACATGCTTTAGACATTCCTCTCGAAGATATTTCTCATTTTTAGAAATATCAATGCTCTCACTGTCATTTTGATACCAATTCTCAATAAAATCTGCCATGCCATCATCTTCATCATTGTCGCACAAATCTTGTACTTTATCTTGTTTTGAATATAGATCTTTCAACCTTGCATATTTGACAATATCACTTTTGCGTAGCCTCCTCATAGAAGGTTCTGATAAATGAGGTCTTACTAGCAGTTGTGAATGGTGTGGAGGAATATCATCAACATCATACATTGGAATCTACACACACGAATAAAAATCATTAGTATTCCATAAATGAATAAAAAATAAAATTTAAACATAAAATTAAATATATAAGTTATTTAATATGGATAGAAAAATTTCATTATCTCTCTAGCTAAAAGGTGCTCTTGGAAGTTACACCATCCATAATTGACTAATAATTCATCACGAGCATGTAATGTAGTAATAGCATTGAAAACTATGTATCTTGATATATCTCTACTCATGTATGGTGATTCATCACTATTTTCACGCTCCTCAAATGTGCAATTGATCCTTGAACTATTATGTAACCCTTGATTACTATTTATTAAACCTACTATATTTTCATGCGTGTAAGGTCTTCCATCACTATATAACCTTTCATTTTCTGCATGTGAATTCCTTCTACTAGTAAAGGATACTCGATTCAAGCATATTCCATAAGTACTCATTCTTTGAACATAACGTGCAAGTCGATGCCAATCTCCCCATCCATATATAGGACCACCAAATGACATAAGAGTGACTTCAGAGTTCGGAGGCACATACAAATGCTTTGTAATAAAGAGACCACGACCAACATTAGTAATAGTGGATGGAGCAATTATATAGCGATTACCCCAAAAGTTGAAAACCTCTCCATCTAAAGGAAGGGGTCCTCTATTACATCCTCCATATCTTCTTCTATCATATGTTTTTACTAGAGAAGGATCGCCAGCTGGCAATGGATAATCTCTAGCCGTTTCAGTCTCAGAACTAGGAGGTAGAGGATTTCTAGAAACCTCTACGTGTAATTGATGAACAGCAAGTCCATGATGTGTAGGAGGTATATTAACATTATGAGAAAAATTATCATCATCATCATCATCAAGCAAGTATTCCTGTATATCAACAGTAATTTGATTTTATATATGGTTTTTAAATAAAAGAATGATATTAATTTATGGAAAAAATACATATCCAAGCATTATCAAGTAAACCCGGTGATGATGCACGCTCAAAAGTACCATATTGTGCCTCATGTTCAATACATTCCAATCCTTGTCTTCGATATGTGCCATAACAAAAGTTACACCAGCATATAATATGCTCTTGATAGTAAAATTCATCATAATTCCTATCGCAGGACACATGTGAAGTTGTTGCATGGGTAGGAGGTGGTGGAGTGCCCTTTGATTGATCAGAATCTGATTATAACAAGAAACAAATAAATATATCAGTTATGTATCTATAAAATATATTTAAAATTAAATATTTGATATACTTACAGTATATAGTCCTTGCACGATTAGGAGTCGGTGTTGGGGATCCATCTCATTGGTTGGAATCTACAAATAATGGTATTTGATAGTAATAATCTAATTATTTACATACATAAACATTCACATATACATATTTACACATACACACATATTCACATATACACATTTACACATAACACATATTCACATATACACAAACACACATTATTGTGGGATAAATGCATGTATTTTGTATGAATGAGTTTATATGCATGCATCTGTGTGTACGTATATATGTCGATATGTATATGTGTGTCTATGTTATATGTATATATATGTGTATATGTATGCATATATGTATGTGTATATGTTTGCATGTATATATGTATGTGTATGTGTGTTTATATATGTGTATGTATTTCGAGTCTTTTTTTTGTTTAAGATTAAATTAACAAGAGATATTGTATCGTGGAAAAAATAAGAGGCGACCTAACATACCACCTGAGACGTGGTAGTTTTTTCGTAGACAGCTACGTCTTCATGAGTCATTTCCTCAGTAGAAGGTATACAAGTAAATAATCTATATTTATAATTTTCATATATTACATTAATTTTATACATTTAATTTATGTATTTCATTTTTCTTAAATAAACATGCTATTGCAAAGAGGAGAGTTGATTCGGGCCACACATTGCACCTAGGCAAAATGGGCCATCATGGTTTTGTAGCTACATTTATAAGTATATGTGTTATTGTGAGTATACTTTTTATTTTAGTTAAAATGCAACAAAATAATCTTTTTTATTTCTTTCAATGGAGCGAAAGGATTATGGCCAATATCCTAGGAAACTTGAGATCGAGTATGCTACACATTTAGGATATCGGCATTCCAGCGAGAATATGCGAGATCATCTAGATACCTTTGTGAGTACTATAAAATTTTATATAATTATTTTATTTTTATGGAAGTTTTAATTGTTTTATTTATTTAGGTTTGTTATATGTAATATAGGAGTATGATGGAGAGGCAGATATGGATGAGGTGGAGAGAGAGACACAGGAGGGACGATCTCGATCATCACAGGGTGCTCACACAGAAGATCATGATGATGAGGATGAGGATGAGGATGATCATGATGCTGATGATGATGACGATGATGATCATGATGATGATGATTAGGATTCTTGATTAGGACATTGGATATGTATTTACATTGATATATATATATATATATATATATATATATATATATATATATATATATATATATATATATATATATATATATATATATATATATATATATATATATATATATATATATATATATATATATATATATATATATATATATATATATATCAATACATTGTCTGAATTGTGTTGGTATTAAGTAATGACAAGTTTTGTTGTATTGATTGTTATTATTGTTTATATTAAGCATGTGTCTTAGTACTTTAATTTTATAATTCATTCATATGTGTGTACGTATGTGCATATATATGTGTGTAATATGTGTGCGTACGTATGTGCATGTATATGTGTGTAATATGTTTGTGTATATGAATGTATGTATACATGTATATGTGTATATGCATGTATGTACATGTGCATGTGTAAGTGTATATGTGTATGTATGTGTACGTGCATGTGCACGTGTATGTGTGTGTATATGTATGTATGTGCATGTGCATGTGTAAGTGTATATGTGTGTATATGAGTATGTGCATGTGCATGTGTATGTGTATGTATATGTATTTGCATGTATATGTGTAAGTGTATATGTATATGTGTGTATGTGCATGTATATGTGTATATGTATGTATGGGCATGTGTGTGTGCATGTGTATATGCGTGTGTACCTATGTGCATATATATGTGTATATATGTGTATATATGTGTATATATGTGTATATATGCATATGTGTGTGTATATATATATATATGTGCATATGTATGTGTATGTGTATCGACATATACAAGTGTATGTATATGAATGTGTGTATGTATGAAACATGCATGTGCATGTGGATGCATTTCAATTTACATGCATGTGCATGCATGTTGATGTGCATATACATGTGTTTAAATATATTTTAATGTGTGTATGTGTATATATATATGCAATAATGCATGCATGAAAGTCTTTTTATATGGTTTTAGAAATGTTTGTGCATATGCATGTGTATGTGTGTGTATGTGTAAGTGTATGTGCACATGTATCTGTGTGTATATATGTGTGTGTATGTGCATGTGTATATGTGTATATGTGTGAAAGTGCATCTTCATCATGTATAAGTGTATATGTGCATATCAATAAGTGTGAGTATGCTAACTAATGAAAATAACACAATTCAAATGATATACAAAGAATCTAAATTGTACTTAAAATAGTAAGCCATACTTTTTTCTTGGTTAGATTCTTGAATAACCTGCAATAAAGAGAGAGAGAGAGAGAGAGAGAATTCAAAGAGAGAAAGAGGTAGAAAAAGAGAACCAGAGACAGAGAGAGACAATAAGATAGAGATTAGGCAAAACAACAATTCTGCATATACTTGTTTCAACTCGTATGCGCAATGCAATTGTGAACGTTGGAGAGCTCTTCGATTAGATGCATGAACATGCCAATCAAAGAGCCTCCAACATTTTAATTTTTTTCATCAACTACCTGTCGTGTAAGCGATGGTAAGGAATCCTAAAAAGCACTGCAATTGGCATCGCATAAGCGACGTTATTTACGGTCGCTTATGCGATGCCAAAAAGCATCACTTATGCGATGCTTTTTTAAATCGTCGCACATCCCGTCGTGCCACAAGTCCAAAAAAAACGTCGTTTTAGTCGTTGTTTAATGGATGGTCCATGCTCGACATTCATTGCGATGCTTTTTGCCATTTTACAGCGACAAAATTGTGTCACCTCAACCGTCTCTATGCACCTGTATTCCTTGTGGTGACTCTTCTGGTAGGAGTCTTGAGGTTAATTTTTAACTTTAACATCTATCAGATCCATATGCGTGCCTCTACCTAGGAAGTTCGAATGTGAATGTCTTTGTACTTCACTGTACGTTAAAAGAAACGTGCACTTTCATCACTTCACTCCGCTGGATAACATACATCTCGATTCCCGAATCGAAATCACTTGCCGATCCGTTGCTGCCATATGAAACACGTACGGATAACAGCTTTCTTTTCCCGTCCCTCCGTTTTGTCATCCTTTCCCGAAGCCCGGTCTCTCACGCTGAAGACTAGCCGAGTGCGCATGTCACAATAAGTTAGGACCTATCAAGTTGAGTACCATCGTGATTGTTGGTAAAAAGCATCTTTCTGTGAAACAGATTTGGCCCTTTGAGAACACTTGCAGACTCCGATCAGAGAATAAAGGTTTATCTCATGGTATGTATGCATAGTTACGGACGTTTTGTAACCTTGTATGATCCAACAGCGTATATATGTCGGATCTCTCTCTCTCTCTTCTTTAATATCAATGTGAAATGTATTGCTCTATTAAATCATGCATATCATCGCCTACTTTTTTGTCCAATCATGGGGTGTTATCATACGCACATCTTTACTGGATTCCTCTCTCTCTCCCTCTCTCTCTCTAAACTCGAATAATATTGTACGATGGAGTGCCTTACAGACTTATTCCGATGTCAATTAGGTCATCTCTGCAATGTCATGGACTTCCATATGAATGTCTATTGTGCGGGGTCCTTTTTCGTTCTTCCTGCACACACATACACACACATATATATGCTGTAGCGTCATCGTATATATGTCGGATCTCTCTCTCCTTTAGTATCAAACTGAAGTGTATTGCTGTATTAAATCATGCATATCATCGCCTACATTTTTGTCCAATCGTTGGGTCTTATCATACGGAGATGTTTACTGAATTCCCATCTCTCCCTCTCTCTCTCTCTCTAAACTCGAGGAAGGTTGTACGATGGAGTGTTTTAAAGACTTTTTCAAATGTCTATTAGGTCATATCTGCAATGTCATGGACCTCCATACGAATGTCTATTGTGCGGGGTCTTTTTGTTGCTCTTCCGACACATATATATACATACGTACACACACAGATATATATATATATATATATATATATATATATATATATATATATATATATATATATATATAATATATATATATATTACATATATATATATATATATATATATATATATATATATATATATATATATATATATGTGTGTGTGTGTGTGTCTGTATATGGACAATTTAAGTGATGATGGATGAATGCATATTGGTATCAACAGGAGATAGATGCCGCTATCAAGCCACATGGCCACCAATAGATGTAATTGTTTGTTTGGTCCACGTCTCGTAGGACAGTTGGTTGAGCTTTGGTCTCTTGAGGCGGAGGTCTAAGGTTCATGTCCTGGGCTGGACATGTTATGGCTTAGGCCAGTTAAACTCAGTTGTAACCATGTCTCTTTCAGTTGTAACTTTGTCTAACCCTTGCTTTGTGGGATACGGGGGGTCTCACGGATGCTATGCCCATTCACTTGTACAGTTGCAATTTCAAAGTTAAAGTCCGGGGGAGTAGGCTTCGGCTGAACTTCCATTTAAAATAATAATAATAATAATAATAATAATAATTGTTTGTTTGCTTTTCTGATTATTATAGGGGATGCTTACATGTTTGAAACTGTAATTAATCGGTGGAAGCAAACAGGCATGATTTTTTTTATGACACAGAGCAACGCTGATTGGAACAGGGTATCAAGCTTCACGTTGATCTACTAGGCTTTTGACATGAAAAAATATTTACATGTTCCTACCTGAAAAAGACCAAAACGTATGAAAGCTAACATTGATACGTGCAAGATATTGTTAGCGTGGGAGAGCATTTAGGCCTCCAAGGTCTCCAATTACATATACATCGTTGCCTTACCACATTGTTCTCTATTTTAATGGGTAATGCATGGATAATAGATATCCTTGGTTTAACCCTTACTCTTTATTTTATTTTAGTGGGCAGTGCATGGATAACCCTCATTCTTCGCTCAAATTTCTATTTTACATGAGATCAAAAAAATTATACCTTTTTTCTTACGATCCCGGGGCGTTTCTTCATCTTGGTAGAAGGGTACTCCATGTTATTTAAACAGGATCTAGATTGAACTCAAAAGGATTGAATAAGTAGTACAAAAAACGTTTTCTAGGTTCATGAGATTTAGGTGAGATATGAAAAAATTCCTTGTACATGTGTGCTCGCAGCTTGAAGAGTCTTTAGAATTATAAACCACCAACACCTCACATCTTCTACTTGTCAATTGGAAATTATTCCGTTGTAGAGACTGAATTCCCAAAAATATTGACCACATTAATCTTTAGAAAACGAACAAGATGCAAAGGAAAGGCTTGTTGAGTGATCTACCGAATTTCACATCTCAAAATATTTAGCATTTGTGCCATGCTTCTCATTTGGGTAAAGAAAGTGGATTTCCAATAGAAAAGGAAGCAAATGTGAGAAATGAAGTGTTGAGTATCATAAAAACATATATAATGGAACATACAAGGGAGCCATAAATTAGAGGTATCATATATGTTAGTCTAGTTTATCAATGATCATTCAAGGTTTGTTTGGATCTATTCCATGAAGGCCAAATGAAATGTGGTTTATCACTTTAAGAGAATCAAAACCCTTGTGGACAAACGACTCCTAGATTAGGTGGATGCGGGAAGTATTTAAAAAATGTGTTTTCTATTTTTTTTCTTATGAACATGACATCAAGAGATAATTAAATTGCAAGTACAAACCTGTTTAAGATTTAGACTCCTCTACGCCCTCAAGAACTCAAAGTGACATCAAGTGTCAGCATAGGTTACCCATATTGTGAATTTGATGGAAGATTATTAGTGACGTGAAGGTCTCCATGCTCATAGCATGTCATTCAAGAAGAATGCATGTATACACATATATATTCATGCAAGTGACTCTCATAAGCAAGAAGAAGCTAGCTCCAAGACATTCCCTTTCATTGACAAGACTTCATAGGCATACACGAACTAACAAGATAACCGCTAATGAGTTTACCCAAGACAATGAGAGTCCATTGTCTTTTATAAAAAATAAATGAATTTGGACCCTATTCACATTCTAATGTCTACCCTCACTTAAAATTAGTCCACCTTTATATGACCTTTGATTTGAGATTCAAATAATTTAGCGAAATTCCAATGGCCTAGACTATAATGTAACAAGCTTTAGGGCTTCTCAAATTATACAAAAGTGGATTAAACATAAAAAATAATGACTTTAGAAATTTTTTTAGTATGATATCTAATGAGTAAATGGCCAAGTTAATGGATACATGAGAAATTTATGGGACCACTTGGAACTTGGTTGACTTTGCTCTATCGCATAACTCAATTATATTCACATCTTCTTTGTTTAGTTTTATATGCCGTTATGAGGTTCTCCTCCTAAAAATCGTATCCTCTTATATTTTTCATCCCTAGCTGACATTGATGTCACCATTCTTGGGAAGCATGGACATTGACATGCTTTTGGAGTTGAAGGATTTCTATACAACTTGATATGGCATACATTCAAAATGTCTTGGTCTTGATTTTTGGTTTTTTATTACTTTCGGTTTTCTTTCTATTGGTGGCTGTACACCTCTATAATGCATGTGTGAGAAAAATATAGTACCTTGTACACAACCTTGTAGAGTGGCCCTATGCATGCCTACTTTAAAATGTAGTGAAAAGTGAGAATGATGGGAGAAGAAAAAAGAACCTGAATAATGTAGTACAACTATTCCTGTCAAACAAGTCCTTCTAATCTAAATATGGGAACCATTTCATCTTAGGATGATCTTTTTGAGTTTCATGTTCTAAAAAAATATATCTCCTATGGTTACTATATAAATGGAATCAAGGAATTTTGATAGTTGAAACTTTGAAAGTTGTTGTATTCTCTTCAACGTGGACACATGAAACACCAATATTACCAATTATACATTGAATAGGACTACCTAAATGTGAAACTAATGGATCCATGATAAGACAAAACAAGTTTGAATCACTTACTCCATGAAATGCAATGTGCTTGCTTTTCCCAATCCACTTATTTGTTTTGTTACTAGCATGAGTGAACTAATGATTCATTCATCAACTTCAATTAGCATCATGTATTCAATGTGATGTCACATTTGAGCTTCAAAATCTAGGGCCACCTCAATTATGGTTCATAGATATCTTATACATCTTGTAAAGATTTGGCATTGAGGATTTCAATTGCCAGACTCTTGAAGATATTCATCAATAATAACCAACATATTTGGCATGTTGGATTAGCTCACTCCGTTTGAGATAGTTCGGTGGGGGCAGGGGGGAGGGTTCAATTCTCACACATTACTTGTGGACACTCCCTTACATATGCACTAGAACAAGAAAATTGAAGATTTTAGGCTTCTTGATTGTGGCATCCGTGCATCTCTCTTCCACTTTTTAAGCCAGGTGGACTTTGCATTTGGTCTTCGTGCTCACCAAATGCATTTTTGTGTTGTGCCTTAGGGTTTTCTTTTCCCAAGTTGTATTCTAATGGTGCCTTCAAGGTATATAAGCTTGGTTGGGCTAGTAATCTAAGCATCTCATGATTGGTTAAGAATTTAGAGAGACCAATGCTCCATTGCATCTAGAACATGTCAAAATCCCAAGATCAACTATCTATTTTCTAAATTCTAATAGCCAAAGGTCTTGTTTCTATTAAATGACATCATTGATGATATCATCAACTCATAATTACCCTTGAGAAACCTATATAAGGAGAAACCCACTCATGGGGTGAATTTTCACACATGAAGCCAAGATTATGAAGAGTGGTGTGAACCAAAAAGGAAACTATTCCTCAACCCTCTATATAGCTAAGAATAAGGGCAAGAAAAAAAAAGTAAAAGGTAAGAAATATGATGATGAGGGAAGTACCTATCAAGTACATAAGTCGAGGTTCAAGAGGAATAGGGAGAGGAGGTACACAAGGTATGGAGGAACTCAAAGCTCATCACCCTATGCCATATTTGGTCCACCAAATCACATAACATGGAGTTGCTTTAGGAACCCAAGGAATCAGAAAGGAAGAGGATAGAATAGAGGAGGTTATGGAAATTGAATTGGTAGATTCAAAAACTCATGTGGATACAACAATGATTCCTATAACAACAACTTTCAAGGAGGATACAAAATAAGTAGAGAGTATATCTACATAGATGATCAAGCTGAAGAGGATTCACTTCTACTCATGAACATGACAATGAAGGAAGGTAAGTTTGATGAACATGTACTTTACATAGAGTTTTGGATGCTCAAATCATGTGGTAAGAAATATACCTCTGCTCTCAAAATTGGAAGATCAAAATAATAATAATGAAGTCCAAACAATAGATGACACAATACATCCAGATGAAAAGATAGAAAATGTGAAGACCTCTAATGGAAACATGAGCTTACTAAGCAAAGTCCCTTATATGCCAACCTTGACAAAGAACCTTATAGGTGTAGGTCAGATTGTTGAGAAAGATCTGCAAGTGAGATTTACCAAGAATGGAGCTTTATTTAAGGATCCATATCAAGTATTCAAGAAAATAGTAAAGGGAGGATAAGTAGATTGTTCACATTTGAAATCGAGGAAACCAAGAATATTGCTTTGTTCAACTATGGCACTTAAACCCTATAAGAACTAGCGTTTTAGCATAAGAGGCTAGCTAAAATTGGTGAAAGAGCCCTGAAACCAATCAATAAAGTCTAGAGTGTGCTCGGACTACCAAATAACGCAAAGAAACACTTATGTACAAGTGCAGTGCATGTGAGTTTTCTAAGTCACTCAAGCCAATATTCTCCGAGAAAGGATATATACATGGAGATATTTTGGAGATTGTTCACATAGATATTTGGGACCAAACAAAGAACCTTTAATCTCAAGATCAAGGTATTATGTGTTATTCATAGATGGCTATAGAAAACGGACCATCTAGAGTGAACTAGAGTGGATGAGGAGGCAAAGAAGAAACAAGTGCAGATGAATGCAATGGAGGGAGAGATTGAAACATTGAAGGAAAATCACACTTTGGAGTTAGTACCGAAGACCTCATCTATGAGGATAATTGGATTTAGGTGGATATAGAAAGTCAAGAAGCACTCATGGATCCATAAATAGATATAAAGAAAGAATTTTGGCTAAGGGTATGCACAAACAAAAGGGATTCACTACGAAGAGACTGTTTTAGTTTTTGTAAACATGCTAACAAAGATAGTGCTTATGAGCATTGGAGCTTCCAAGTATTGGAAGATCTACCATAGGAATGTTAAGAATTTCTAAACGGTTGGATATCTCAAGAGGTATAAATGGCTCAACCTCATGGGTTTGAAGATTCATTATTTGTTGAACATATATGATGATTACGAAAACCTCTATGTTGTTTGAAACAAGCCCCAAGGGCTTTGAATAATATGCCTTTTCACCTATTTTCAAGATAAAGTATTTATGGTTAGCAAGGTAGATCCTTCACTCTTTATTAAGACAAATCAAGGAGAATTCATATACCTTTTGTGTACATATTATATACTACTCATTTGTAATGATAAAAAGGCAATAGGACAATCAAGCTGCAAATGAAGGATGAATTCAAGTTTAGTGACCTAGGGGAACTCACATAATTCCTAGGGTTAGAAGTTGTATACAACAAAAAGGTTATGTATCTATTGAAACGAATCACATCAAGGATATGATTCCTAAGTTCAAGATGGAGAATTCCACAGTTGTGGGTACATCCATGGAGATGAATTTGAAGCTAAGTTCTCATCAAGGAGAAAAAAGTGAAGAAATAACAAGTTATCAAAGTCTAATGGGTAGTTTAAACTATGCCACATTGACTAGAATAGACATTATCTATAGTTTAAGTGTCCTAAGCCAATTAATGCACACACATATGCAACCTCACATGGAAGAAACGAATATGATACTAAAATAATTGAAGGAAACCACTAATGAAGGTCTATGTTATCCATATTTATTAGATATAGACATAAAAATCTTTTCCAATGCAAATTCAAAAGGTCGTAAAGATGATAGGAGAAGCACATTAGGATATCTCCGATTTGCACGTAAAAAACTTATCTCATGCTCATCAAACAAGCAACCTATATTTGAAGTCCCATCAATTGAAGCTGAATAGAGAGGATTAGACAATGTAACTCAAGAAGCAATGTGAATCAAAACCTTGTACTCAGATTGAGGTATCAATGCTTCTACTCCTCACATATGTGTAGATAGCATTACCTAACTTCACCTTGTAGCTATACCAATCTATCATGCCATGACCAACCATATAGAGGTCCACTACCACTATGCCAGGGAAAGGATCACAAATAAGGAGATTCAACTCTCATATGTATCTACTCACTAAAAATTTAGAGATATTTTTGACCAAGCCATTGGATGGAGTAAAGTTAAACATGTTAAAAGCTAATTTTGGAATTCACCAAGTATTGTAGGATACACAAATCAAGCATCTTAGGCTTTTAGGGAAGTTGTGGTGCATGGAGCAAGCACACTCTTTATTTCTTATATTACAGGAAGCTCAATTCTACATTTATTTCATCATATGTTATGAAAGACTTCAAAGAATAGATGTGAAACTTATGTGAGTGAAAAGTAAAAGGGATAAATAGAGATACTCTTATGATTCTATTAGAACGCAAATCCAAAAATCTATTTGAATTCAAAATTTAAATAATTCCTAAAATTTAGGATCACCCTTTAGATAGAATCTCTAACTATCATTGATTAAAAATTGTATAAAGACATTATGTATTGAATCCTGTGGTGATTGATAATCACACTCCCATGGACTAGAATTTTTTCTATCTTCAAGTTATAGAAGTCCTCCATACCTCCTTTGTACCAAATGTCTAGTAACAATATATTATATACTTCATATCTATTGACTTGTGAGTCTTGATCTATTCTTACAACACATTGAGAAACTCTATCAACTTCTTAGAGTCATTTCTTTGCATATGAGTACTCACTATCCAATCAATCAATTGGATCATAATAAGAATTGCTAAAAAATTTTGTAATCTTTGGACATTGCACATATCTTGAGGTATGAATTATTATATGTGACAAGGTTTGTGTATCACCTTCTTCTTGAGAATTCTGGTTTGCCCCCATACCTCTAATGCACATTGCTCTATGTATGATCATCCTTAATTCATAGAATAACTTTTTATAGCTTGCTTAACACTTCATTTAAAATTGTGGAAAAGATATATGGACAATAGCTAAAAGGTTGTGAGCACTAAGTAGAATACTAAGACATTTCTTTGATAAATAGTAAAGTTTCTCAAGATATTTAGAACTCACAACTTATCTGTTTTGAAACAAGAGTTTGAGAATGATGCTCCAAAGTACTTTGGTGGTTTAAATCCATGCATTGGAATATTATGAATTATACTAAGTGTCTCTTAAGTTCACACGGATGTTCTTGAACAAGTTTATGCCACGAAAATCTCATCTCTTCATTATACCCATAACCTCTTCACAATTAATAATTTGTTGCCTTCATGGGCAAAGTATACACACTTCAAGACCTCACGAGGCCAAATATATGTAGAAATGTGATCCATCTCATGTTAAACTATTTGGATTGATCTAATCTCAATACTATCCTTGTCATTTGAGGCATAAAGTTGAAGAAAGACCAAAATTGTATGCGTCAATGATGAATTTTGAAAGCTATAGAGCATCTTAGATCTTTAATATATATTGATGGAGGAGAAGCATGTGATAAAAAATGGAGAGAGAGAGAGAGAGAGAGAGAGAGAGAGTGATTCTGTCTATAACGTATACGTGCATGGATACGAAAATCAATTTTGTATCTTGTTTTAAGTGATCAAAAGTACTTCTTTTACATGAATAGAAAAGGGCTAATGGAGAATAAAAGGAGAATAAAAATGTACATTGGATAGAGTTTTTCATAAGCGTTCAAACTCATTCTCCAATAGTTCGCCCATTTGAGATTTATTTTGATTGTCTTAGGTCTTATGGGTTTTAGGATTCATAGGTGCACTTTAGGATCTAGTGCCATATGGCACCATGTACCATATTCTTTAAGGATAAAAATTTTGTTTTGAGAATACTACATGCTTTTAAGGATATTAGGGCCTTTATAGACATATGGCTTTTACAAATTGAGTTAAAGAAGGGGGTTTTCACAACACAACACTATCATAAAAGAAAAAATTGAACTTTTCATCTTCCATTTTGTTGGTACACTTAGCAAGCCTAAATGCTTGGCTAAATATTCAGGACGACTTCTGAGTTTATGTGTCTCACATGGAGGATCACATATGAACACATTCTTATCAACTTAGAAGTATTTACCTTTGGATAAATGTAAAGGTCAAGAATGAATAGAATCTCTTGAATTTAGGGAGTTAAATCCACGACTCATGTGGTAGAAGGAATCAAATAAAATCACCCCTAAAGTGTAGGAACACTTTTAGGTGAGGGAAATCCATAATTCAAACTCACCAGTTGAGCATAAAAAGAATAGCCTTTAGTCACAGATAAGCGAGAGTCATTGTGAGATCTATTGAGCTGCACCAATAGTCCATTACACTTCTCGTGTATCATATGTTCATTAGCATCCATAACTTGATACATTTGTTCATGCTCATTTCTATATGCTACTCTCTATTGAACTTTCATCATTTCAATGATTTTGCAGAATTTATTTCTCTGTGTACTCAACCATTGGGTTCATCATAACTTGATATAGTTAGAGTGAAGTATCTGCTATCTATATATCAAGTCTCATTATTTTTGGTTGCACAAAACTTGAGATATGAACTAATGAAGTTGACTATATCTGCAGATCATCTTGCTCTTGAAATGTCGGGATGACCCCATTGAGTTGTTAAACTCATATCTTAGTGTATAGTGCCGCTAAATTTATGAGGTAACATGCTTTAGTGAGTTGTACACTTTATTTAGATGTGTGACAAATCTCTCTAGTAAATTCGTACCAGGTTTTGAGCTTTGAGCAAGATACTGAGCACCTACATTCCTATAATAGAAAGTTTTCTCTCATTTCTTGCATATGCAATTTATCCATTTTGGTGTGAACTTTTGGGGATGATGTTCCAAAGTACTTAGTGGTTTTAAATGCATTAATATGATTCCCAATATGTTTACTAATTATCCATGGCCTCAACTTACTAGGTGTGTAGTACGTTTTGTGCAACACTAGCGCATCTCTAGAGCTGCTATCTCTCTCTCTCTCTCTCGATTTCTCTCTCCCACTCTCTCTTTCATTTTCTCTTTATCTCTTGATCTCTCTTTCTATCTCTCTTTATTGTAGGTTATTGAAGAAATTCATTGTGCATAATATATTCTTAATTATAATAAGTACAATTTTCATTGTTTTTATATCATTTAAATTACTCTATTTTCATGAAGTAACAACTTCCACATATAGATATACATAGATATACACGTGCACATACATACTTATACATCCACATGCACATAAACATACACACACATACAAACATACACATGCACATACACACATATACACAAATATATCTACGAGCCATATCTATAAGCATGATATTTACGAGCGACGGCACTTTTTTTTATTGAGAGAGATTGCACTGCAAGAAAGATAAAAGAAGA
Source organism: Ceratopteris richardii (assembly GCA_020310875.1). Classification (NCBI taxonomy): domain Eukaryota; kingdom Viridiplantae; phylum Streptophyta; class Polypodiopsida; order Polypodiales; family Pteridaceae; genus Ceratopteris; species Ceratopteris richardii. Next base: position 36,967,423 of record CM035433.1, read on the forward strand.
AGAAAGAAAGAACCGAAAAAACAAGAAAAACGATGACCTGCTTGACGATGACATCTAAGATAAACTCAAAAAACAAGAAAAACGATGACCTGCTTGACGATGACATCTAAGATAAACTCAGTACTAAAAAATATATTTCTAATTTACCTGGACGACCATAACCCCATAGTAAAGGACGTATTAGGCAAAATATCTGGTTTATTTCCATTATGTGTTCAAAATAAACACTCAATACAAAAAACTTGTTTGCTTTAATAATTTTTATGGATCTATAAATTTTAAAACACGCTAAGAATCAAAATTTTACTTCTTAATTATGTCGCTCAATTCAAGTCGTCATTTCTTGCGAAGAATTTTCTTTGTACGACGCAACCAATTTCATTAGAGATTGTGATCAAGTAGGTGAATTCGTTCATAAATCCTTTTATCTTCAATTGATGTATTTCATATGGCGATGCTAGATTCTGGGATAATTCTTCTAATAATAGATCGTTTCCCTTTTCAAACGCGTTCATTTTCAGGTCCATTAGTTTCTATACTAATCAAATTATGCTTATCAAATACTCATCGAGGCTTACGAAAGATAAAGAGAGGTGAGTGACAGCTTTGAAAATATGGAGATCCTGCAATGGAAAAGAAAAATCAAACTATTTAATTTGGCGATTACCAGAAGATCTCTTTACTATGTAGTAACTCTGTTCCAAGTCCAGTTGCATCATATTAGAACTCAAGTAATAAAAGATATCTTAGTTCCGCATATTAATTTACTTCGCAGTTCATTTGCGTTCTTTCTCCCTGACAGTTGTCAATCAGCGACAGTTGTCAGTCGAAATAGCTGTCCTGCTTTGTACGAATATGCATTACTTTCGAGCAAAAGTTTTTAACCTGCTGAAATACACTGCGATCTACTTGTATTAGAGATCCATGTGACGTGAAACACTTAGTACGCATAGTTTGAATGTGTATGTGTGTGTGAGACAGCGAAAGAGAGAGATAGATTAAATACCATTGAACGCACATTTCATCGAGCATTTCAAGGACACACGTACAGAAGGTATGTCATACACCGAAAACTTTTTTTTTTAATAAAAGGAAGTTCGGCCTTGTTTCTGAAGATCAATTTAGCCCAAGAGGACTTACTATTGCTCCAAGCCTTGATAAGCCACTTTGCCGCTAGCTTGTCAGCCAATCCCAAGATATCCAAAATTCCCAAACCCCCTGAGTCTTTCGGGCTAATGCAAGTTTCCCATTTGATTTTGGGAATCCCCCTCCTGTTTGGGTCCCCAGTCCAAAGGAAGTTTCTGCAGATTCTTTCCATTTTGGCCAAGTCTTTCTCCTTAGGTCTCCAACACGAGATAAAGTAAATAGTTTTAGACAACATAAATGTGTTAACAACCATAGCACGCCCTGCCAAGTTGACTTGCATTCCTTTCCAATGATTTAGTTTGCTATCCAACCTATATAGCACCCAGTTCCACCGTTGGTCTATTGAAATGCCAAATCCCATCGGAATGCCAAGGAGACGGAAGACTTGACCTCTAGGGATAAGTTGACACCCTTGATCTAACAATAATTGGGTGTAGGTCCGCTGATTACTCTAAAAGCAGTTTTAGCATGGTTGATTTTCGAACTTGATGCCACAAAAAAGGTGTCGAGGCATCACCAGAACACCTCAATGCTGTTTATATCGTTATGCACAAAGGCATTCATGTCATCGGCAAAAAGTCTTACAATCATTTGGCTATGATTTAGAGGTAGGGAAGGACCCTTGAGATTTCCAGCATCCATGTGATGCTTTTATAGGTGACTTAGTCCATCCGAGGGGATAGCGAAAAGTAATGGAGCCAGAGGGCAGCCTTGCCTAATTGATCTTTTTAAACGAATGGGCCTAGAGAGCTTACCGTTGATATTTACTCTAGTTGAAGCATTTGCAAGAAGAGTGGAGACCATCTTCGTGAACTTTTGGTTGCATCCAAGGTCTTTCAATGATTGAAGAATAAAGTCCCATTCGAATCTGTCATATGCTTTATCGAATTCGATCTTAATGAATACCAGATCTTGTGCAGTCTCGTCAGCAAACGCAAGGCCTTCCCAAATATCGACAATTGCTTCAAGTATAGATCTAGCTTTGATAAAACCTTTCTAGTCCTCACAAAGCCATGACTTTAGATGACAAGAGATTTTGTTGGTGATAACTTTTGCAATTATCTTATATCCTGTTTGGAGCATGGTAATCGGTCGACAATTTTCAATTTGGATCTTATCTCCCCTTTTGTGGATTAACTTGATAACGCCATTCTTATGACACTCAGGGAGGGCACCGAAGGAGAGAGCCTCTTGCCACACCAGACGCAGTTGGGTGGCCAGTGCATGTTTGAAGGACTTGAAAAACTCATTGGTGAGACCATCAGGACCGGGACTTTTCCTATTGGGAAGAGCATCAATATCCTCGATTATGTCATTCTTGGAAATGTTAGCATCCAGCAGAGAAATCATGTTCTGTGGGATTCTAGATTGAGCAACCCTTGAGATGGTTGCCATGGAGTCACACCTATGCGGGGAAAGGGGAGCCAAGACCCCGAGAAGATTGGTAAATTGCTCGACGATGATAGATCTATTCTCGACTTCCGTGCTACATTTGGTTCCATTGTTATCGACCAATAAGGGGATGGACTCCCTAGCTTGTTTCCTTTTGAGGATGTTAAACATCTTTTTCGATGGTTTGTCCGCCTTCCGCGCCCACCAATCTTTGAAGAATATTTGAAGATTTTCGTTTTGAACCTCCTCTTCTAATCTTAGTCTTCCCCTGATTTTCAAAAGACCTTGTTGGCATTGTAAGTTACCTTTGTTCACCTCTTCTTCAAGCCATGAGAGCCTCCGGTACACCGTTTCTCTTCTTTTTTTCCAGATATCTCTTATAGCCTTTTGAGTCCTGATCAGAATTTTTCGAGTCCTTTCCACCGCACTTCTCCAACACTTAGCCATTTCATTACAGTAGGTAAAGGCTTCCGCCCACACTGCAAAAATTTCTTGGTGGACAAAGGGGAGGGAAATTGATGTCTGACTAGCATGAAACCAAGGGGCTTTCTGGAGCATGGGAACTGGGTTGAAAGACACAGTAATCAGGTAGTGGTCCGAGATAGTCAGGTTCATGTGTTGGGAGATCGAAGGAATACCCCACTGGAGCATGGTGTTTTGATCGATGTAACATCTATGAAATGTTGCTTTCCTCAAAGAGTCCCCCAATTGGAGATTTGCCAGGAGAACCCCTTCATGTCTTTCACCTCGACGAGGTCGAGGTGGAGCTTGATTTTATCCCATATCTCTTTCTCCTCGCCATCAATAATTTTTCCCTCGTTATTCCATCGGTCCTCAGGAAACTCAACCATGTTGAAGTCCCCACAAATCAAAACATTATGTGAGAGGGAGTCAAGAGAAGCCCAAGTATCAATTGTATTGGCTTCTCCATTAGGGGCATAAATTGAGACCACAATGAACTCAAAAGGGAACCCGATAGAGGGAGCAATCCAACGATGATTCCGACCTTCAAAAGTCGAGGTCACACTGCCAGAGAAGGAGTGAATAATACCGATCGCAGCACCCCCCGCCCCCTAGGGTGGGAAGTGGAGAACCAAATGTGGTTTGGAGAAATGCATTTAAGCCGTTTCTCGAGATCCTCTCCGTCGATTTTAACCTCTTGAAAGCAGTAAAGTCAGGGTTGAGGCACTTGCCTTTGAACCACTGGCCAAGAATCGCCCCTCTTGATGGCTCCGACAAACCCCTGATGTTTAGAGATGTGAATTTCATTGTTGATGGTTGCCCTGTTTGAGGCGAGGGAACCGATCTTTTTTCTTCTTGTGATCTTCTTTTTTCCTCCCAGCTTCTTGACTTAAGGTCCTACTCTTGAGGGGGCTCTTCCATGGCAAGCCCGATGGTTGTTTTCCTCTAAGCTTTGACTTTTGTTGCGGTAATCTTGGAATGCATATCGGAAGGGTAGGACCAAGGAAGGAGCTTTCAATGTCTGGGTTGTCTTCATTGCTAGTAGTGAAGCCTTCCTCTTCACTTGTGGTGTAACCTTCTTGGTTGTCTTCTTTGCTGGTAGAGCACCCATGGGTATTATCAGTGGGGTGTTCTTCAATGAGGTCATTTTCCTAGGGGACAACGATACATCAAAAACTTTGCAAAAAAGTACAGATGACTTTTATGTCATAGAAACGGACATCCAGGGTTTTAAAAATAATTAGCCATCATGAATGCTTCACAGTTTATGGTCAATACATGAGAAGACTCCTCCCGCGATAGACAGAAACCGTCTATCGCCGGATGAGATAAGCCGTCTTTCGCGGAGTGCACCATACCATCTATCGGGAGGTGATAAACCGTTTATCGCGGTTTGTAGAATATTCGATCCAGTGTTGTATTTTGACGGTCTAACATGCCCTTCAAATTTGAAGGTTATCTACACATGGTACCTGTATTTAACATTTTTAATGTAAATTCTGAAGGTCAAATAAAATTTATGACTGTATTTTACGATTCAAAATGGCCAAAACAGACAATACGGCCGTAAAAAATCAACAGTGATTCCATCTATCGGGAGTGGATAAACCGTCTATTGCGAGGGTACCACACTTTCTTTCCCATTCGTTCAAACCGTGTATCGCATTTTTCTTGAGTTGAAGATATCGCCAATCATGGAGCAACGAAACCGACGAACCTCGCATGTGGCTTCAGTGGGTTTCTGTCCAGCAGACAACTTCAGTTGTTTTTGGTGGATAATAAAGCTTTGGTGGAGCCGGATCTCTCACGGCTCTCTGTGGTGGCACACGTGGCAACTATCGCAAGTGGTGGGACTCGTGTCTGGTGGTGTCTATCGCAATTCGCAAACTTTTTTTCTTCATTTTCAGAGTGCTTTGGAGTTATTTTGAGTTCTCCGTGTTTAGAGAAAGGGTTTTTGGATGTTTTGAGTGATTGGAGAGCATCTCGGTTTTATCCGCTCAACTTTAGCAATAGAAGCTGAACTAAAACGCTGGTGTTCACCTTGAATTTTAGCATTAAAGTTTTGAAGAGGAAAGTTTTCTAATTAATGGAACTAAACGATGCTACTCGTATGAGGTTTAACAATGAAAGAAAAATAGAGGAGTCAAAGGTTCTTTGGATTGAAGCGTTAAGGATAATAGCTTTGAGTTGACGGTGGGGTTTTTTAAACCTTCGGTGCTTTTCTATTAAAAATCTACACATCTATACACATATACATACATGCACATTTATACACATATACACATACATGCACATTTATACATACACACACATACATGCACATTTTTACACACACATACACATGCATCTAGTTACACACATATAACGAATACACGCATAGACACATACACATACTCACATACACATACACATACATAAGCATATGCACACACACATAAGCTCACACAATCATATTTACATGCATATATACATATACACATGCATAGACACACACACACAACACATGCATACGCACATATAGATACACATACATACACACACATGTTATAAAATGAGAGATATATACTGTAATTTATATATATATATATATATATATATATATATATATATATATATATATATATATATATATATATATATATATATATATATATATATATATATATATATATATATATATTACAGTATATATATCTCATTTTATAACAATACATATACACGCACACACACACACACACACACACACATATATATATATATATATATATATATATATATATATATATATATATATATATATATATATATATATATATATATATATATATATATATATATATATATACACACACACACACACACATACATATATATATATATATATATATATATATATATATATATATATATATATATATATATATATATATATATATATATATATATATATATATATATATATATATATATATATATGTGTGTGTGTGTGTGTGTGTGTGTGTGTGTGTATACTGATATATCTATATGTATATCTATATGTATATATATGTACTTATATATCTATATAGACATATCCTAATTCAAAAGCCCTATTATAAATATTCTAATTTGGAAATCCTATTTCAAAAATCCGAATTCGAAAACACTAATTTTGATATTAGGGTTTTAAAACACATAATTTAGAAACTCCAATTCAGCCTTTTCGCCATATGATTGAAGTATATGTACACATTGCATCTATTAGTCAGACGTCCTACTAATGAGATGTCTCTTCTCCCAACCTTATGCTGCTATATATAGCTACTCAAGTCAATGAGGATCATAATATATATAAAAATATGTACACCTCATGTAGATACACATACATAAATATAAAATGGAGTAGATACATTATGCATCACACATACATGCCTAAATGCACACATAAATATATAAACATCCATACATATTTACATGTACACATTTACACATAGACACATATACATATATACATGTACACTGCACATATGCATGCCTACATGCACACATGTATACTTATACATGCGTACACAATTATAAACATTTGCATATATTACATGAATACATGAATATTTTACACAAATGCATATGCATATATACACGTATGCATACTAACACATGTATACATATATCACATACATGCAGACAGATACATATAAATGAAACACATATATATGCATACTTACATATGTATACATATAATACACATGAATGCACACACATATGCATACATACATGAGAAAAATTTGCTCTTCGAAGATAAAGCTATCTATAAAATAATTAGGCATACCCCCGTGCTACGTGTTCTAACTTAAAAGAACATGATTTCATCTCTCTAGTAGGATTCATCAATATTCAAGTTGTATAAAGAATCTATTCTCTCACATCCATTCACATGCTTCAAGTTATTGATTGATAACTAGAGTAGAATTTACTATATAATCTGCTTATATGTTTTCATTATTGCCATGATTTTGGTAAGACATCAATATAGTCTCATCTTTATTATCCTTATTGATTTCATTTATTTCTTCTATATGAGTCACATCATCTATTGATGCATTAATATCGATTTCTGGTAATTCCTCTTCCTCATCAGTAGAATCACCATGTAGAGCATTATCCTCTTCATCAAAAAGAGTAGTATCATTATCACATATAATGATTCTAATTTCTCTTTCAGATATTGATGTATCAGTATCTTATGGTGAATCATCAAGAGGACTTTCTTCAATATCTCTAACAATAAACTGTTGAAATAATGACCTACTTATAGGTTGAACATGAATGACCTATCAAAATATAAAAAAACAAAAACCCATTTAGGTGCATAGAAAAATAGCTAACTCTATCATAAAAAATATAAACATTTTTCTATCTGTTTGAATGTACAAAATGATATTTTGTAGATACCAACAACAGTTCCCACGTAACCAAGTTCTTCATCTATATGGTTCGTGTCTTTTGAGCTAGCATGTGATAGTTTCTTGAAAGGAACAACAATACTATAATCCTATGATTTATGTAAAGAATTAATGGCTTTGATTCTAATATGTTGTCCAAAAGACCACATATTAGTGAACATTCAAGCCTGCAAAAGAAATTGAATTAGTAAACAGAAACTAATATGCATATATGAAAAAAACAAAATATTATTAAAATAAAATTACCTTTCATTCACAACCTATCATTAACTCTGTCTACTCATTTGAGATTTCTTCATTATTTTTGTTGGCACGTTGCAAATGACTATATAGCCAATCCCTAAAAGAAGATATATTTGTTATCTCATTATTATCAAGATTACCTCTATATTGTTTGTTTCTTCACCTTTTACTTGGGAGATTTTGAAGTTCATGTTCGTACTCGCTAAGGAATGCTTGCATGCATTCACTATTATATGTTACAAAAGTAGAAACATCATTTTTTTCTTGAAATGTAAATAAAAAATGAACTCCCTTACCTAATAGTGCTTCATCTCTTTGGTCCATGCATGTCGAAGATAAATATTTTTGTTGAGATTCTTACTATAGATTTATCTCAACCAATCACCACAATATGGACAAGCTTTATAACCCTTAGTAGATATTCCTGCATCATGAAAACAATGAAAATATAATTAGATTAGATCACAATTTTTTGTATGCATATTGAATAAAAAAATTACATCAATACCTGAACAAACACCATATCCTGGAAAATCATGAATAGTCCAAGCCCCAATACCACGAACTATAATATATCTTTGAATGATGCTTTTGGATACATCAATGATATTAATACCTCTCCATAACTCTTGGAGATCGTCAATGAGAGGAGCAAGATATATATTCATATCTTTAACTTGTCTTTTTCCTGGGATTAAAATTGAAAGCATTAAATGTTCCTTTTTAATGCTAAGATATGGTGGAAGATTACAATTTATTTACTAGATTTCATGGAGAATGGATTAACCCCATCTAATGCAACTCCTAACTTTAGATTCTATAGATTTTGTGCAAATTTAGGCCATGTAGATTCAATATGCTAAAAAGAAACACTATCATGAGGAATTCTGATTATACCATCAGTACTTTTATGATCATGTCCCCATGTCAAAAGCTTTGATAATTCGGCGCTTTGAAACATATGTCTAATCCAAGGACCCAATGGAAAATGTCTCAATATTGTTTTTGGGGATTTTACCTTCTTCGTCCTTGTATCAAGGAGATTGACATTTGGGACATGTCAAAGAGTCTGCATGTTCTTCTCTACATAAAATACAATCGTTAGGACATGCATGTATACATTGATAATCTAAACCAAGATTGTTGATTATCCTCTTCATTTCATCATGTGCGGAAGGAAGAATATTCTGACTTGGTAGAAACTTTCAGAGAATAACATGTAAGTTCATAAAAAAAAGATATATTAATATAAATAAATAAATAAATATACATATATATATATATATATATATATATATATATATATATATATATATATATATATATATATATATATATATATATATATATATATATATGCATATAATTTTATATATGTGTATGTGTATGTGGATGTGTATATGCATGTGCATGCGTATACATATGCATATGTGTATATGTATGTATGTGTGTATATGTGTTTAATAGGTGTATATGTATGTATATATATGTATGCATATGTGTATGCATATGTGTATGCATATATGTATGTGTATGTATATATATATGTGTATGTATGTATGTATGTATGTATGTATGTATGTATGTATGTATGTATGTATGTATGTATGTGTCTGTATGAATGTCTGTGTATGTATGTATATGTATGTATGCATGTGTAGCTATGTATATTTGATTTCGTTCTTACTTTTTTTTTGTATATTTTGGTTTGCAGACTTTCATATCTAGTCCACTGAATCGTTTGGCTGTCCTCCATTTTATAGTCAATCTATTACCAGCCTTGCTAACTAAGACTTACATATTTCTTTACAAGGATTAAGTATAAGCTAACTATGGAGGTATTAGGTTGTTTGAAAATAAGACAAGAAAATTTATCTCGATGATTTTGGAAAATGGATGAATAATTCTAAAGTATGGGCGGTCATGAAGTGTTCATTCAATGCAAGTTCTTGTTGTTACCGTAGCTAAGGTAAAAGCAAAAATCTACACTAAATGAACACTTTGTGTTCGCCCATTCTTTAAAATTATTCCTAATACCTCCATAGCTAACTGATACTTAATATTTGTATGCAAAGTTCATAAAAGAGTTAGCAGCACAGGTATTAGGTTGATTAGAATAGGAGAGGTAGATGTGTCAAGAAGATTCTAAAGACTGGGCAGATAGTTCCAAAGGCGAGATGGAAAAAATATCTTCATTAAATAGAGGTATGTATAATTTGACTTACTCTCATAACATGTGTATGTAAGCATATGTGTGTGTATGTTTATATGTGTGTATGCATTCATATATATATATATATATATATATATATATATATATATATATATATATATATATATATATATATATATATATATATATATATATATATGTGTGTGTGTGTGTATGTATGTGTGTGTATGTATGTCTATGTATGTATGTATGTATATGTATATATGTATGCATGAATATATATAAATCGATAGAAAATTAAAAATTATACCTTAATAGTATCGAAACATATACATTACTCCATCCAAAATGATTTTGAAGATTGAGAATAAGTAAGCTTGCACTTAGTCGTGTCAAATGACTTCCTTCATATACATGCTGTAGACATTCCTCTGGAAGATATTTCTCATTTTTAGAAATATCAATGCTCTCATTGTCATTTTGCTACCGATTCTCAATAAACTCTGCCATGCCATCATCTTCATCATTGTCGCACAAATCTTGTACTTTATCTTGTTTTGAATATAGATCTTTCAACATTGCATATTTGACAATATCACTTTTGCGTAGCCTCCTCATAGAAGCTTGTGATAAATGAGGTCTTACTAGCAATTGTGAATGGTGTGGAGGAATATCATCAACATCATACATTGGAATCTACACACATGAATAAAAATCATTAGTATTCCATAAATGAGTAAAAAATAAAATTTAAACATAAAATTAAATATATAAGTTATTTAATATGGATAGAAAAATTTCATTCTCTCTCTAGCTAAAAGGTGCTCTTGGAAGTTACACCATCCATAATTGACTAATAATTCATCACCAGCATGTAATGTAGTAATAGCATTGAAAACTATGTATCTTGATATATCTCTACTCATGTATGGTGATTCATCACTATTTTCAGGTTCCTCAAATGTGGAATTGATCCTTGAACTATTATGTAACGCTTGATTACTATTTATTAAACCTGCTATATTTCCATGCGTGTAAGGTCTTCCATCACTATATAACCTTTCATTTTTTGCATGTGAATTCCTTCTACTAGTAAAGGATACTAGATTCAAGCATATTCCATAAGTACTCATTCTTTGAACATAACGTGCAAGTCGATGCCAATCTCCCCATCCATATATAGGACCACCAAGTGACATAAGAGTGACTTCAGAGTTCGGAAGCACATACAAAGTCTCTGCAATAAAGAGACCACGACCAACATTAGTAATAGTGGATGGAGCAATGATCTAGCGATTACCCCAAAAGTTGAAAACCTCTCCATCTAAAGGAAGGGGTCCTCTATTACATCCTCCATATCTTCTTCTATCATATGTTTTTACTAGAGAAGGATCGCGAGCTCACAATGGATAATCTCTAGCCGTTTCAGTCTCAGAACTAGGAGGTAGAGGATTTCTAGAAACCTCTACGTGTAATTGATGAACATCAAGTCCATGACGTGTAGGAGGTATATTAACATTATGAGAAAAATTATCATCATCATTATCGTCAAGCAAGTATTCCTGTATATCAACAATAATTTGATTTTGTATATGGTTTTTAAATAAAATAATGACATTAATTTATGGAAAAAATACATATCCAAGCATTATCAAGTTGACTAGGTGATGGTGCACGCTCAAAAGTACCATAGTGTGCCTCATGTTCAATACATTCCAATCCTCATCTTCGATACGTGCCATAACAAGAGTTACACCAGCATATAATATGCTCTTGATAGTAAAATTCATCATAATTCTTATCGCAGGACACATGTGAAGTTGTTGCATGGGTAGGAGGTGGTGGAGTGCCCTCTGATTGATCAAAATCTGATTATAACAAGAAATAAATAAATATATCAGTTATGTATCTATCAAATATATTTAAAATTAAATATTTGATATACTTACAGTATATAGTCCTTGCACGATTAGGAGACGGTGGTGGGGATCCATCTCATTGGTCAGAATCTACAAATAATGGTATTTGATAGTAATAATCTAGTTATTTACATACATAAACATTCACATATACATATTTACACATACACACATATTCACATATACACACTTACACATAAACACATATTCACATATACACAAATACACATTATTGTGTGATAAATGCATGTATTTTGTATGAATGAGTGTATATGCATGCATGTGTGTGTACGTATATATGTGGATATGTATATGTGTGTCTATGTTATATGTATGTATATGTGTATATGTATGCATATATGTATGTGTATATGTTTGCATGTATATATGTGTGTATGTGTGTGTATATATGTGTATGTATTTCGAGTCTTTTTTTTTTGTTTTAAGATAAAATTAACAGGAGATATTGTATGGTGGAAAAAATAAGAGGTGACCTAACATACCACCAGAGACGTGGTAGTTTTTCGTAGACAGCTACGTCTTCAGGAGTCATTTCCTTAGCAGAAGGTATACAAATAAAAAATCTATATTTATAATTTTCATATATTACATTAATTCTATACATTTAATTTATGTATTTCATTTTTCTTAAATAAACATGCTATTGCAAAGAGGAGAGTTGATTCGGGCCACACATTGCACCTAGGCAAAATGGGCCATCATGGTTTTGTAGCTACATTTGTAAGTAGATGTGTTATTGTGAGTATACTTTTTATTTTAGTTAAAATGCAACAAAATAATCTTTTTTATTTCTTTCAATGGAGCGAAAGGATTATGGCCGATATCCTACGAAACATGAGATCGAGTATGCTACACATTTTGGATATCGGCATTCGAGCGAGTATATGCGAGATCATCTAGATACCTTTGTGAGTACTATAAAATTTTATATAATTATTTTATTTTTATGGATGTTTTAATTGTTTTATTTATTTATGTTTGTTATATGTAGTATAGGAGTATGATGGAGAGGCAGATATGGATGAGGTGGAGAGAGAGACACAGCAGGGACGATCTCGATCATCACAGGGTGCTCACACAGAAGATCATCATGAATAAGATGAAGATGAGGATAATCATGATGCTGATGATGATGATGATGATTATGATTCTTGATTAGGACATTGGATATGTATTTACATTGATATATATATATATATATATATATATATATATATATATATATATATATATATATATATATATATATATATATATATATATATATATATATATATATATATATATATATCAATACATTGTCTGAATTGTGTTGGTATTAAGTAATGACAAGTTTTGTTGTATTGATTGTTATTTTTGTTTATATTAAGCATGTGTCTTAGTACTTTAATTTTTTAATTCATTCATATGTGTGTACATATGTGCATATATATGTACGTAATATGTGTGTGTACGTATGTACATGTATATGTGTGTAATATGTTTGTGTATATGAATGTATGTATACATGTATATGTGTATATGCATGTATGTACATGTGCATAAGTGTATATGTGTATGTATGTGTATGTGCATGTGCATGTGCATGTGTATGTATGTGTATATGTATGTATGTGCATGTGCATGTGTAAGTGTATATGAGTATGTGCATGTGCATGTGTATGTGTTTGTATATGTATTTGCATGTATATGTATTTGCATGTATATGTGTAAGTGTATGTGTATATGTGTGTATGTGCATGTATATTTGTATATGTATGTATGTGCATGTGTGTGTGCATGTGTATATGCGTGTGTACCTATGTGCATATATATGTGTATATATGTGTATGTGTGTGTATATATACATATGTGCATATGTGTGTGTATGTGTATAAACATATACAAGTGTATGTATATGAATGTGTGTATGTATGAAACATGCATGTGCATGTGGATGCATTTCCATTTACATGCATGTGCATGCATGTTGATGTGCATATACATGTGTTTAAATATATTTTAATGTGTGTATGTGTATATATATATGCAATAATGCATGCATGCAAGTCTTTCTATATGTGTGTGTATATATGTGTGTGTATGTGCATGTGTATATGTGTATATGTGTGAACGTGCATCTTCATCATGTATAAGTGTATATGTGCATATCAATAAGTGTGAGTATGCTAACTAGTGAAAATAACACAATTCAAATGATATACAAAGAATGTAAATTGTACTTAAAATAGTAAGCCATACTTTTTGCTTGGTTAGATTCTTGAATAACCTGCAATAAAGAGAGGGAGAGAGAGAGAGAGAATGTATTGCTCTATTAAATCATGCATATCATCGCCTACTTTTTTGTCCAATCATGGGGTGTTATCATACGCACATCTTTACTGGATTCCTCTCTCTCTCCCTCTCTCTCTCTCTAAACTCGAATAATATTGTACGATGGAGTGCCTTACAGACTTATTCCGATGTCAATTAGGTCATCTCTGCAATGTCATGGACTTCCATATGAATGTCTATTGTGCGGGGTCCTTTTTTGTTCTTCCTGCACACACATACACACATATATATATGCTGTAGCGTCATCGTATATATGTCGGATCTCTCTCTCTCTCCTTTAGTATCAAACTGAAGTGTATTGCTCTATTAAATCATGCATATCATCGCCTACATTTTTGTCCAATCGTTGGGTCTTATCATACGGAGATCTTTACTGAATTCCCATCTCTGCCTCTCTCTCTCTCTCTCTCTCTCTCTAAACTCGAGGAATGTTGTACGATGGAGTGTTTTAAAGACTTTTTCAAATGTCTATTAGGTCATATCTGCAATGTCATGGACCTCCATACGAATTTCTATTGTGCGGGGTCTTTTTGTTGCTCTTCCGACACATATATATACATACGTACACACACAGACACACATATAAATATATATATATATATATATATATATATATATATATATATATATATATGTGTGTGTGTGTGTATATGGACAATTTAAGTGATGATGGATGATGGATATATATATATCAACAGGAGATAGATGCCGCTATCAAGCCACATGGCCACCAATACATGTAATTGTTTGTTTGGTCCACGTCCCGTAGGACAGTTGGTTGAGCTTTGGTCTCTTGAGGTGGAGGTTCAGGGTTCAAGTCCCGGGCTGGACATGTTATGGCTTAGGCCAGTTAAACCCAGTTGTAACCATGCTCTTTCAGTTGTAACTTTGTCTAACCCCTGCTTTGTGCGATACGGGGGGTCTCGCGGATGCTATGCCCATTCACTTGTACAGTTGCAATTTTAAAGTTAAAGTCCGAGAGAGTAAGCTTCGGCTGAACCTCCATTTACAAAAAAAAATAATAATAATAATTGCTTACATGTTTGAAACTGTAATTAATCGGTGGAAGCAAACAGGCATGATTTTTTTTATGACACAGAGCAACGCTGATTGGAACAGGGTATCAAGCTTCACCTTGATCTACTAGGCTTTTGACATGAAAAAATATTGACATGTTCCTACCTGAAAAAGACCAAAACGTATCAAAGCTAACATTGATACGTGCAAGATATTGTTAGCGTGGGAGAGCATTTAGGCCTCCAAGGTCTCCAGTTATATATACATCGTTGTCTTACCACATGGTTCTCTATTTTAATGGGTAATACCTGGATAATAGATATCCTTGGTTTAACCCTTACTCTTTTTTCAACTTTATTTTAGTGGGCAGTGCATGGATAACCCTCATTCTTCGCTCAAATTTCTATTTTACATGAGATCAACAAATTTATACCTTTTTTCTTACGATCCCGGGGCGTTTCTTCATCTTGGTAGAAGGGTACACCATGTTATTTAAACAGGATCTAGATTGAAATCACAAGGATTGAATAAGTAGTACAAAAAACTTTTTCTAGGTTCATGAGATTTAGGTGAGATATGAAAAAAGTCCTCGTACATGTGTGCTCGCAGCTTGAAGAGTCTTTAGAATTATAAACCACCAACACCTCACATCTTCTACTTGTCAATTGGAAATTAGTCAGTTGTAGAGACTGAATTCCCAAAAATATTGACCACATTAATATTTAGAAAACGAACAAGATGCAAAGGAAAGGCTTGTTGAGTGGTCTACCGAATTTCATATCTCAAAATATTTAGCAGTTGCGCCATTCTTCTCATTTGGGTAAACAAAGTGGATTTCCAATAGAAAAGGAAGCAAATGTGAGAAATGAACCGTTGAGTATCATAAAACCATATATAATGGAGCATACAAGGGAGTAATAAATTAGAGGTATCATATATGTTAGTCTAGTTTATCAATGATCATTCAAGGTTTGTTTGGATCTATTCCATGAAGGCCAAATGAAATGTGGTTTATCACTTTAAGAGGTTCAAAACCCTTGTGGACAAACGACTCCTAGATTAGGTGGATGGGGGAAGTATTTAAAAAATGTGTTTTCTATTTTTTTCTTATGAACATGACATCCAGAGATAATTAAATTGCAAGTAGAAACATGTTTAAGATTTAGACTCCTCTACGCCCTCAAGAACTCAAAGTGACATCAAGTGTAAGCATAGGTTACCCATATTGTGAAATTGATGGAAGATTATTCGTGACGTGAAGGTCTCCATGCTCATAGCATGTCATTCAAGAAGAATGCATGTATACACATATATATTCATGCAAGTGACTCTCATAAGCAAGAAGAAGCTAACTCCAAGACATTCCCTTTCATTGACAAGACTTCATAGGCATACACGAACTCACAAGATAACCGCTAATGAGTTTACCCAAGACAATGAGAGTCCATTGTCTTTAATAAAAAAATATTTAAATTTGGACCCTATTCACATTCTAATGTCTATCCTGACTTAAAATTAGTCTACCTTTATATGACCTTTGATTTGAGATTCAAATAATTTAGCGAAATTCCAATGGCCTAGACTATAATGTAGCAAGCTTTAGGGCTTCTCAAATTATACAAAAGTGGATTAAACATAAAAAATAATGACTTTAGAAATTTTTTTACTATGATATCTAATGAGTAAATGTCCAAGTTAATGGATACATGAGAAATTTATGGGACCACTTGGCACTTGGTTGACTTTGCTCTGTCGCATAACTCAATTATATTCACATCTTCTTTGTTTAGTTTTATATGCCATTATGAGGTTCTCCTCCTAAAACTCCTATCCTCTTATATTTTTCATCCCTAGCTGACATTGATGTCACCATTCTTGGGGAAGCATGGACATTGACATGCTTTTGGAGTTGAAGAGTTTCTATACAACTTGATATGGCATACATTCGAAATGTCTTGGTCTTGATTTTTGGTTTTTTATTACTTTCGGTTTTCTTTGTATTGGTAGGTGTACACCTCTATAATGCATGTGTGAGAAAAAAATAGTGCCTTGTACACAACCTTGTAGAGTGGCCCGCCTACTTTAAAATGCAGTGAAAAGTGAGAATGATGGGAGAAGAAAAAAGAACCTGAATAATGTAGTACAACTATTCCTGCCAAACAAGTCCTTCTAATCTAAATATGGTAAACATTACATCTTAGGACATCTTTTTGAGTTTCATGTTCTAAAAACATATATCTCCTATGGTTACTATATAAATGGAATCAAGGAACTTTGATAGTTGAAACTTTGAAAGTTGTTGTATTCTCTTCAAAGTGGACACATGAAACACCAATATTACCAATTATACATTGAATAGGACTACCTAAATGTGAAACTAATCGATCCATAATAAGAAAAAAGAACTTTGAATCACTTACTCCATCAAATGCAATGTGCTTGCTTTTCCCAATCCACTTATTTGTTTTGTTACTAGCATGAGTGAACTAATGATTCATTCATCAACTTCAATTAGCATCATGTATTCAATGTGATGTCACATTTGAGCTTCAAAATCTAGCGCCACCTCAATTATTGTTCACAGATATGTTATACATCTTGTAAAGATTTGGCATTGAGGATTTCAATTGCCAGACTCTTGAAGATATTCATCAATAATAACCAACACATTTGGCATGTTGGATTAGCTCACTCCGTTTGAGATAGTTGGGTGGGGGCAGGGGGAAGGGTTCAATTCTCACACACTACTTGTGGAGACTCCCTTACATGGGCACTAGAACAAGAAAATTGAAGATTTTAGGCTTATTGATTGTGGCATCCGTGCATCTCTCTTCCACTTTTTAAGCCAAGTGGACTTTGCATTTGGTCTTCGTGCTCATCAGATGCGTTTTTGTGTTGTGCCTTAGGGTTTTCTTTCCCCAAGCTGTATTCTAATGGTGCCTTCAAGGTATATAAGCTTGGTTGGGCTAGTAATCTAAGCATCTCATGATTGGTTCAGAATTTAGAGAGACCAATGCTCCATTGCATCTAGAACATGTCAAAACCCCAATATCAACTATCTATTTTCTAAATTCTAATAGCCAAAGGTCTTGTTTCTATTAAATGACATCATTGATGATATCATCGACTCATAGTTACCCTTGAGAAACCTATATAAGGAGCAACCCACTCATGGGGTGAATTTTCACACATGAAGCCAAGATTATGAAGAGTGGTGAGAAGCAAAAAGGAAACTATTCCTCAACCCTCTATATAGCTCAGAATAAGGGCAAGAAAAAAAAAAGTAAAAGGTAAGAAATATGATGATGAAGGAAGTACCTATCAAGTACATAAGTCGAGGTTCAAGAGGAAGAGGGAGAGGAGGTACACAAGGTAGGAAGGAACTCAAAGCTCATCACCCTATGCCATATTTGGTCCACCAAATCACATAACATGGAGTTGCTTTAGGGACCCAAGGAATCAGAAAGGAAGAGGATAGAACAGAGGAGGTTATGGAAATTGAATTGGTAGATTCAAAAACTCATGTGGATACAACAATGATTCCTATAAAACCAACTTTCAAGGAGGATACAAAATAAGTAGAGACTATATCTACATAGATGATCAAGCTGAAGAGGATTCACTTCTACTCATGAACATGACAATGAAGGAAGGTAAGTTTGATGAACATGTACTTTACATAGAGTTTTGGATGCTCAAATCATGTGGTAAGAAATATACCTCTGCTCTCAAAATTGGAAGATCAAAATAATAATAATGAAGTCCAAACAATAGATGACACAATAGATCGAGATGAAAAGATAGAAAATGTGAAGACCTCTAATGGAAACATGAACTTACTAAGCAAAGTCCCTTATGTGCCAACCTTGACAAAGAACCTTATAGGTGTAGGTCAGATTGTTGAGAAAGATCTGTAAGTGAGATTTACCAAGAATGGAGCTTTATTTAAGGATTCATATCAACGATTCAAGAAAATAGTAAAGGGAGGATAGGTAGATTGTTCACATTTGAAATCCAGGAAACCAAGCATATTGCTTTGTTGAACTATGGCACTTAAACCCTATAAGAACTAGCGTTTTAGCATAAGAGGCTAGCTAAAATTGGTGAAAGATCCCTAAAACCAATCAATAAAGTCTAGAGTGTGCTTGGACTACCGAATAACGCAAAGAAACACTTATGTAGCATGTTAGTATTGTAAGTCACACAAGCCAATATTCTCCGAGAAAGGATATATACATGGAGATCTTTTGGAGATTGTTCACATAGATATTTGGGACCAAACAAAGAACCTTTAATCTCAAGATCAAGGTATTATGTGTTATTCATAGATGACTATAGTAAACGGACCATCTAGAGTAAACTAGGGTGGATGAGGAGGCAAAGAAGAAACAAGTGCAGATGAATGCAATGGAGGGAGAGATTGAAACATTGAAGGAAAATCAGACTGGGGAGTTAGTATCGAAGACCTCATCTATGAGGATAATTGGATCTAGGTGGATATACAAAGTCAAGAAGCACTCATGGATCCATAAATAGATATAAAGAAAGAATTTTGGCTAAGGGTATGCACAAACAAAAGGGATTGACTATGAAGAGACTTTTTTAGTTTTTGTAAACATGCTAACAAAGATAGTGCTTATGAGAATTGGAGCTTCCAAGTATTGGAAGATCTACCAAAGGAATGTTAAGAATTTCTAAACGGTTGGATATCTCAAGAGGTATAAATGGCTTAACCTTGTGGGTTTGAAGATTCATTATTTCTTGAACATATATGATGATTACGGAAACCTCTATGTTGTTTGAAACAAGCCCCAAGGGCTTTGAATAATATGCCTTTTCACCTATTTTCAAGATAAACTATTTATGGTTAGCAAGGTAGATCCTTCACTCTTTATTAAGAGAAATCAAGGAGAATTCATACAACTTTTGTGTATATATTATATACTGCTCACATATAATGATAAAAAAGGCAATAGGACAATCAAGCTACAAATGAAGGATGAATTCAAGTTTAGTGACCTAGGGGAACTCACATAATTCCTAGGGTTAGAAGTTGTATGCACAAAAAAGGTTATGTATCTACTGAAAGGAATCACATCAAGGATATGATTCCTAAGTTCAAGATGGAGAATTCCACAGTTGTGGGTACATCCATGGAGATGAATTTGAAGCTAAGTTCTCATCAAGGAGAAAAAAGTGAAGAAATAACAAGTTATCAAAGTTAATGGGTAGTTTAAACTATGCCACATTGACTAGAATAGACATTATCTATAGTTTAAGTGTCCTAAGCCAATTAATGCATACACATATGCAACCTCACATGGAAGAAACGAACATGATACTAAGATAATTGAAGGGAACCACTAATGAAGGTCTATGTTATCCATATTTATTAGATATAGATGTAAAAATCTTTTCCAATGCAAATTCAAAAGGTCGTAAAGATGATAGGAGAAGCACATTAGGATATCTCACATTTGCAGGTAAAAAACTTATCTCATGGTCATCAAACAAGCAAACTATTTTTGAAGTCTCATCAATTGAAGCTGAATAGAGAGGATTAGACAATGTAACTCAAGAAGCAATGTGAATCAAAACCTTGTACTCAGATTCAGGTCTCAATCCTTCTACTCCTCACATATGTGTAGATAGCATTACCTAACTTCACCTTGTAGCTAATCCAATCTATCATGCCATGACCAACCATATAGAGGTCACTACCACTATGCTAGGGAAAGGATCACAAATAAGGAGATTCAACTCTCATATGTATCTACTCACTAAATATTTAGAGATATTTTTGACCAAGCCATTGGATGGAGTAAAGTTAAAAATGTTCAAAGCTATTTTTGGAATTCAGGAAGTATTGTAGGATACAAAAATCAAGCATCTTAGGCTTTTAGGGAAGTTGTGATGCATGGAGCAAGCATAATTGCTTGGCTAAATTCATTCTTTATTTATTATATTACAGGAAGCTCAATTCTACATTCATTTCATCATATGTTATGAAAGACTTCAAAGAATAGATGTGAAACTTATGTGAGTGAAAAGTAAAAGGGATAAATAGAGATACTCTCATGATTCTATTAGAAAGAAAATCCAAAAATCTATTCGAATTCAAAATTCAAATAATTCCTAAAATTTAGGATCACCCTTTAGATAGAATCTCTAACTATCATTGATTAAAAACTGTATAAAGACATTATGTATTGAATCCTGTGGTGATTGATAATCACACTCCCATGGACTAGAATTTTTTCTATCTTCAAGTTATAGAAGTCCTCCATACCTCCTTTTTACCAAATGTCTAGTAACAATATATTATATACTTCATATCCATTGATTTGTGAGTCTTGATCTATTATTACAACACATTGAGAAACTCTGTCAACTTCTTAGAGTCATTTCTTTGCATATGAGTACTCACTATCCAATCAATCAATTGGATCATAATAAGAATTGCTACAAATTTCTGTAATCTTTGGATATTGCACATATCTTGAGGTATGAATATATGTGACAAGGTTTGTGTATCACCTTCTTGAGAATTCTGGTTTGCCCCCATACCTCTAATGCACATTGCTCTATGTATGATCATCCTTAATTCATAGAATAACTTTTTATAGCTTGCTTAACACTTCATTTAAAAGTGTGGAAAAGATATATGGACAATAGCTAAAAGGTTGTGAGCACTAAGTAGAATACTAAGACATTTCTTCGATAAATAGGAAAGTTTCTCAAGATATTTAGAACTCACAACTTATCTGTTTTGAAACAAGAGTTTGAGAATGATACTCCAAAGTACTTTGGTGGTTTAAATCCATGCATTGGAATATTATGAATTATACTAAGTGTCTCTTAAGTTCACACGGATGTTCTTGAACAAGTTTATGCCACGAAAATCTCATCTCTTCACAATTAATAATTTGTTGCCTTCATGGGGGATGTATACACACTTCAAGACCTGACGAGGACAAATATATGTAGAAATGTGATCCATCTCATGTTAAACTATTTGGATTGATCTAATCTCAATACTATCCTTGTCATTTGAGGCATAAAGTTGAAGAAAGACCAAAATTGTATGCGTCAATGATGAATTTTGAAAGCTATAGAGCATCTTAGATCTTTAATATATATTGATGGAGGAGAAGCATGTGATAAAAAATGGAGAGAGAGAGAGAGAGAGAGAGAGAGAGAGAGAGAGAGAGAGAGAGATTCTGTCTATAATGTATACGTGCATGGATAAGAAAATCAATTTTGTATCTTGTTTTAAGTGATCAAAAGTACTTCTTTTACATGAGTAGAAGAAGGCTAATGGAGAATAAAAGGAGAATAAAAATGTACATTGGATAGAGTTTTTCATAAGCGTTCAAACTCATTCTCCAATAGTTCGCCCATTTGAGATTTATTTTGATTGTCTTAGGTCTTATGGGTTTTAGGATTCATAGGTGCACTTTAGGATCTAGTGCCATATGGCACCATGTATCATATTCTTTAAGGATAAGAATTTTATTTTGAGAACACTGCATGCTTTTAAGGATCTTAGGGCCTTTATAGACATATGGCTTTTACAAATTGAGTTAAAGAAGGGGGTTTTTACAACACAACACTATCATAAAAGAAAAAATTGAACTTTTCATCTTCCATTTTGTTGGTACACTTAGCAAGCCTAAATGCTTGGCTAAATATTCAGGACGACTTCTAAGTTCATGTGTCTCACATGGAGGATCACATATGAACACATTCTTATCAACTTAGAAGTATTTACCTTTGGATAAATGTAAAGGTCAAGAATGAATAGAATCTCTTGAATTTAGGGAGTTGAATCCACGACTCATGTGGTAGAAGGAATCAAATAAAATCACCCCTAAAGTGTAGGAACACTTTTAGGTGAGGGAAATCCATAATTCAAACTCACGAGTTGAGCATAAAAAGAGAAGTCTTTAGTCACAGATAAGGGAGAGTCAATTGTGAGATCTATTGAGCTGCACCAGTAGTCCATTACACTTCTCGTGTATCATATGTTCATTAGCATCCATAACTTGATACATTTGTTCACGCTCATTTCTATCTGCTACTCTCTATTGAATTTTCATCATTTCATTGATTTTGCAGAATTTATTTCTCTCTATGTACTCAACCATTTGGTTCATCATAACTTGATATAGCAAGAGTGAAGTATCTTCTATCTATATATCAAGTCTCATTATTTTTGGTTGCACAAAACTTGAGATATGAACTAATGAAGTTGACTATATCTGCATATCATCGTGCTCTTGAAATGTCGGGATGACCCCATTGAGTTGCTAAAATCATATCTTAGTGTATAGTGCCTCTAAATTTATGAGATAACATGCTTTAGTGAGTTGTACACTTTATTTAGATTTGTGACAAATCTCTCTAGTAAATTCGTACCAGGTTTTGAGCTTTGAGCAAGATACTGAGCACCTACATTCCTATAATAGAAAGTTTTCTCTCATTCCTTGCATATGCAATTTATCTATTTTGGTGCGAACTTTTGGGGATGATGTGCCAAAGTACCTAGTGGTTTTGAATGCATTAATATGATTCCCAATATGTTTACTAATTATCCATAGCCTGAACTTAGTAGGTGTGTGGTACGTTTCGTGCAACACTAGCTCATCTCTAGAGCTGCTATCTCTCTCTCTCTCTCTCACTCTCGATTTCTCTCTCCCACTCTCTCTCTCTCTCTCATTTTCTCTTTATCTCTTGATCTCTCTTTCTATCTCTCTTTATTGTAGGCTATTGAAAAAATTCATTGTGCATAATATATTCTTAATTATAATAAGTACAATTCTCATTGCTTTTATATCATTTAAATTACTCTATTTTCATGAAGTAACATACTTGCACATATAGATATACATAGATATACACGTGCACATACAAACTTATACATCCACATGCACATAAACATATGCACACATACAAACATACACATGCACATACACACATATACACACATGCACATACACACATATACACAAATATATCTACGAGCCATATCTATAAGCATGATATTTACGAGCGACGGCACTTTTTTTTTTGAGAGAGATTGCACTGCAAGAAAGATAAAAGAAGAAGAAAGAAAGAACCGAAAAAACAAGAAAAACGATGACCTGCTTGACGATGACATCTAAGATAAACTCAGTACTAAAAAATATATTTCTAATTTACCTGGACGACCATAACCCCATAGTAAAGGACGTATTAGGCAAAATATCTGGTTTATTTCCAATATGTGTTCAAAATAAACACTCAATACAAAAAACCTGTTTGCTTTAATAATTTTTATGGATCTATAAATTTTAAAACACGCTAAGAATCAAAATTTTACTTCTTAATTATATCGGTCAATTCAAGTCGTCATTTCTTGCGAAGAATTTTCTTTGTACGACGCAACCAATTTCATTAGAGATTGTGATCAAATAGGTGAATTCGTTCATAAATCCTTTTATCTTCAATTGCTGTATTTCATATGGCGATGCTAGATTCTGGGATAATTCTTCTAATAATAGATCGTTTCCCTTTTCAAACGCGTTCATTTTCAGGTCCATTAGTTTCTATACTAATCAAATTATGCTTATCAAATACTCATCGAGGCTTACGAAAGATAAAGAGAGGTGAGTGACAGCTTTGAAAATATGGAGATCCTGCAATGGAAAAGAAAAATCAAACTATTTAATTTGTCGATTACCAGAAGATCTCTTTACTATGTAGTAACTCTGTTCCAAGTCCAATTGCATCATATTAGAACTCAAGTAATAAAAGATATCTTAGTTCCGCATATTAATTTACTTCGCAGTTCATTTGCGTTCTTTCTCCCTGACAGTTGTCAATCAGCGACAGTTGTCAGTCGAAATAGCTGTCCTGCTTTGTACGAATATGCATTACTTTCGAGCAAAAGTTTTTAACCTGCTGAAATACACTGCGATCTACTTGTATTAGAGATCCATGTGACGTGAAACACTTAGTACGCATAGTTTGAATGTGTATGTGTGTGTGAGACAGCGAAAGAGAGAGATAGAGAGATTAAATACCCATTGAACGCACATTTCATAGAGCATTTCAAGGACACACGTACAGAAGGTATGTCATACACCGAAAACTTTTTTTTTAAATAAAAGGAAGTTCGGCCTTGTTTCTGAAGATCAATTTAGCCCAAGAGGACTTACTATTGCTCCAAGCCTTGATAAGCCACTTTGCCGCTAGCTTGTCAGCCAATCCCAAGATATCCAAAATTCCCAAACCCCCTGAGTCTTTCGGGCTAATGCAAGTTTCCCATTTGATTTTGGGAATTCCCCTCCTATTTGGGTCCCCAGTCCAAAGGAAGTTTCTGTAGATTCTTTCCACTTTGGCCAAGTCTTTCTCCTTAGGTCTCCAACACGAGATAAAGTAAATAGTTTTAGACAACATAAATGTGTTAACAACCATAGCACGCCCTGCCAAGTTGACTTGCATTCCATTCCAATGATTTAGTTTGCTATCCAACCTGAATAGCACCCAGTTCCACCGTTGGTCCTTTGAAATGCCGAATCCCATCGGAATGCCAAGGAGACGGAAGACTTGACCTCTAGGGATAAGTTGACACCCTTGATCTAACAACAATTGGGGTGTAGGTCCGCTGATTACTCTAAAAGCAGTTTTAGCATGGTTGATTTTCAAACTTGATGCCACACAAAAGGTGTCAAGGCATCACCAGAACACCTCAATGCTGTTCATATCGTTATGCACAAAGGCATTCATGTCATCGGCAAAAAGTCTTGCAATCATTTTGCTTTGATTTAGAGGTAGGGAAAGACCCTTGAGATTGCCAACGTCCATGTGATGCTTTTATAGGCGACTTAGTCCATCCGAGGCGATAGCGAAAAGTAATGGAGCCAGAGGGCAGCCTTGCCTAATTGATCTTTTTAAACGAATGGGCCCAGAGAGCTTACCGTTGATATTTACTCTAGTTGAAGCGTTTCCAAGAAGAGTGGAGACCATCTTCATGAACTTTTGGTTGCATCCAAGGTCTTTCAATGATTGAAGAATAAAGTCCCATTCCAATTTGTCATACGCTTTGTCGAAGTCGATCTTAATGAGTATCAGATCTTGTGCAGTCTCCTCAGCAAACACAAGGCCTTCCCAAATATCGACAATTGCTTCAAGTATAGATCTAGCTTTGATAAAACCTTTCTAGTCCTCACAAAGCCATGACTTTAGATGACAAGAGATTCTGTTGGTGATAACTTTTGCAATTATCTTACATCCTGTTTGGAGCATGGTAATCGGTCGATAATTTTCAATTTTGATCTTATCTCCCCTTTTGTGGATTAGCTTGATAACGCCATTATTATGACACTCAGGGAGGGCACCGAAGGAGAGAGCCTCTTGCCACACTAGACGCACTGGGGTGGCCACTGCATGTTTGAAGGACTTGAAAAACTCATTGGTGAGACCATCAGGACCGAGACTTTTCCTATTGGGAAGAGGATCAATATCCTCGATAATTTCATTCTTGGAAATGTTAGCATCCAGAAGAGAAATCATGTTCTGTGGGATTCTAGATTGAGCAACCCTTGAGATGGTTGCCATGGAGTCACGCCTATGCGGGGAAAGTGGAGCCGAGACCCCGAGAAGATGGGTAAAGTGCTTGACGATGATAGATATATTCTCGACTTCCGTGCTACATTTGGTTCCATTGTTATCGACCAATAAGGGGATGGACTCCCTAGCTTGTTTCCTTTTGAGGATGTTACATATCTCTTTTGATGGTTTGTTCGCCTTCCCCGCCCACCAATCTTTGAAGAATATTTGAAGATTTTCCCTTTGAACCTCCTCTTCTAATCTTAGTCTTCCCCTGATTTTCAAAAGACCTTGTTGACATTGTAAGTTACCTTTGTTCACCTCTTCTTCAAGCCATGAGAGCCTCCGGTACACCGTTTCTCTTCTTTTTTTCTGGATATCTCTTATAGCCTTTTGAGTCCTCATTAGAATTTTTTGAGTCCTTTCCACCGGACTTCTCCAACACTTAGCTAGTTCATTACAGTAGGTAAAGGCTTCCGCCCACACTGCAGAAATTTCTTGGTGGACAAAGGGGAGGGAAATTGATGTCTGACTAGCACAAAACCAAGGGGCTTTCTAGAGCATGGGAATCGGTTTCAAAGACACAGTAATCAGGTAGTGGTCCAAGATAGTCAGGTCCATGTGTTGGGAAATCGAAGGAATACCCCACTGGAGCATGGTGTTTTGATCGATGTAACATCTATCAAGTCTTGCTTTCCTCAAAGAGTCCCCCAATTGGAGATTTGACCAAGAGAACCCCTTCATGTCTTTCACCTCGACGAGGTCGAGATGGAGCTTGATTTTATCCCATATCTCTTTCTCCTCGCCATCAATAATTTTTCCCTTGTTATTCCATCGGTCCTCAGGAAACTCAACCATGTTGAAGTCCCCACAAATCAAAACATTATGTGAGAGGGAGTCGAGAGAATCCCACGTATCAATTCTATTGGCTTCTCCACTAGGGGCATAAATTGAGACCACAATGAACTGAAAAGGGAACCCGATAGAGGGAGCAATCCAACGATGATTCCGACCTTCAAAAGTCGAGGTCACACTACGAGAGAAGGAGTGACTAATACCGATCGCAGCACCCCCCGCCCCCTAGGGTGAGAAGTGGAGAACCAAAGGTGGTTTGGAGAAATGCATTTAAGCCTTTTCTCGAGATCTCTCCATCGATTTTAACCTCTTGTAAGCAGATAAAGTCAGGGTTGAGGCACTTTTCTTTGAACCACTGGCCAAGAATCACCGCTCTTGACGAATCCGACAAACCCTTGACATTTAGAGATGTGAATTTCATTGTTGATGGTTGCCCTCTTTGAGGGGAGGGACCCGATCTTTTTTATTCTTGTGATCTTCTTTTTTCCTCCCAGCTTCTTGACTTAAGGTCCTACACTTGAGGGGGCTCTTCCATGGCAAGCCCGATGGTTGTTTTCCTTTAAGCTTTGACTTTTGTTGCGGTAATCTTGGAATGCATACCGGAAGGGTAGGACCAAGGAAGGAGCTTTCACTGTCTCGGTTGTCTTCATTGCTAGTAGTGAAGCCTTCCTCTTCACTTGTGGTGTAACCTTTTTGGTTGTCTTCTTTGCTGGTAGAGCACCCATGGGTATTATTAGTGGGGTTTCTTCAGTGAGGTCGACTTCCCAGGGGACAACCATACACCGAAAACTTCGCGGAAAAGAACAGATCACTTTTATGTCATAGAAACGGACATCTAGGGTTTTAAAAATAAATAGCCATCACGAATGCTTCACAGTTTATGGTCAATACATGAGAAGACTCCTCCCGCGATAGACAGAAACCGTCTATCGCCGGATGAGATAAGCCGTCTTTCACAGAGTGCACCATACCATCTATCGGGAGGTGATAAACCGTTTATCGCAGTTTGCACAATATTCCATCCAGTGTTGTATTTTGACGGTCTAACATGCCCTTCAAATTTGAAGGTTATCTACACATGGTACTTGTGTTTAAAATTTTTAATGTAAATTCTGAAGGTTAAATAAAATTTATGACTGTATTTTACGGTTCAAAATGGCCAAAACAGGCAATACGGCCGTCAAAAATCAACACTGATTCCATCTATGGAGAGTGGATAAACCGTCTATCGCAAGGGTAGCACACTTTCTTTCCCATTCGTTCAAACCATGTATCGCATTTTTCTTGAGTTGAAGATGCGGCCAATCGTGGAGCAGCAAAACCGACGAACCTCGCACGTGGCTTTAGTGGGTTTCTGTCCAGCAGACAACTTCCGTTGTTTTTGGTGGATAATAAAGATTTGGTGGAGCCGGAGCTCTCACGGCTCTCTGTGGTGGCACACGTCGCAGCTATCGCAAGTGGTGGGACTCGTGTCTGGTGGTGTCTATCGCAATTCGCAAACTTTTTTTCTTCATTTTCAGAGCGCTTTGGAATTATTTTCAGTTCTCCGTGTTCAGAGAAAGGGTTTTTGGATCTTTTGAGTGATTGGAGAGCATCTCGGTTTTATCCGCTCAACTTTAGCAATAGAAGCTGAACTAAAACGCTGGCGTTCACCTTGAATTTCAGCATTAAAGTTTTGAAGAGGAAAGTTTTCTAATTAATGGAACTAAACAATGCTACTCGTATGAGGTTTAACAATGAAAGAAAAATAGAGGAGTCAAAGGTTCTTTGGATTGAAGCGTTAAGGTTAATAGCTTTGAGTTGAGGGTGGGGTTTTTTAAATCTTCGGTGCTTTTCTATTAAAAATCTATTGGTGCGGGCCTCTATGTCAACCTTAGTTCCCTCATTGGTCATGAGCAATGTGGCTCTACCCTAGTCCCAATGGCCCCTTGAGATTGATTCCATCCCTTCGGACGCCGCCCCTCCGGTGGTCTCATTGTGCAAGGAGTCTATGGCGGCAAAACAAGAAGAAGTGATGAAAACTTGTCTGATCGGTCAAGTTTTTGACCCTAGGCCCCCTCTAGAAAATGTGAGAATCTGGCTGTGCAAAGAGTGGTTCCTGCAGGGACTAATTGTGTGCAAATGCCAATTCTTGCCTGCGAATCACCTGCTACTAGTGTTCCAGAATGAAGAGATTGCCTTCCAAGTCCTGCAGGCCGGTCCACCTTATGTCTATTTAAGTGGACACCAGACTTTGTTCCGAACAGGTCAAAGCCTCTTTGTTACCCGCTATGGGTGGAGCTTCCCAATCTGCCGTATTTCCTATATCGATTTCTTCGAGAAATCATTTCAAGGATCCATCACCCGATGGCCTCAAGAGAGGATGTTGGGGGGCTAATCTACGATGAAGCTCAACATTCTTTCAATGCAGGATGACACCCATAGATTTGTGTTGAGACAGACTTGAAAGATTTGTGTTGAAATAGACTTGAACCAGGTACTTCCCCCGAAGATCTCCATAAACTGTGGAGATGGTAAGATTTGGATACAGAAGTTTACGTACGAGAATTTGCCCAATGCGTGCTTCCGTTGCTGGCACCAAGCTCATAGGATCAAAGATTGCCCCTTGAATCAAAGTACCAAGAAAAACAAGCTTAAACCAGATGGGGCCCCGGATAATTTCCCTCAAGTTGGTTCTTGAGGTCATCCCCCTCCGTTGGAGGAAGAAGAGGGCACTCGTGTTGCAGAGATGGATTCAGAAGGATTCACCGAAGTAAGACATAGGAGGAAAGTTAGTCCGCGAAGATTAGTAGCAAAGAAACATTGCTCCTTCGAATAACATGTATTGTAACCTAGAAAAGGAGATTATTGAGGTAGACTTCCCTAGGGATAACCATGATGAAGAAGACCCTGTTGATAATACACTTGGGTGCTCGACCAGCAAAGAAGACAACCAAGAAGGTTACACAACGAGTAAAGAGGAAGGCTTCACTACCAGCAATGATGAAAACCCAGATAGTGAAAGCTCCTTCCTTGGTCCTTCTCTTCTGGTACGCATGCCAAGCTTATCGCAACAAAATTCAAAGCTTAAAGGGAAATAACCTTCGAGAATGCCTTGGAAGAGCCACCTCAAGAGCAAGATCATAAGTCAAGAAGTTGGGAGGAAAAAAGAAGATCACAAGAAAAAAAATATCGGATCCCTCCCCTCAAAGAGGGCCACCATCATTAATGAAAATCACATCGCTAAATGTGAGGGGTTTATTTGACCCCTCAAGAGCGGCGATTATTGGCCAATGGTTCAAAGACAAGTGTCTCAACCCTGACTTTATCTGCCTGCAAGAGATTAAAATCGAATCAGAGGATCTCCAGAAACAACTTAAATGCATATCTCCGAACCACCTTTGGCTCTCCACTTCGCATCCTAGGGGGCGGGGCGAGCTTCGATTGGTATTAGTCACTTCTGGTCCGGCATATTGACCTCGACTTGTGAAGATCAAAGTCATCGTTGGATTGCTGCATCTTTCAGGTCCCTTAATGAGTTCACTATGGTCTCAATTTATGCCCCTAATGTAGTGGCGGATAGAATCCCGGAGGCTCTCGAACTCAATGGCCCTTGTTTAGCTTCAAAGAGGGTACAATATTTCTACATTTTATGCTTTTGATGATTGAAAGAGAAAGCTAATCTAGGAGTTTCTCAAGTGGAGTGAGTAAAGTATAAACATCAGGTTTTTTATCTAGTTTTAAAAACTTAACAATAGGCATAGTTCATGGTTATTATCAAAAAATACATTTTAAGTTTTCAAAGGACGTTTTGTGTGTGCCCTAATCTAAAAGGATGAATTTCAATCAATTTAAAATAATAGTGATAAGTCATAGGAAAGATGTGATCCCTCATATCCCAAAAAGTAGGGCTTAGATTGCTAGCCCAATCAATCTTATATTGCTTGAAAGTCCACTAGAATAGAACTTTGAAAGAGACAACCTAAGGAACAACACAAAAACTTATTTGATGAGCACAAAGGCAAAATAGGAATTCCCCTAGCTTAAAGAGTGCAACAGAGATGTGGGAATGCCACAATTAGTAGCCTTAAAAGCCTCGATTTTCATTCCACCCCTCATGTAGGTGAGTTTTCACAAGTAGTGTGTGAGGATTGAATCCTTCCCCCCATCCCGCCTCCAGCTATCTCAGAAGGAGTGGGCTAATCCACCATGCAACACGTGACCGTTGCGATTATATTACGTTCCCTTACTTTTGAGTGTCTCTACGTTGAGTCTAGTCACTCGAGATCGGTCACTCATTCTATTTATTTAGATTCTTAAGCTCGTGTGTGTGCGTATATATATATATATATATATATATATATATATATATATATATATATATATATATATATATATATATATGTGTGTGTGTGTGTGCGTGTGTGTGCGCATGTGTGTTTCATTAAACGAAGATTAATGTCTAGGATGACATGTTCGTTCTTATTTGGTTGGGTGCTATATGGATCCATGAAAGGGGATCTGAAGAGCCATAAAAACGTCGATATGAAAGTTATTGTTCCACTTCACTCCCGGGGGGCTTCGAATTCATCGTCATTATACAAAAGGTCATATACTTTTATAAGTTAAGAGAATCGTTTAATACTCAATTTGTCATATATAATGTCGTGCAATGGTAAAAAAGGGTGGGAAAATCATGAAAAAGCTCACCTCGGTGAAGCATACGAGTGAGCAAGTGGAATTGATAAACATGAATGAGAAATGAAACGGAAGGCACCAAAGTACCCATCGATCACTTGGCCTCCTATTTCTCAAATCTCAAATATATCTCTTTTCTAATATCTTGGATGAGTCTTAATTGCATGTTATCTCAGCCTGAGTTGCGAGAGTCACGCGATGCTTTGGGGTTGATGAATACAATAGCTATTTTTCTTGGGATCGATATCCATAGCTATTTCAATAGTGAATTAAGCAAGAAGTGACGAAGGTTTTAAAAGTGGATAGATGCGATGACGTTGAGAACTCGAAATAATCTCTCTCCCTCTCATGAAGATATACTATATCTATAATCATATGTCAAAGTGTAGTTAGCCATGGTAATTTGGAACATCAAATGAATCCTATATCTCGATATAGACTTCACACTATGCCATCCAATTCCACCCTTTTCATACGGAAGAACAGATATTACTAACTTGTGCACATAGAACTTCCACACAAACGAACAATCAAGTTTTTGTGCAACGCACATCCACTTGTATTTCATGTCCTCTGAGAATTTAGGCTGGATGTGTCCTTCACTTTATGTTGTACTTTGATTGTAGACAGTTACTCCATGGGTCATCTTATCATGATGGTGGTGCAAATATATTACATTGAAGAGTATGTTAATGATACATTTCTGTCAAAGGAGTGCAATATTTATAGCGGTTACTTACATATTGCCATGAAATCCTTGTCCGTACATACTCGGGAATCGGTGGTTGTAAATTTTACATCTTGATTCCATGATTATATCGATTGGAGATTAGATTGAGTCTCTTTACATTGATACAAATATAATTCTTTTTTAAAGGAGGTTGTCATCTATTTAACATTCTTTCAACGTATCAAAACGGAATGCATCAATCAGTTAGTACGTACCACAATGATACTTTGAATCATTAAATGATTTTGATGTTCATGTCCGAATTATTTTCCTAAGGTAGTTTTTCGAACACCTTTTTCTAAGGGAAAAAGAAAATTACTTAAGATAGAAAACTGGTAGAACGAAAATGGTTGTGAGTAAATCTTTTTGCATCAAATACAATTCTTTAACATATCCTTCTCTATAAAATGGTAAGTACAAGCCCGTTATATCTTGTTTCGTTCATTTAATTTTAATGAATTAAAATTAAAAGGATTCAAGTGTTACAAT
Source organism: Ceratopteris richardii (assembly GCA_020310875.1). NCBI lineage: Eukaryota > Viridiplantae > Streptophyta > Polypodiopsida > Polypodiales > Pteridaceae > Ceratopteris > Ceratopteris richardii. The sequence continues at coordinate 37,000,915 of CM035433.1, forward strand.
ACTTTATGTGTTACCATTTATGTCATTGATGCATGGAAATATGTAAATTGTAACTATATGTCTATAACTTTGGTCATTGTATACATACATATTTGTTATTTGTCCCCTTTTCCCCTTGACTTCGTAAAACTATAAGTGATATATTGTAATGAAGCATAAGGAAAGGCACGAAGGAAAACATTTAAGCACACAGAAGCTCGAGCCTTTCATTTATGTTTTCTTAAATAACTGGATAACATCACTCAAAGATGCGATATAATGATATTGTAACCAACTTCCATGTCCCTCCGAAACATACCAAATGTATGCTTGCAACATTTGAGTCCATTGCCTTTCATTCCAAATGTGTATTGCTCGATGTATGATTTTGCTTTGCATATTGAACATGGCCTCACTTAGTGATTGGATCCTATGTTATAGGATAGTGTCACTCTATCACCATGAGAATACCAACATGAGGAGATCAGCCTCCAAAATGTCAATCCATGGTGATGTGACAATGGTATGAATACCTGGAGCAAGTGGAATTCATAAGTGCATGAGTGATAAGCACACTAGCATGCACACACATACACATACATGCATGTTGATATATTTAGGTAGTGATGTGTGTGAACACATTAACACCATTGGAGCACATGTTTCCCTATTTAGGGGGTTTCTTTCCCCTAGATTGGAGCACACTAACACCATTGGAGCACTAATCTTTGTACATTCTAAGGGTAATGCATTCAGTATTGTGTGCTCTATTGAAAGCTTCTTCTTCTTCTTTGTGCTTTTCACATGCGTCCATAGATCTCAGACTTGAACAATTTGTATTAGAGGAGGTTGCTACCTCAACTAGGGCATCATTGACATGGCTACGATGAAAGTCTCAAAATCGCAAGAAAATTGGTGAGCATACTCAGGGTGATATGAGCTCATTTCAGCCTCTGAACACAGTATTATAGTTCTTGTGTAGGTAATTTCAAAATCACAAGAAAATTGGTGAGCATACTCAGGGTGATCTCAGCTCATTTCAGCCTTCGAACACACTATGGTAGTGCTTGTCAGTGGCCATGGCTGAAAGCAATGATGTATTCTGGATGTTGGTTGTTGAAGATAAGTTGGATGGTACCAATTGCCCATTACAGGCTTATACGATGTGTCATGTATTGGTTAAAAAAGGACTGTGGAATATAGTACATGGCGCTGAAAAACATCCTTTACACCTGCAAACAAAGTTGTTGAAGGTGATGGAGATGACATTGAAGATGAAAATATTCTTCATGTTCTTGTTCCTAGTGTGGTTACTACTACACTTATAGTAGAGTAAATTTTTTGAAATGGGAGACATGCTTAGGCACATGCATTGGTAGCCTTGTCTCTCAAAGGTGCCATTAATCCTCACATTGGCTCTTATAGAATAGCTAAGCATGCTTGTGGATAGACTTACTACTTTATACCATGTAAGGAATGAGGTTCGTGTTGCTTATCTTGAAAAACGATTGGAGACTGTGCACATGAATGAAGGAGATTCCATGAATAGTTTTCTAACAAAGATCAAACATTTGAAGGAACAGTTGATTTCTACTAATGAATTCTTGTCTGATAGTTCACTTGTGCAGACTTTTCTGAATGGTCTTCTTGATTCATATTAGAGTTTCGCTTCTACTCTTTGTTTGATGGTGAAAGGAAATCCAAATGCCTTCACATTTGAGGAGTTAGTCTCTCTTCTATTTGAGGAAGATCATTCTAGGTAGAACATGTCCACTATGTGTGTTGTAGATCAAGATCTCCTAGCTAGTCGGAAGCGAAAAGGTAAATGGAGCTCTTCTATTAGTAAGCAAAAATCTACTAATTCTACACAATCAAGGAAGGATGACAAGGACGAGATGAAAACAGAAAAGTAGAAATTTCTTTGCAAATATTGTAAAGGAAATGATCATTGTTACACTCTAATTTGGAACCCAAAAATGGTATCATTATGTCGTAAATTGGGATTTGGACCGTTAATTTATACCGTACTTTTGCTAGGTATTTCCATTTGAAGTTTCAAATTGACACCATAGGAACCCCTTGTAATGATGGCTCATAAGCCTTGGGGATGTAAATATTCTTCCCTTGTGTATTCCCCTTGGACATGCATACACTTGCCTTTGGATTTTGTGTGATTCCCTTGGATGTATGAATCATAAATGTTGTAAGTGCCTATGTAATTATCCATTATACACATATGGTATCTACTCTATAACCGTTTGGATAGAAACATGAAAAGGCACGTGGATATTTTTAACCCTCCCTATTAAGCACATGGATATTGGACTTTCCTTTTCGGACAAATCTAGGCCGTTGTCTTGGCCTAAACTTATGTAAAAGGATATTTGGTTTTAATGAAAAAAGAGTGGAGGTGTACGTGCGGAAGGGAGAGGTCTATATACCTCCTTTTCTTCTATGGTTATCTTCTGCTATCCTTGAGCCATAATTGTGTGGTATCCTTGTTTTGTTTCTCCCTGTTCTTTCTTCCCTCTCTCCGTAGCTCATAGTGTGAGCTATGGTGAGAGGTAAAGAAGGATAGGGGTCGTTTCTTTGTATATTGTAGAGAGGAGTCATGTTTGAGTGCGACAAATTAGTCATAGTACCCAAAACGATGAAGAAAGGATGGGAGCGGGAGCAATAGAGGTGGTACCAAGATAGCACCTGGTGAACAAAGTGAAGAAAACCATCAAGGGGCATATAGAATCCGATGTAGAAACAAGGGACTCTTGATGGCATGGTCTGATCTGCAAGTATGTCGAGAGAAGGAGATGGAAGGGGGTAGCAACTCCACAACTGGCATAGATACACAGAAGTGGAAGACTTTGCAGCTCAGCCTCCATCTCCCTCAACTCCAATGGCACGCCTCCATCATCAACAATAGCTCACAAGATGGCCATTAAAAGTGGCCTTCCTTATGCTTCCATTCTCAGATCATGCAACAAAATCTCTCATGCCCTCAATATTTTGTGGAAGTGTACTTGAGGTCGATCCCTGCAACAATGAAGCTCATGTTAGTAAAGGCATATGCCTTCAAGTACAAGGTTTCTCCAGGGAAGACTTTGAGAGCTTCGAGAGCTTCTTGGAAACCTTGGCTCTTGATCCTAAGAATGTTTGTGCACTTACTCACTATGGGAGATTGTATCGTGGGGAAGGCCATCTTTTAGAAGTAGGCGAGGCATTCCACAAGGCTCTGCTATCTGATTCAAGTTGCAAGCCAGCCTTAGAAAATCTTGCGATGGGTTTAATTGATATAGGAACAAGCCTCAAACTGGCCAAAAATGTCCAAGAGGGACTTGAGAAGCACTATGCAGCATTGAAAGTAGATGCTAGTTATGCACATGCCTATTATAATCTAGGAGTGTTGTACTAAAAAATGATGTACTATAATTTAGCTCTTCATTGTTATGAAAAAGCAGCTCATCATAGGCCTATGTATAATGAAGCATATTGTAACATGGGTGTGATTTATAAAAACCATGGAGACTTGGATGGAGTTGTTGTGTGCTATAAGAGATGCCTTTTTGTCTCGCCAAGCTTTGAGATTCCCAAGAACAATATAGCTATAGCTCTTACATATTCAAGCACAAAAGTTAAACTTGAAGGTGATTTCCATCAGGGAGTTGCTTATTATAAGAAAGCTCTTCTCTATAATTGTAATAATGTAGATGCTCTCTACCACTTAGGGGTTGCATAAGGAGGGATGCTTAAATTTGATATGGCCAGTGTGTTGTATGATCTTGCATTACATTTCAACCCACATTGTGTAGAGGCATGTAACACTCTTGGGGTCATTTACAAAGAAAGGGGCAACTTTGATAAGGCTGTTGAATGTTGTCAGATCGCTTAGTTGATCAAGACCAATTTTCCTAGTCTTTGAATAATCTTTGTGTTGTCTACACTCTTTAAGGTAAGATGGATACTCCAACAAGTATGATTGAGAAGGCAATATTGGTGAGTTCTTCTTATGCTGAGGCTTACAACAATCTAGGTGTCCTCCATAGAGACGCGTTGTGGCAGCGATTTGTGACGACTGGTGGAAAAATTCAATTGTCTCGCTAACAGCGCACACAAGGTGACTATGCAAAACAAGTATTTATTTCTAAGGACCGTAAGGCATAGCGTTTCTATATCTTTGGACTGCGTGTATATAGGATGGTAAGAGTAATTCCTCACTAACTACTTTATCTTTAATGATTTCTGTTACGTTTAAATCTTCTTGAGAATTATCAGTGTTTCTAGCTATGGATAGAGGAAAAAGATTTTCACTATTTTCAGTACTAGGTGGAACAATGGAAATTAATGGTAATGTTCTAGATAATCTATGATCAAACTCTCTTAAATGCAAAGTTTCTTTTACAATTTTATCTTTAACTAGTTCTTCAATTTTTGTATTTTGATTATCATTAATTTCAAGTAGACTAGGAAATAGTATTTCAAATGTAGATGGAGGTAAAAAAGTATTACTAGATGAAGCTTCTTTAGACATAAAAGATGAATATATTAATATTATATAAACTGTTTAAATGAAAGATTTCCTATACAAAAAGCTATAAAATACCATTCATAAAAATGATATCTTATACAAGCTAAACAATAGATTTTAGCTAAGTAAATTCTTTTCCGCACTTCAATTCTTCAGTTCGTCTTCAACAAAGGCTGCATATCATCTGAAAAATAACATGAGAAATATAAGTATGCTTTTATAAAAGATTAAACACTCATTTAAAACTTAACATATTTAAAAAACTCAGTTTAATATAAGATAATTAACTTTTTGAATTCATATATATCATAAGTACATACATTTACTTTAATATACACATTGCAATAAAAAAATATTTCATTCATACATTCTTAAGTATACATCTTATAATTCATATACATACATAGGCTTCATACACTTTAACATACATATACATACGTACTACAATACTAACATACTTCACATGCATACTAACATGCATACACATAAATGAACATGCATTTAACTGACATACATAAAGTTACATGCACTAACACACATGCATGAACATACATGCACAAACATAAATGAACATGCATACATAACATGCATACATGAACATGCAAACATAAATTACATGCATACATGCACATGCATAAATGAACATGCATACATAACATGCATACATATAAATGAACATGCATACATAACATGCACTAACATAACTCACATGCATACATGCACATGCATAAATGAACATGCATACACAACATGCATACATGAACATGCAAACATGAACATGCAAACATAAATTACCTGCATACATGCACATGCACAAATGAACATGCATACATAACATGCACTATCATAACTCACATGCATACATGCACATGCATAAATGAACATGCATACATAACATGCACTAACATACATGCATACCATTCCTATCATGAACTTACATGTACTAACATACATATATGAACATCCATGCACTAACATACACACATGCATACATGCACATGCACTATCACACATGCATGAACATACATGCACAAACACAAAACATGCAAGCACTAATATCTAATATACACACATTAACTATGCATACATTTACTAACACCTAACATGCACTAACCTACATCTAACATTCATTAACATACCTAACATTTACATGCATATCCTAACATCTAACATGCACTACCTAACATCTAACACGCATCCATTAACTAACATGCTTAACAATCACTAACATGGGTACATGCATTAACATTTAACATGGGAACATGCACTCACTAAATCTAATGCATTTCTAATAAGTTTCTATCAAGCTAGCAAGAAAGGGTTGGTGAAGCTTGGCTAAACGGTAAGAAAAGGAAGGATTAAATGATTGGATAAGGAGAAGTTTAGATAATATGATGAAATCTTTAAGAAATATAAGGGATAATGGCTAAATGGACGCTCCTTTTGGTAACCTGAAACTCATAAAAGAAGTTTAGGAATTCAAATCATATACATGAAATCAATTTAGTTAAATAAACATACACACATACCCTTCATACATAATAAAATCATTAACCATTCATGTCATTCATCTCATACCTAATGCAGATGCATCTTATAAATTAAATGAAAAAACATTAACACTTAGTACAAAAAAAACCTAATTAAAACATACACACACACATACATACATATATATTTACACACACACACACATACACACACACACACACACATACATATATATATATATATATATATATATATATATATATATATATATATATATATATATATATATATATATATATATATATATATATATATATATATATATATATATATATATATATATATATATATATATATATTCACATACATAAACACATATACTTTCATACACAAACATAAATACAAATATTCGTTAATACTAAATATTCATAAATCATATTTATTTCTTATAATTTTAATATATATATTTAATAAATATTATTTATATTACTATATGAAAATAAACATATAAGTATTACTAGAACTTAATATATATATTAAGATAAGAAAAAATCTTAATCATAAAGTAAAATAAGAAAATAATAAAAAAATAAAAAACCCCCAAAAAATCCTTCTCTCTCTTTCTCTCTCTCTCTCTTTGTGCGTGGGCCGCCGTCGGGTGCAGAGAAAGAAAAGGGAGAAAAGGAAAATAAATAAAAATAAAAAATAGAAATGAATAATAAAAAACAAAAAAAACTCTCTCTAACTTCTCTCTCTCTCTCTCTCTCTCTCTCTCTCTCTCTCTCTCTCTCTCTCTTTCTTGTTGGAGATAGACGTCTGCGGAAGCACGGGAACAGCACAAGGAAGTAGAAGAAGCTTGGAGCACAAACACACAATACAGAATGTATTACTAGAGAATGTACAAAGATAAGTAGCCCATTAGGGCAATAGGCGTATATACAAGCCGGGGGAAAAAACCTCCTAAAGAGGGAAAAAAGTGCCCCGGCAGTCCTAGAGTGTTCACACACATCACTACCTAAATATATCAACAAATCCCCCCTGGGAGTGATGCGGTGAACAAGGAGCTGGCACTCATGTATAAGGAAGTGCCAAGCTATGTGGAAATCACTCCACAAAAGGAAGTAAGCCCAAAGCTTTGCGAAAAGCTTCAAACTTCTCCCTAGGCAGAGCCTTCGTGAAAAGGTCTGCAATGTTCTCCTGCGTGGGCACATATGCCAAGCTGATCTCCCCAGCAGAGAACCTCTCCCTGACATAGTGATAATGCACCTCAATGTGCTTTGTGCGAGCATGGAACACAGGGTTCCTCGCAATTGCCAATGCGCTCTCATTGTCAGTGAAGATGGTGGTGGTAGAAGACTAGCCAACACCCAAATCAGCCATAAGGCGTCTGAGCCACACACACTCAACAGTCGCTGTGAAAGCTGCCCTATACTCAGCCTCACAACTGGAAGTGGCCACAGTAGGCTGCTTCTTGCTCAACCAAGATATACATGAGCTACCAAGCATGAAGCAAAATCCACTGGTGGACACACGAGTGTCATAGCAACCAGCCCAATCTAAGTCAGAAAAAGCATGCAAATCTGGCGGTAGTGATCCCCCCTTGGGATAAAACAACCCAAGTAGCCGAGTACCACTCAAGTAGCGAAAGATGTGCTTAACCGCTTTCCAATGCGTGACTCCTGGGCAATGCATAAACTTGCTCATCTGTGAGACAGCAAACTGAATATCTGGCCGAGTAATGCATAAGTAAATCAAGCATCCAACAGCGTGCTGATAGAGAACAGCATCAAATGCATCTCCAGCATCATGAAGACTCAATCGTAAATCTGTCTCCATAGGAGTGGCAATAGGCTTACAGTCTTCAAGGCCAAAACGCTGCAATAATGTGTCAATATATTTCGTTTGACACAAAGCCATTCCACCATCAACGTGCATAAACTCAATGCCCAAATAGTGATGCAAATGCCCCAAATCAGACATCTCAAATGAGGCATGCAAATCAGCCTTAAAATCAGCAATATGTGTCTCAATAGGACCAGTGAGCAGCATGTCATCAACATAGACAATAATGATCAGAAGCACATCATTAGCACGCTTAACATATAAGGTGCTTTCAGTTGGACTGTTCTCAAAACCATGTGCAATCAGATAGGCATGTATCTTCTCATACCAAGCATGTGGTGCTTGCTTTAAACTATATAACGCCTTCTTTAATCTGCACACCTGGTTTTCATGCCCTTTCTGCACAAAGCCACGGGGCTGAAAAACATACACTTCTTCATGCAAGTCACCATTCAGAAATGCTGTTTTAATGTCCAACTGATGTACATTCCAACCACGATGGGCTGCAAGTGCACAAATGCTACGAACAGTAGTCATACGGCATGTAGGTGCAAAGGTCCTCTTTCCTGTGCATAACCCTTTGCAACAAGCCTAGCCTTATACCTGTCAACGGTACCATCAGGTTTACGCTTCAGCTTGTATACCCACTTAGTGCCAATGGCCTTCTTGCCAGGAGGCAAGTCACATAAGGACCATGTACCATTCTTCATTATAGCATCATATTCAGATTGCATAGCAGCCATCCAATTTTCTGAATTTTGTGCTTCATCAAAAGAAGCAGGCTCATTCTCATCACAGAGACTAGATGCAGCCATAGCATAGCAATCTGATGCAAAGGAGGCACTATGAGAGCCTGAACGAGTACGATATGACAAAGGTGCATCTAATTTGCTGTCACGCAAAGTCTGCACCAGCCATTTTGGCATAGTTTTTGCCTGCTCAATATCAGCTCTCTCATCAGCAAGTGCATCATGTAAATCTGCATCAGAAATGGAATGATCTGCATCATCATATGAAACTTGCAAAGGCTGAGAAGTTGCCTCATTAGGACCAACACTAGCCTGTCCACCTGTAAAAAGAGGCATCAAAGTATCATACATGTCTTTGGAGCTAACAGATGTCTCCTTAGTACATGAAAGCAATGGCTGAATAGCATCTTCCACAAAGACAACATCACGGCTAACCAGAATGCGTTTAGTCTGTGGATGATACAGACGATAGCCTTTACTTTCAGAACTGTACCCAACAAAAATACATTTTACAGCCTTATCATCCAATTTTCTGCGATGTTGTTCAGGCACTAATGCATATGCCAAACAACCAAAAACACGCAGATGAGCAACAGATGGCTTCCGATCATGCCAAGCCTCATATGGAGTGATAGAATGCAATGCTTTAGTGGGACACCTGTTCAGTACATATGCTGCACACATGACAGCCTCAAGCCAGAAACTATGTGGTAAAGCCTGACTTTTGACCATGCACCTCGCCATCTCCATGAGTGACCTGTTCTTTCGTTCAGCAACTCCATTCTGTTGAGGTGTATACGGTACTGTACACTGGTGTTTTATCCCACGTTCAGCCAGAAATGCATTAAAATCTGAAGACATATATTCCCCCCCTCGATCAGAACGGAGGGTGCCCATTTTACATGCTGACAGATTTTCAGCTAAAACCAAAAACTGTTTGAAGCACATGAACACTTCGGACTTTTCTTTGAGTGGATATACCCATGCATGCCTGGAAAAATCATCAATGAAAGTCACGAAGTAAAGGTAATTTCCAAAAGAGGGTGTCTGCATAGGACCACAGACATCACTATGTACAAGCTGCAATTTCTGTGTAGCCCGAACTGAACCATCTTTTGGAAAGGAAGAACGCTGCATTTTGCCCAAAATACAGCCTTCACAAACATGTTTTCCAGGTGCCTCAAGTTTGGGCAAAGAGGACACCATTTCAGATTTCTGTAGGCGTAAGAAACTAGCAAAATTCAGATGACCAAAGCGTGCATGCCAAAGCTTTGCATCTGACATAGCCTGAGAATCATGGACTGCACATGCCGAATCATTCACAGATCTTTCATAGTCTATGAGCTTATACAGCCCACGACATAAGATGCCAGAAGCAATAATCACATCGCCATTTGAGAGATCATGGACTGTACACCTGTCATCAACAAATTTCACAACCAAGCCAATCTTGGCTAATGCAAAAACTGATAACAGATTCTTTTTGATCCCTGGCACAAATAAAGCATCTGACAAAGTGAAAGAACTACCATCAGCAGTAGTCAGAATGATCTTACCAACTCCCATAACAGGATAAGAGGAGTTATTGGCGCATGTGACAGTATTCCCTGTAGGGGCAGGCTCGAGTGAAGAGAAGAAACTGCGCTGTGAGGTAATATGTTTGGTCGCCCCACTGTCAAAGTACCAAACATCTGAGTCTACTGCAGACATGCACTGATCATGAGAAGATGGGTCAAAACTGCAGACAGTAGTAAACGCCCATTCTTCTTCCTGCACAAGATTTGCAGACTCTGTTTTTGGTGTAGAGGCCTCTACAACAACCATTCCAGCCTCTTTCTTCTTTGCCTCTTTAGCAGCCAGTTTTGGACAGTTCTTTATAATATGATCATTTCCTTTACAGTACTTGCAGAACAATTTCTGCTTTTCTGATTTCTTTTCATCTTTATCCTGTTCTTCGATTGTGCAGCATTTGCAGATTTTTGCTTACTAGTAGAAGAGCTCCATTTTCCTTTGCCCTTTTGACTAGCCAGGAAAGCTTGATCTGCAACACGCATAATGGACCTGTTCTGCCTGGACTGATCTTCCTGCAATAGAACAGAGACTAATTCTTCAAATGACAAGGCATTCGGATTGCCTTTCATCATCAACCGAAGAGTAGAGGCAAAACTCTGATATGAATCAGGAAGACCATTCAGAACGGTCTGCACAAGTGAGCTATCTAGTATAACCTCATCAGCAGAAATCAATTGTTCCTTCAGGTCTTTGATCTTTGTAAGAAAACTGTCCATAGAATCACCTTCATTCATGTGCTCACTCTCCAACTGTTTTCGGAGGTAAGCAACACGAGCCTCATTCCTAGCCTGGTACAAAGTGGTAAGTGTATCCCAAGCATCCTTTGCTGTTCTGCAAGAGCGAATGTGAGGAATAATGGCACGTTTGACAGACAAAGATATCAATGCATGTGCCTGGGCATCTCTGCCATCCCAACGAATCTGCTCTGCAGTAGGTGCAACAGAAACAGCAGCACGAACAGGAATCTGCGGAATATCATCTTCGACACCATCTTCATCAGCTCCAGTACCTCCAACACGTGTATTTGTAGTACCTGTAGTCGCAGGTGTAACAGGACGTCTTTCAACACCCTACACAATGTTCCACAGTCCTTTTGCAACCAGTACATGTCGCATCATATAAGCCCATAATGGGTAGTTGGTACCATCCAACTTATCCTCAACAGCCAACATACGGAATACATCACTGCTTTCAGCCATGGCCGGTGACTAAAATACCTTGATGCAAAAAATTGACTGTATCTCAAAAAGTTGAACGGAACTGCCCAGACGAGTTCTGCTAGACCTGTAGCAAACTTCGAGACGCTTAAACTGGCGAACAGAAACTGGTATATACCTTTGGCACAAAAGGACGAAATAGCCTGCACAAGCGCTGCGATAGTGTGTTCGGAGGCCGAAACGAGCTCAGATGGCGATTTTGGCACCACAAAGCAAAGCTGTTTTGATCTCGAAAACACCCTGAGTATGCTCACCGAATCTGAGACTGCAAACGGAGGAGTGTCGACGGCGCCCTAGAAAAAGCGACGACCTGCTCTGATACCAATTGTTGGAGATAGACGTCTACGGAAGCACGCAAACAGCACAAGGAAGTAGAAGAAGCTTGGAGCACAAACACACAATACAGAATGTATTACTAGAGAATGTACAAAGATAAGTAGCCCATTAGGGCAATAGGCGTATATACAAGCCGGGGGAAAAAAACCTCCTAAAGAGGGAAAAAAGTGCCCCGGCAGTCCTAGAGTGTTCACACACATCACTACCTAAATATATCAACATTTCTTTCTTCACTCTCTTTCTCTCTCTTTTGCGGCCGTGTGCAGGGAGGAAAGAGAATCTTTTTAATAAAATAAAAAAGAAAAAGGAAAAAAAAAACATTTCTCTCACTCACTCTCTCTCTCTCTCTCTCTCCCTCTCTCTCTCTGTCTCTCTCTCTCTCTCTCTCTCTCTCTCTCTCTCTGCTACGTGCGCAGTGCTGTTGCACCGCTGGAAAAGAAGTGAGGGAAAGGGAGAAAGAGTTAGAGGGAAGAGAGAAGGGGAGTAAAGAAGGATAGAGGAAATAATTAAAAAAAAAGAAGGGAAATGAAAACAAAAGAATGGAAAAGAAGCTCAATTCTCTATGCATCCTGGAACTAAAGCAAAAAAATTTGCTTTGAATTAAATGAGTGACAAAAGCAAGAGAGATGGACTTCTCTATCCTCTTGCCAAAGGACAGTCATGGAAATGAGTGCACAAGCAACTATAGCCTAGAGCATAGAGTAAATAGAGTACCTGAAAAATAACACGAGCTTGTGAATACGGCTCCCTTCTTTATATAGATGAGAGTAGCCCACCATAGCCCACATTTTTCCTAAGATAACTGATCCATGCAGCCTTCATTTTCTCCACAGCACTCAACATATCTCAACTAGAAATTAGGTGTGGGAAATTCTCCTTTTCTTTTCCAAGAAATACACAAGAACCACTCAAATAAATATTCTCTAGGCCTTTCATTTAGACTTTAATAAATACAACCCTTCAATTTTTTCTTATTTATTTAATCACTTTAGAATAAATACAAACCTTTTGGATAAATTAAATTAGACCCATCAATAACTTTAAATGTATCCATAACCTTAGTGTTAAAAATGTCAATTCATATCCAATTAATCATTTATAATTAAAATATTTTGCTAAATGTTTAATTAATACATTTACGCTATTTGTTAACTCATTTAGAGACTGAAACCTACTTAATTAACCTTTTTAACCATATGTTTACCCTTAAACTTACTTCAAACCATGTTTTTAATGCTCAACTAACCCGTAATTTACTTTCGAAACTTAGATAAACCCTTAATTTTTAATCTATACCCACAATTTCATTAGAAAATATCTTCATAAATACTTCACATTTTTGTATTAATCATCAAACTTCTTATCTTGCAAAAGATTAAAATCAAACATTAGTCAAAATTTTCATAATTTATTCAAAATTATTCCAATCAATTAATCTTTTAATTTTTAATAATATTTTAAGAGGAATAAATTCTTTCCGACATCCACCCCCACTAAACTTGCACATCGTCCCGATGGGCCAACCTGCAGATTCAAGTGGAACATATCAAATTCTTTTGAAAATAAATTTTAAATTTTCAAAGTTTTATTTTATCATGCATTCATACTTTGTGCAATTAAAAAGATTAGCAAAAATCTTCTAAAAAAAACAAAGCAGATATAAGTCATATAAGTATCATGTTATATCTCTGAATCCACATTTAAACAAGCATTTATGGGAATAAATTATAAGTGTCATAGTCCTTCTGTTCATGTAACTTGCTTGGAAGAAGTAACTTATCCTGCATAACAACATATACCAAAACTTTTTCATCAGTTAACAGAATTATATGCCTCCTACTTTTATTTCCTATGGTCTAACTCTCCATTCATTGCTTTTTTTATATCATTTTTTTTTCTTGCTTTATGAATTCATCCCAACTCAGCTCTTTCTTTATTTCTAACAAATTGGCCTATACCGAAATTGGGTGCGACTCTTGGACTTGTCCACCCGGCCAAGTTTATTCCACCTGTTTGTCAACCCGACATAGCACACGACAAAACTATGTCAGCCCTACATGAAATCGATGTCAGCTCGTGGCTCTGATCGCCTGACCAGAGTAACTCCACCCGCCTACCGACCCATCCAGGCGCATGAAAACATAAAGGTTAGGGCTATGATGAAACTAGCATCAGCTCGTGGCCTTGATCACCCGACCAAGGTTGTTCCACCCGCCTACTAGCCCAACATAGCGCACCAACTACAAGCACATACATATATGCTAATTGGGTATGAAGTTTTATTTTTTTTAATTCATTTACAGGTCAGATCTCATAAGGAATAAATAGCAAGATACAAAAATCCCACTTACTAATGGATAAAAGATTCAGCATATACATGTATTCATAATAAGGCTACCATTTCTTCCACAAGCTTCCAATTCCAAAATCTCTATTTAACTATCTGATTCAGTTCATATAAATACAAGTTTTTCATGCTTCAGTCATAAATATATCTGATATTTAATACCTTAAATTCTACTTGATTTTTTTAAACAAATTTGAGCATATCCTTTTGATCCATTCAGTAATGCCATGCATATACACAAAAAATCAAAGATCTTTAATTAAAAAATTTTCACTTGATTTTAAATAGATGTTTTAATCATCATCTTCATCTTCATCAGCAAATCTCATATTCTTCATTATTTCTCTTCTTGAACAGTTTAACTCTTTTCCTTGCAATCAAATTTCTCACCAACGAACCATCAAATTCTCTAAGTTTAAATGTACCATTATCAAATACAGTTAAAACTACATACAGACCAAACCATCTTTTAATTAATTTCCTCCTAGCATCATATTGTGTATCAAAAGTACTATCATAAACTAATACCCAATCATGTACTTCTATAGTACAAGGCCTAAGTCTATGTTTTTTATCAAAATAGATTTTATTTTTAAGACGTGATTCTCTAACTTTTTGAATAGCTTCATGAATCATTTTATTTCCTAGATCTAACTGCATAATCCCAACAGAAATTAGATCTTCACGAGTCATCTCATGATTCCACGGAAGCGTCGTCCATGAAATAATCTAGGTCTGGATAGGAAAAATCGGCTTCTGACAGTACATTAGTTCTGCAGGCATAAATCCTGTAGATCTAGTATACGTCATCCTGTCTGCCCATAGTGCGAAAGGAAGGAATCTAGGCCACTATGTTATATCACCATTGGAGGCCTTAGAAATTGCCTTCACAATAGAGGGATGTCCCCAATTCAATCTTACCATTAGACTCCGGATTATAAGCAGTAGTGAGAGACAGACGAATCCCATGCTGGTCAAAGAATTCCCTAGCCTGTCGAGCATCTAATTTGCCTCTATCTGCTACTATCTTTTCTACATAACCAAATCTACTAATAACTTCTTCTAACAAAAATTTACATATGTTATAAGTAGTTTTAGTATGAAGAGCTCTACCCTCTACATGATTAGTCAAGTCTTCCCTTGCTAAAACTATATACCTCATCCTATCTAAACCTTTAGGCATGGTCACTAAATCAACTACCCACTTGTAATGTATACAAGGAGGATAGGTAATGTGCAGAGATTCTTATCATTTCACGAAACAATTCACATTCAGTATGTAGTAAAAAAGAATCTTCATTTCCTATTTTTATCAATTTAATAGTTTCATCAGTAAAATTATGTCCTATTTTTTAAATATCACGTAAGATAGGATCATTAGCTACTTGTTTTATTTTCTGATCACTTCCTTCAGGTAAAGCTTGAGCTACAGGTTTCACTTTTTTATCTATTGTTTTATACTTTGTATTAATTTTAGCTTCATGAAAATCAGAAACAAATTTTAAAATTAAATCATATTCATTTAATGAGTTTAAAAGAATAACTTGTAATAATTTCTCATCATGTAAGGTTTCATTAATTTCTTCAAGTAAAGTAGAAGAAAAAGAAGTTTCAATTACATTTTCAATATTTTCATTTATAGACATATATCCTTTATCTTTAAAATATTTTTCATTTTTTTCATTATTTTCCTAGGAATATCTTTACTATTTAAAATTTGTAATTTTGAAGATGTAAAATAAACAGAAAAAATTTCTATTTTATGAACACATTTATGCGAGATTCCAAACGAGTTACCACTGTTGTCCTCCTCAACAATGGTCTCTAGTAAAAATTCTGATCAAAGTATGTTCCAGAATCACTAAGAGGTAGATGAATCTTGTGCATCTTCTCTTGTGATCGGATAAGTGTTTTCCTAATTTGTTCTCTATTTCTAATATGGTTTTGATTAACAGTCATTACTTGTAAGGATTTTAAATCATCTTTTGACCTAAATCTAGCATATGCAGAGCCGTCTTCCATTATTTTTGTTTCCATTCGTGTTTCACAAATGAAGGGTTGTCCTAAGATGATTTCATAAGAACAATTATCTTGTATAAAAAAGTGAAATGTTTCACTTATTCCTCCTATTGAAATTGGAATGTTTGCACAAGCTCCTAGAAGTGCACGACATCCGTTGTCTGCTGTTCGCATAATCCACCTATGTTGTTTATCTATAGGCAATCTACATTTGTCATAGAATTCTTTTGATATTACGCTAATTTCTGAACCTGAATCTAGTAAAGATAAATCTGTACATGAATTTTTCCTATCTCCTAAATTTACTTTCATCTCATATATATGAGACTAAATAGTCTATTGAAATCCACCAAAATTTTCATGTCTTTGGACACAACCAAGAATCTTCTATTGTGTGGGTATCAACCAAATTCTACAGATACAATCATGAATATTCTGTGGACACATAACAAAGCATGTAAAGTTATGGAAGAGATCTAGTTTATTCAGATGAAGCAAGAAAATAAGACATCAAACAAGGTGTACAGATAAGGGAACTACCAATCTATGAAAACCAACCAAGTTTTTTAGATCTATGTACACCAAACAAAGAAGATATATGTGTGGACACCAACCAATATATCCACATACGAATATTAACATCCAATTGAAATAATGCCAAATGACAAACATTTAGCTTGATATCCAAGAAAATAAACTAGTTGCTACCAAGAAAGAAGAGTCATGTACATATAGGATCAAAAGAATCTACAGTTTTAACATATTTAGTAAAACTATTTTTTGATAGTTGTTATATGCATAAACACACAATCCCTTCCACAAATCAACACATACTAAAAATAATACTGAAAAGTATTTGATATAATTTTTGGTATCATAAAATGATATATTTTTTATTCTTATCGCAATCACCATTGTGGATCACATATTACTTGACAAGATTAAGAACGAAACATGGCATGAGAGAATATTTTGGAAGGTTTAATACTTAGAATAGAATTTAAATAATTATTACTTTTCATCATAATTTTTTATTCCACCTTTGGAGCTATGTTCTTTTCAAGAACATAGAAATATATGCTTTGCCAATTCCGCATGAAATTCAACACCAAATGTAGCGGCTACTAGTTCAAAGGAGAGGCCTTCTAACTTTGAATAAAAATATGCATTCAATTAGTATGAAGATAATCCATTGATAACTGGCCAATTCTTTGTAATCTCACTTACACACAAATTATAGTGAGCCATTCTTTAAAAGGTGCGATAAATGGCAGTGCTCTAGAGAAGACAAGTTTTGAGTCCATGTTTATTACTTATGGAAGTGTTCAACCTTCTCCAGAGATCCCTACACACTTTCTTTACACTGCCAAAGTCCATTAATAACTTTCCATTTACCAAAACATATCCAATTTGTCAGAATGTTTGAATTGTGTTATTTTTTCAGTTATGCTAAAAGTTAGGTTTTAAAAAATTCCCGTTTTCATTTTCATTTAATAACCCATGTGAAGTTGTAAAATATTAAGGATTATATTTTTCTCTAAAAGTACATTATGTGGGCTATGGAATCCAAGTGAGTATGCCATCAAAGCCTCAAGGGAGTCATCAAGAAAAATCAATCAATTTGGTGTAAAAGCAGGACACTTAAGGTTCCCAGGACACTCAGGTGTCCTAGTACAGATCTGGTGTTAATCATTTTAATAAAGTTATCTTTAAATTCTAATTTAGCTATAGTAAATAAGTGTTCAAGTGACATAGTCGCTGGACTTTTTAAAGGAATATCATACAGTATTTCTTTTGTGTCATTTTTTTGTTCTAGTTTTGAAGTTAAAATAGCTTTTGGAATTCTTTTGGGTTTCTTTGTTTTTCCCTCATTTTTATCTGTTTCTTCATTAGTCTTTGAATCTAATTCACTAGGCTTTGATTCTAAAGGTTTGTTTGATGTCTCAGTTTGTTTGCCCTCCCTTATATCTGTTCTTTTCTGCTCATTTGAATCTAAATTTGTATTTTCATTAAATTGTATATTTTTAGGTTCTTTTCTCAATTGTTTTCTAGTTACTCTTTGATTAGTTTCATCTAAATCTTAAGTTTCATCTCTTTTTCTCTTTTCTTCCACATTTGTTATATGTGAAAAAATAGAGAAATGATCTACAGGTGAGTTCCATGCTATTTTGTTCATTATATCATCTCTAGCTTTTATTAATGCTTCTATTGAATAGTTTTTGGTTTCATTTGATGTTTGCTCATCTAGATCACTCTCATCACATTCTAATCTAATGCTAGATGAGCTTCTTTGTGCTTCACATATATTTTCATATAGTTTTTGCATTCCACCTTTTCCCCAATTTACAGCTAGTGGGAGGTGGGTGTGGTAATCACATATGTTTTTTATCAATATCAATTACTATTTTTCTTTCTTTTTCCTCTTTTAAAGATTCACAGGCATAAGACATATGTTCAGTAGAGTCGTACCAAACACATCGTCAGGTGGGTGTGCCTCTTCATTCATTCTTCTGAGCTACTGGTTGATTTATTAAAGGTGCTATAGGTAAAGGATTTATTTGTGGGGCATGAGTAAACTGTCCTAAAATTGTCCTATCTTGACTAGTTAAAGAATGAACTGTGTTTTGAAGTGTAGCCACTTCCTTAGTCATATTCGTATGCATCTGCATCATATTATGTAATTTATTAAATAATATTTCAAACTGTAACTCACTAGGAATTTTAGATGTTGATGCTTGTTCAGTTATACTAGAATTTATATTAATTTTAGGATTTTGAGTAGTTAGACCTACTGTTGGAAAACTTAAATTCATATCATATTGTAATGACTGCCTTTGTTTCATTTGTGCTACTACTTCTACTACTTGTTTTAGTACCCCCCAGTCTTCCGTTAAACCATATCTTTTCCTAGGTTCCTCTAGTCTCCTTTCTACTTCATTTCTAATGTCTATAGGTAAAACTTAAAAAAAATATAAAACTATATATGGTGTAAGTACAGTCCTATCTTGCTCTGGCAATTGTGAAAATCTATTCATAAATTCACCATGCAATTGTGTAAGAGATATCTGGGTTTTAGGAGTGCTAAGCCACTTCATAAACCCTTCTCTAATGTGTTGACTATAATCTTCTAAGTAAAATTCTTTATGCATTTGTTTTTTAAATTCATCCCACTCAAGTGCACTATGAGGTTCTATTACACTAATGGCTGAACCTATTGCTATTCTTACTAAAAATGTTACCCATTTGGTTACAGGTAAACCATGAAGTTTTGCTAGGTCTTCAAATGTGTCTAAATAATTAGTTGCGTTAACTCCAGTGAATTTCCCTTTTTCTTTTAGCATTGCTTCAACTACTTTCTGTCCTTGGGTTTGCGACATCATATTTCTAAATAATTCATCCATTTTATTATGTATGTTAGAACTAGACTTAAGTTTTTTTAATATAATCTTTAAGTTCTTCTTGTACTTTAGTTTTTTGTCCTCTTACCAAGCTAATTAAATTGTTTGGTTCCAGTTTTACTTAAGTTTAAAACCTTTAAACAATTCTTGAAAAATAGATACTAACTTTCAAATGAAAATTCTTGTTGAATTTTCAAACTAAAATCATGCTAATCTAACAATCCTTAACAATTTAATGAAAACTAGATACTAACTTTTCAAATAAAATTCTTTTTTTTTTTAACTAAAATCATACTAATCAAACAATTCCTAATATTTTAATGAAAAATATAATCTAACTTTCAAATGAAAATTCTTTTTTAAATTTTAAATCTAACAATTCCTAATATTTTAAGTTCTCTTTCAATTATACATTTGTTGAGCAATAAATGCCTAATACAAAAAGCTAAATGTTGTGTCCTAACGTATTTCTTCAAGTACTTGATGGTAAGGGTGAAGAGATGTGTAGTACCCCTCCTCCTTTTCTCTCTGGCTAGGCATGCAAGAGGACCGATGCAAGAGGACCGAAGAAGATAGAAGAGAAAGTCAAGCAATGGAAAGGCAATTATTTGTAACTTGTAGGCCTCTGATACCTCTTTAGATAAGTAAACGGTTGCCGAGATTGGGAGAAAAGCTCTCAGATGCCTTGGGCTGCAGCTTCAAGGAGTGCTCTGTTCCGTGACACGGTCCTATCTGAGTACTACGGATCGTTGCTTTCACTTTCGGTGTCACCTCGGTCGATTTGTTTTACTACTCTCTTCTCCTCTCCCTTTCGTCCTTCTTTCTCGCTCGTCCTCCTCTCTCGTCCTCCCTTTCTCTCTCTCTCACGGCCTAACTCCTCCCCTTCTTCCTTTCTCTCTCGATCTGATCTCTCTCTCCCTCGCTCTCTTTACCTCTCTCTCGGTCTCGCACTCTCTCCCCGCTGTCTTTCTCTCTCTCTTCCTTTTCTCCTCTCACTCTCTTTCCCTCTCTCTCTCGGTCCCTCTCTCCCTCTTTCTCTCTCTTCCTCTCCCTCTTCCTCTCTCTCTTCCTCTCTCTCTCTCTTTCTCTCTCTCTTTCTCTCTCTCTCTCCCCCTCTCTTCCCCCCTCTCTCTCTCTTTCCTCCTCCTTCTCTCCCTTTTTCTTTCTCTCTCTCTCTCCCCGCGTGTGACGCCCCTTTTTTTTTCTTTTTCTCTCTCTCTCTCTTTCTCTCTCCCTCTCTGCCGCGTTTTCTCTCTCCCCGCCATCTCTCTTTCTCTCTCTCTCTTTCTCTCTCTCTCTCTCTCTCTCTCTCTCTCTCTCTCTCTCTCTCTCTCTCTCTCTCTCTCTCTCTCTCTCTCTCTCTCTCTCTCTCTCTCTCTCTCTCCCCTCCCCTCCCCCGCCTAGTTCCCCTCCCCTCCCCCGCCTAATTTCCCCGCCCCCCTCCACCTTAGCCCGCCATCCGCCCCCGCCTAGCTCCTCCGCCCCGCCCCTCCTCCTAACTTTCCGCCCGCCCTCCGCCTAGTTCCCCTCCCCTCCCCCGCCTAGTTCCCCTCCCCTCCCCCGCCTAATTACCCCGCCCCCCTCCGCCTTAGCCCGCCATCCGCCCCCGCCTAGCTCCTCCGCCCCGCCCCTCCTCCTAACTCTCCGCCCCGCCCTCCGCCTAACACTCCGCCCCGCCCTCCGCCTAGTTCCCCTCCCCTCCCCCGCCTAGTTCCCCTCCCCTCCCCCGCCTAATTTCCCCGCCCCCCTCCGCCTTAGCCCGCCATCCGCCCCCGCCTAGCTCCTCCGCCCCGCCCCTCCTCCTAACTCTCGGCCCCGCCCTCCGCCTAACACTCCGCCCCGCCCTCCGCCTAGTTCCCCTCCCCTCCCCCGCCTAGCTCCCCTCCCCTTCCCCGCCTAGTTCGCCTCCCCTCCCCCGCCTAGTTCCCCTCCCCTCCCCCGCCTAGTTCCCCTCCCCACCCCTGCCTACACCCGCCCCCTCACCCCGCACCCCTCCGCCCACCACCCCGCCTACACCCGCCCACCACCCCCGCCTACACCCGCCCCCTCACCCCGCACCCCTCCGCCCACCTCCCCTGCCTACACCTGCCCACCACCCCCGCCTACACCCGCCCCCTCACCCCGCACCCCTCCGCCCACCACCCCCGCCTACACCCGCCCACTCACCCCGCAGCCCCCTCCCCTCAGCCTCCCGCATCCCTGCCCCCTCACACACCCACACCCACACACTCACACCCCCACACATGCACACACCCTCACGCACCCACATACAAACACACACACACACTCTCACATACACACACACACCCGCATACAAACACACTCACACGCATCCTCACATACACACACACACCCTCATGTACACACATGCACACCCACACATACAAACACACCTGCACATTCTCACTCACACCCACACACCCACACACACACTCATACACACACACCCCCACACATACACATACACCCACACATACACACACACGCCCACACATGCAAAACGTTTGGCAGCTAAGCAGATAGACTTGTGTTTTGCCAATGAAGATGAAGAACGTGAACTTATATGTGGGTCAATAGATTTCAATTCTCAAGATGGACTGGCATTTTTGGCCAAATAGTGCTCTTGGGCTATGGTGATGCTTGGTTCTAAAGGATGCATTGCATCTCTTAAAGATGAGATTTTCAGGGTCTCGGCCATTGAGGTTGGGGAAGTTGCAGACACAAAAAGGCAGGTAGCCTGTTTGCAAGTGGATTCCTTTATGGAATGTTGAACCAGTTATCCCTAGAAGATTGCTGCAAGGTTGGTGCTGTGCTGGGCTGCGGTGGTCAGAGCCCTTGGAGGTGAGATAACAAAGAAGAACATATGGCGGAAGCACAAAAGGCTTGAGTTGCAGAACCTTCCGTCCAAGGGAATTCACAATGTCTCACCCATTTAGCAATCAGTTTTCTAGTCCTAATTCATGATTCTCTGAAGGGCTCCTAAATTATGGAAGCTCTTTTGTGAAAAGGTAAAAAGGAAACTATTAAAAGTGAAAGTGGAATTGCCAGCAACCATTCACGGCGACTACCTATCTTTGTGGATCCAGTTTAAATCAAGGGAATATTTGACCTACCTCTCCAATTTTGGGCATTCCACCGGCGCGTGATCAATGGACGTGAAGATTCGGCAAGGCCCGCTTGGCCTATTGGGGCCTATAAAAACAAGGGATTTGTGCTATTTGTGGGTACACTTTGGGTACATTTTTTGGAGTTACTTTGACGCGTGTATACATGCAGAAGTTCTCTCTTGCACTTGGTGGTTTCAAGCCTATTGTAGGAGCTACTCTGTAGTGTGGATACAGAGGGTAGGCTTCTCAGTGGAGGGCTATGAGCACTATAGTGTAAGAGAGTGTCTTGGATTTTCTTTCTTTTCTGTGAGACACTATTGGTGTTAAGCTCTATTCCCTTGAGCAATTCCTTCATCATTTGTATTGATTTGTATTTATCTACATAGAGTACCACGAAGCTCTAAGCATTAGTTTTTGAGCATTTCCTTGACAAATCTTGTAATCATCTGAATCGAATCAAGAAGTGTATGGTCTTCCTTGGTCAATTGTTGTCCATATTTTCTGAAGTATCTCCTTGTTATCTACCTGATCACAGAAATGTTAAAGGGTATACTTCTCTAAAGAGAACCCCCCTTGAGTAGGCGACGTACTGGATGTGTTAATCTTTAATCTCTACTTTTGTTTAAAGCGGATACCCCAGTACCTCCTCTACAGTTTGGCACGCACGGTGGGACCTTTGCATTTCTGTGAGAGGTATTTTTGCCCTATTACATTTGCAAGTAGGTACATGACCCATACACGGGCAGATAAGGAGTCTCTTCATGTTCGGAGGAGCCTTAACAAGTTAGCCATAACCACGACTAGTGAGTCTACCTCCCCTCTGCCCTCCCTAAATTTATCAATTGATTTGGGTGCGACACCATTGTCGAAAGAGGGGTATAGGAGAACTCTAGACTTCTCCTCAGATACGTCTGAAGAAACACCAGTACAAATGGAGGATCTCTCTCATTTACTCTCCAGATTAAATATCAAATTCCCTACCTTCAAGGGACAAGCCTATGAGGATGCTGATGATCATGTGAGAAGATTCATCTCTTTATGCCGTGGAAGAGGTTTGCAAAATAGAGAGGATGCAATGCTGGCACTTTTTCCATCCACATTGGAGGGTCTTGCGGATAAATGGTATAGTCAATATGCAGATGGCCATTTCACTACATGGGAGGCTCTGAAGGTGGCATTCTCACAGACATTCCGACCTAGTGATTCCTCAGAAAGAGCTCTAGATCAGCTAGAGAATTTAAAGCTAAGATCAGGTGAATCTTTTCATGAACTTCACACTAGAACAAAAGCACTTGTTGCACGTCTGCCACATGCTCCAGGTGACTTTTTGGTTAAAAAATGGATAGAGAAGGCTCTGCCCAGGTCATCTCAGCAGAAGCTTCGGGAGTCTCTTAGATTGGATGCCACCCTCAATGATTTTGTTGCAGCGGCATCACGCATTGAAGGAGCAAGGCAACATTTTGAAGGAGATACACACTCAAAGTATGCTGCAGACCTGGATCCTGTTGAGCAACTGAGGAAGGAACTGGAAGCATTAAAAATGCAACAAAATCAACAAGAAGAGAAGGTCTTGCCACCACTGCGACGCACGGATGATGAAGTAGCCCAACTTCGCCGTGAGTTAGAAGATTTGAAGACCACTCAGGATATAAGGAGACAAATTTGGTGTACAATCTGTAACAACAATGGACATTCCAATGGTAATTGCCCTATTAAGGTAAGCTGCCAATTTTGTGGAAAAGATGGTCATGAAGCAAGAGATTGTTATTACCTCAAGGGTACACAGCAGAGAGGTAACCCTCAAACTTTGGATTCATACTATGCTAGTACTTCAAATACATCTAATAGAGAGGAGAATAGGCCTGCAAAGCCTAGCTATAATAGACCTTTGATGTGCTATCGTTGTCGTGAGTATGGCCACATGCAAAATAGGTGTTCTCTTCCAGAAGATGCACCTCCCTGTCAACATTGTCCAGAGGCCAAAGATCATTATACTAAAGATTGCCCAAGAGGTCGTCTTGCTCCAATCCACATGATTGCAGTCACTCCACATGAAGAAGAGAAAACCACTCAGACTTATGCTGTTTCATCCTCTACTATGCCCATAATGACTAGAGCTAGGCAAGCAGCTGTAACCCAGAGAGATGAACAACAAGGATTTCAGGATAAAGAGGAGGAAAAGAAGTCTGGATGGAAGGATCAAGTAGAAATTGAAGGAGCTTATGATAAGATGACTACTTCTCTAAAGGGTCAACCATCAAGTCTGCAAGAAAACACTCAGGAGGTAAACATTGAACAGATCTTGAAAGGTATTCATCACAAAGTTAGTCTATATGAACTTATAAGGATGGATTCAAAAATAAGAAGTGACTTACTGAAGATTATACACTCTGCCCACTTAGTCCAATCACCTAGTATAGATGGATTTATGGTTGATTTTCCCCCTGCACCCTTAGCAGACTACCAAAGCTCAAGATTATCTGTTTGTATAAAGGATGAAGCTCTCACAGGTGTGATCATAGATGGAGGCTCTGGTATCAATTTAATGCCAGATTTTACAATGAAGAAGCTGAAATTGAACCCCACCAAGTTGGCACCATTCACGGTTACATTGGCAGATCAACATCGGGTTGCGCCACTGGGCATTATTGAGAAGGTACTGATGGTAGTACAGGGCTGCCATTTTGTTCTAGATTTTGTTGTTATTGCACTTCCATAGGAGACTTCTTACCCTCTACTCCTGGGGAGACCTTGGCTGAGACAAGCAAAAGCTTTGCAAGATTGGGGAAAAAATAAACTATGGATTTCAACAAATACCAATAGCCAACTGCAACTACATTTGGAAGAAGGATTTGACTCAGGAAAAACTACTGGATATACTGTGGATACTCAGGTAATGCCCTCTCTACCCCAAGAAGATGATACATTGTTAAATTGGATGATGGGAAGTGCAGAGTGTTGCACAGTGGAGATCAATGAAATTGAGGAAGAAGTTGCAGATAAGGAAATTACAGAAAAGGGCAATGAAGACCACAAGGTGTTGGAGAATGAGCAATTGAAGGAAAATACAATCTTTGAAGGGGCTACCAATATAAAAGTATCAGAGAGGGAAGATTATGAACCTAAGAGCAGAGAAGATCTTCCTTTTTCAGATATACCTCAAGGATGGATGAAAGAACATGTTGCAGAATATAAATTAAAATCAACTCCTGCATATAGTGGAGATGATTTCTCAAGCAAGACCAGTCCTGAAACATTGGTTCAAGAAGTAAATTTAGGGGATGAAGAGAACCCTCAAATGGTCCATTTGGCATCCTGGTTGTGGCATTATCCTCCCTTGCTACAGAAGGTAACTTCTTTGCTTTTTACTTATAAAAGTGTCTTCGCATGGTCCTACAAAGATTTAACAGGGATACCAGAAGAGCTTGGGTTACATCGGATACCCTTAGTTGAGGGAGCCGCGCCAGTAAGAAGTAGACCATATCGACTCAATCCGAAATATGCAGAGGCTGTAAAAGAAGAAATTACAAAGCTAGAAGAAGCTGGTATAATTGTTCGAGTAGAACATTCCAGGTGGCTTTCTTCCATGGTTATTGTACCCAAGAAGAATAGTGGAAAAATAAGAGTATGTGTTGATTTTCGTGCTTTGAATAAAGTGACTGTTCAAGATGGATTTCCTCAGCCCTTCACAGAGCAAGTACTTAAGGAAGTAGCTGGTCACACTTTGTATAGTTTCTTGGATGGTTTTAGTGGCTACAATCAGATAGTGATCCATCCTGATGATAGGGACAAAACAGCCTTTGTCACTCCCTGGGGCACTTATGTCTATACTCGAATGGCTTTTGGTTTGAAGAATGCACTGGCTTCATTTAATAGAACGATGTATCTGATATTGGGCAAATGGTTAACAACCTTTCTACGCATTTTCATGGATGAATTTTCAGTATTTTCAGGTACAGATAGAAGGGCAACAGTTCAAGATTTCCATGACCATTTGGAAAATCTAAAAGAAATTTTTGAGCAATGTCTCAAAACAGGTTTGAAATTGAATCCTGATAAATGTCACTTTTTGGTCACTAAGGGCACTCTTCTTGGTCACATAGTATCTGCTGAAGGTATAACTGTTGACCCTGCAAAGGTTACAGCTATTCTTTCCATGCCAATTCCAGAAAGCCCAAAGGAAGTGCAAAGTTTCTTGGGACATGCAGGGTATCACAGAAGATTCATTAGGATGTATTCAGAAATTGCTAAGCCCTTGTCAAGGCTTACCAGTAAAAAGATCCCTTTCTCATGGAGTGCTGAAGCTGACAAAGCAAGGCAACAGGTATTAACGATGAATTGGTGGATAGCAATCTTTTTCTAGTAGTAATCCGGACTGGTTGGTATGATGAAATTCTCCATGTTCTGACTACTGGAAAGATCCCAGGACACTTGACACCTGTAGAAAAGAGAAGATTGCTCCTGGAAACCAAAGCATATTCTCTTATAAATGGAAATTTATATACATATTGTCAGGATGATATATTGAGAAGGTGTGTCTATCCAGAAGAGGTAAATCTTTTGCTGGAGGCTGCACACAATGAAGGACACCTAAAGGGGGAAGAATTGGCTCATAGAATCATCCACAAAGGGTTATGGTGGCCTCATATTTTCAAGGATGCAATCAAGTTTGCAAAAGAATGCCACATCTGTCAGAGATGTGCTCCCACGCCAACCAGATTGAACTTCCAACCATTAGTCATATCTACCGGATGGCTTCCATTTGAACGATGGGGTCTTGATTTCATAGGGCCAATTAACCCAACTGGGCAACCAGGAGGTAAAAAGTATATTTTGATGGCCACATGCTATGCCACTAAATGGATAGAGGCTAAAGCTATTGTGGACTGCACGGCTTTAACAGTAGCTAAATTTATGTATAAACGTATTTTCTCAAGATTTGGTTGCCCACTGGAAATTACTAGTGACAGGGGCACACATTTTGTAAATCAATTGCTCCAGTTTATATTTGACAGGTACAAAATCTTCCATAAAAAATCTTGTGCCTATTACCCAAGGGCAAATGGCCAAGTAGAGAGTTCCAATAAGATTTTGATTGGACTACTTCGCAAATTATCTTTTGATCATCAAAGCTCTTGGCCACTAGCACTAATTGGTGCAATTTGGGCTTTCAGAACCACGAAGAGGGGAACCACAGGCGAAACTCCATTTCGCTTAGTTTATGGAAAAGAGGCATTGGCACCATTTGAGTTCATTATCAGAAGGGAAATAGGAATCAAAACTATTGGAATTGAACCCCCCATTCAAAGATTGGTGGCATTAGAAGAATACAGAGAAGGGGCAATGCAAAAACTTCAAGTAACACAAGAAGAGCGCAAGAGATTGCATGACAGGTGTCTGAGATCCAATGAAGTTCAGGAAGGGTCTATGGTTTTAGTGCATCAGGTTCCACCAATTCAAACTAAATTGGCACCCAAGTGGATAGGACCTTATAAGGTAATCAAGGTATTGCCACATGGCGCAGTGCATCTGGAAGATCTGCAGGGTGAAAGGATTCCCCTGGTCAACATCTCCAGGGTGAAGAAGTATCTGAATTAGCTCGAAATGGAAGCACTCCACCCCTTGTACATACCGTGTTTCTTTTCACTAATTGCAATATAACTAGATCTCTTTGAAATAAGTAGAATAAGGGAGAAATTGCACCAGGGACGGTGCAAAAGCTTGATGTGGGGGTCTGTAGTACCCCTCCTCCTTTTCTCTCTGGCTAGGCATGCAGGAGGACCGATGCAGGAGGACCGAAGAAGATAGAAGAGAAAGTCAAGCAATGGAAAGGCAATTATTTGTAACTTGTAGGCCTGTGATACCTCTTTAGATAAGTAAACGGTTGCCGAGATTGGGAGAAAAGCTCTCAGATGCCTTGGGCTGCAGCTTCAGGGAGTGCTCTGTTCCGTGACACGGTCTTATCTGAGTACTACGGATCGTTGCTTTCACTTTCGGTGTCACCTCGGTCGATTTGTTTTACTACTCTCTTCTCCTCTCCCTTTCGTCCTTCTTTCTCGCTCGTCCTCCTCTCTCGTCCTCCCTTTCTCTCTCTCTCACGGCCTAACTCCTCCCCTTCTTCCTTTCTCTCTCGATCTGATCTCTCTCTCCCTCGCTCTCTTTACCTCTCTCTCGGTCTCGCACTCTCTCCCCGCTGTCTTTCTCTCTCTCTTCCTTTTCTCCTCTCACTCTCTTTCCCTCTCTCTCTCGGTCCCTCTCTCCCTCTTTCTCTCTCTTCCTCTCCCTCTTCCTCTCTCTCTTCCTCTCTCTCTCTCTTTCTCTCTCTTTCTCTCTCTCTCTCCCCCTCTCTTCCCCCCTCTCTCTCTCTTTCCTCCTCCCTCTCTCCCTTTTTCTTTCTCTCTCTCTCCCCGCGTGTGACCCCCCTTTTTTTTCTTTTTCTCTCTCTCTCTCTTTCTCTCTCTCTCTCTCTCTGTCGCGTTTTCTCTCTCCCCGCCATCTCTCTCTCTCTCTCTCTCTCTCTCTCTCTCTCTCTCTCTCTCTCTCTCTCTCTCTCTCTCTCTCTCTCTCTCTCTCTCTCTCTCTCTCTCTCTCTCTCTCTCTCTCTCTCTCTCTCTCTCTCTCTCTCTCTCTCTCCCCTCCCCTCCCCCGCCTAGTTCCCCTCCCCTCCCCCGCCTAATTTCCCCGCCCCCCTCCGCCTTAGCCCGCCATCCGCCCCCGCCTAGCTCCTCCGCCCCGCCCCTCCTCCTAACTCTCCGCCCCGCCCTCCGCCTAACACTCCGCCCCGCCCTCCGCCTAGTTCCCCTCCCCTCCCCCGCCTAGTTCCCCTCCCCTCCCCCGCCTAATTTCCCCGCCCCCCTCCGCCTTAGCCCGCCATCCGCCCCCGCCTAGCTCCTCCGCCCCGCCCCTCCTCCTAACTCTCTGCCCCGCCGTCCGCCTAACACTCCGCCCCGCCCTACGCCTAGTTCCCCTCCCCTCCCCCGCCTAGTTCCCCTCCCCTCCCCTGCCTTATTTCCCCGCCCCCCTCCGCCTTTGCCTGCCATCCGCCCCCACCTAGCTCCTCCGCCCCGCCCCTCCTCCTAACTCTCCGCCCCGCCCTCCGCCTAACACTCCGCCCCACCCTCCGCCTAGTTCCCCTCCCCTCCCCCGCCTAGTTCCCCTCCCCTTCCCCGCCTAGTTCCCCTCCCCTCCCCCGCCTAGTTCCCCTCCCCTCCCCCGCCTAGTTCCCCTCCCCACCCCCGCCTACACCCGCCCCCTCACCCCGCACCCCTCCGCCCACCACCCCGACCTACACCCGCCCACCACCCCCGCCTACACCCGCCCCCTCACCCCGCACCCCTCCGCCCACCTCCCCTGCCTACACCCGCCCACCACCCCCGCCTACACCCGCCCCCTCACCCCGCACCCCTCCGCCCACCACCCCCGCCTACACCCGCCCACTCACCCCGCAGCCCCCTCCCCTCAGCCTCCCGCATCCCTGCCCCCTCACGCACCCACACGCACACACTCACACCCCCACACATGCACACACCCTCACGCACCCACATACAAACACACACACACACTCTCACATACACACACACACCCGCATACAAACACACTCACACGCATCCTCACATACACACACACACCCTCATGTACACACATGCACACCCACACATACAAACACACCTGCACATTCTCACTCACACCCACACACCCACACACACACTCATACACACACACACCCCCACACATACACATACACCCACACATACACACACACGCCCACACATGCAAAACGTTTGGCAGCTAAGCAGATAGACTTGTGTTTTGCCAATGAAGATGAAGAACGTGAACTTATATGTGGGTCAACAGATTTCAATGCTCAAGATGGACTGGCATTTTTGGCCAAATAGTGCTCTTGGGCTATGGTGATGCTTGGTTCTAAAGGATGCATTGCATCTCTTAAAGATGAGATTTTCAGGGTCTCGGCCATTGAGGTTGGGGAAGTTGCAGACACAAAAAGGCAGGTAGCCTGTTTGCAAGTGGATTCCTTTATGGAATGTTGAACCAGTTATCCCTAGAAGATTGCTGCAAGGTTGGTACTGTGCTGGGCTACGGTGGTAAGAGCCCTTGGAGGTGAGATAACAAAGAAGAACACACGGCGGAAGCACAAAAGGCTTGAGTTGCAGAACCTTCCGTCCAAGGGAATTCACAATGTCTCACCCATTTAGCAATCAATTTTCTGGTCCTAATTCATGATTCTCTGAAGGGCTCCTAAATTATGGAAGCTCTTTTGTGAAAAGGTAAAAAGGAAACTATTAAAAGTGAAAGTGGAATTGCCAGCAACCATTCACGGTGACTACCTATCTTTGTGGATCCAGTTCAAATCAAGGGAATATTTGACGTACCTCTCCAATTTTGGGCATTCCACCGGCACGTGATCAATGGACGTGAAGATTCGGCAAGGCCCGCTTGGCCTATTGGGGCCTATGAAAACAAGGGATTTGTGCTATTTGTGGGTACACTTTGGGTACATTTTTTGGAGTTACTTTGAGGCGTGTATACATGCAGAAGTTCTCTCTTGCACTTGGTGGTTTCAAGCCTATTGTAGGAGCTACTCTGTAGTGTGGATACAGAGGGTAGGCTTCTCAGTGGAGGGCTATGAGCACTATAGTGTAAGAGTGTCTTGGATTTTCTTTCTTTTCTGTGAGACACTATTGGTGTTAAGCTCTATTCCCTTGAGCAATTCCTTCATCATTTGTATTGATCTGTATTTATCTACATAGAGTACCACGAAGCTCTGAGCATTAGTTTTTGAGCATTTCCTTGACAAATCTTGTAATCATCTGAATCGAATCAAGAAGTGTATGGTCTTCCTTGGTCAATTGTTGTCCATATTTTCTGAAGTATCTCCTTGTTATCTACCTGATCACAGAAATGTTAAAGGGTATACTTCCCTAAAGAGAACCCCCCTTGAGTAGGTGACGTACTAGATGTGTTAATCTTTAATCTCTACTTTTGTTAAAAGGGGATACCCCACTACCTCCTCTACAAGATGAGGTTCAACTACTTGCCTATTCCCGTGGAGGCGCTCAGAGCATAAGCCCTGCCCTCAACACCAGGGAATTACAAGGTTTGTGAATTTGCCTCTACAAGATGACCACCTCAAGGTGCTGCAACCATGTAACCTAAACCAAACTATTGCATATGCAAGAAAAGAAAAAGAGTTTATACCTATCCTGCTGTGCCGTTATTCACCTCGGGTTCAAATATGGGAGCGTTTTGTGACGACTGGTGGATCAATTCAATCGTCTCGCTAACGGCACACATAGGGTGACTATGCAAAACAAGTATTTATTTCTAAGGACCATAAGGCAAAGCGTTTCTGTATCTTTGGACTGCGTCTATTTAGGATGGTAAGATTAATTCCTCAGTAACTACTTTATCTTTAATGATTTCTGTTACATTTTAATCTTCTTGAGAATTATCAATGTTTCTAGCTATGGATGGAGGAAAAAGATTCTCACTATTTTCAGTACTAGGTGGAACAATGGAAATTAATGGTAATGTTCTAGATAATCTACGATCAAACTCTCTTGAATGCAAAGTTTCTTCTACAATTTTACCTTTAACTAGTTCTTCAATTTTTTTATTTTGATTATCATTAATTTCAACTGGACTAGGCAATAGTATTTCAAATGTAGATGGAGGTAAAAAATTATTACTAGATGAAGCTTCTTTATACATAAAAGATGAATAGATTAATATTATATAAACTGTTTAAATGAAAGATTTCCTATACAAAAAGCTATAAAATATTGTTCATAAAAATGATAACCTATACAAGCTAAACAATAGATTTTAGCTAAGTAAATTCTTTTCCACACTTCTATTCTTCACTTCGTCTTCAATAAAGGCTGAATATCATATGAAAAATAACATGAGAAATATAAGTATGCTTTTATAAAAGATTAAACACTCATTTAAAACTTAACATATTTAAAAAACTCAGTTTAATATAAGATAATTAACTTTTCTAATTCATATATATCATAAGTACATACATTTACTTTAATATACACATTGCAATAAAAAAATATTTCATTCATACATTACTTAAGTATACATCTTATAATTCATATACATACATATGCTTCATACACTTTAACATACATATACATACATACTACAATGTTAACATACTTCACATGCATACTAACATGCATACACATAACTGAACATGCATTTAACTGACATACATAAGCTTATATGCACTAACACACATGCATGAACATACATGCACAAACATAAATGAACATGCATACATAACATGCATACATGAACATGCAAACATAAATTACATGCATACATGCACATGCATAAATGAACATGCATATATATAAAATGCATATATATAAATGAACATGCATACATAACATTCACTAACATAACTCACATGCATACATGCACATGCATAAATGAACATGCATACAAAACATGCATACATGAACATGCAAACATAAATTACATGCATACATGCACATGCATAAATGAACATGCATACATAACATGCACTAACATAACTCACATGCATACATGCACATGCATAAATGAACATGCATACATAACATGCACTAACATACATGCATACCATTCCTATCATGAACTTACATGTACTAAGATACATATATCAAGATGCATGCACTAACATACACACATGCATACATGTACATGCACTAGCACACATGCATGAACATACATGCACAAACACACAACATGCAAGCACTAATATCTAATATACACACATTAACTATTCATACATTTACTAACACCTAACATGCAATAACATATGAATGCACTAACATACATCTAACATTCATTAACATACCTAGCATTTACATGCATATCCTAACATCTAACATGCACTACCTAACATCTAACATGCATCCATTAACTACCATGCCTAAAAATCACGAATATGGGTACATGCATTAACATTTAACATGGGTACATGCACTCATTAAATCTAATGCATTTCTACTAGGTTTCTATCAAGCTAGCAAGAAAGGGTTGGTGAAGCTTCGCTAAAGGGTAAGAAAAGGAAGGATTAAATGATTGGATAAGGAGAAGTTGAGATAATATGATGAAATATCTGAGAAAGATAAGGGATAATGGCTAAATGGAACCTCCTTCTGGTAACCCAAAACTCATAAAAGAAGTTTAGGAATTAAAATCATATACATGAAATGAATTTTGTTAAATAAACATACACACATACCCTTCATACATAATAAAATCATTAACCATTCATGTCATTCATCTCATACCTAATGCATATGCATCTTATAAATTAAATGAAAAATGATTAACACTTAGTACATAAAAATAAACTAATTAAAACATACACACATACATACATACATATATATTTACACACACACACACACATATATATATATATATATATATATATATATATATATATATATATATTCACATACATAAACACATATACTTTTATACACAAACATAAATACAAATATTCATTCATACTAAATATTCATAAATAGTATTTATTTCTTATAATTTTGATATACACATTTAATAAATAATATTAATATATGAAAATAAACATATAAGTATTACTATAACTTAGTATATATATAAAGATAAGAAAAAATCTTAATCATAAAATAAAATAAGAAAATAATAAAAAAAACTTGTGATTACTGGAAAACATTTAACTGATATGCAGATAAGGGCAATCGAGAATTAATACATGAAAAAGATATTGAGAACTTGCAAGAGGAACTAGCTTCTACCCATCTTTTCCAGGAAAGAGCTAGAATAGGGGCTTGTCCATGTGCAAATAGAACAAGAAGCAATTGTAATAAAGTTGAAGAACCTTGCAAAGTTTCAACACAAAATGAAAAACCTTGGAAAAGAGCTCGTAGGTGTTTCAAAGGAGAAAGTCGTTGTGATGCAAAATGATCCATATACCCTTCTAAATTATTATAAATTAGAAAGTGAACATGGAAATTTGAAGCAGAAGATGGAACCTAAAGGTGCATTGATTGAAGGATTTAAGCGAGAGATCTTTTCTCTCAACCAAGAAAAGAGTGAGCCACTGTCCACTCTCTCAACACTCGAAAAAAGTTGTTGGAACTTTAGGAGGCAAATGGAGTATTGCTGAGTCAAGGCTTGACAAAGGAGAAGAATCTTAAGCTACAGAGGAAGCAACAAGGGGGTTTCCAAAAGAGGTGACTTCATCCTTGTGGAAATCCAAGCCAAAAGGCAAGAGGGAGAACAACATACTTCTCTCCACCACCCGGGTGGGGGGCTTTGTGCATCCATCTTTATCCAAGAACATTATATGTATGTTGTTAATGCTAGACCATGGTGAGTGTGAAGAGGATGGGTAGAGTAGTGGGTGTATGGGTGTGGCTAAATGGTTAAGTGTGTGTAAGTTTGACGAAGGTATGTGGGTTAAGTGGAGAAGTGAGAGTAGGTGCATCCTGAAAGTATCTTTGAGGGGTGTGTGATAATGAGGGTTAGGATATGGGTGATAGAAGAATTGAGTAGTGGAAGCTGGTGACTAGTGTGTACGTGTGGGGGTTTGGTGAAAAAGCCCACGGTGCCTTGGCGAGGTGTGTTTGAAGGTGTGGAAATCGAATGTAGAGTAGGAGAAGTGAGGAGGGTGAGAAGAGAGCTGAGAAAGAGCTTAAGTGTAGGGGAAAGAGGAGAGAATGGTCTAGATAAATATCATGCATTTTAACGGTTCTTGATGACTTTGGTTCGCAAGAGCCCACCTGTCAAGTGTGGGGGAATATGTCACACTCCAATTCAGAACCCAAAATTGCTATCATTATGTCCTAAATTGGAATTTGGACCCTTAAGTTTGTAACCTACTTTGGCTAGGTATTTCCATTAAAGGTTACAAATTGACACCATAAGAACCCCTTGTATCCATGGCTCATAACCCTTGGGGATGGATGTCGTCTTCCCTTCTGTATTCCCCTTGGACATGCATACACTTGCCTTTGGATTTTGTGTGATTCCCTTCGATGTAAAAATCACAGATGTTGTAAGTGCCTATG
Organism: Ceratopteris richardii; assembly: GCA_020310875.1. NCBI lineage: Eukaryota > Viridiplantae > Streptophyta > Polypodiopsida > Polypodiales > Pteridaceae > Ceratopteris > Ceratopteris richardii. The sequence goes on from CM035433.1 coordinate 37,036,573, forward strand.
TAATTATCCATTCTTAACTTATGGCATCTACTCTAGAATGCTTTGGATAAAAACATGAAAAGGCAGATGGGTATTTATAGCTCTCCCTATTAAGCACATGGATATTGGACTTTCCTCTTGGGAGAAATTCTAGGCCGTTGTCTTCACCTGAACAAATTACTGATAGTACGCAAAACCAAGAGGAAAGAATGGGAACGGGAGCATTCGAGGTGGTAGCAAGACAACATCTGGTGAACGAAGTGAAGAAACCATCAAGGAGCATAGACAATTGGGTGTAGAAACTTTTGTAGATGCATTACTTTGAGGGTAGCAGCGAGGGACCCTTGATGGCATGGTCAGATCCACAAGTACGTGGAGAGAAGGAGAAGGAAGGGGGTAGCAACTCCACAACTAGCGTAGATATGCAGAAGTGTAAGACTTCGCAATTCAGCCTCCATATTCCTCAACTCCAATGGCACACCTCCATCACCAACAGCAGCTTACAAGATGGCTACTAAAAGTGGCCTTCCTTATGCTGACATTCTCAGATTAGGAAATAAATTCTCTAATGCCGTCAATATTTATCGAAGTGTACTTGAGGTTAACCCCTACAACTTTGAAGCTCGTGTTGGTAAATGCATATGCCTTCTAAGTGCAAGGTTTCTCTAGGCAAGCCTTTGAGAGCTTCGTGGAAACCTTGGCTCTTATCCTAAGAATGCCTGTGTAGTTACTCATTATGGGAGATTGTATCATGAGGAAGGCCATCTTTTAGAAGCAGTCGAGGCATGCCACAAGGCTCGGCTAGCTGATTCAAGCTACAAGCCAACCTCCGAAAATCTTGCGATGGCCTTAACTGATCTAGAAACAAGCCTCAAAATGGAAAGAAATGTCCAAGGGGGACTTTAGAAGCACTACTAAGCATTAAAAGCAGATGCGGGTTATGCAGATGCTTCTTATAATATAGGAATGGTCTACTCAGAAATGATGCAATGTGATTTAGATCTTCTGTGTTATGAAAAAGAAGCTCATTATAGGCCTATATATGATGAAGCATATTGTAACATGGGTGTGATTTATAGAAAAACATGGAGACTTGGATGTAGTTATTGCGTGCTACGAGAGATGCCTTGCTGTCTCACCAAACTTTGAGGTTCAGGCACAAGGGTTAAATTTGAAGGTGATTTCCATTAGGGAGTTGTTTATTATAAGAAAGTTTTTCTCTACAATCGGCATTATGTAGATGCTTTGTATTAATTAGGGGTCGCTTATGGAGGGATGCTTAAATTTGATATGGCCATTGTGATGTATGAGCTTGCATTAAATTTCAACCCACATTGTGCAAAGGCATGTAACAATCTTGAGGTCATTTACAAAGGTAGGGGCAACCTTGATAAGGCTGTTGAATGTTATCAGATGGCCTTGTTGATCAAGTCCAAGTTTCACAATCTTTGAGTAATCTTGGTGTTGTTTACACTCTTCAAGGTAAGTTGGATGTTGCAACAAGTACGATTGAGAAGGAAATATTGGCAAGTTCTTCTTATGCTGAGGCTTACAACAATCTAGGTGTCCTCCATAGAGATGCCAGAAATATTGCACTTTCTATAGAAGCATATGAGTGGTGTTTGCAGATAGATCTAGACTCATGCACTGCTGGCCATAATGGGTTAATTGCAATGAATTATATTCATGAGTGCAATAATGCGAGACTATTCAATGCACACAAGGATTGGGGCAAATGGTTCATCCAGGTATTTCCTGAATTCACAACATGGAATAACAACAAGGAACATGATCGGCCGGCTGCGATTGGCTACATCTCACCTAATTACTTCACACATTATATTTTCTATTTTGTGGAAGCACCACTTGTATATCATAATTACACAAACTAGAGAGTAGTAGTTTTATTCGGGAGTTATGAAGGCTGATGCAAAAACACTGACATTGAAGGATACAATGATAAAAAAGGGTGGAACGTGGTGAGATAGATATGGAATAGATGAAAACATTCTAGCAAACCTCCTAGTTGAAGATTAGGTTGACATCTTTGTTGAATTAACAGGTCACACAACAAACAACAAACATGGTATTGCTACTTGCCATCGTGCTCCTGTTCAAGATGCGTGGATTGGTTATCCAAATACAAGTGGCCTTCTGACCATTCACTATCATTTTACTCATGCATTGGTTGATCTTCCAAGCACAACACAAAAGCATGTTGAAGCAATTTTGAGACTGCTTGGATGTTTTCTATGTTATAGTCCCTCTTCTGAGGTTGGCTTAGTAGTACAAGCAAGTGTACTTACGAATGGTTCTCTGAATTTTGGAAGCTTCAACAATCTTGCAAAGATCACTCCAAGGGTGCTTCATTTTTGGGCAAAAATACTTTGTGCAGTACAAACTTCAAGGCTTATTGTTAAATGCAAACGTTTCAATTGTGAAAGTGTGAGAGAGACTTTCCTAACAAAGCTAGAGGAGCTTGGTGTGGACACACTTCAAGTTGATTCGTTATCATCAATTCCACTTAATCATGATCATATGCTGGCATATTCCTTGATGGATATCAGCTTGGATACATTTCCATATGCTGAGAATTGGAGTATCATGGGTGTAGGTCTAGCCTATGCCATAGCAGCTACAACTGTATGTCTTGAGAAATTGATAGTGGCAGTTAAGGGTGATTTGGCATTTGCTTCTAGTGGTCTTCAAGTTGAGACAATTGCAAGATATGGCTTTCCCATTGTAGTTTTTTCTTGTGTCTAATAATGGTGGTCAATATGGTGGAGATAGGAGTCATGATGGCATCCAAGGGCCTTGGGAGTGAGATCTACCACTAACCTCTTTTATTCCATATACAAAATAGCATATCGCAATGGATGCATTTGGAGCAAGGGATGCACTTTGAGGCACAACCAATGTTGTGTGTTGTGTTCAATTATAAGAAGAACAATATACAATTCATGTCTTATGAGTGGGATACCGATTGAGTATATTGTGTAAGATGTGGACTTAAAACATAGAATAGATGGAATTGGAATCTTTGCATTGGTACAGATACAAATTGCAAGGGTTTTAAAGGGTGCATTTACAATAGCATCAATAATGTCATAAGAGTTGTCCAAAACTAGCTGCTAAAGAGGCTAGGAAGAAAACGGCTAGAATGGTTGTTGCAGAGGCCTCTATACCCGAGCAGACTGTGCTAATCTTGTGCAGCATGAAGAATGGACATTTACCACTATTTGGAATTATGACCCATCTTCTCATGAATAGTATATTTCTATAGTAGACTGAGATGTTTCGTACTTTGATGGTGGGGTAACCAAACATATTACCTCAGAGTGTAGTTTCTTCACTTCACTCAATCCTGTCCCTACAAGGAATACTCTTACATGCATCAAACAGTCCTTTTATCCTATGATGGGACTTGGTAAGACCATTCTGACAAGTCCTGATGGTAGTTCTTTTATACTGTCAGATGCTTTATTTGTGCTAGGCTTCAAGAAGAATCTATTATCAATTTCAGCGTTAGCCAAGATTGGCTTGGTTGTGAAATTTATTGATGATAGATATACAATTCATGATTTGTCAAATGGTGATATCAGTATGGCTTTTTGACATTTTATGTCCTGAGCTATATAAGCTAATAGACTATGAAAAATCTATGAATGATTCAGAATGTGTAGTACATGATTCTTTGGCTATGTCAGATGCAAAGCTTTGGCATGCACACTTTGTTCATCTAATTTTTGCTAGGTTGCTACATGTGTAGAAATCTAAAATGGTGTCCTCTTTGCCCAAACTTGAGGTACATAGTAAACATGTAGGGGAAGGCTATATTTTGGGCAAAATACAACAATCAATCTTCCCAAAACATGGTTCACTTTGAGCTACTAAAAAATTGTAGGTTGTTCATAATGATGTCTATGATCCTATGTAGACACCTTCTTTTGGGCAGTCTTTATTTTGTAACTTTCATCAATGATTTTTCCAAACATGCATGGGTATATCCATTGAAAGAAAAGTCGAAGTGTTTATGTGCTTCAAACCTTTTTGGTTTTGGCTGAAAATTTGTGAGCATGTAAAATTTGCACCTCCATTCTAATCTAGGGGGGAGTATATGTCTTCTAATTTCAATGCATTTCTTGCAAAATGTGGGATAAAACGTTAGTGTAGATTGCCATATGCACCTTAGGAAAATGGAGTTCCTAAAGAAAGAACAGGTCACTCATCGAGATGGTGAGGTGTATGGTCAAGAGTGAGGCTTTACCACATAGTTTGTGGCTTGAGACTCTTATGTGTGCAACACATGTACTTAATAGGTCTCCCACTAAAGCATTGCATTGTATCACTCCATATGAGGCTTGGCATGTTCGTAAGCCATCTGTTGCTCACTTGCATATTTTTGGCTGTTTGGCATATGCATTAGTGCCCGAACAACAATGCTAGAAATTGTCATGATAAAGTAGTGGAATGTATTTTTGTTGGGTATAATTCTGAAAGCAAAGGCTATTATCTATATCATCCACATCCTAAATTCATTTTGGTTAGTGGTGATTTAATTTTTGTGAAAGATGCTATTCAACCATTACTTTCATGTACTAAGGAGACATCAATTAGCTCCAAAGACATGTATGAAACTTTGCTACCTCTTTTACGTGAAGCTTGTTGATTGCATCAGCATACTAGGTTTCACTTGAAGATAATATATTATGAGAGCTATCATTCACTTGCCCTAATTCATATAGATGTTTGGGGACCAAAAAAAGAGAATACATAGCAGGTACTTTGCAACTTTCATCCATGATTGCACAATGATGACTTCGCTTTATTGCATGAAAAATAAATCTAATGTCTTTTATTTCTTCAAAAATTTCAAAGATTTTGTAGAAAAAAATTTTGGTAGGTATATCACGTGATTAAAGTCAGATAGAGGGGGAGAACACATCTCCTATGAGTTCCGTGACTTCTAGGAGAGAAATGGCATTAATAGACAAAGCACATGCATGAACACAGCACAACAAAATGGTGTGGGAAAAAGGATGAGTAAGAACATTATAGAGTATGTTAGGGCTTTGATCAAGGACATGGGTATGCCTTATTGCTATTCGGCTGATGCAACAACCACTGCAATATACATTATCAATGGAGCTCCCACATTAGGTATACACGATAGCGCACCTTTTAAAGCTTGGTATAATAGGAAACATATGTTTCATGGAAAGAAGGGAAGAGCTAAAAGTTCAATAAGAAAATATCCAAATCAATGGCATACTAAGATAAGAAACTGTGAGAGAGTAAGGTGTCTAGTTGCAATGCTTAGCCATGATTCATTAATGGGTAGACACTATGCTTATACGAGCATTCTTGTTGAAGAATCCACATGCTTTGAACAATCAAAAACATGCAAGGAATGGCAAAAGGATACTCAGGACAAGATCATGGCTTTGGAGGACAATCAAACTTCAAATCTAGCACCAAGGATGAAGGATATAAAGCTTATGGTAAACAAGTGGGCTTATAAGCTGAATAAGCATTTAGATGGTAGTATTGGTAGATATAAAGCTAGGCTAAAGTGTTTGCTTAGACATATGAAGTAGAATATGAAGAGACATTTCGCCCTCTAGCTAAGATAACCACCATAAGAAACATCATGGCTATTGCAGAAATCAAGCATTCAAACATATATCAACTTGATGTGAAGAATGTGTTTTTTGAATGAGGACCTAGAGGAGGTGTGTACAAGGACCAACCATTAGGGTTTCAACACAAAGTCATGGATCATTATGTTCGTAGGTTAAAGAAAGCACTATATGGTCTCAAGCAAGCCCAATGGCATGGAGAGATAGAGAGAGGTAGAGATAGAGATAGATTTTGAGATGTTGTTTCTTTGTGGGACATTTTTCCAATCACACACGCATAGAGGGTCACATTAGTTTTGCTATTTACCATGATGAACATGAAAAAAAAATTGTAGTCAAAATAGTGTTGCTTAACGATAGATCATGGCTTAAGTGATCGTTGAATGATGCTATGCTAGCTAGAGTATGATAGGCGATTTAAGTGACGTTTGCACAGTGCGTTGTAAATGTTAGATAAACATTATTTTCAGCATCAATATTAGTTCCATGTATTGAATGATAGGTACGTGATGCTATAAACAATGCGTAGTTTGCTTCAACTAGCCATGACATTGTGTCGCTTTGTGTGTCACTATAAAGTTCGACTTCTTCTAGTGGATGATGTAATGTTTATGTAGAACTTTAAAAAGGTGAACATGTGGGTTATTTCTGAACTTTAAGATGCAAACATTATTCAATGGAGTTTGAGGGAGCATGAAAACTTTAAAAAAACATAAGAAATAAGAAGGAGTTGTGGAAGACAGTGCCCATTGTAGTATTAAGTTGAAATTTGGAGCATTATGGTTATTAATGTATATATAGGTAGATAAAGGCTTAGAACAACTTTTACGTGTGCTCAACTATTCAAATTTGAACTCATGGGATTTAAATAGTGAAAGTATCCTTACGGCTATAATGCATACATTCAAATGTTACTCTTCTAAATAAAAGTTAGGTTAACGGTCACAAATCTCGTTATATTAAGTAGACTCCCAATAACTTACCTCTAAATAAATTAGGGAAGTAGATCTCTATGATAAATCTAGTTAGCGACAATGCAATAATTGCTTCTTTGTTGAGTCAGCTGATTGTAACTCAAAGAAAATATATATTTTTCGATATTTTATTAGAACCTCTCTAAGATTTTCTTGAGTGTGCGAACTATCAAGTTCATCCTCTATATATATTCTAAGATAAGTAAAAGCTATCAGAGTCATTTAAGTGACCAAATAGTTTGTTATGTAGCTCATCTAGATATGCTACAAGATTTTAAATTAACGGAGTGATAGATGATTTTAAGGTTTTAAGTCTTTTGACTTTATCATCTCGTGTCAAGTTTCTAAATAGTTTGGAATAACCAATGAAGTCACAGTCTCTATAAAAAAGATAGAGATCCCAGAAACGTTCTATAACCTTCAAGCTATGTTTTCGAGAGGATATACTACAAATTAAAAGTTTAGTCTACGAAAAATTAATTATTCATCAAAACAAAACATATTCAAAACGGTAACCCTCAATTTCATGATCTTTTATTCATTTTCTCGTCTAAAGGAAATAGGATCATCAATCCTTCCTTGATTTGCGGTGGATATTGTATCTAGAGTATCCCTTTTTATATTTCATGGCTAAATAATAGTGATAATGGTAAACTACATAGAAAAACTTATAAAAGAATGCATCTATGCATCTTTAATATTCCACGAGGGTTTCTATGTAGTGAAAGGATGTATTCGTGGTGTATCTCACATACTAGAAAAAGCATGTACAAGAGGATTAGAAATAGGATCTATATCCCAAGTAGACCTTCCAACTATTCGTGGTGTATCTCAAATACTAAAAAAAGCATCTACAAGAGGATTAGAAATAGGATCTATATCTCATGTAGACCTTCCAACTACTTGCTGAGCATACTTAGGGAAATTAGGAGTTCAAAATAGCTTTGTTGTGTAAAAGTGTTGAAATCACGATCTCACCTTGTTTTGGCCTTCGAACTCACTATTGTAGTGCGTGTGTAGCCAATTTTTTCTTTCTATGCCAAAGGTAAATACAAGTTTTGGTTCAACACTATAAGCGCCTCAAAGTCTACTATAGGATTATCATAACTCAATAAGGTAGTTTTGTTAAAATTTTTGAGATACAATCATTTTCTTGCATTAGGGTATTTTAGTTAGTGTCACGGGAGCACTAGATTGTGCTCTTTGATTATACTAGACAAGATTTCCAAAATGCACTTTTGATTACAAGAACACCCACATAGGGAAAATGATACAAGAATATGTAAGTGATACAAGACATCCCACAACCCGAGATAGATAGGTATGAATAACTAGACTAGATATGATAGAAGACATCCCACAACTTGGGACTGATGGGTTTGAAGCAAGAACTCTAGGTTATAAGAACTCCCTTTAGGGAGATGATCTAGATACAAGAAATAACTAGACAAGATCTCATACAATAAGATTACAAGACGACAAAGCTAGATGTCCAAGGACTAGAAAAGACAAAACTAAAACAAGGAACAAGACAAGAACTTGAACTGGAACTTCGAGAGTACTTACTTGGCAATCACAACTCCTTGAGCTCCAAAGAATGGTATTAGCAAGACTGAGTATGTATATGGCCAACCCCTCCTTATATAGGTTTTCAAGGGTAGATTATCAAAGGTGGTTATGAACTGATAATGTGCGTAATTTAAAACATGATCCTTGGATGTCAGAATCAAGCAAGAAGATAGTTGATCTTAGGGTTTTGGCACGTTCTAGAAGCAATTAAGGCATTGGTTTCTCCAAATTATGAACTAATCACAAGATGTAGAAGTCAAATAGAATCTAAGGTTCACGATGGTTTGCTTTGTCCATGACATCACGTCCTCCTCAAGAGACGAGTTCCATGAGGAGCAGTCATGATCTATGGTCTCTGCTTTAGTGGATTTTTCTAATTAAAATCTCAAACCTTGATTCGTGCTCTATGAAGGTTCTTTGCATGTTACCAAGTGCGATCACTAATGTCATACCCTTTCCAATGAACAAAATACTCCAATCTTCCTCAAGATATTCTTGAATCGAGGACATGCTCCACTTTGAATTCTTCATGATCATCAATCTTGATAAGTGGTGAAGGGCTAGCTCTTTCCTCCCTCAATGGTGCAATTTGATATGTTTGCAACATAGATACATGCAAAACTGGATGTATTCTCAGGGTTCTTAGTAATTGGAGCTTGAAAGTGACTCAATTAATCTTGGTGAAGATGGTGAATGGACCAAATCTCTGATGGTCTAGCTTTGCATAAGGTCTCGAAGTGTGCAAAGTATTTATGAGTAACCACACTTTCTCCATAATGTCATAGGATGGATTTTGAACACGATTATGATCTCCATAGTACTTATATTGTTCTTGAGCTCTATGGATCTCTTCCTTCAGCTCTTTGTGGATATCCATGAGATACTGGGCCTTATCTTTGGCAACTGTGTTATTGACATGATTTGAGAGTTGTATATCCATAATTTGCAAACAAGGGGGTTAGCTTACTAGATGTATGAACATTATTGTTATAGGAAAACTTTGCAAAGGTTAAAATCTCAAACCATTAATTTTGATGATAGTTGACGGTGCAATGGAGATATTGTTCTAGGACTTGATTCACTCATTCATTTTTTCCATCATTCTATGCAAAGACTGTTCCAAAAGCTGGATATGAATTGCAAACCTTGATCACTCACAATATCATCAAGAAATCCATGGAGCCCAAAGATGTATTTGAGATAAAGTCTAGCAATGGTTGCACTTGTGATCGCCTTGGTAGTTGGAATGAAGTATGCCATCTTTGTAAATCTATCCACTATGACAATAATGACATCATACTTATCTTACTTTGGTAGATCTGTGACGAAATACATAGCTAATGAAGCCCATGGCCTTTTTGGAATAGGTAAAGGTTGCAAGAGGCCGTGAGGTTTATGTCATGGGATCTAATGCAAGTGTCACATGTTTCGATAAATCTTTTGACTTTCATCCACATTGGAGACCACCCAAAATCCCTCGATATGATTTTTGTTATTTTATTCACTCCAAAATGTCCTACTACAAGTTTTTCATGATGTTTTTGAAGTACTTGGATCCTGAGATTTCCCAAGGGACATACAATAGGTTTTATAGAATAGTAACCCATCCTCTTCCTAAAATTTGTTTACTTATTGGACTTTTCCTTCTTGATTTTTTTGCTTAAGTTTACAAAACAATTCATCTTGTGGTAGATTCTCACGGATCAAATGATTCAAGGCTGAATCTTCATGATTGCTTGCAGAGATAGCTACTATCTAGAGATGCTCAGGATTGACTAATACACTTTGTTGTTGATCCAAGGCCTCTTCATCCTACTTTGGTGCAAGGTAAGATCTTCTAGACAAGCCATCTCACCGACATTGTTGATGTCCTAGACGATATTGGATGACAAATTCAAACCTCGATAAAAAGTTACTACATCGAGATCGCCTTCTATTGAGGATATGAATGGTCATAAAATGCTCTAAGTTCTTGTGATCTCTATACACAATGATTTTATGATCTAATCCTTCTAGATGGTGATGCGAGGTCTCAAACGTATCCACTATAGCAAGAAGTTCTTTCTCATAGATTTCATAATTAATTTATGGAGGGAAAAATTTCCTTGAATGATATGGAACTCGATGTAGGTGTCCATCATCTCCATATTGGGATAGAATGGCCACTAGGGTGATGTAATGCATATGTCTCTAGGAAGAAAGGCTTGCCAGAATCAAGATGAACTAGAATTGGAGTAGTGGTGAATGTTAATTTCAAGGTCTAAAAGGTTGTTTTTGCTTCTTTGGTCCATGAGAATTTCAAGTTTGTGGGAAGCTTACTAAGAGGTGTCACTATCTTGGAGTAATCTCTAATAAATATCTTGTAGAAATCGGCAAATCTAAGAAAACATTGTACATCTCCAACACAAGAAGGTGGTTGCTAATCAAGGATTGTCTTGCTCTTCTTAGGGTCCATAAAGATCCCTTTCTTTGACACAATGCATCCTAAAAACTCAACTTTTGTCCGATGGAACGTGCACTTCTCCAATTTTGCATATAACACTTTTTCTCTTATTTTTTCTAGGAATATCTCTATGTGATATTATTGATCCTCTAGAGTTTTGGAGAATATCAAGATATTATCGAGATATATTACCACAAAGTCATCTAGATACTCTCGGAGCTATCAATCATCATATGTTGAAAGATAGCTTGAGCATTTTTGAGACCAAACGACATATCTACATATTCAAAATGACCATACCTTGTTCAAAATATTGTCTTCCATTCATCTCCTCATGTGATCCTAACATGATTGTAGGCTCCTTGAAGGTCAATTTTCTTGATGAATTTTTCTTTTCCAAGGCATTCCAAGATCTCTTATATAAGTGGTAGAGGGTATCTGTTCTTTACTATGAGTTTATTCGACCCATGATAGTTTATGCACATTCAGAGAGTCATTTCCTTCTTCTTGAAAAATAGGATAGGGGCTCCTGTAGTAGACTTTGAGTATTTGATAAACCCCTTAGCTAGATTCTCATCAATATTCTTGCATAATTCTTTAAGTTCCTCTTGAGATAGTCTATAGATTGGTCTGAAGGGTGGTTGTGCTCCCCCTTGAAGTTCTATGGCACAGTCATAAGGTCTATACTTTGGGAGGATATCTCCTTTCTTCCTTTCAAAAACATCTTCAATCTTCTTATTGCTTAGGGAGTTTCACTGAATCATCTTACTTGGGCTCGATGAGTTAGTCTCTCTCCTATTGCAAGAACGTTATTTTGGTCATGTCGGTGTGGGAGCGAAAGCGACGGTCGGTGGATCAGGGCGACCGCCAAAAATACGGCGCACGCCGGGTGCTTGGAGCAACTCAGGTGATGAAGCAATCACTCTTGGATTTGGGTCAAGGTAGTCACACTTGAAAGAAAGAAATTAATAACATCCTTCTAATTGATATCCACTTTGTGAAAAGTTTGATTCAATATTTAATCGCACGTTGAAAGATAAGAAATCATTTTAGACTTATCATTTATCTATTGAGACTATATGCATGACCATTCCTATCAAGGCTTAATATTCAATCAACAACGTCAAAAGATAAATACATAAGCTCATGAATTTGTTTTATAAGTCACGTGATTTCGTTCAAGGAAACTTTATGGATCCACTCTTCTGAATAGAATAAACGAACTGTTCTATGGAATAAATCCTTTTAAAACAAATCCAAACTCTGAAGTGCACAAAACTATATATGAATCTCAAAACCCAAGTAATGGATCCACTCCATCTGAACAAATCATAACTGAAGCAACTCTTTAAAAGCACTAATGCATACCCTTTTATGGCCGAGGAATGCCTTTCTCATCAGCAAATGTCTTGGCAGTTTGTGTGTCGTCAAACAAGGAAAGTAATTCATTTCAATTATATGAGCTCACAAACATAACAGTATTATCTGAACGATACATGCTTTCAAAGTACGATTGCCTTTCCAAAAAAACCTTCTCAAGCTACTTGCACTTAACAGACAAATCTTAATCAACACAACTTATTAAATAGCAGCTTCTGTGCTGAGGTCAACCAACTGTGCTTGTGAGTCTCCCGTAGAAGTCGTTTCCCATGTGCGTATACAAACTCGGCTGCCACATGTCAAATAGTTTGCATGATTGGGCTGCACATTGCTTATAATGTCGGCTTACAGGTAATCAACAAATGATGATATATAGACATATCCTCCGTTTTCTTCTGCATCAAGCATCCGCTCCCTTTCTCTCATGTATAAAAGATACTCGAGTTTTATGTTTGAAAGACAAATACTCGAAAACTGTCAATGCGTCTAACTTCTCATGCACGCTTAGAGAGGGATGTAAATGATAAGAACCATCTATCCATAGAAGCATAAGAATATATATCAGAAAAATTCAGCCTGATGACAGTAGAGAAGCGCGTTCCTCATTATATTCTACGGAGGCCTTCAGATGAAGCTGATGCATGCTCTGTCTCTTGCTATCTACAAAAGTCCATGTAATTATATAACATAAGAGTTTTGCTCATAAAGGCCTTCTTCTGCTCCGGATTTCGGTAGAATTATAGCCCCATCTTCAAAGCGATCATGCGAAAGAGAGATGGAAAGCGAAGTCCCCTTCAGCATTTGTTCCTATTGTTAATTAGTTGCTTTGGCCACCATTCTTTAATTGCATGAGTAATCCTGCTCTCTCTTCCGATTCTTTCTGTGTTCAAGCGTCCCTTCCGTGCGTGCTCTTCTCCAGATTCAATAGCAGCGCCCCATTAAAGCCAGAGTTCCTCTTACTTCCGAATCTTCTTCCATTTAATCCTCTACAGATATAAGATCATTAGCCCCCTTGAATGACCTTCTCTCTGCCTAGCACATAGCAGAAACGCCGTTGAAGAATTAGAGCGCAGAAGTTTTGGAATTGCCGTCAGAGTTTGTCGAACAACACAGAGTGAAGATCCGCTTTTCTTCTATTTCTTAAAATATAGATCAACAGATTTGTCAGACGACTGAGATTGCAGAACGTAATTGCTTCTTAATGCGTGTTTCTAGCGGAGCATCTTTCCGCAGAGCACCATAAAGCATGAATTGCTCTTCCAGGAATCAGAACGCGGAAGAGCTTTGATGAATTGGTTGCCATCCTCTCGTCATGCGTGATTAGTCAGATGGAAGAACATGGATCGGCCTCCGCCTTCAAACTCTGTGTATCACTTCGAGATCGTGCCTCCCAATGAACTCCGAGAGAGCACATAATAGCGCAAGCTTTCTCCTCCTCTGCATGTGTTCCCTTTTCTGATACCCAAAAGCTACCTCTTGAAGATGGTGATCGCGCAGATAAGCCCCCCTTCTTCTGCCTCTCACACATATGTCTAGTTTTCCTTTTGTCCGCTGGAGTTAGCGCCATCATGCACCTTTTGTCTTTCTCAAGTTGTTATTGTTCGTTGTCTTAGCTATGGCATGCACAACCGTAGTTTCCCAAACAATTCTGCGAGACGACTTCTAGTAAAATGCTATACCGTCCCTTCATTTGTGTATGAATAAATATGGGTGTGCAGTATTGCATCGCCTTCGAAAGCTCTAACATTCGACCAAAGTTTGAAAGTATTTCATCAATGTTGATAAAATGATCAATGACATCTAAGAACCTTGATTTGATCCATTAGCATTCTATGAAGAGCATTAAAAATCCACTGCCGATCCCGCACAATGCCTTCAAATATTCTATTCATTATTTCGACCATTCATATGTCAAAATAAAGGATTGGGATATCCAGTTAGGGAGAGAGGATCTCTCCGACATCGGGCCCTGCTTTTTGGTCTCACACATACAAAAAGGGATGTTTGATTCCTACCTCTACCGAAATGAAGGATTCACCACCTTAGAAATACCTTCTTCATCTTTATCAATAGACTCCAATTGGAGTTCTAAAACTTGAACAACCACTTGAGACAAGACTATCAAATACAACACTTGAAATTCAAAGGGTGAATAGTTTTTATTTATTTTTTTATGAGTCTTAGGATTTGTAAATATTTTTTTCATTCGCCCATTCGCCTCCTATGTGGGAGTCACTCTTTAATTAAGCAACATTAGGTACTTTTTACCCACATCTTTAACTTTTCTTATAAGCATGCACTAAATGTAGCTTCTCATCTAAACCTAACATATATATACTCATGTTTTTGCATTGTTTTAAATCATATTTGAAGATCTACTTGCGTAGGAGAACGCTTCAGAACAAAGCCTCCTAGCTTTAGGAACATCTTCTTTTCTAAAGAACCATTCCACAATTAAATTGAACCACATGTCATGTTTTTATTCTTTGTATGAACTTTGTATAACTAGTTGAGACAAATGAAAGATTTCATCTTATGATTGTTCCATTCTTCTCATAAATATGTTACCAAGTTACACTACAAGAATTGATCCTCTATAGCGAAAGTTGATGTGAAACAATTTGGTTGCTTCGTGATTGCCTGTTGGATCATATATAGTGTTAGGCACATGCCATCAATTAAATGAGGCCTCTAGGGAGGTGTAGTATGAGGACCTCAATGACGTTTAAAAGTAGTCACTTATGTGACACCGTTTCATATCCAACTTATGCTCTCTCTACTTTCTATCTCTCTTTCAATTTCTCTTTCTATATTAATCTCACTTTCTCCTTCTATCTCTCTCTCTGTCTCTCTCCTTCTTGCAAGTTATTGAAGAAGTTCATTGAACATAATATATGGCTTACTATTGTAAGTATAATTTTCAGTGTTTCTATATCATTTATATTAATCGATTTTGATAAATTCGCATACTTGCACATATAGAGATACGTACATATACACATGAACATACACACATATGAATGCAAATGAAAATGCATTCTCACACATGCACATACATATACATACACATACAAACATACTTGTACACATGCACATACACACATATACACAAAGATACACACATATACCCATATAGAAATATTGTATTTTCTAGTGGAAGTGAAGCTGTTGGCTCTAGAACTATCCTATTTTCTAATGGATAGGACCCTAATAATGAGAAACTATATGGAGCTGATATTTTTCTTATGAAACTCCCTGTTTCTTGTTAATATGAATATAGAGTGCACATTGTAGTTTCTTGATGCTTTTCATAAAGGACTAACTAAGAAAAATCCATCAAATTGTTCCATGTTTTGAACTTCTTGTGGTACAACTCAATCCACTTCAACTAGAGTGGTTGGATCATTCCTAAGCTGTGAACTATAAAGGTTTTTCACCATACAAAGTTTCATGTACAAGTACTCATTTATTTATGCAGAGTGGGGTTATCCACAAATCTAGAAATAGAACTAAATATTGAAGTGATGTTTTCATTAGGAAATGAGATGCTACATATGTGTGCCAGTTTTATATTTTTACACGTCCATAGGTGCCTAGGGTTTGGTTGAACCATTTTCCTCAAGGGTAGGGTGCAAGGGTTCGATTCCCTTTGGCAGTTGATACTACATATGCATCATGGAGGTGTGGATGAATGTTATTCAGCTTGTTGAATCTACTTTGCCTTTGGGAAGTCTTTCCCTTGTCAAAGTCGTTCACCTCATCTAACCCTAGGATCATCCCTTCCCAAGTTCTAGTTGAGTGATCAATCAGACTCTATAATCTTAGTTGTGTTCGGCCTTGCTTTGTGGGATATAGAGCATCCCACAGATAGGACAAGGGATGTATGATGCCTATAGCTACCTATATGAACGATTCACCACCTAAGGAATATCTTCTTTAGCTTTATGTATAGTCTCCAATTGAAGTTGTAAAACGTGAACAACCACTTGATCCAAGACCATTGAATGCAACACTTGGAATGCAAAGGGTGAATCACTTTTATTCTTGATTTGATTAGTCTTACAGTTTCGTGAATATTGTTTTCATTTCCCCACAATTAGCCTCTTGTATGGTATTCACTTTGTAATAAAGCAACCTCATCTAAACCTACTAAATATATCCTCGTGTTTGCTCATTATTTTAAATTATATTTGTAGATCTACTTCTATAAGGTAACCCTTAAAAATGAAGCCTCTTGGCTCTAGGAACATCTTCTTTTCTAAAGCATCATTCCACAATGAAGTTGAGCCACAAACCATGTTTTTTTTCTTTATGTCACCTCTCTATTACTAGTTGAGTCTAATGAAAGAGTATGTCTTATGTTTGTTCCATGCTTCTCGTAAATATGTTATCAAGTTACACTACAAGGAATGACCCTCCGTAGCAATGATTGATGTGAGACAAGATCCTTGCTTCTAAATTGTTTTTTACATCATATATAGGGTTGGGCACACACCATCATTTAAATAGAGCCACTAGTGAGGATTAGTATGAAGGCATTAATGATGTTTAAAATTCATCACATATGCAACATCGATGCATATGCACCACTAGGTGAGCATCACATATGTGATTGCAAATAAGCATGGCATATGTGATGCTAAAGAAGCGTGGCATGTGAGACACTAAAAAATCATCACATATGTGGTGCTAATGCATCGTCTAGACCAAGCCACATACACAGACATTTTTCCATTGCTTATATGACTCTAGAGCATCACTCATTTAATACTTTCTTCTGTTCATAAAAAAACACATCACTCTTCAATCCTCATTTTACATGTGTCTCACTAAAGAGTGAACAAAAACTCATATGTGTACTACACTTACATGCTCTCTCTCTCTCTCTCTATAGATTTCACTCTCTCTCAATTTCCATCTCACTTTCTCTCTCTCTCTCTCTATCTATCTCTCTTTATTGCCGGTTATTGAAGAAACTCATTCTGCATAATACATGCTTAATTGTTGTAAGTATAATTTTCATTGTTGCTATATCATTTAGATTACTCTATTTTGATAAAGTAACACAGGTTCACACACACACACACGCACACACACACACACACACACACACATATATATATATATATATATATATATATATATATATATATATATATATATATATATATATATATATATATATATATATATATATATATATATATATATACACACACACACACACATGCACATGCATTTGCATGCTCACACATGCACATAAACATACACACATATACACTTATCCACATACACATACACATACACATGCACGCACACACACATACACATATCACACACATGCACATGCACAAAGATATCTACATGCAAATGCATGCACATACACACATACCTATACACATACAGATACATATGCACATATATACATACACACATATATACACATTCACATGCACATGCACATGCTTACAAATGCACATGCATGCACATACATATGCACATGCACTTACATCGACATCCACATGCATGCTCATTCACATATGCACCGATATACACACATACACATACATAATAAAGTTAAGGTCTTCAATAAAATGAGAAATATAATTTCAATAAAATGTATACTTAAAAGTGTAGAAATGAACTCCTCATGCCCCAATTGGTGTAAGTGTAACATATAATTTGCTTTAACTCTATCTTTTGTAGTAGCTTGTGTTTATTTGATGGAACATGAGTACATAGATTAAATGTAAAATCTATATGAAAGACATGAGAATTATAACACACATTATTATAAACTATTTTACATACCTTGTGCTGAGAATATGTTCCTTGTAATGTAGTGTATTGTAGAAATAGTGCCATGTCTAATGTGGTATGTCACGCCCTTTCTTGTTCCTTTCTACCATACAATATCTCGTATTATTTTAATATAGAAAAATGATAAGGATAGAAAAATAAGTAAATTTATAAACATGCATACACACACTTACACATACATACATACACATACACATACACATACACATAAACAAACATACACATACACACACATACACACATACATATAAATACACAAACATACACACATGCATACACACACATTACACACATAAATACAAATGCACACATATATAGAAACACATACACACAAATTCATGCACATACACACACACAACTAGACATAAATGCACACACATACACACATAGAAGACACAAAAATATACACACACACATATATACATAGAGATGCAAGCACACACAGACATATACACACACACAACAAAAACAACAAAAACACACATATGCACACATAATAGACACACACATACTTACAAGCTTACAGACCTACATATACATACACAAACATATAGACACACACTACACACATACATAGACATCCATACATACCTACACATACACATATAAATACACACACATATACATACACATAGAAATATAAACCTATACTTAGAGATAGATACATACATATATGCACACATATATGCACACATATAAATACACACACATAAGCATACACACACATATATATACATGCACATCTACATATATACACTCACATACATACACATATACATAGGCACATATATAGATACACACACATACATGCACCTAAACACACACATTCACATACACACATGCACACATACACATACACATACACATACACCTACACATACGCATACACATACACATACAAATACATACACAAACATACACACATATACACACACATACACACAAACATACACATGCATAAACATGTATATGCAAATACACACATACCCATATTCACATACACATACATATATACATACATATGCATAAACACACATACATACACACACATGCACACACATACACATACATATACACATATACACATATACACAAATACACACATATATATACACATACGCATATATACACATAGAAATTACATACATACATTCACATACCCATACATATATACACACACATGCATACAAACATAAACACTCACACATACACATGCACACACATACACATAGATATAAACAAATACACAAATACATATGTACATTCACATACACATATATGCAAATAGAAATACACATACACATATCCACATAGACATACACACACATCAATATAAGGAAATAATTGTATCATAATAAAATAAAGATTTTGCATATGGATGTGTATGTGTGCATACACTATGCATGTTTAAATGTATGTATGTCTGTATGTGTGAATGAGTATTTTAATTATTTTATATGTGTATTTATATGTCAAAACGTGTGTATTTGTGTTTATATGTAAATATTTATGTATTTGCAAATGTGTAAATGTGAATGTGTATGTATGTATATAATCAAATTATCAATATATAACACCCTTTTTGTTACACAATCAGATTCGAATCAATCAAAGGGAACTCCACCATTGTCCCCTAACTATGCAAGGACTAATTATTGTAAGTATATTAAAATTTTCGTTCTAATATTTGATAGATGCATACATGAATGATATATTTGAGTCATGGGCACCCCTTGATTGATACGATAATCCTTGGATATGTATCGAATCCATAATTTAATGTCATTAATTTTTTACAAAATCATATATACATAAAACAATTATACTAAATATAGGGGCATATTTACTTGATGGTGATGATGATTCCCTTACTAATAATGCTTATATTCTCTATACATATCACATGCATGTTATTTATCAACTACAAGCCAAGGTTTCTTGAGGGATGGCATAGAGGACCATTTCCTTTAGACAGAGAGGTTTTTACTTCCTTGGGTAGTCACTATATGATTACTCCCTCCATTATCAGTGGTGTTGATCGTGGATTCTTTATTATAGAAGATTTGTATGTCCCTACAAACTTTGAAGTCACTCTTATGTCATTTTGTGGTATTATATATAGATAGGGATATTGGCATGAACTTACATATTACATTCAAAGCATCAATACTTATGGAATATGTCGGAATGCATCTTCCCTTGTGAGTAGAGGGAAAGTGAAAGATTATATATTTATGGAAAACCATACACTGATGGAAGTAAGTTTAGTAAATAGTATCCGAGGACATAAGAGTTCAATGAAGAATTTCAGATTTGAAGGGTGTGGAAATAGTCATGAATCACAATACATGAGTAGAGATGTAGCAAGATACATAGTTGTGAATCCAATTACTTCACTTTGCACTCGTGATGAATTATTAGTGAATTAGAGATGGCATACACCTCCAATAGAACCTTTTTGTGAGCATTTGAAACCAAGAAGAAATTTCCTTCATAAAGACATGAACCATTTCTCCACGTTAAAAGC
>CM035433.1:37061903-37084403 GCA_020310875.1 Ceratopteris richardii
AGTCACAACAAAGGAGAACAAAGACATGTTCTCTTTTTATTTGGACCTAAACATCATGAAATCATGCAAAAAATGGTCCATTCCACAACCTTTAGTGAAAACATCTTGTCTCTTGCTCATAAACAATAGAGAGAAGCTTGATTTTATAGTCTAAGAAGTCTGAAGTAGATAGAATAATTTGCTTGGGGTAAAGAAAATCAACTTCACAATCAACTACCGAATATCATAACTATAGAAAAATGAAATTCAGGACAAATAATAATAATAAATGAAATTTCTCTTCATCATTAGGTTACAAAATGAACCTTGCATAGGCCTTTTAGATAAAAGAGTGATTAGTGATGGATTAATCAGAAGAGGGTGATGGCCACAGTCTATGGCTTGTAAAATACTAGGCTGAAGGGGGGAGAGGGGATATATTTCTCCCTTGTTGAATGAGTTGCCTCTAGAGAGAGGAAGAATCTCATAACTTAGTTGGGCCCAAAAATTCAAAATTTCCAAAAAGTTAAAAAACTCATCATAACACCTGGGAATGGAGCCCCATTACTTTTTAGGATCAAACGTACTCTTTTTGACCCTTAATTCAAAATCCATGCATGTTTTGAGCTAAAAAATTTATTTTCTCAAAAATACTCAGAAGAGAGTTACTTCACTCCTAAATATCACATTTTCATACCCAGGTCCAAAGAGTCATCTTTTCCCATTACTTTCACGTTGTAGCACACCATTGAAGCTCTTGTTTCTACACTCCAACCTACCTGCATCTCCTATCTTGAAATATTGTTGTAGCTTGAAGAGCTTTAGCTTTAGTGGGAACATCTAAAGCTTCTGGGCGACCAAAAGATGAAATCCTTACATTAAGATGTCACAATATCAAAGCCACAAATGGACAATGGCTATCACATGAGTACTCCAAAGGTGCATGGGTGTACATGCAACCCTCTAGAGTTGGGCCTCATCGAGTTCGAGGTCATGGAAACTTGGATCTTCATTGGGAGTGAAAGTTACTTGGCTTCAAGAAGCACAAAGACAATGAGATGGTTGGTATTGTACAACATGCTTTTACAATGGCAACTATGAAACTTGAAAACTCTAATAGAATGAGATATCCTATGAATTGTAAGTATTACTCCACAGTATGTATGTTTTTTAGTGTTGAATATATTTCTGAACTATTTAGATATGTTTTTGTTTGTTTCAGATATATTTCCTTCTACATTGGTCGAAGAGGAACCACTTCATAGTCTTATAGGTACTTTCCAAGCATTACATGCAGATGTTGGTGCACTAGTCTTTCCATAAATATCTCCTCCTCAACTTTAGGATGATAGAGTTTTCTTTTACACACATAGATATGTTGTACCCTCTACAATAAATGATTTTGGAAGGCAAGAGAGAATTGAAGAACATTCTCTTCTTAGCTTGGAGTTTTCAAAACGTGATATATGGTATGTATCATCTTTGAAGCACAAGATGGTAATGGATATACATAACTCTTTTAAATTCACAAAAGTGTATAGGTCTATAGGTTTGCACTAGTCTTTTCCCATCCATTTTTTTATATTTATTTCAAGGATTCTCATTCCAAGAGACTTCCACCATGTTCATGTGTAAAGATATCACATATGAGAAAGTGGAAAGTCTTCTTGGTGAAAACTGGGGTTTGATAGAAGGAGTTGCAAAAGGTGATAAATATCTTTGTAAAATAGGTGGAACAAGTATAGGATTTTAATATTTGAAACAATGATCTTCATTATTCATTAGATTCTACGATGATCGTTGGATGTGCAAACTTGGTAAATGGATACCATTTCAAAGTCCAAAGGGATCTTTACATTCATTTGAAATAAAGCTTAGATTGCCTAACAATGAAACAGAAACTATTTTAGTGAATCATCATTGGACCTTGGCTAAACTAAGAGAACACTTGGTGATTATGGGGTTTGAAGTACTAACTCAATTCAAATTTAAAATACAAGGACAGAAGGTGAGAAACGTTGTGCTTTTGTTAAAGTAGTTTTTTCATTATTGCTTATTTTACTTTTATAACTTCAATTTCTTGCAAATTGATTACAGGTGGGAAGAAGATTGGAATACTAAATGAAAGTCCCTATAGATTGGAGCAAAGATGGAATAGAACTCTCATTTTCATAGTTCTTTTGAAACGTGATAATTTAAGGTTTTGGGTGCTAGTCATTGTATCTCATGGTTTTTGCACTTTCAAGAACCTTGTAGAAAGTAGGACAAATAATTCATGTTAGATATTGTATATAGCTTCTTACATGCAATGGTAATTTCAAAAATTTTGGAATGTCAAAAAGTCTATATTAACTACTTTGAAATTTGGTTGCTCATGTTTTTTGTTGTGTTATGTTAAGACATTTGCTTTGAAGCAAAAAAATTCATATCCTTTGGTGTTCTGTGCGTTATTTTGTCATCAAGAACACATTTTTTGAACTTTCACGATCTACTTTTAAAAGTGGGCCTAGTCACTTTAAGAACTTGAAATTGCTATAAAAATGGGTTCTATGTGCTCATTTCTCACATTTGCACTCACAAAGATCTATAAAGCACAGACCAACCAATAGAATCCTCGCACGTAAGCAATGGATGCTAGCACTTCCACTCCCATCAAATCTCCTCACGATCTATTCATGGAGTTTTTGGATACTACAGACTACAACAAATGTACGGATTTGTATGACCTAGTCTGTAGAGTCCCTAATCTTGAAGGGACACTAGCCATAAACTCCGATGTGTTCGAGGAGATTAGAGATTTTTTGGAATTGTATATATTAAGATACGCTATAGATACTCCAGCATATGAGTGTAAATGGGTCCCCTATGACCTAATTCTGTATATTCCTAAAGGAGATGAGGTTTTTGTGAAGCGCTTAAAGTGTTTCATGGCTATTGCTGAGGATGCACGGAACCTTTTAGATGACATAGTGCCCTTAATTAAATAATTAAATAAGAAGAGGAAGATGGGAAGAAAATATCTTCCGATGTTGCAACAACAATCTTCTTTGTCAATGAGGAGCCCGAACCTACACCCATGGACCTACCCCATCTTCTGAGTGGGGGTTTTGTAGATGACAAAAAGGAACCCTGGACAGAAGCTCTCAACTTATTAGAAGAGAGTCAAAAAATTTGCAAACAATTTCCACAAGGGGTAGTGGAAAAATTAAAGGAAGCCAGTACATAGAAAAGTCCACCCTTGAACTTAGAGCCCATGGAACCCACTCTACCAGAGGTAGAGATGGAAATGTTTTGTATGGTACTTGTCTACAGTGAAGAATTTTTCTTCCTACATGATATTGAGAAGGCATTCGGTCTACGCCTCGACGAATGCCTAAGTATCTTTTGCTCGACCTCGGATGTTCCCATGGACAACACTTCTGATAAAATATAAAAGACAACAATTCCACTTGGTGAGCCGGTTCAAGGCACCATTGCGTAGCAAGGGAAATAATTTTGGAGAAGAAGATTCCAACATCCCTTCTTGTGGAGCAAACTGGCATGGCTCACTCTTCCATTCCACTAGATGCAATGGGAAGAGGAGAGGATGAAGATAGGCTTCAAGATGTAAGTATCCAATGACATTTATGATTGTCTCATATTCATACAAGATGTAAGTATATAATGACTTTCTTGATTGTCTATGTGCAAGAAGCAAGTGGATAAATGTGGAGCAAGGAGTGGTGGTGATTTTTTTTCCCATGGTAGTGGCTCTTCCTTGGCACAATACATTGGGAAATCGCCAAAGAAAGATTTTGCTATAATCCACAAGGAGTTTTCCCCTCAAGGACACTTCATGACTTGGTGTCTGAAGGCCTTGAGCAAACTTTTGTGCCTATCTACAATAATGCAATGGACCAATTGTGTAAGTCTGGTTAGGAAGTCCTTTGCCCTTACTACCCTAGAAGTTAACTTTAGAGGAAAAATATTAGGTCAAATAGGAATAGCTTTAGGTCTAGCATTAACAGGCCCTCAGTTAATATCCCAATCAATTTTGACTTACCAATTGCCACTGTCTTTTTAGAGAAGAAAGAATGTACTGGAGAGGCTCAAGGCCAAGAGACAGTTGTAAAAATCTTCTAATACCAATTATTGGTTTTTGAATTTGCATGTACATTCAATCCATTGTGTCTTTATGTTTTTGACAATCTCATAACATTTGCACACTTTAATCAGTCTTTTTCTAGTAGTTCTTTTAAGTGTTGTTGCCCAAAATGCTTGTACTGACCTAGGAATGCAAAAATAGGCTTGCCATAGAAACAGGGGATGGGCCCTGTCAAAGTTTTGCAGGGCCCATCCCCATGTTTCTATGGCAGACCTGTTTTTTGCATTCCTAGGCCATTGCATGCACTAGTTGCCCAATATTGGAAATCTATCTCCCTCAATTACAACCTAAACTTGGGGAAGTGTGGAAGACTCTTCTTATCTGCAATGATTAGAGAATATCTAGACTCCTATGGGTGCATATATCCATGCAACAATTTATAAGTACATTTGAATGTTCATCAAGATTTTTTATCTATTGGTCAGAGGGTTTCATGAATTGCACTCTATCTAAGGCAAATCATATTCTCCAATGTGCATGGCATATGGTTTCATAGCAAAGAAATGCAAAAAAAGGCCTGCCAGAAAAACACGGGGATGGGCGCTGTAAAAGTTTTGTACGGCCCATCCGCGCATTTCTCTAGCAAGCCTTTTTTTTTGCATTCCTAGGCCATTATATGCACTAGGTGCCCAATATTGAAAGTCTATGCCCCTCAATTACAACCTAAACTTGGGGAAGTGTGGAAGACTCTTCTTATGTGCAATGATTGGAGAATATCTAGACTCCTTTGGGTGCATATAAGCATGCAACAATTTATAAGTACATTTGAATGTTCATCAAGATTGTTGCTCTATTGGTAAGAGGGTTTGCATGAAGTGCACCATATCTAAGGCAAATAATATGCTACTAGAAAAAGACAGATTGAAGTGTGCAAAACTTATGAGATTGTGCAATGACTTCAAAGATAGCTTTAGATACATAAGAGAAAGAGAGTAGTCCACCATAAGCAAAAAAGAAACTACAATTTCATGAGGATTGATCTTCATCTTTTTCATTAGGTTTTGCACATGCAGAATATGTGGCTACGTTATCTTAAGAGGCCTCCTCCCTATGACTGGACCAATTGGTGGTCTGTGGATAATATTAATGTGAAGGTAGAATAGATGCCCTTTTCTAACAAGTTTTCTCTTAGTAATTTCTTCTCTCATCCTATTCTCTTTAGTATCCAAGATCCCTGATGCAAGTTCTTCACCAGGTGCAATGATAACATCCTCCAAGTCCGAGCTTGACTCAGTGGATGCTTCCTCTGCACTTTTCTTCAACTTTTTGAGTGGTTTCTTTTATGCACACTCCTTATCCTTTGCCTTTATTGGGGTTTTCTTCTTTTGCTATGTTGCCATTATGTTCCCTAGGATTCAAGGCTTTAAATCCTTGATAAGATTCTTAGAGTCATTGCAAATATCTGCAAGTTTTTCTGGGACACAACACTCTAGGCACAAGAGCTCCATTTTGTAGATTGTATTCCTTAAGCCTTTAGATGTCTCCACGAGGAATAAAAGGTTGTCTGAATCCTCATCCTCATAATCTACTTTGAACACCAAGCCATACTGAAAAGCTTGTGCTATCATGAGCTTTCCCCTCCCATAGGCTCCTACATACACCAAAAGAGTACCATTTTTCTCTTCAATGTACTAAAGATACCACTCTAGACCTATCATGTCCTGTAGTGATCAATCTTTCCTATTAACCTTAAATTCCTTTGACCTCTCCTCCTCATTGGATCATCATTAAAAGGTTTTATGCTTGTATGTCCACGAGATGAAATGGGAATCGGTTTGCTTGCTCTGGAGTAGTGCACCTCTCAAGAAATCCTAGTGGATATGTTCACAAAGGATATACCCTCCAGTTCTGCTTCAGTGCTTGATGGACCTCTTCAGCATTTAGCCGCTCCAAAATGGAACTACAAAAGGGGTGTTGACCGTGACATGATTGTTCCTAGATCATCTAAATTTGCATCTACATGAGTGCATCTCCATTTTGTATCTACCACAAGGTCGTTGAGGCGTGTATTTAATCTCTCTCTCGTATAGAACGGTTCAAAAGATGCGTACTAGGTAATCCACGTCACATGGAGCTCTAATACAACTACATCCAGTTCTATTACTGCAGGTTGAAAACATTCGCTCTAAAGTAATGCATATTCGTACAAAACAGGACAGCTATTTCGATTGACCCTTCTCGCTGAGTGACAACTGTCACTGAAAAGCAACGCAATCGAATTCTCTGATGTATTTATTTATTACTACCAAGTCATGGGTGGCCATATCTTATGTACGTATGTCCCGGAAATGCTGGATGTCTACAGCCATAAGGTCGTTTGACATAGAGACTCTCGCTCTCTCTCTCTCTCTCTCTCTCTCTGTCTCTCTCTCTCTCTCTCAGTTTATCATACATCTTGGTTAGAAATAGATTGCTTGTAAGAAAATTTTCAACTTGTGTGGTATTCCGATGAGAGTCCGGATCTCCATCTCCGAATGGTAACAATACGTGCTTGCCAATCTTTATGCTTAATTCCAATATTGAAGGGGCATGAAGCTCAAAGTGGAGGGAAAGCCCATGGTGGCCAATACATTTCTTATCTCCTCCACCATTTGCTTTCTTTGTTGTTGAAGACTTTCTAACAAAAGATTCTCCACAAGTTGGAGCCTGCTGTAATAAGTTCCGTTGGACTAGGGACCCTTGCCTTCCCAAGCATAATGGGAATATAGGGATTGTCAACACGATTGATAGGCATTTAAAATGAGTGACAAGCGCATGATTGAAACTCGGTCCTTTGAACAAGATTTTTGAGCCTTTTTTATGTTTTTAAGTGAAGAATATCTTTGTGTGGCCAGTTCTCTCAATTGAAAAGGACATAACAATATTACTCCTCTCTTCTTGCTTGTTAAAATTGCTCCCAATGGATCTGACCAAGTAACGTCTTTGTGGAAAGCATGAAACTATTTGAAGCCATATCCTTCCGTTCATAAGAAAAAGAAAACAATATGCGAGAAAGGATTTGAAAGTATGAATTTTAATGCTTGCGTCAAAAGAAAATCAAATAAGTGGCTAGAAAGGACTTGAGAGCTTTTCACTAGAAAAGTGATCCCCAAACAAGATGCGTATTGTTATGGAATGATAACAACATTTAAGACATCCCCGAACTCGACGAAAGAAGGAAATCTCATCAACCTCTACATCACAATTGGTGGATGCAATAGGCTTGGGTCAAGTGGGAGGTCAAGGACGACATATGGCATTGCTTCTATGTATGTCCACAAAGTGAAATAAATTTCTATTCTTTGCAGAAAAGAAAAAACAAGACCTTCCAAAGAAAACACAAGACCCAAAAAACAAGCTAGCATCTACGATCTTGTGGTGGTAAAGTTTTTAATATTTTACATGATGATGGTAGTTCTCATGATTTTATTCCTTATACACTAGTGTGTCTCCAACTAAACCGGTGCATACACAGTGGAAAAGCACATATATACATACACATGTAATAGAAACGAGATTGGGAGAACTACTTAGAATCTTTCATGAATATTTCATCCGCAATTCGATCATGCCATGCATTTTCTTGATATTCCATAAGTACATACATACACATGTAATAGAATCAAAATTGGGAGAACTACCTAGCATTTTTCATCAATATTTAATCGGAAAGTCGATATGTCATGCATTTTCTTCATGAATGTCATTGAGATAAGTCATGAATCAACTCTTTTGTAGATGGATTAGCATGGTTTCTACTA
Source organism: Ceratopteris richardii (assembly GCA_020310875.1). Lineage (NCBI taxonomy): Eukaryota > Viridiplantae > Streptophyta > Polypodiopsida > Polypodiales > Pteridaceae > Ceratopteris > Ceratopteris richardii. The sequence goes on from CM035433.1 coordinate 37,069,767, forward strand.
GTTGGTACTGTTTGTTCTCTATAGAAGCGTCACATTTAGTTATCATTTTCATAATGTATATCATTTTCATGATTTATTTATAATGTCTTTCTCTCTGTCCATTGATATTTCAAGACTCCATGATGAACTATCTGTAAGAAAATAACGGCATGGCGGAATAGACCTGTAGACAGAGTTGAGAGAAAAAAGCAGACAAAGATAGATGCAGACTGAGAGATGGAGAACTCAAATTCTCAGATTGCCGAGCCTAATGCAGTAACAATGATGGTGCTATCCACTCGTGCGCTCCCAATGTGGAGCTTAGATGGCGATCTAGATAGACTCTAGATGAAGGGCTTACTAGTGCCCAATGCTATATAAAGCTCAACCTGGGCCGTGCTTATATAGCTTTTACAAGGCAGTTCGGTATAGATAAACGTAGTAGGGAGATACAAAATAGTCAATAAAATATATGATCTGACAATATCTCCACGAGGAGAAGTCCTACCGTCTCGGTCCTACGGGCTGAGGGGATAGGCCCTATGGACCCCGCAGAAGGGGGCAAGCCCCCCTCTACACTCCCCCCATTAAGGTTATATGGGGAAACCGCGTGATGCCATAGGGCCTTTATTTTCACCTTAAATGGCAACCTAATGTCATGGAAGTTTATGCCCTACCTAACGTAACAGCTAGGCTCACAAAGATCATTTACAACCATCAGCGGTCACACATAGACCTCATCTAACTTGGAAGTTAGGGTTCCACAAATGTCTGGGCTCTCATAATGGCTTCTCCTCATAATGGGGGCCTTACAACTTAGAGCACCATGGATCATGTGTGGTCACATGAGGGTGGGTTATTGAGCATATCTAACACCCCCCTCAATGTCCACCCAATGGTGAACTACCTCCTTGGTCCAATCCCAATCTTTGGAAAGTGTCGAAGAAGTTTCTCTCTCCCAAGAGCCTCGGTGAAGATGTCTGCTCCATTTTCTGGAGTAGGGCAATAGGTTATCTCCATGACGCCGTCCTCAATCAACTCGCGCACATAGTGATAGTGGATTTCTATGTGCTTGGTACGTGCATGGAACATAGGATTTTTGGCGATGGCCATGCAACTTTGGTTGTCACACTTCAACTTTGTAGCCTCCTGTCCTTGTATTCCTATGTGTCATAGGATCCTCCTCAACCATACTGCTTCACATGCTGCAATGCATGCAGCTTTGTACTTAGCTTCAATAGAAGATAATGCTACAGTCAGTTGCTTCTTACTCATCCAAGAGAAAATCCCTGATCCTAAAGAAAAGCAATATCCAGAAACTCATTTTCTGGTATCAATATCTCTTGCCCAATCAGAGACAGCATCCCACTAGAGATGATCCTTCTTCATAATGAATACCATAATCAATGGTTCCTTTCACATACCTGAGTATCCGCATGCTTGCCTTCCAATGCGTTTGGCAAGGCTTATTAGAGAACTTGCTTACGAGTCCAACAACATAAGAGATGTTTGATTGCTATTGCACAAGTAGATTAGACTTCCAACTAGTTTCTTGTATCTTCCAATATCCACTGGAGGTGAATTATCTTCAATAGATAAATTTGTGTTGACCTCCATAGGTGTAGAAATTTCCTTACAGTCCTCCATGTCAAATGCCTTCAATATTTGACTTGCATACTTTTGTTGAGAGATGAAAATCTTCCCTCGTTCCCGCCAAACTTCAAGACCTAAGCAATAATGCATTAAGCCCAAGTCTGTCATTTCAAATTCTAAACTCAGGGCATCTTTTGTTTGTTGAAGAAGAGCATCATCATTTCCTGTAAGCACAAGTTCATCTACATAGAGTACAAGCACAATTGTCTTCCCTCCTTTCTTTAGATCATACAAGTTAGCATCAGAAGCACATCTTTTGAAACCCGGGTCCAAGAGATACTTATCTATCCGTTTGTACCATGCTCTAGGGGCTTGTTTTAGCCCATATAATGCCTTCTTTAGCTTACATACCTTGTTCTCTGAATCGGGAGCCTCAAACCTTGGTGGCTGAGACACATAGACCTCCTCCTTGAGGTCTCCATTCAAGAAGGCTGACTTGACATCCATGTGATAGACTCACCAATGCTTATGTGTAGCTACAACGAGTACTACTCAGATAGTAGTAATACTTGCAATCGGATATTAGCAATATTTGACTTGCATACTTTTGTTGAGAGATGAAAATCTTCCCTCGTTCCCGCCAAACTTCAAGACCTAAGCAATAATGCATTAAGCCCAAGTCTGTCATTTCAAATTCTAAACTAAGGGCATCTTTTGTTTGTTGAAGAAGAGCATCATCATTTCCTGTAAGCACAAGGTCATCTACATAGAGTACAAGCACAATTGTCTTCCCTCCTCTCTTTAGAACATACAAGTTAGCATTAGAAGCACATCTTTTGAAACCCAGGTCCAAGAGATACTTATCTATCCGTTTGTACCATGCTCTAGGGGCTTGTTTTAGCCCATATAATGCCTTCTTTAGTTTACATACCTTGTTCTCTGAATCGGGAGCCTCAAACCTTGGTGGCTGAGACACATATACCTCCTCCTTGAGGTCTCCATTGAAGAAGGCTGACTTGACATCCATGTGATAGACTCGCCAATGCTTATGTGCAGCTACAGCGAGTACTACTCGGATAGTAGTAATACTTGCCATCGGGGCACATGATTCACAAAAGTCAATGCCTTCAAATTGTGAGTAGCCCTGTGCAACAAGTCTTGCTTTATACTTTTCTAGAGTACCATCCGCCTTGTACTTTAGCTTCCAGACCCACTTGGTGCCAATGACTTTATGCTTAGGGGGTCGATCCACTAGCTCCCAAGTTCCATTATTCATGATATTGTTGTATTCTATTTGCATGGTAGCCCTCCAATTTGGATCATGGAGTGCCTCTTCTAGATTGGTTGGTTCCTTTGCTTCTTCTTGAATGAGATCAGCCATGAAGGTTGTGTTTACAATATGGGTGTTTCCCCGTCTCTGTTGCTCTATTCTCCGTGATCACCTCGGTCCATTTGCAACCTATTCTAGTGACTACGGGATAGGGTTTACAAAATCATAGAGCTACCTGACCCAACGTGGCAATGGCTTTTCCACTTGGGTGGTGACAAGTTGGTGACTTTGAGACTCATCATCTGAAGATGATGCTTCCTTCTCTTGTGTAGAAGGGATAGCTCTTGGGCCAGGTTGATAGTGGATTGCCCCTTTGCCTGATGATAAAGTGGAAGCTCTCTTTTCCTCCTCCACTGCATGTGGCTCCTCCTCCTTGAACACCACATCACGACTCGCCATGATCATCTTAGCCTCATGGTCATAAAGCTTATTAGCCTTCTTATCTTTGTTGTACCCTAGGAACATACATTTGATGCTTTTTGGTTGAAGCTTGTTTCTCTCCCTATCTGGAACATGTACATAACATTCACTTCCAAATACTTTGAAATGGGAAACAGAAGGCTTTTTACTAGTGTAGGCTTCTTGTGGAGTCTTTCCATCAAGTGCCTTGGTGTAGCTTCGATTCAAGATGTAGACAATAATGTTGACAGCCTGTGCCCAAAATTGATTAGGCAAACCCTTTCATTTCAACATGCACCTTGCCATCTCCATGATGGTTCGATTGTGACGTTTTGCAACACCATTGTGGTGAGGACTATGTGCCACTATGAGTTGATGCTTGATTCCCTTACTCTTGAAGAAATCTTCAAACTCTATTGATGTGAACTCACCACCACCATCTATCCTGAATTTCTTCATCTCTTCCTTGTTTCAGTTTCAACAAGCTGAAGCCATTCTTTAAACTTACCAAAAGCTTGATCCTTATCGCAAGGAAAGTACACCCACATCTTCCTGCTATAGTCGGCGACAAGTAACATGAAGTAGCAAGATCGGCCCAAGGCCTGTGTAGGAAATTTTCTGCACAAGTCAACATGCACCAACTCTAGAGGATAGCTTGCCATGTTCTTGCTTTCTTGTGGAAATGCCTTCCTCTGTTGCTTGCCCATCATGCAAGCTTCACATGGTTCCTTCATTTCTGCAATGGATGGTAGGTGTGCAACCATACCTCTACAATGCATCTCCTTGAGTACAGGGTATCCAATGTGGCTGAATCTCTCATGCCATAGCCTACTCATGCCCATGTTTGTAGTGGTTCTAAGAGAAAACAACTCATACACGTTGTTCCTCCTTATGCCAGTCCCAACAATGTTGTTGATACCATCCATAATCTTAGCTCCTGTCTTACTGAAACATACTTGATGACCTTGATGAGTTATAGAAGCTACTGAAAGTAGATTTCGTTTTATTTGTGGAGCATACAACACATTTGAAAGCTTTCTGATATCACCATTAGAGTTAATGAAAGAAACCATACCTTCATCCTCTGCAAGACATCTTGCATTGTTCCCTACCTTTACTGTGATGGGTTCCTTTAGAGGCTGTAAGGAACTATAAAGGTCTTTTCTACTCCTCATGTGACGAGATGCACCACTATCCAACACCCATGAGTCATCTATTCCTCAATCTTCAACCGAGGAGCACACCTCCTCTATCATAACAAATAACTCAAGCTCTGTTTCTGTTGTGTTGGTAGAATCCTTGCCCTTGCCACCTTTTGAAGCGCTGCTCTTCTCTTCTGCCTTCTTGATGCGATAGTCTTGGATTCTGTGTCCTTTCGTCTTGCAGTGAAAACACTCTCCCTTGAACTTCTTTTTGTCATTCTTCTTTTTGTCTCCATCTTTTGAAGAGTCTGTTTTGCCTCCGTTGGCATTTGTTGTGAATGAAGCATCTCCTTTGCTACCACCACTCCTTGCCTTGAGGTGCAGCTCCTCCTCCATGAGTAAGGCACCAAATTCTTCAAAAGTTAGTGGTTGAGGTCTGATTTGAGTGTTAAGAGCAGTTACCAAACCATCAAACTTAGATGGACAGATTTGAAGACAACGACTAGCTAGCTCCTCATTTGACTTTTGAACACCTGCTCCTGCCATTTGATCTCGTAGATTGTTTATGCAAGTGATAAACACATCTGCACTCTCCCCATCAGCAAACGCTTCTACTACAAGGTGATTCTCCAAGTTCTGAATCTGTGTCTGATTACAAGTTTCATATTGATTTCTCAATATGTTCCATGCTTCACATGCCTTTGTAGTATGCTGAATGAGAGTCAGAACACTATCAGAAGTACTTGTAACAAGAGCACAGAGTGCATCTGCATTTTTATGTTTCCAAGCACGTAGAAGATCAGCATCAGGAGGAATCATTCGACCAGGATTATTTAGATGATGTCTTTCATGATCAATCCCAAGAACAGCCTCCAAAAGCTCATACGAATCAAGAATAGAAGTGATTTTGAACTTCCAGAGGGTGTAGTTCGTACCATCGTGTTTACCTTCTATGAAGGCTGGTGGCCGTATCCGCAACGTTGGGATGACGGTCATCGTAGTTGCTCCTGCTTGTGCACCACCTACTCTTGTTGATGAACCACCTTGGCCCCCAGTGGTAGATGATGATGCACTGCTTGACATCTTCTCTCTTTTGTTGTTTAGAGTTCTACAACTTCTCTGTTTCTAATTCTGCACCACTTAGAGCCTCCTGAGCTCTGATACCATGTAAGAAATTAATAGCACAACGGAATAGACTTGTAGACAGAGTCGAGAGAAAATAGTAGACAAAGATAGATGCAGACTCAGAGATAGAGAACTCAAATTCTTAGATTGCCGAGCGTAATGCAGTTACAATGATGGTGTTGTCCACCCGTGTGCTCCCAACGTGGAGCTTAGATGGCGATCTAGACAGACTCTAGATGAAGGGCTTATTAGTGTGCAATGCTATATAAAGCTCAACCTAGGCCGTGCTTATATAGCTTTTACAAGGCGGTTCCATATAGATAAACGTAGTCGGGAGATACAAAATAGTCAGTAAAATATATGATCCAACAATATGTCAACGACCAGAAGTCCTACCGTCTTGGCAGAAGGGGGCAAGCCCCCCTCTGCACTCCCCCCATTAAGGTTATATGGGGAAACTACGCGATGCCACAAGGCCTTTATTTTCACCTTAAATGGCAACCTAATGTCATGGAAGTTTATGCCCTACCTAACTTAATAGCTAGGCTCACAAAGATCATCCACAACCATCAATGGTCACACATAGACCTCATCTAACTTGGAAGTTAGGGTTCCAAAAATGTCCGGGCTCTCATAATGGCTTCTCCTCAAAATGGGGGCCTTACAACTTAGAGCACCATGGATCATTTGTGGTCACATGAGGGTGGAGTATTGAGCATATCTAACATTATCACCATGATTTCTTCCAATTGCGCAAAAGTAAGGGTGTCAAGCAATGTTCAATATCTAGGTTGAACATGAATGCCATGCCACTCACGAATAGCATCCAACCTTTTTTGAGAAAATTCTTGTTGGACATGAGTGAGAAGAGTGTGTCACTCTTTTGCAAATCACATTATCTTTGATCTATAAATTTCCCATTGTCTCCTCACTACGGTATTTTTTTTTTCATGCTAAGCTTGAAACGAATCAACCTTGAAGACAACCTGTTGAAGTATAGAAACCAAACATTTATTAGTATGTGTAGTTAAGTTAAAAAAAAATAGATGCGATTATAATAACTCATTTTGTTTTGCTTTGAAGAGATGATACGATATTTTGAAGATGTCAACAACGATTCCGGTATAGGCAAGATGAGGTTCGACAAGGTCAATATCCTTTCATTTTTTACTTGATAATTGGTTAGAAGAAGCAACGGAGTTTGAATATTTTGGTCTCTATAAAGACTCAATAGCTTTCATTCTCATATTTTGTACATAGGCCCACATATTTGTGTCCCTTAATATTTATAATAGTAAATAAATTACTAGTAGAATTATATATATATATATATATATATATATATATATATATATATATATATATATATATATATATATATATATATATATATATATATATATATATATATATATATATATATATATATATATATATCCAAAAACATTGTCTTTTTTTCACACCTGATCATTAACTCTCTTTGCTCATGCATCTTTGATTCATCATCTCCATTGGCTTATTGCGTGGAATTATATGAGAAATGCATGAAAGAGACATTTCTATTTTCTCATTATCATCAACTTTCCATCTAGATCTCTTATTTCTTTGTCTTGTACCTTGACAAACTTGAAGTTATTTTCATAAAAATCAACAAATGCTTGCATGCTTTCAATATTATATAAAATAAAAGTAGAAATATCATTTTTTGCATGCATGTTAAATTGAAAACAATATCCCTTGCTTCAAAATATTCGAACTATCAATTTTGAAGAAGGCTTGTTGATCCATGTCTAAGAAGCTTCCTCATGAGCTCCCTAAAGATATTTTCTTATGCAATACATGCATTCATGAAGCATCCATCCCTATTCGAGAGATCCTTTTTGTTTTTCACTTTTTTGCACATAATCTTCCAAAAATCTTTCAAAAAAATGCTAGACCCAAAACATGCATCAAGTGATTACAACTCTAGCAATTTGTATTTTAGGGACAAGATGAATGAGAAACTGAACTTGAATCTCTAAAAAATAAGCTCAAAGCTCTTTCTCCATCAAATAGACAAGCTTTCTACATTCATGCTTATTTTCATGTTTCAAATCATTGTAAATCTCCTTTGATTGACTCCATCTTATGTTAATGTATGTATTTGGCTTCCAAGAAATAAAAATATTTTAGGAGATATCAACTAATAATATATATTAAAAATAAAAGAGCAACAAATATCTTGCAAAAAATCCAAGATGTTAGATCATGTTTTATTCTCAATTATTTACAAATCCATGGTAAACATGTTTTGATAAGATAATCCATATCGTGTAGGTGTGTGCATTTACTAAATCCTAGTCCTAATAATTTGTGCTCCTTTTCTCACAAACACCTAAGAAGTAGGATCATAGGCTATATTATGTCAAATCTTCATCATAAATGTTTGATACATTTGCTCTTTTACTTTTTTTTCTTAAAACATTTCATGATGTTGTTTTCTATTTCAAAGAAATTAGATGTTTCCATTATGGAAAACTAATATATTTGAATACATTTACAAGATCAAGGAGATAAAAAATCTTTAACTCTCTAAAATATTCCAAAGAATAACATATTGAAATGCTTTTTTCCCTAGTAAACAGATTCCTTCAATTCATTACGAGAGATCCCTTATTCATGATCTGTAAAAGTCCTTCTATCTATCTTAAATAGTAGTGGATTTGTGTCAATGTTTTTGGACATTTACACTTTCCAATGCTTCCATCAAAACGTGTTACTTCTTTTTTATACCATAAATTATGAATCTCAAGCAAAAAGCTTCAATATCAAGGATATAATTCTTTTGTGTAGATTGCTACTACAAATTCATATGGAACAATCAACAAAATGAGAATAAGATTTACATACCTTAGTAGAAACTCCTGCATTCACGAACAACATAAAATGTATTAACATAATGGTTCAACTATATGAGAAAAAATAAATCATATCATTACTTGAACCAAAACGATAACATTTAAAATTATGTATAGTGCATTCGAGAATTCCATTAATGTTAAATTATCTTTAACAATGTCTTGTCACATATAAGTGATATTAGAACATCTTAAGTTTTCAAGATTGTTGATGAGAGGGGCTATATATATATATATATATATATATATATATATATATATATATATATATATATATATATATATATATATATATATATATATATATATATATATATATATATATATATATATATATATATATATATATATATATTCATATCTTTGACTTGCAATTTTCCATGAATCAAAACTAAAAGCACTAAATGCTCATCCTTAATGCTAACATACAAAGGAATATTATGGTTGATGATTAACATCTACCATGTGGACCATTTAATCTATCCCTTTCAGAATGGAATTATGCCACCTAGAATGTGCGATACTATTTGTTCAAATTCTCATTATTCTATCAGTTCTTTTATGATCAGATTCCCATTTCAAAAGCTTTGATAGGTCTATACTTTGACACATATACACAATTCCTGGATCCAATGAAAGATTTTTGAATACCTTTCTTGTAATTTTAATTTTATATTCTCTATAACAAGGTCATTGACATTTGGAATATGCCACATTGTCTCCTGTTAAATTCTTTACAAATATTATTGATGGTATAAGCCTGTGTAAACAGATAATGAAGACAGGGCTACTAATGATATTCTTTATTTCATCATTTCCTTTAGAAAGAGAAATTTTCTTTGGTAAAAACTTTTGACACAATGGTTTGCAAGTTCATTGGAAAAGATATTTCTGAAATAAAACCATGTACCAATATAGATAGAAAAAGACATACCGATTATACAACATAACCTAATAGTTTCAAGACCAGTACATTACACCATCCAACACCATCAAACATACTTATTTTAATGCCAATATTATCATTAATTACATAAAATAAATATTTTAATAAAACATCAAAATCTCAAATTACACACATAAGTCAAAAACGAAATTTACATAGAGATCTCAATATATGACTAGAGAAAATGAAAATTCATTATCCACTTTAAGTACCTTAACTTTGACTACCAGAGTATCACATAACACTATTAATGTTAATACTAGTTGAAAGGTGCTTATAAAGATATAGACCATCCATAAGTTAATAAAAATTCATCATGACTAGGGAATGAGGTACTAACATTAAAAACCATGTATCCTGATACATCTCTATTCATTTACTATGGTTCATGAATATCCTTAAATGTTGAAATAGTCTTTGAATGAATCTATCATAGAGTTAAATTTATTAAACATGTGTTGTTTTTGTGAGAATAGGGTCTTCCATTTTTGGTGCAAGTAAAACCAAGCCCACATACTTGATTGATTGGCTCATACTTGATTTATTGACATAACGTATGCAAGGATTCATATGATCAACCTCTTGTAGAAAGTTCTTCACATTTACCTTTGAAAAAGTGGTTCACATCCACATGGAGTTAGGAAGCTCTAAAATCACGAATCATTGGGTTGTTGAGTGATGAGGGAAACTATCTTATAGTTTAGGATTCACCTTTTAGGTCGATCTTTGAATTTGAATTCAAACTTTGGCTCCAAGTTGAACTATAAGAAGAGGATCAAAAAGACCTGCATGTATCTCCATGAGATCATTTTGAGGGTGATTGATTGTGAAGTGAGAGCTTATCTCATAGCTCATTAACCTCTCACACATGGACCAATTTATGATTGCCAATGACATTGTATTTGTATATGATTTAATATACATATGATCATTACATTCTCATTTCAATTCTCTGTTATAACTTTGTCAGAATAGTGGTCTTCTTAGAGCTTGTTCTTAGTGCATGATTGATCATTTGTCATGATTTAAAGCATGGTAGATTCAGCATTAAGTCAAGTACATGTTTGCAAAATTTCATTAGCATTGCAAGATATTAACTCATCTTTGCTCACTGGTCTGTTGACTGTTGAGCCCCCATATTGTTGGGATGGTCTTATGATTTGCTAAACATCTTTCTCTATGTGTACTCCATATTTTTTTATGAAATCACTGATTATTGATAGCTTACTAAGCTAATTAGATTTTTCGAAAAGGAAATAATTCAAATGATGCTGTGTTGAAAGAACTATTGAAAACTTTGAACGGTTGTAGGAACAAAAATAACAAGTTTTTTGTTCTTGGATCAACTCCTACCTATCTATTTTGATCGATTGATTAGTGGATCATATTCTAATAACCATAGATGATTATTTATGATCATTCGCTAGCTAAAGAGGCCCACTACACTCTCCAACAATCATTACTAGCAGGTGCAAAGCAGGATGAATCAGCACCGCTTCATCTTTGAAGACTATCCACCATCTCCTCCAACAGTGCTATTAGAGCAACAACAAACAAGATGGGAGATGGATTTCCATCCTTCAGTGAGAAATTGGATAGAAACAACTACTCAGCATGGTCACTAACGGTGCAAGTCAACCTTCATGGTAGAAATCTATATGGATACATCTTAGGAGATGAAGAAATGCCAATCTTCAGGAGCAAGCATCAAGCAACAAGGGAAGAGCAAGAAAGGTTGATCACATGGTGTGCAAAAGATGCTCTTGCAAGGTCTTATCTACAAAAATCAATCTCTCACTTCTTCTTACCACATATTAGGAATTGCAAGCCCTCCCAAGAGACTTGGGAAGTACTCTCATGATATTTCTCCTCAAATACAAGAGCTAGGAAGAATTAGTTATGGATGGAGTTTACAACTCTAAAGAAACAACCAAAGCAATGAGTGACTGATTATGTAACCAAGATGAAAGACGTCGTTGATGAGCTTGCAAGCACTAGATAGGAGATAGAAGAAGAACACATACTAAGGTAGATCATTAATGGTATTAAAACTGATGATATGTGGGAGCCCTTTACCGCAACAATGGACCTCTACATGGGTATGCAACTACTTGACCTCAACACCTTGATGGCGCAACTCTTCACCCATGAGACAAAGCTCAATAAGAATGGTGACAACTCTAGAGGTAACCAATCTTCTGCCCTTTATACACATAAGAATAAAGGTAAGGATAAAGGTAAAAACAAGAAAAATGAAGAAGAGGCTAGTACCTCTCAAGCTAATTATGTAGGAAGAGGAAGAGGTGCTAGAGGAAGGGGCTGAGGAGGAAAGCATGGCACGGGGAGATCCTATAACAATTCACCTTGCGAAATTTGTGGTCTTACCAACCACACCACAAAAGAATGCTTCAAGAATACAAGGAATCAAAGGGGAAGAAGCTTGCATACAGGTAACTATGGATAATACAAAGGCAGATACAACAATGGTGGAGGCAACTACAACCATAACTACAGTCAAAGCTACAACAACAAAAATTATCATGGAGGTTTCAGAGGACGAAGGGACTACAACAACTATATTGAAGACCAAGAAGATTCACTACTCATCATGAACATGACATCCAAGAAAGCTGAAGATGATGAGCATCTTTTCTATATTGATTTAGGTTATTCCAATCATGTGGCTGGAAATGTAGCTTTGTTACCTGACCTTGAAGAACCGAAAGGGAAGCATGAAGTACAGATAGGTGATGATACAAAACACTCGGTCAAGCAAATTGGAAATGTCAAAACATCTAATGGTAGCATGAACCTTTTGAGTAAAGTTATGTATGTGCCAACCATAACCAAAAACCTAATTAGTGTTGGACAGATTGTTGAGAAAGGTTTACAAGTTAGATTCACTAAGCATGGAGCATACGTGGAAGATCCTAAAATAGGCTTCAAAAGGATTGCTAAAGGTGAGAAGTCTACTAGATTTCTAGACGCTAAATGATTGCTAAAGTTGGGAAGGAATCTCAAAAATGTGAGAATTTGGCTGTGGTTCCCGCATGGTCTAATTGTGTGCAAATGTCAATTCTTGCCGGTGAATCACTTGCTTCTAGTGTTTGAGAAAGAAGAGATAGCCTTCCAAGACCTACAAGCCAGTTCCTAACGAATGGGCCGGTCCACCTTATGTCTATTTCAGTGAACCCAACACTTTGTTTCGAACAGGTCAAAGACTTTTCGTTACCCGCTATGGGTGGAGCTTCCCAGTCTATCGTATTTCTTGTATGGATTTCTTTGAGAAATCGTTTCACCCATTGGTTGCCCGATGGCCTCAAGAGAGGATGTTGGGGGGTTAATCTATGATGGAGCTCAATCTTCTTTCAATGCACAATGGCACCCACAAATCTACGTTGAAAGAGACTTGAACGAGGTACTTCCTTCAAAGATCTGTATAAACTATGGAGATGGTAAGACTTGGGTACATGAGGTTACTTACAAGAATTTACCGAAGGCGTGCGTCCCTTGTAGGCACCAAGGACAAAGGATCAGAGATTGCACCTTGAAACAAAGTACCAATAAAAACAAGCTTAAACCAGATGGGGCCCCGGATCCTTTCCCTGAAGTTGGCACTCGGGGTCATCCCCCTCCGAAGGAGGAAGAAGAGGGCACTCGTGTTGCAGAGACATAGGAGGAAAGGTAGCCCTCAAAGATTAGCAGCAAGGAACGTTATGACCATTTCTCCTTCGATTAACATGTACTGTAACGTAGTAAAGGAGATTAATGAGGTCCAGTTCCTAGGGGATAACCATTATGAAGAAGATCCTGCTGATAATACCCTTGGGTGCTCTAGCAGCAAAGAAGACAACCAAGAAGGTTACACCACGAGTAAAGAGGAAGGATTCACTACTAGCAATGAACACAACCTAGATAGTGAAAGCTCCTTCCTTGGTCCTACTCTTCCGGTTTGCATGCCAAGCTTATCGCAAAAAAAGTCAAAGCTAAAAGGGAAATAACCATCAGGCATGCCTTGGAATAGCCCCCTCAAGATTAGGATCCTAAGTCAAGAAGCTGGGAGGAAAAAAGAAGATCACAAGAAAAAAAAGATCGGGTCCCTCCCCTCAAAAAGGGCAAGCATCAATAATGAAAATTACATCGCTAAACATCAGCGGTTTGTCTGACCCCTCAAGAGCGGTGATTCTTGGTCAGTCTTTAAAAGATAAGTGCCTCAATCCTGACTTTATCTACTTACAAGAGATTAAAATCCACGCAGCGGATCTCTTGAGATGGCTTAAATGCATTTCTCCAAACCACCTTTGGTTCTCCACTTTGCACCCTAGGGGGCGGGGGGCATTGCGATTGGTATTAGTCACTCCTAGTCCGAGAAATTGACCTCAAATTATGAAGATCGAAATCATGATTGGATTGCTCCCTCTATCGGGTTCCCTAATCAGTTCATTGTGGTCTCAATTTATGCCCCTAATGGACAGGAAGATAGAATGGATACATGGGCTTCCCTCGACTCCCTCTCACAGAATGTTCTGATTTGTGGGGACTTCAACATGGTTGTGTTTCCTGATGACCAATGGAATAACAAGAGGAAAATTATTGACCGTCGGGAGAAAGAGATATGGGATAAAATCATTCTCCATCTCGACTTGGTCGAGGTGAAAGACATGAAGGGATTCTATTGGTCTAATCTCCAATTGGGGGACTCTCTGAGGAAAGAAAGACTTGATAAATGTTACATCAACCAAAACACCCTCCTCTAGTGGGGCATTCCCTCGATTTACTAACACATGGTCCTGACGATCTCCAACCACTATCGGATTACTCTTTCTTTCAAACCAATTCCCATGCTCCAGAAAGCTCCTTGGTTCCATGCTTGTCAGACATCATTTTCCCTAATCTCTGTCCACCGAGAAATTTCCGCAGTGTGAGTGGAGGCCTTTGCCTACTATAATGAATTGGCTAAGTGCTAGAGAATAGCAGTGGAAAGGACTCGACAAATTCCAATCAGGACGCATAAGGCTATAAGAGATATCCGAAGAAAAAAGAAGAGAAACAGTATACTGAAGGCTCTCACAGCTTGAAGAAGAAATGAACAAAGGTAACTTGCAATCCCAACAAGGCCTTCTGAAAACTAGGGGAAGACTAAGATTCGAGGAGGACGTTTAAAGGAAAAATCTTCAAATATTCTTCAAAGATTGGTGGGTAGGGAAGGCTGAAAAACCATCGAAA
>CM035433.1:37089403-37106903 GCA_020310875.1 Ceratopteris richardii
AATGCAATTCTTTGTCAAAACCTACTAAAACATGACCAAGTATGATGCAAAACAAGAAACTGCTTCTTGTTTAAACTACCTTCACACAAGATGTTCTCATAGACTTGTCTTTGGATGTATAGTATAAAATTAGGAAAAGTATATGGAAAATAGAAGAGAAAAGGAAGTCTTACTTTCCCTTTGGAATTGTTGGACCTTCTTTTTCTGCATCTTTCTTCCACTTGATGATGTCAACATCTTCAAACTTCTCTTTCATACCTTTTGTTCTCTTTATCTTGAAGTAGCAAGCACTCTTGACTTCTTCAAATGAACTTTTTCTATCTTCTCATATCTCTAAATCAAAATTCTGCCTCAAATGTGATTGATATGACTGAATTCACCAACCTTTGGACTGAATGATGAATTACCTTTCTAGAGTTACCTCTCTAGATAGAAAATGTGAGCAGAAACTTCCAACCAACTTACAACACAAGGTTGGCTGAAAACAAAACTCATCTCATCTCCAAATTTGTCTTCTTAGATGAGCTTTTTTGCCATGAAAGAGATTTATCATAACTCATCTAATCTCCTTGTTCTTGACAATTTTGATGTAGCTAATGCTTTTACTTTCAAAGAATGAAAGTGTATAAAAGCACTTCTTGAATCCTTCAAATCTCTCCATAACTGCTCTTCTAAGATATGACCCGCAAAAGATAATCTGATAGTAGAAACTAATACCTTTGATTTGATGTTGATTTGGTTTCTTCATCTTCTCCAAAACATTGTTCTTCCTTGAATTTGAAGTAGCCTTATCTTCATCAAGTCCTAGTCTTCAAACAATACTTCTATAAAGTATTTTCATACTCTTCCAAAAGTATTCGGCTGTTAACAGATCATCAACTTCATACTCCACACTGGTACACTCTTCTCCAAGAAGAACTCCATAGCTGCTCCTCAACATGCTCCTAGAGTGCGCATGGCTGCCTCATGTGTGCTAAAGCACCACATCTACTGAGGAACCAAAAACTCGCGTTGCCAATTGGTATAGGATGTCTAACAAAGTGACCCAAGACTCTTCTATATAGGTTTGTAAGATCCATGTGAAAAACCCATAAAAAAGCGCTTTATTTCAATCCAATTGCTTTTCAAATTGCTTTTGCTTTATTTTAAGTGAGTTTGCTTTATTTTTAAAGTTGCTTTTAGCTTACTTTAAAAATAACTTCTTGACCTATGTTTTCACACTTCTGACTACCTGATGAATGATCTGAAAACATTTTTATAATCTTCATGTTGAGAGCTATTATATGACGTCAAAACCCTAAATTAGTAAACAATTAGGGTTAGGTTTTTCTCCCAAAGCTGATCTCTAATCACTAAATGTCATATACCATTGGAAAGCTCTCTTCAAGCTCTACAATATAGGCTCATAAAAATTTTACCCATTTTTGTGCCAAAAATGACTACGTACCAAAATTAGGGTTTTTGCCCTAAATGGATTTTGGATTGATGTGACATTGTTTTCCAACATTTTATTTCAAATTAGTACCAAAAGGAATGCAAGATCATTCATATTTCTCAAAATTTGAAATATCATTCATTTGAACATCTTAAACACATCTATGGGGTAGTCAATTGACAGAGTTAAGTGCAAGTCTTAGTATTCCCAAGATTTCAAATCATTTTGTAGTGGCCTTGAAACTATTAGGTTATGTTGTATAATCAGTATGTCTTTTTCTATCTATATTGGTACATGTTTTTATTTCAAAAATATCTTTTCCAATGAACTTGCAAACCATTGTGTCAAAATTTCTTACCAAAGAACATTTTTCTTTCTAAAGGAAATGATGAAATAAAGAATATCATTAGTAGCCCTGGTCTTCATTATCTCTTTACACATGCTTATACCACCAATAATATTTGTATAGAACTTAAGAGGAGACAATGTGGCATATTCCAAATGTCAATGACCTTGTTATAGAGAATCTGATCATAAAAAAACTAATAGAATAATGTGGCTTTTGAAATGGGAAATTGATCATAAAAAAACTGATAGAATAATGAGAATTTGAACAAACATTATAGAACATTCTAGATGGCATAATTCCATTCTAAAAGAGATAGAGTAGATGGTCCACATGGTAGATGGTAATCATCAACCATAATATTCATTCGTATGTTAGCATTAAGGATGAGCATTAAGTGCTTTTAGTTTTGATTCAAGGAAAATAACAAGTAAAAGATATGAATGTATATATTTCCCCTCTCATAAACAATCTTCAAAAATTATGACGATGTATTAATATCATTTATACGTCACAAGACATTGTTAAACATAATTTAGCATCCATGGAATTCTTGAATGCACTATACAGAATTTTAAATGTTATGGTTTTAGTTGAAGTAATGATATGATTATTTTTTCTTATATATTTTAGCAATTATGTTAATACATTTTATGTTGTTCATGAATGGAGGAGTTTCTACTAAGGTATGTAAATCTTCTTCTCTTTTTGTTGATTCTTCCTTATCAATTTATAGTAGAAATCTACACAAAAGAATTATATCCTTGATATTGAAGCTTTTTGCTTGGGATTCATAATTTATGGTATATAAAAGAAGCATCACGTTTTGATGGAAGCATTGGAAAGTGTAAATGTCCAAAACCAAGGACATAAATCGACTACTATCTAAGGTAGATAGGACTTGTACATATCATGAATAAGGGATCTCTCGTAATGAATTGAAGGAATCTAGTTACTAGGGAAAAAAGCATTTCAATATGATATTCTTTGGAATATTTTAGAGAGTTAAAGATTTTTTATCTCCTTGATCTTATGAATGCATTCATGTATATTAGTTTCCCATAATGGAAACATCTAATTTCTTTGAAATAGAAAACAACATCAAGAAATGTTTTAAGAAAACAAAATAAAAGGCCAAATGTGTCAAACATTTATGATGAAGATTGACATAATATAGCCTATGAGCTTACTTCTTAGGTGTTTGTGACAAAAGGGACACAAATTATTAGAACTATGATTCAATAAATGGACACACCTACACAATATGGATCATTTTATAAAAACATATTTACCTTGAATGATAAAAGTTGATCTGTTTTAAAGACATATGATTTGCATAACTCCCTGAATCATGTTATACCTGTATCTATCCATGGATGTGTAACTAAATGAGAATAAAACATGATCTAACATCTTGGATTTTTGCAAGGTATTTGTTGCTCTTCTATTCCTAATATATATTATTATTTGATATCTCCTAATATATTTTTATTTTTTGGAAGCTAAATACATAGATTAACATAAGATGGAGTCAATCAAAGGAGATTTACAATGATTTGAAACATGAAAATAAGCATGAATGTAGAAAACTTGTCTATTTGATGGAGAAAAAGCTTTGAGTTTATTTTTTAGAGATTCAAGTTCAGTTTCTCATCCATCTTGTGGCTAAAATACAGATTGCTAGAGTTGTCATCACTTGACGTATGTTTTGGGTCTAGCATTTTTTCTAAGATTTTTGAAAGATTATGTGCAAAAAAGTGAAAAACAAAAAGGATCTCTCGGATAGGATGCATGCTTCATGAATGCATGTATTGCATAAGCAAATATCTTGAGGGAGCTCATGAGGAAGCTTCCTAGGCATGGATCAACAAGTCTTCTTCAAAATTGATAGTTCGAATATTTTGAAGCAAGGGACATTATTTTCAATTTAATATCCATGCAAAAATTAATATCTCTACTTTTATTTTGTATAATATTGAAAGCATGCAAGCATTCTTTGATTTTCATGAAAATAACGTCAAATTTATCAAGGTAGAAGACAAACAAATAAGAGATCTAGATGGAAAGTTGATGATAATGAAAACATAGAAATGAATATATATATATATATATATATATATATATATATATATATATATATATATATATATATATATATATATATATATATATATATATATATATAGTAGTTTATTTACTATTATGGATCTCAAGGGACACAAATATGTGGGCCTATGTACAAAATATGAGAATGAAAGCTATTGAGTCGTTACAGAGAACAAAATATTCAAATTTTGTTGCTTCTTTTAACCAAATACCAAGTCAAAGATGAAAGGATATTGACCTTGTCGAACCTCATCTTGGCTATATCGGAATCGTTGTTGACATCTTCAAAATATCGTATCATATCTTGAAAGGAAAACAAAATGAGTCCTTATAATAGCATCTAGTTTTTTTAACTTAACTGTACGTACTAATAAATGTTTGGTTTCTGTACTTCAACAGGTTGTCTTGAAGGTTGATTGGTTTCCGGCTTAGTATGAGACAAAAAATTACCACAGTCAGGAGACAATGGGAAATTTATACATCAAAGATAATGTGTTTTGCAAAAGAGTGATACGCTCTTCTCACGCATGTCCAACAAGAATTTTCTCAAAGAAGGTTGGATGCTATTCCTTAGTGGCATGTCATTCATGTTCAACCTCGATATTGAACATTGCTTGACACCCTTACTTTTGCCGAATTGGAAGAAATGATGGTGATAGTTCATCATTGAGTCTTGAAATATCAATGGACAGAGAGAGAGAGAGAAACATTATATCAAATCATGAAAATGATATACATTATGAAAATGATAACTAAATGCGATGCTTCTATAGAGAAAAAAGAGTAAGAACTAGTAGAAACCATGCTAATTCATCTACAAAAGAGTTGATTCATGACTAATTTCAATGACATTCATGAAGAAAATGCATGACATATCGACTTGCGGATTAAATATTCATGAAAGATTCTAGGTAGTTCTCCCAATCTCGATTCTATTACATGTGTATGTATGTATGTACTTATGGAATATGAAGAAAATGCATGACATGATCATCCGCTGCGGATGAAATATTCATGAAAGATTCTAGCTAGGGTAGCACGAGATCTTAGACGTTAACTTGTTTTTTAGGTTTTGTTTTTTGTTTTCTGCAAAGAATAGAAATTTATTTCACTCTCAGGACATACATAGAAGCGATGCCATATGTCGTCCTTGACCTCCCACTATACCCACCAATTGTGATGTAGAGCTTGAAGAGATTTCCTTCTTTCGTGGAGTCCGGGTCTGTCTTAAATGTTATTATCATTCCATAACAATACGCATCTTGTTTGGGGATCACTTTTGTAGTGAAAAGCTGTCAAGTCCTTTCTCGCCACTTATTTGATTTTCTTTTGACGCAAGCATTAAAATTCATACTCTTAACTGCTTTCTAGCCTATTGTTTTCTTTTTCTTATGAACGAAAGGCTATGGCTTCAAATAGTTTCATGCTTTCCACGAAGACGTTACTTGGTCAGATTCATTGGGAGCAATTCTAACAAGGAAGAAGAGAACCGTAATATTGTTATGTCCTTTTCAATTCGGAGAACTGGCAACACAAAGATATTGTTCACTTAAAAACATAAAACAGGATCAAAAATCTTGTTCAAAGGACCGAGCTTCAATCATGCGCTTGTCACGCATTTTAAATGCCTATCAATCATGTTGACAATCACTATATTCCCCTTATGATTGGGAAGGCAAGGGTCCGTACTATATTACAGTAGGCTCCATCTTGTGGAGAATGTTTTGTTAGAAAGCCTTCAACAACAAAGAAAGCAAATGGTGGAGGAGATAAGAAATGTATTGGCCACCATGGGCTTTCCCTCCACTTTGAACTTCATGCCCCTTCAATATTGCAATTAAGCATAAAGAGTGGCAAGCACGTATTGTCACCATTCGGAGATGGAGATCCGGACTCTCATCGGTATACCACACAAGTTGAAAATTTTCTACAAGCAATCTATTTCTAACCAAGATGTATGATAAAATCAGAGAGAGAGAGAGAGAGAGAGAAAGCGAGAGTCTGTATGTCAAACGACCTTATGGCTGTAGACATCCAGCGTTTCAGGGACATACGTACGTAAGATATGGCCACCCAAGACTTGGTAGTAATAAATGAATACATCAGAGAATTCGATTGCGTTGCTTTTCAGTGACAGTTGTCAAGCGAGAAGGGTCAATCGAAATAGCTGTCCTGTTTTGTACGAATATGCATTACTTTAGAGCGAATGTTTTCAACCGGCAGTAATACAACTGGATCTAGTTGTATTAGAGCTCCATGTGACGTGAAACACCTAGTTCGCATCTTTTGAACCGCTCTATGAGAGAGAGAGAGAGAGAGAAAGAGAGGTCCAATACATGCCTCAACAACCTTGTGGTTGCAGACATCCAGCATTTCAAGGACACACGTACACAAGGTATGTCATACATCAAATACTTCGCAGTCAAAAAAGAAGTATACAGAGAATACAGATGATTTTAATCTCGCAGAAATGGACATGCAACGTTGTAATTTTGATGAACAGACAAATAAATATACATCACGAATACTTCACTGTTTAATAGTCAATAGGTGAGAAAGAGTACAAAATATTTTGGCGCCACAGCAGTGATACTACTCTGTCTTGTGCTATTGGCGACCATATCATGTCGCCATTGTAAATCCCGCTTGTCGGATGTGGGGTTTACATTCTTACCATTCAACAAAAACTGAAGACGAGTGACCGCCAATCTCTGTGGAGCCAACCCAAACCTTAGGACTCAATAAGAGTTCTGCGCATTTGTCATCAGATCGATTGAGATATTCAAGCGAAGAAGGAATGCGCGTTTCAGCGTTAAAATAAGTGTGCATGTCTAGTGTGTGCATCATAGGTGGGTTGGTTGAGCTTTCACATTTTTAGACAGAGGTGTTGGTTGGGCCCCCTTCGGGTTGTTGGACCTTGTATTTGTAGGAATGGGCACAGCAAGGAGCTATGGCCGATATCTTGATATCCAAGAGCTTAGAGCTCTAACACAGTAGCCGAGTCACCCAGCAAGAGAAAGAGAGATGCACAGACAAGAACATATGTTGTGCCTTATTATTTTCGTTGAATAGATGTAGTTATATACACATGTGCATGTGATTGGGCATTGAATTCTATCAAGAGAGGATGGTGGTTGCATATGGCCTACTGATAAAAGTTCCCTGACTAATGGTAATCTAACAAGGTGAAATGGAGGGCTCTCCAACATACATCTCATCTGGGATAATTCCCCTCAAAGGACAATGAATACAATGGTAGAAGCAAATGGCAAGGTACCCAAATACAAAAGAGATACAATATGAAATGGAAGAAATGAAGTGCCTCCTAAATACAAAATGGAGATGCACTCATGCAGATGCAAATTTAGATGATGTAGGAACAATCATGTCATGGTCAACACCCCCTTTGTAAATAATGTTGAAGAAGTCCACCAAGTAGTGAAGCAGAACTTGAGGTATATCCTTTGTGAACATATCCACTAGGTTTTCTTGAGAGGTACACTACTCTAGAGCAAGCAACTGGATTCCCATTTCATCTCGTGGACATAGCTGCATAAAAGCTTTTGATGATGATCCAAGGAGGAGGAAGGGTCGAAGGAATTTGAGGTTAATAGGAAAGATCGATCATTGCGGGACATGATAGGTCTAGAGTGGTGTGTTCAATACATTGAAGAGAAAAATGCTACTATTTTGGTGTTTGTAGGAGCCTATGGGAGGAAAAAGCTCATGACAGCACAAGCTTTTTAGTATGGCTTGGTGTTCAAAGTAGATTATGAGGATGAGGATTCAGACCACCTTTTATTCCTCGTGGAGACATCTAAAGGCTTAAGGAATAAAATGTGCAAAATGGAGCTCTTGTGCCCAGAGTGTTGTGTCCCAGAAAAACTTGCAGATATTTGCAGGGACTCTAAGAATCTTATCAGGGATTTAAAGCCTTGAATCCCAGGGAACATCATGTTAACACAACAAAAAAAGAAAACCCCAATAAAGGCAAAGGGTAAGCAGTGTGTATAAAAGAAACCACTCAAAAAGTTGAAGAAAACTGCAGATGAAGCATCCGCTTAGTCAAGCTCGGACTTAGAGGATCTTATCATTGCACCTACTGGAGAACTTGCATAACGGATCTTGGATACTAAAGAGAATAGGATAAGGGAAGGAATTACTAAGAGAAAACTTGTTAGAAAAGGGCATCTATTCCACCTTCCTATTAATATTATCCATAGACCACCAATTGATTCAATCATATGGAGGAGGCCCCTTAAGATAAGGGAGCCATATAATCTGTATGTGCAGAACCTAAAGAAAAAGATGAAGATCAATCCTCATGCAATTGTAGTTCATTTTGTGGTTATGGTGGAACAAAATGAATGCAGATATGTGGAAGATTTCAATGAGGATCTTTTTTAGGATTACACGTACTATGTGATTGGTGGATCACACTCTGCAGAGGCCCATAGGCAATTGGTGAAGGAGCACCCCACAACATTCTTCTTTAGGTATGTAGAGTGCAAGATATATGTAGGGCTTACTACTGAAGAGGCAAAGCTCTTGGCTTGGGACAATAAGAATGAAAATGACTATAGGTACAAAATGTCATCCATTGAGTGGATTAGCTTCTTCTACCATGAGTATGAAGATTTTGTAAGGAAAGATGTTAGGAGAGTTCATCCTAATATGAGGAAGCAATGTCTTATTGAGGTGGGGATTGTTGTGAATGAGAATCTAAAATCAGAGGCCTTATGGAAATTCGACCCTTCGTTTCAACTTGCATTCTGAACAGGTGAAATATGGGATCTCTAGGAATAGATTTTTACAATGTGGGAAAATAAGGAGATTAAGGTCTAGAAACAAAGGAAATCAAGGCTAGATCTTGAGGTGGATGTAATAGGAAAAGGAAAGAAGCTTGACCTTTGCATTAGATGGTCATTGAGCTCAATAAGTATGAAGGAATTTCTAAAATCATCTTTGCTTTGTGTTTCTTATTATTGAACTCACTAGCTTTTATCCATATGGGAATGCAGTCACAAAGTATATATGATGATTCAGGAGGTAATGATGAAGAGGCTCGATTGTTGCTCTTGGAGTGAAGTCCAAGTAGAGTATCCAACCACCTCATCATACAAAAGCATTGTCAAAATAGTTTATATTGTTCCGTGAATCGATAGGTACTGCAATTTATATTCCACTCTATGTTACAATTTGATGCCCTGGCATCAACTTTTGGCAATAAATCAATGTCTGACATCGATTCTCTATTGAACGTTGATGCCTAGCATCGACTTTATTCACAAATTGATGCTAGACACCAGATCTTTAGTGCAATTTGATGCCTGGCATTGACCTCTAGCAAGAAGTCGATGCCAAGCATCAATTTTAGCAAAGATTTGATGCCTAGCATCAAACTGTGAACAGGAAGTCTATGCCAGGCATTGACTTTTAGAAGAGAATCAATGCTAGGCATCAACTTCTTGCCACAAGTTGATGCTCGACATTGACCTTTAGCAGAGAATCGATGCCAGGCATCGACCTCTTCCCATAGGTGGATACCAAGCATCGAATTAAGGCCATTATATGTGTGCCAATAATCATTCTTCTTCTCTTGTTTTTCTAGAAGCCAAAAAAGTTGAAGTCTGCTAATGTAAATAATGATTCTGCACCTCCATTCCTAGCTCACGTTCAATAGGAAAGGCAGGAGAAGTCTAGGTGGAAAGCTAAGGAAATTGATTTTGAGGATGCATTAGATTTGAAGTGTTTTTCAGGACCCTCTAGACCCCCTTGGACCTGTATATTACAATGCATGTTTCAATGATGTAAATAATATATGTACTGTTGTACCTAGAAAACATTACTCCCTTGTTATAGCAGATATAGCCTATGGGTTTAGAATGACGGGCTCTATTAATGATGAGGAGCCATTTAAGCACCCACAGATTCACCAGATGCTTACAGATTTTGCAGATTTGACTACGTCACCTTTATGGACGATAGTGGTTTTCCATAGCACGGACCAATCCTTTTCTCTATCAACTACTTTGAAGTCAAGATGTCATGCGGTGGAGTGTCTTACATGGTAATCTATCTTCTTTCGGTCTCAGATTTATGCATGATGAACTCTATTTCACTTATGGATTTCTTAGGTAAGGTAAAGAAAAATGTGAATCATACTGCTTTGCATAGGTTTGTGAGTTCAATTGAATGCATTATAGTCAAGTATTGCAGTGAACTGAGCAAACAAAGAGTTAGGGAACATTGCAAGAAGAATGGAATATCCAATGTACTCATGAGCCATACAATTACAAAGAAACTTTGTCATGTGGATGCGGAGAAGACATTGGTTAATCCATATTATAAGCCGCAAAAACTAATTATGCGATTAATTTCATTGTTTACAATGATCATGACTGGGTCTTCTCTTGCATAGGCAGTTGTAGTTCTACTGCTTCTCATTGACCATGTTTCTTAATGTGCCTCTAATTGTATTGCTTCTTTCTCAAGAATGACTCTCACTTATTCATTAAAGATGTTTAGGCATTGCATAGCTATAGAGAAAGATGAAGCTCAAGTGAGCTTCATAAGAATGAGGATTAATTGATTGAATGAATGCCCAAATGAGGACGAAGAGGTAAGAAGGAAGCACATAGCGGATACTGAAAGACTCCAACCTGCTTCAAGGAGCCTGATCCACCACTAGCACATGAACCTAGAGACATGGCCCACATCAAAGAGCTAATCTTTGAGAAAGAAAAATAGGCTACAAGTTCTAGAGCTCTAAAGGATGACATTATGCATGAAGCTGAGGAAACATATAATCAGCTTCTATTGTAGAAGTTTTTTATTCTTGTGAACAATATCTTAACTTGAAAAAACAGTTTAATAGAAATACAATTCTAAGTGTTTGTTTCAAAATTTGCTTATCTTTACCTATGTAGAGCTTCCTTGTCTGATGAATGTGTGGATATTGTTTAACGTTTATGGTTGTTTAAGGTCATCTTTTTGAAATGTTAGTTAAAAAATGCTTTGTGGTATTTAATATGGTATGTAGAAAGCCTATTTTCAATGTCTCTACTAGACAATTATATGAATATTATCTCATTTGCCCTATGAAAAACATTAACATTTTGTTCCATCTCATGTAATGCAAATATTGAATAGCATTTAGACTCTTATCATTTGTGCTCATAAAGATTTCAAAAGTAACATTAGGGAAAAAAGTGAACCCTGCATGGGCCTTGTAAGGATCCCTAATTTTTAGGGATTAAGCTTTATTTTGTTCTTGTTTAAGGGAACATAGTGCATTTAATAGGGCACTTTTTAGTAGGCTAGAGTAGAGTTTTTTTAAAGCTTTACTAGGCCTCTCTCTTTCTTCTTCTAGAGAGAGAGAGAGAGCAAGAGAATCTACTTTCCACATCATCAAACTCGTGCATGCGTTTTGAATAAAAAATTGATTTTTTTAAAGTCTCATTTCTAGTTTATATTAAATCAAAAGGGCTCATTCTTTAATATATATATGTTAGAAGTCACTTTTTGGGCCCATTTTTTAAAGTTTCTTTTAGAAAAAGTATAATTTTCAACTTCTCTCCAAAATTAAGTGCTACATCATTAATCTGTGACAATGCTTTCCCCAAAAAATGACTTTTTTTTGAAATTTCATCATTTTAAGCCATAAAGAGTGGAAAAATACACTTTGACCCGTACAGAAACAAGAAAACATATTTTTTTGAGCAAAACATATGCTTTAGAGTTCCTTCCAACCAGTTTTGCACTTTGTTTTTTATATTGTTGGTCATTAGCAAAGATGGTGTTGACATGTATCACAAATTTCACAGGAGAATGTCCTCATGCTCCTGCATCAACAAGTATCCATGTTGGTGTGCCTAGAGAGTTTGCTCCAAATACACAATGCAACAATGATGCCAATTCTAGAAATGAACATTGTGCAGCTAGAGAAAAAAGTATTGATCTTTCGATTCATGGTTCACTACATCCTCTTGATCCAATATCTTCTTACCATCCAACATTCCTTAACCTCTCAACTTTACTTCAGTTCATTGGTGCGGTCACTTTAGAAAGAACAATCATATCTTTATAAAAACAACTTGCATATTTTGAACAGGATATGGAAGCAAAAAAAGGCACAATTTCAAAGTTAAATGCCAATCTGCAGCAAGTGAAAGTGACTCCAACTTGGTATGACATATAGGAAAAGAGCATTTTCATCCTTTAAAGCTCTTTCATTAGGTGGCTTCATTTGTAATGGAATCTTTCATTGTGTAGGTAATTTATTCATCACATAACTACTTTATCACAATGCACGACCAATTCAAGCTAATGAATAGCTGTATAAATCGTAAAGAAATCACTTCTGCCATAGACACACCCATAGGAAAGTGTATTAGATTTGTTGTTGAAGTTGAGTTTTCAAAGAAGTTAAAAAACCTTATCAAAGTGCAAGATATGAAGGCAATATGTGATGAAGCGCACATCAGTAGAAACTGGTATACTTTAATGTAGACCCTTCTGAAGGCAAGCCTTACAAGCACAAGGTATTTCTAAAAGTATATTTCCATGCCCATATAAAGTGTCTATACAAAAATGTCTAATGAAGATATGACTCATACTATTGGACAATATTTATTCATAGAAGACATTATGCCTGCCTCTCTTTATCATCCAAATATTCCCAAGAAGTAATCAAATATCCTTTCTTTACAAGGATTTACTTACACTAAATTCAAAAATATATTTGTGGATCTTCAAAAGCTTTAACAAGCAATGATTCACTTTTATAGTTCAACAATCAAAGGTACCCCTACTACATTTTATTTGGTGTTGAAGTTTTATTGCATTCAAGTGTCTTATTAAGGTAATTTTTTTTCTTTTGTGCAAACTATAATGTTAAGTTAAAGTTCATACTATATCTTGATGAGTGCCAAATCATAAAGGGTGGACGACTGGAAAGTTTGAGTGTGACGTGAATGAATGAAGTTATGGGCCATGCAATGAGTGATGAAACTTTAGGATCCACTTCACATTTTACTTACAGTGTGCAATCAGAGCGAGATATCTAGTGGTTAGGTGCTATAAAAGTTCCCAAAGAAACAATGAATGTTCTTTTGTAGACTTCTAATAGGACTCCATGGATGATAGAAGTAATCTCTTCTCAAATACATTGGAAAAAGCTTTCTGTAGATGATCTAGGTGATTTTGAGGTAGAATGGCATTTGGGTGGAGACCTTAAGAGCATAAATTGCATGTTAGGTTGTAAACAAGGAGCATCTTCTCTCTATCCTTGCCCATACTGTACACAAGGTTACAAAGGATCTAAGAGACAGTGTAAACCTGCAAGGGTATTGATGAGACTTGATGACTCTGAAGAAATTGATGAAATAGAGTCATGGAATTGCACAGAATGGGAGATATCACTTTTGAGTTGTCCAATGTTACAAGAAACGACTCGTGATAAAATAAGCAATGATTGGAATCCCATTATTCCATTTCCATTAGTCAATGTTCACTTTTGTACTTTGCATGCATTCATGAGGATCTTTGATAGGCTTTTGAAGCTTCATGTTGAATATGCATTTGCAATGAAACCACTAGAGAGGTCTACAATAGCAATCCAAAGAATAGATGAGCTCTAGAAATCTATTGGTTGTCATGGTGGCCATGTATCTTTAGTTGTTAAGAAGTATGGTGAGTCTCAAGAGATTTTACAATAAGTTTCAATGACTGGGAAGAAGGCAAGACATTTCTGAAAAGAGATGTTAATAGTCAAGATGACGGGAAATCAGAGCTTTGGAAGGACCTGTGTTCGATTACGACAGACAATGATAGTCAGATTGATCTCATTAATAAGGGAAAGAAGGTTTGGTCATAGTTAAATCAATTGTTACATTTCATGGGTTTTGTTTCCACTAATGCTTCATAAAGAGAATTATTCCAAGTGACTTTGAAGGAGTTTACATAGTCATTCATCTTATCGTGGGGAGAAAGCAACATTACACATAACATAGTAAGTTTTCTTACATTTTTCTATTCGGTCTTAAATACCATGTGTGTATCTTATTGACCAGATCATAGCATATTTTTTTTTCACATGGAGCATATTTTATGTATGGATATGGATCACTACACATTTTTAGTACACAAGGAATGCAGAAGTCACATCACAGGGCTCGAGGTGTTTACTTTAAAAGCACTCATCATGGGGGTGGTCTACTACAATCAAAGTATTTAGAGGAAATGTTCAACTGGCTTTTTCATACGACATCCACTAGAAAATATGTAATGGAATGAGAAAGTGAGTCATGAATAGCAAAGATTACAAGAAAGAAAAAACATGATATTGCAAGAGAGAAGTGGATGTCATCATCAAGACCGCTACATCATGCCCAATGGCCTGCACAAAGAGTCCATGAGGATTCTCCTTGGAAATAGTTCCCCAACTCTCAAAATGCATTATTTTTTATCTAAACTTTTTTTAAGCTTCTTATAACTCCTTTCACTTCAAATAAACTTTCAATGTTTTTGTGAATACTCTTTTAATTTTTTAAAACTAATTTTTATCCATTTAAATGTGAATAGGATGATTCTTAAGTGAAAGACTATAAATAAAGGTGTCCTTCTTCATTTTACCACTTTACATCCTAAGATAATGGCACGCACAAAGCAAAATGCTAGAAAGGATGATGTCATCTACCCTATTCATGTGCAAGGTACTCAGTGCCCACCATGGATGGCACCCCACAAGAAGTGTCGAACCACAAGCCACTCTTCTAGATGAAAATCGGGTGCAAGGACACACTCTAGCAGCATTCCATCAAGGGGGGGAGGGATGAAGCTTCAAAACAAGAGAGAGATGTAACACAAGAAATGCAATATTCCCCTTCTATATCGGATCATGATTTGTTAGAGAGGACATCACTCAAGGCAAGGCCTAAACAACGAGGACGAAGACAAGTTGTATTATAGAAAACATCAAATTTAGCGAGTTCCTTGGATTAAGAAAGGGTTAATGAGCCACCATGGACCCATGATCACATCCCCCTAAACCATCGAGTAACACAAGGAGGCAAGAAACTCCCCACGGGACAAGGATAAAGACCAACTGATGAAGAAAGAGAGCAAAGTTGGGCAGAGCGAGTAAATGATGAGGCAGGACCATCTAAGCGTGCTCCAAGAAGAAAGAAGAACTATCAACTGCATCCTAGACCACAACGACCACAAACCAACATCCCCCCATCTGCAAGAGCACCGCAAAGGCACATAAAGCAAACCAGAACATTTGTATAGACTCAACATTATCAAAATTCTATAGAGCTTCTTATTCCACAAAGGTCATTTGCAAGAGTTGTGAAGGAAGAGATCCAAAGCTATTGCGCTAGACTTCGTATCCAAGCGATAGCCATTGACGCCCTCCAAGAAGCTACAGAGGCCTATCTTATCTCAATATTGGAGGAGTCTAACGTGTGTGCTATCCATGGAAAGAGACTGACAATACAACCTAAAGGTATGCATCTAGCTAGAAGAATTATAGGAATAACCCTTAACATTTGTGCTCTCTTGTTTGGAGAACTTTTTGTATATCCCAAATGAATAATATAATGCTTTTCTTATTATATTTTCTCTCTCAAGTGTTTGTCTCTTAGTGTACATGTTTTGAAGTCTCTTTCTCTTATGTATCTAAAAGTGTCTTTGAAGTCATTGCACAATCTCATAGGTTTTGCCCAATTTAATCTATCTTTTTCTAGTAGCATATGATTTGCCTTAGATATGGTGCATTTCATGCAAACTCTTTCACCATTAGAGCAACAGTCTTGATGAACATTCAAATGTACTTATAAATTGTTGCATGCTTATATGCACCGAGAGGATTCTAGACATTCTCTAATCATTGAACATAAGAAGATTCTTCCACACTTCCCCAAGTTTAGGTTGTAATTGAGGGGCATAGACATTCAATATTGGGCAGCTAGTGCATGCAATGGGCTAGGAATGCAAAAAAGGCCTGCTAGAGAAACGCGGGGATGGGCCCTGCAAAACTTTTGTAACACCCATCCCCATGTTTCTATGGCAGGCCTTTTTTTTTGCATTTCTTGGTCATGAAACCATATGCCATGCACATTGCAGCATATGATTTGCCTTCGATAGGGTGCAATTCATGCAAACCCTCTGACCAATAGATAAACAATCTTGATGAACATTCAAATGTACTTATAGATTGTTGCATGGATATATGCACCCATAGGAGCCTAGATACTCTCTAATAATTGCACATAAGAAAAGTATTCCAATCTTCCCCAAGTTTAGGTTGTAATTGAGGGACATAGACTTCCAATATTGGGAAACTAGTGCATACAATGGCATAGGAATGCAAAAGAAAGGCTTGCCAAAGAAACATGGGGATGGGCCTTGCGAACGTTTTTTAGGGCCCATCCCCACATTCCCATGGCAAGCCTTTTCTTGCATTTATAGGCCACTACAACCATTTTGGGCAACAACACTTAAAAGAACTACTAGAAAAAGACTAATTAAACTGTGCAAATCTTATGAGATTGTCAAAAACATAAAGACACAATAGATTGAATATATGGGGAAATTGAAAAACCAATAATTGGTATTATCAAAGTTTTACAATTGGCTCTTGGCCTTGAGCCTCTCCACTACATTCTTTCTTCTCTGAAAAGACAGTGGCAATTGGTAAGTCAAAACTCATTGGGATATTAATTGAGGGTCTGTCAATGCTAGACATAAAGCTATTCCTATTTGACCTAATATTATTCCTCTAAAGTTAACTCCTAAGGTAGTAAGGGAAAAGGACTTCCTAACTAGAATTACACAATTGGTCCCTTGCATTATTGTAGATAGGCACAAAAGTTCGCTCAAGGCGTTCAGACACCAAGTCATGAAGTGTCCTTGAGGGGAAAACTCCTTGTGGATTATAAAAAAATCTTCCTTTCGCAATTTCCCTATGTATTATGCCAAGGAAAAGCCGCTGCCATGGGCAACACAGTCACCACCACCACTCGTTGCTACAGATTTATCCACTTGCTTCTTGCACATAGACAATCATAAAATTCATTAGATACTTACATCTTGTATGAATATAAGACAATCATAAATGTCATTGGATACTTATATCTTGAAGCCCATCTTCATCCTCTCCGCTTCCCATTGCATCTAGTACTGGAATGGAAGAGTGAGCCATGCCACTTTGCTCCACAAGAGGGGTGTTGGAATCTTCTTCTCCAAAATTTTTTCCCTTACTGCGGTGAGAGCTTCTTCAGTGGCATTTTGATTGGCATCACTCAAAATCTCTTCAACCACAAATGCAATGGTGTCTCCAACCGAATCACCAAGTGGAATTGTTGTCTTTTCAGTTTTGTGAGAAGTGTTGTCCATGGGAACATCCGAGGTCGAGCAAAAAATACCCAGGCATTCATAGAGGCATAGATTGAATGCCTACTCAATATCATGCAAGAACAAAAATTCTTCTCTATTGACAAGTACCACATAAAACATTTCCATCTCTACGTATAGTAGAATGGGTTCTAGAAGCTCTAAATTCAAGGGTGGACTATTCTGTGTAGTGGCTTCCTTTAATCTGTCCACTA
>CM035433.1:37111903-37414403 GCA_020310875.1 Ceratopteris richardii
ATATATATATATATATATATATATATATATATATATATATATATATATATATATATATATATATATATATATGCATCTATCTATCTATCTATCTATCTATCTATCTATCTATCTACATATCTATCGATGGTTGTGTAATTCAGAAGCCTACACATTTGGCTTGATGGATACATTAAACTCCATGCACATATGAAGAAGCATAGGAACTAGTGCTAGTGTTTAATTACCACTTTATCTCTTTGTAAAAGTCAAATTGACTTGGAATTTTTGTAAACACCTACCAAAATGATTCGTGGAAAAATTTAGCCCTTGATTGAAGGAATATCTCCTAGGAGATAGGAGCTTAATCAGAGGGAGTCAAAAGTTTGAATTTGAATTCAAATTTTTACTCACTCTCTATCAAAGTAGTCATGGAAAAGTCGCGGTTAGAGCTCATCAATCCGGAGCTTCTCATTACTGAATCTGAGTGTGTGTGAGGCCTACACTCTAGCCCACATCTATCTACACGATTAGGCAATAACATTCATTCCAATGGTATTGTGTACAAGTGTTCATTAGTACATACATTCTCATTGTTCATTTCTGAGTTCTCTATCATACTACTTGAAAATCTATCAACTTGTGAAGAGCATATCTCAATCATTTCTCCACCAAATTCGAAGATCTAAAGCTTGATGGAACCAACTTGAAGTTATTTACATGCTATCAAAGTTTGAAGAGATTCTATTTAGCCATTTCAGAGGAAACTGTATCGAGGTGATCACTGGTCAATGTCTGCTACAATCCTAAGAATCGGGGGTATAACTTTACTTGCTAAATTGATTTTGTTGACATATTTAGGTAGTGATGTGTGTGAACACACTAGGACAACCGGGGCACTTTTTTCCCTCTTTAGGAGGTTTTTTTCCCCCGGCTTGTATATACGCCTATTGCCCTAATGGGCTACTTATCTTTGTACATTCTCTAGTAATACATTTAGTATTGTGTGTTGTGCTCCAAGCTTCTTCTTCTTCCTTGTGCTGTTCGTGTGCTTCCGTAGACGTCTAACTCCAACAATTGGTATCAGAGCAGGTGGTTGCTTCATCTAGGGCGCCGTCGACACTCCTCCGTTTGCAGTCTTAGATTCGCACGAATTTTGGTGAGCATACTCAAGGTGTTTCCTAGATCAAAACAGCTTCGCTGTGTGGTGCCGAAATCGCGATCTGAGCTCGTTTCTGCCTTCGAACGCACTATTGTAGTGGTTATGCTTGTCTTTTTGTGCCAAAGGTATATACGAGTTTCTGTTCGCTAGTTTAAGCGTCTCGAAGTCTGCTACAGGTCTAGCAGAACTCGTCTGGGCAGTTTTGTTCAACTTTTTGAGATACAGTCAATTTTTTGCATCAAGGTATTTTAGTCACCGGCCATGGCTGAAAGCAGTGATGTATTCCGTATCTTGGCTGTTGAGGATAAGTTGGATGGTACCAACTACCCATTATGCGCTTATATGATGCGACATGTTTTGGTTGCAAAAGGATTGTGGAACATTGTGCAGGGTGTTGAAAGACGTCCTATTACACCTGTAACGACAGGTACTGCAAATACAGGTGCGGGAGCTGATGAAGATGGTGTCGAAGATGATATTCCGCAGATTCGTGTTCGTGCTGCTGTTTCTGATGCACCTATTGCAGAGCAGATTTGCAAGGATGGTAGAGATGCCCAGGCACATGCATTGATAACTTTGTCCGTCAAACGTGCCATTATTCCTCATATTCGCTCTTGCAGAACAGCTAAGGATGCTTGGGATACGCTTACCACATTGTACCAAGCTAGGAATGAGGCTCGTGTTGCTTACCTCCGAAAACAGTTGGAGAGTGAGCACATGAATGAAGGTGATTTTATGGACAGTTTCCTAACGAAAATCAAAGACTTGAAGTAACAGTTGATTTCTGCTGATGAGATTATACGAGATAGCTCACTTGTGCAGACCGTTCTGAATGTTCTTCCTGATTCATATCACAGTTTTGCTTCTACTCTTCAGTTGATGATGAAAGGCAATCCAAATGCCTTGTCATTTGAGGAGTTAGTCTCTGTTCTGTTGCAGGAAGATCAGTCTAGGCAGAACAGGTCCATTATGCGTGTTGTAGATCAATCTTTCCTGACTAGTCACAAGGGCAAAGGAAAATGGAGCTCTTCTAGTAGTAAGTAGAAATCTGCAAATGCTGCACATTCGAAGAACCAGGATAGAGATGAGAAGAAATCAGAACAGCAGAAATTGTTTTGCAAGTACTGTAAAGGGAATGATCATATCATAAAGAACTGTCCAAAACTGGTTGCAAAAGAGGCAAAGAAAAAGGAGGCTGGAATGGTTGTTGTAGAAGCCTCTACTCCAAAAACAGAGTCTGCTAATCTTGTGCAGGAATAAGAATGGGCGTTTACTACTATTTGCAGTTTTGACCATCTTCTCATGAGTAGTGCATGTCTGTAGTGGGCTCAGATGTTTGGTACTTTGACAGTGGGGTGATCAAACATATTACCTCGCAGCACAGTTTCTTCTCTTCACTCGAGCCTGCCCCTACAGGGAATACTGTCACATGCGCCAACAACTCCTCTTATCCTGTTATGGGAGTTGGTAAGATCATTCTGACTACTGTTGATGGTAGTTCTTTTACCTTCTCAAATGCCTTATTTGTGCCAGGGATCAAGAAGAATCTGTTATTAGTTTCTGCATTAGCCAAGATTGGCTTCGTTGTGAAATTCGTTGATGACAGGTGTAGAGTTCATGATATATCAAATGGCGATGTGATTATTGCTTTTGGCATTTAATGTCCTGGGTTGTATAAGCTCAAAAACTATGAAAGATCTTTGAATGATTCGGCATGTGCAGTTCATGATTCTCAGGCTATGTCAGATGCAAAGCTTTGGCATGCACGCTTTGGTCATCTGAATTTTACTAGTTTGCTACGCCTACAGAAATCTGATATGGTGTCTTCTTTGCCCAAGCTTGAGGCACTTGGAAAACATGTATGTGAAGGCTGTATTTTGGGCAAAACGCAGCGTTCCTCTTTTCCAAAAGATGGTTCAGTTCGGGCTACGTAGAAATTGCAGCTTGTACATAGTGATGTCTGTGGTCCTATGCAGACACCCTCTTTTGGGAATTACCTTAACTTCGTGACTTTCATTGATGATTTTTCCAGGCATGCATGGGTATGTCCACTCAAAGCAAAGTCTGAAGTGTTCATGTACTTTAAAAATTTTTTGGTTTTGGCTGAAAATATGTCAGTATGTAAAATGGGCACCCTCCATTCTGATCGAGGGGGGGAATATATGTCTTCTGATTTTAATGCATTTCTAGCTGAACGTGGGATAAAACACCAATGTACAGTGCCGTATACACCTCAACAGAATGGAGTTGCTGAACGAAAGAACAGGTCACTCATGGAGATGGCGAGGTGCATGGTCAAGAGTTAGGCTTTACCACATAGTTTCTGGCTTGAGGTTGTCATGTGTGCAGCATATGTACTGAACAGGTGTCCCACTAAAGAGCTGCAGTCTATCACTCCATATGAGGCTTGGCATGACCACAAGCCATCTATTGCTCATCTGCGTGTTTTTTGTTGTTTGGCATATGCATTAGTGCCTGAACAACATCGCAGAAAATTGGATGATAAGGCAGTAAAATGTAATTTTGTTGGGTACATTTCTGAAAGTAAAGGCTATCGTCTGTATCATCCACACACTAAACACATTCTGGTTAGCCGTGATGTTGTCTTTGTGGAAGATGCTATTCAGCCATTGCTTTCATGTACTAAGGAGACATCTGTTAGCTCCAAAGACATGTATGATACGTTGATGCCTCTTTTTACAGGTGGACAGTGTAGTGCTGGTCCTAATGAGGCAACTTCTCAGCCTTTGCAGGTTTCATATGATGATGCAGATCATTCTATTTCTGATGCAGATTTACATGATGCACTTGTTGATGAGAGAGCTGATATTGAGCAGGCAAAAACTATGCCAAAATGGCTCGTGGAGACTTTGCGTGACAGCAAATTAGATGCACCTTTGTCATATCGTGCTCGTTCAGGCTCTCATAGTGCCTCCTTTGCATCAGATTGCTATGCTATGGCTGCGTCTAGTCTCTGTGATGAGAATGAGTGTGTTTCTTTTGATGAAGCATATAATTCAGAAAATTGGATGGCTTCCATGCAATGTGAATATGATGCTATAATGAAGAATGGTACATGGCCTTTATGTGACTTGCCTCTTGGCAAAAAGGCCATTGGCACTAAGTGGGTATACAAGCTGAAGTGTAAACCTGATGGTACAGTTGACAGGTATAAGGCTAGGCTTGTTGCAAAGGGTTATGCGTAGGAAAGAGGCATTGATTTTGATGAGACCTTTGCACCTACATGCCGTATGACTACTGTTAGGAGCATTTGTGCACTTGCAGCCCATCATGGTTGGAATGTACATCAGTTGGACATTAAAACATCATTTCTGAATGGTGACTTGCATGAAGAAGTGTATGTTGCTAAATTCTTATATGAAAATGCCATAATTATTGGATTACCAACAAAATTTCTAAGTGATAGAGAAAATCATTTCCTCAATCAAGTAATAGAATCTTTTACTGAATACTTCATGATAATTTATTGGAAATCAGCACCCTAACATTCCCAAACGAATGGATTAGTAGAGAAAACAAACAAAGTACTTTGTACGAGTTGTACAAACTTGTAAACACCAAGAGAACACATTGGGCTGTAGAACTTCATGATATCCCATGGGAATATAGCTTATCATACAAAACTTCCATAGAAACTAAAGAAAATATCTAGCTAGCACCTGAAGTTCAAGTATTTAGAGATGCAATAGTGGGAGTCGAAAATCCCATGTTGAAAGTGGATGATAAAGAAGTACCAAATAAAAGAAAGGAGATAGCATCAAACAATCAGCCTCCCTTGAAGAAAATGAAACTTCTCCCAAGGAAGATTACTTTGGAAGCAGAATTTGTGAAAATAGAGGATCTGAAAGAAAAGTAGAGAAATGTATAGGGTGGTATAGAGTCACATCCCACTCAGACATCATAAGAACATCATATGCAAGACTATGAAAAGAGAGAATATTTTGAATCTATCAAAAAATGGTGGACAAATTTTTAGGTAAGGCAATTGATTGGATACAAGTTGAGATAGATCACGATGAAGTCATCGATTAGCACAAGATGAATGCTAAGAAAGAGGTAGTGTTCATAAAAAAACAAGAATCTTTATTGGCTTACTTTCAAGAACTATTAGGCATCGTGATTCAAGGACTATAGTAGTAGTTGTGGTGAAAATAAAAACGAAAGAGCCCAAATTGAAGCTAAAGATGAACGAAACAAAAACAAAGGGGAAAAAGGATAAAGAAGAGAAAAACGTCCAAGAAGATGAGTTAGATGGAGGATCTAATTTGATTCTAAAATTAGCCACAAATATTGAAAATCAAGAGATAAAAAAGAGTGGTATACTAGCCCAAGCAGATACATAGAAAAGTGATGTCAACAATGTGGAGTCCTTTCTGCTTAAAAGGTGAAAAAGCACACAAAGATCATAGAAGAAAAAGGAGAAGGACAAGAAAGTCTAGAGAGAGTAAGTAGTGAGAACTCTGAGGTACATGATGTAGAGGGAATAATCAATGATATCCAAGACAAGAATACCT
This sequence comes from Ceratopteris richardii, assembly GCA_020310875.1. Classification (NCBI taxonomy): domain Eukaryota; kingdom Viridiplantae; phylum Streptophyta; class Polypodiopsida; order Polypodiales; family Pteridaceae; genus Ceratopteris; species Ceratopteris richardii. The sequence continues at coordinate 37,117,580 of CM035433.1, forward strand.
TAAATGATGTAGATATGAAAGATGTATGAAAACACAAGCAAGAAGAAAATGAAAAACATAAAGTTGATGAAAATGAAGTAGAAACCAAGGAAGATGAAAGAGCAATCAAGACTAATTGAAGGATGAAGAAGACGAGGGAAAGGAACAATATTTGGAAGAGTTAGAAAAAGAAGAAACCAAAATATAGCTATGACATCAAGAAGAACAAATAGAAATGGAGACATTTCCAAAGGACATAAGAAGCTTATGTGATTTGGTAATAAATCAAGTAGAGAAGCTCAGCCTAACTAGCAAAAATTTCATAATATCAGGAATTGTTGCAGAGTGAGATTTTATTAAAAGTGATGGAATTCTAGATGGATACAAGAAAGAGAAATATAAACCAAAAATATATTTCACAAAGTACAAAAAGGCCATAAAGTCCTACTAAAATAAATTCATCAAGCTAGAAACAGAAATAGTACATTATAAAAGAAGAGTTGCGATTTTGAAGGAAAAGGTGTGAAAAACAAACAAAAACAAATCAGAAGGTGGAAGGTGATCTCAAGCACATGGATTCAGAACATCGAGCTTGACAAACATCTTATCAATTATTAAGGAATGCTAACAAATAAATAAATAAGATTATGATGGATGAAGGGCACTTCAGGTTAAAAGGGAGTAAAGAAGAAGCAAGCCAACTTGAGATCCAAAATGAAGCGATCAACCTATTAGATAAGAGCTACACAAAATCAAGGAAGAAACAAAAAATTCCAAAGAGTTATAACAACAAGCTCAAAAGCATGTTGCAAATGCTATGAGAGGATATAGCAATCTAAGTGAGTAGGTGGAAAAGGAAAGAACCAAATGGCAAGAAGAAATGGTTGAACTCATGAAAAAGCTAGAGACATGGAAAGTCAAATCTAGCCAACCAAAGAAAACAATTATTGAGCCCATACAAAAAAGACCAATCATAGAAGAAAGGTTGTTTTCACTAGACCAAGATGAAGGGACAAATAAACAATAGGAGGAGGAATTGAATCAAGAATTTGATGACTTCATTTAGAATTTACTAATTGATATTGAACCTAGAATAAGCGACATAAGAAAATTTCATGAACAATATGAAGATAAACTAGTGCACTTTGCACTTGAATAGGGAGTTAATCCTTCACAACAACATTAGGTAGTATATAGTTTAGGTATACTATTCCCCATGATCCTTGAAAGTATAAACAACTATCAAACTCCTAGAGAAGGGGTCAGCCGAAATGAATTTTATGAGTATGATGAAGATATTTATGTCACCAAATAATTAATTGAAAAATCCAATCCCTCATGGAGAAATAAATGGCTAGATAGGAACAAAAAATGTAGGAAAATCTTGTTAGAACAAAAGCTTGCTCTTGGGAGTTAATTTTGCATTCCCATCATTCTTTTAGGGCTACACAAAAAAGATATGCATCCACTAGGCACAAGATTTTTGTAAATCCAAGTACTTAAGGGAGCTCTTTTATCCTAAGGAACAGAGTTAGGATGGAGAAAAAAGAATGGAACTGTCATCATAAATATTATTATTGAAAAATAATGAAAATAAAAGAGAAAAAGGGAAAAGAGAATGTATATATAAAATAAACAGTGAAAGGACAAATTGGAAAAAATGTATGTATATATGTATACTATTTATTCGGCACAAAGCAAGGTGGAAGATGAGTTTGAGTTTATTTGGATTTTATTTCATTTCCTCAGGTCTTTTAATTATTATTTTCTATCTTCTATCTTTGTTGAGAAAGAGCGAGCCAATCATTTATGTTCCAATTCTACGATTAGAGGAAAAACCTTGCTACATTGTGATCCTCACATTTATGGAATTGTTTGAGTGGAGTGAGGAAAGCATGTAATGAGTACTTTAATTGTTTTTTTTTAGTGATGTCAATTGTTTTCTTGGATCCTATTGATTTGTGTGGACTAATTGTTTTTATTATATCTTATAGGAAAGTGAATAAAGGTCTTCCAATTGCAAAGCTAAGTGTGGATTCAATGTCCTTGTCTAGAGGACATTGGCTCCTAGTCAATGAAGCAATTCAAGAAGTAGTATAATTGGAATTGGAATCATATGAGAAGTAGAAGCTACTTGAACTAGAACAAATTGAAAAAGAGTTAAAACAATACATTAAGATTCTAGAGAAACATATTCCTTAAAGTGAAAATAGGGAGGTTCGAACATATAATGCTTTGTCGAGGGTTTTACAACTTCTAGAGATCCAAAATTGTATGAAAGAGATGGAAAGTAGTGGGATAGCACAAGTTGCTAGAAGAGCCAATGTATTTCATTGACTCTAAGAGATATGAGCAGAAAAATAGTTCTCTATACGAAATCAAAAGGCATAAACGTTGAATCCTACATCTACAAGATGAAAATTTGTGATAATGAGCATATTGAAATTATAACCAAACTAGAATATATGGAGGTAGCAATATAGTTTTATCCCGTGGGGTCTAAAGTGGATGTGAGTTTTGTGAAAAAATAATGCCTCATCCAAGGCTTGATATACCAACTTCACTAACTTCAGGGACAAACCAAATGAAGAGTTGGATATCAAGATGCTCCTACAACTATTATGTTTCACAAGGCTTCGAAGATACAAAGTACCACACAAGTGAGTAAACATGGTAGATATGTCCTTGTATATACACCAACAGTTGAAGGAGGTAGCTAGACATTGAGACACAAAAAAAAGCATGAATGAAGCTGAGTTAGAGGTCAAAATTATATATCATGTTTTGGACATAAAAGAGAAACTCGAGCTAGAACTTGAAGCTCAAGTATTGAGAGAGGCAATAATGAAGTCGAAATTGCAATCATGAAAGTGGCTAATAAATAAGTCCCAAAGACAAGAAAGGAGAAAATATCACAAATTCATCCCCTTGAAGAAAGGAGAAAATATCACATATTCATCCCCTTGAAGAAAAAGGAACCTGATCCAAGGAACATTACTTAGAAAGAAGAAGTAGTTCCAACAAAGGAGTTAAAAGGAGGAGAAAAGAGTACAAGGTGATCAAGGTCCACATCCTCCTCAGACATCTAAAGAACAACTATAAAACTATATGATGCAAGAAAATGACAAGATAGCTTGTTACAAATCTCAATATCAGAAAATATTGGAGGATTATCTAGATGAATCCACTTGCACAAGTTGAGATGGAGCATTATGAAGACTTGAATGAGCAAATGATGAACGATAAGACAAAGGTAGTATTCATGAAAATGAAAGCAACTTAATTGGATTACTTTAAAGAATTATAGGGACCTCCTAACAAAAGGACTACAATAGTAGATATGGTGAAAAAAATGAAAGATCCCAAATTGAATAAAAAAATGAAAGAAACAAAACCAAAGGAAAAGAAGGATAAAGAATATAAACACATCTAAGTAGATGAGCTTGTTGGAGGATGTGTTTTGATTGATAAATTAGAAATAGACATGGAAAGTCAATAGATAATGAAGACATCTATATAGTAGCCTAGGGGAGACCTAGAGAAGTGAGGAAACTGATATGGATTTCTAGATTCCTAGTTAAAAGCTTGAATTTTTCAAAGCAAAATACTCCAAGTAAGGGCATTGGATCGAAATTGAAAGAGGAACAAAAGGAGATAAGGATCACAGAAGAAGAAGGATAAGGACAAGAACTTCCAAAATGATACTACTTTCCAAGATTTCAATACTTAAACATATATTAGAATAGGAACACGAAGAAAACGAAGAACATAAAAGATGATGAAAATGAAGTATAAACCATAGAAGAAGAAAGAGGAAATCAAGACTCATTGAAGGATGAAGAGGATGAGTAAAAGGAACAATATTCAAAGGAACAAAAAAAAAAAGAAAACAAACTAGAGTTAAACAATAAAAAAAAATAGATATGAAGAAAATTTTAAAAGACATCAAAAGCATATGTGAGTTGGTAATGAATCAATTATAGTAGTTCAAAATACCTAGAAAAAACATGGTATTATCAAGTATTGCTGTTGAGTCAAAGTTTATTAAAAGTGATAGAATTTTAGATGGAGACAAAAAAGAGTAGGATAACACACAAGTAGAATCGAGAGAGAGAGAGAGAGAGAGAGAGAGAGAGAGAGAGAGAGAGAGAGAGAGAAACAATCAGGATAATGGAAGGAAACCTTAAGCACATGGAGTAAAAAGAAATCTAGTTCTAGAGACACCTTATCAAGTATTAAGTAAAGATAATAAGAAATAAGTAATATGTGTTGGGAATTGAACTCACAACCTCCCAATTAGCAGTGCAATGGGCTAACCACTTGCCCCAAAAACCATGGTTGAGGATTACTTCCTAATCCTCTCTCTTAAGGCATGGTTCAACCATCTCCTACTAGGGTTATGTGACATTCCTTCCCCCTTAGACTGAGCATTGTCCTCAATGCTTACTTGTGGACCCTTCTAACTCTTGGACCCACTTTCCATGCATGAGTGCTTCCACCAACCTTAAACTCCATCACATGGACCTAATTTGGACCTATCCCACCCTTTGTTTGTTGGTGCAGAGCAATCAACAATTGAAGTTTTGGAAGTTAAAGAATGAAGACAAGATCAAGTTTTGAAGCATAGAAGAAGTTTACATTCAGGAATTGAAAGATATGTACATTAGTTCAGATATAGGTCACTTATACTTTTGAATAGTCATAAGTTTGTAAATATTTGCTTATAAATACCATGGAAAATGTCGGGACAAGTATGAGACAGCATGAGAATAGAGTAGTCAAAAGTTATATGAGCTATTTTAGACATCCTAGAAGTGAGTCAAGACTCTCTCATCATTTAGATGTAAAATTCTCAGAAATGAAGAAAAGGTTGCGCCCGATGTTTCTGAGTTTTCTCCTTTTGTGTTAGATCTTTTGTGAAATGCTTTTTTACAAGTCTAAGTCTATAGGTGATTGACTTGTGTACAAATTTTTAGCTTCCAATTGTGATCAGGTTGAGAGAATTATGTGTAGGAACATTCGTATGTGAAGAAGTGTTCAGTGGTTCCTGAAACAGGCGCAAAATTCTAAGTGAATGATTTGATCAGTTCTTCCTCCACAAATTAAAGTTTTAAGCAAGCAAGTACTTAATCTTTAAGTTGGAAGGTAAGCTACTTGTGGCTAAAAGCATTTGCTTAAACAGGTTCTATTCTTGGAGAACCATGTCTTAGAAGTTGCAGGTGTCAAAATCGAGTCTATAGGGAGATAGTTTTAGACATAGGTAACTTCTTGAGTTCATTTTTTAAGTTATACTAAATCTTTTGGAGTGATGCAACTTGGAGGAGGTGCACAATCATTAGGCAACACCTTTTGCAAAGTTTTATAAAAAAATTTACACATTTGATAAGTCAATGAGAGAGATATGTGCAGCAGACTTTCTATAGAATCATTCTCTTCACAGATTTTCCAAAATCCTTATAATTGAGTATTGATCCTCCAAATTGGTGAAGGTTTTGACTTACTCTTGATATAGAGGTGTTCTAGTTTCAAGTTTAGGTTGTTCTTTTGGAGATTAACACTCTCCATCAGTGGTATCAGAGCAAGAAGCATCAGAATTGAAGGAAGGAGGATCCCGACTGCTGCAGATGCAAAGAATTCAACATTTAAAGGTTCAAAAGGTGAAAGCTTGAGGATAAAGCTTGAGAAGGAGATCATACGACATCAAGGAAGTCAATAGGAGTGTTATTCAAAGTAAAGGTAACCTTATACTCTATAAAGATTGAAGAATTCAATATACAGTTGAAGAAAAAATGGGAGATTCTCTTCAGATAGAGAAATTGGATAGAGAGAACTATCCTGCATGGTCTATGAGGATGGAAGCTCATCTAATGAGCAAAGACTTGATAGGTTATATTACAGGAGAAGAAGAAAAGCCTCAATTCAGAGATCCTAGTGTTCCAACTAGGGAGGAATTATCAGATCTGAAGAATTGGATGAAGAGAGATGCTCAAGCTAGGAGTATTATCTATATGGCAGTCAATGATTACTTGCTACCTCACATTAGAGGTCTTGAAAGTGCAAGTGATATATGGAATGCTGAGGAGCATTTCCAAAATACCACAAAGTCTAGAAAGGCATCCTTGTGGGCAGAATTTACTACATTCAAGAAAAAGGCCTCTCAATCCATCTTAGATTATGTAACCAGAATGAAGGACATTGCAGATGCATTAGGAGCTATTGATGAAGACATTGAGGAGGATAAATTGGTAAGGCAAATACTCACAGGTTTGAGAGGTGATGACAAATGGAAGCCATTCATTTTGTCTACTGATTTATCACTTGATCATTTTACTCCTGACTTAAATCATTTGCTAGGACATATGTTAACCTTTGAGCAGGATGTCAAAGGTCAATGTGACAAGAGTATAGGTCATGCAATGTACTCAAAGGACAAGAAGAAAAATAGCAAAGGGAAGCAACAAGCAAATGAAGATGAAGGCACAACTAGTCAAGCCAACTTCCTAAGAGGAAGAGGAGGTGGCAAAGGTAGAGGAAGAGGTAGGAATAATAAAGATGGAGTCAAAGCTTGCTGGATTTGTGGTAAGACAAATCATTTAGCTAATGATTGTTGGCATAATAGTCAGAGTAATGGTGGATATAATCAGAATTTGAATTCAAGAGGAAGAGGTGGCAGAAATTAAAGAGGTAACTTCAGAGGAAGAGGTAGTAGGGGTTACTTTGGAAGAAATGCAGGTAGAGGATTTCAAAGTCAACAATACAACAATACCTACTACAATTATGCTTCAGATCAGAAGGAGGATTCAACATTGATAATGAATGCAACTTGTGAAAGACAAAGTGAAGACCAAAGAGTCTTCTACATTGACTCAGGGTGTAGCAATCACTTGAGTGGTAACATAGCATTGATGACTGATTTAGAAAATAAGGTATCTAATCATGTTGTTCAAACAGGTGACAATACAAAGCATAATGTGAAGTCAATTGGATCAGTGAAGGCCAAGGATGGTAGCACCTTATTGAGTAAGGTCTTGTATGTTCCTACAATTCCTAAGAATCTGATAAGTGTAGGACAAATTGTTGAAAAAGGTTATGAAGTTAGATTCACTAATGAAGGAGTGTTTGTGGAAGACCCTAGCAATGGGTATCAACAAATTATTTCAGGGAAGAAAGAAGGGAGATTGTTCACATTGAAGATTCAAGGTAATGTTGGTCATGCCTTGTTCACTTATTGAGGACATAAGATCTCTGAGTTAGATCTTTGGCACAAGAGGCTTGGACATTTCAATGAAAGAGGTATCAAAGACATGATTAACAGTGGTTTAGTGCTTGGATTGCCTAATGTACAGGTCAACATATGACATACAGATGTGAGGCATGTCAATTAGGTAAGGCTCATAAGCAATCTTACTCCAAGCTTGGTTTCATGTATTTAGAGAAGCTTGAGTTGGTACATACAGATGTGTGGGGGCCATCAAAGGATCTCAGTATCAATGGTTCAAGGTACTATGTGATTTATGTTGATGATGCTACCAGATGGATCACTATCTATGTGATCAAAGATAAGTCAGAAGTGTTTAATACATTTAAACACTATCATGCATATGTAGAAAGAATTACAGGTCATAAATTGAAAAGACTAAGGTCAGATGGAGGGGGAGAGTATTTTTCTAAAGAGTTCAGTGATTACTTGTGGAATGCAGGTATAAAAAGGGAAATTACTTGCAGGTACTCTCCTCAACAAAATGGTGTAGCAGAGAGAAGAAATAGAACTCTTGTTGAGTTTGCAAGGTCAATGATGAAGGAGAAAAATTGCCCAAATTATTTGTGGGCTGAGGCTGTAAATACAACTACTTATTTGGTTAATAGGCTACCATGTAAAGCCTTGCAGGGTATGACACCATATGAGGCATGGTGGGGTTAGAGACCTACCTTGGATCATTGCAAAGTATTTGGATGTTTGGCATATGCATATGTGCCATCACAATTAAGACACAAGCTAGAACCTAAAGCTGAAAAGTATGTATTCATTGGTTATGATGACAAGCAGATGGGTTATAGATTGTGAAGTCCATCCAGAGAGCAATTCATTGTGTCTAAGGATGTTACATTTGATGAGCAAGGTACTTGGTATGTAGGTACAATCAATATTAATACAGGTGATGAAGAAGTTGTGAGTCAAAAGAAGGGTAAATCAAAGGTTCAGATATTTGATGAAGAGGAGAATAATGAAGTGCAGGTTGAAGTTGAAGAAATGCCAAGATTTGATCCTGAGTGTGAAGAACCAGAAACCTCAAGGAGTGGAGAACTTAGAAGGTCATCAAGACACAAGTGGCAACCTACAAGGTATAGCTATGATACTTCTTTTTTGGCTACCAAAGATTATGCTTACATGATAAAAGCAGATGAAGACCCTTCCACATATGAAGAGGCAAAAGGTAAGGAAAATTGGGAGAGAGCTATGCAGGAAGAATATGATGCATTAATCGAGAATCAGACATGGGATTTGGTTCCTAAACCATATAGTTAGAAGATCATTGGATGCAAGTGGGTCTACAAGACTAAGAGATATGCAGATGGAAGTGTGTCTAGGTATAAAGCTAGACTTGTTGTGAAAGGGTTTGCTCAAACATATGGTATTGATTATGATGAGACTTATAGTCCTGTGGCAAAGATGACAACCATCAGGACACTCATAGCCATTGCTGCATGTAAAGGTTGGAAATTATGTCAATTAGATGTGAAGAATGCTTTTTTAAATGGTTACATTTTCAGATGATGTTTTCATGGAGCAACCTCAAGGATTTAGAGATGGAAGGTATCCACATCATGTATGTAAGCTCAAGAGAGCTTTGTATGGGTTGAAGCAGGCCCCAAGGGCATGGAATTATAGACTTGTAAAGTTCTTGAAAGAACTTGGATTTCAAGTATCTAAAGCAGATAGTAGCTTGCTTGTGAAAGTAAGTGATGATGGGTTCATTTACATGTGCATATATGTTGATGATGTAATTCTTACAAGTACAGATGAGAAAGGCATTCAAAGCCTAAAGAAGCAAATGGAGAAAGAGTTCAAAATCAGTGATTCGGGAGATTTATCATATTTCTTGGGCATGGAGATTTCATACACTCAACATGGAGTGTATGTGACTCAAGAAAGGTATTTGAGAAACTTGTTAATCAAGTTTAAAATGAATGATTGCAGGGTAGCACCTACTCCAATGGAGGTAAATCACAAATTGAGCAGATATGGTGGAGAAGAATTCAAGGATATGAAGCTATATCAGAGTTTGGTTGGTAGTCTTATCTATGCTACATTAATTAGGCCTAATTTATCATATGCAGTTGGAGTTTTGTCCCAATTCATGCATTGTCCTAGGAAAGAACATTGGATTGCAGGTCAAAGAGTGTTGAGGTACATTAAGGGTACACTCAAAGAGGGTTTGTATTATGGTTTTACATCAAATACAAACATCAAAATATATAGTGATGCAGATTGGGCAGGTAATCCTGATGATAGGAGATCAACATATGGATACCTGTGTTATGTGGGAGATAAGTTAATCTCTTGGTGTTCAAAGAAGCAACACACTGTTGCTTTATCATCTACAGAAGCTGAGTACAAAGGTATGGTTGAAGCTGCAAAGGAAGTTATATGGCTTAAGACTCTCATGAAGAGTTTTGACACCATACAGAGTACACCTATCATTTATGGAGATAACATGAGTTCATTGTATCTAGCTGCTAACCTTGTTTTTCATGCCAGAACCAAACACATTGAGATTCAATATCACTTTCTAAGAGAGAAGGTGATGGACAAAGAGATTGAAGGCATACATACTTCAACTAAAGATCAGATAGCTGATATGCTTACCAAAAGCTTGGATGGACCAAAGCTACAGAGATTCAAAGACATGGCAGGCATAAAGAAGATAGAGAAAACCTCAATTGATGATTGAGGGGGAGCTGTTGGTGCAGAGCAATCAACAATTGAAGTTTTGGAAGTTAAAGAATGAAGACAAGATCACGTTTTGAAGCATAGAAGAAGTTTACATTCAGGAATTGCAAGATATGTATATATATGTACATTAGTTCAGATATAGGTCACTTATACTTTTGAATAGTCATAAGTTTGTAAATATTTGCTTATAAATACCATGGAAAATGTCGGGACAAGTATGAGAGAGCATGAGAATAGAGTAGTCAAAAGTTTTATGAGTTATTTTAGACATCCTAGAAGTGAGTCAAGACTCTTAAATGTAAAATTCTCAGAAATGAAGAAAAGGTTGCGCCCGATGTTTCTGAGTTTTCTCCTTTTGTGTTAGATCTTTTGTGAAATGCTTTTGTACAAGTCTAAGTCTATAGGTGATTGACTTTTGTACAAATTTTTAGCTTCCAATTGTGATCAGCTTGAGAGAATTATGTGTAGGAACATTCGTATGTGAAGAAGTGTTCACTGGTTCCTGAAACAGGCGCAAAATTCGAAGTGAATGATTTGATTAGTTCTCCTTCCACAGTTTAAAGTTTTAAGCAAGCAAGTACTTAATCTTTAAGTTGGAAGGTAAGCTACTTGTGGCTAAAAGCATTTGCTTAAACGGGTTCTAGTCTTGGAGAACCATGTCTTAGAAGTTGCAGGTGTCAAAATTGAGTCTACAAGGGTTCATCTTCTATCTTTGCATGCCTCTTGAAAATGAATCCACGTGTCTTTTATCTGCAACCTAGCCTGATTGGAATTTGGTCTCTCACTACAACATGCACAAGCATTTGTCACTCTATTTTTGCTTTAGGAGAAGGGTGTTTAATGGAAAAATATCATGAATGGAGTGCAATACAATGAAGCTCACAGATGAACTATGAGGATGCGAGAGAGAGAGAGAGAAGGGGCCAAGTTAAAAGAGAGGAATAACATCTTTTACGAAGCTATGATAGGGGAATCATGGACTTGAAAGGGGATGAATATATGGATGGTTTTATCAGAAACATAACCGTGGAACTATACTTGAATTGTTTCTTTTCTATTTGCGTCATAGTTGCATGACCTCTTTATACATGAGGTGTAAATTTTAAAAGTAGCAAGGAATGGACAATTACACTCCTGTCCTCAAAGACTGGAGACAAGGATGAATAGAAGAACCTCGTACATGGTGTGAATGCTTACATACACTCAGTGGATGGAGGAGGAAAAAAGAGGATTTCATTTGAAGCAAAGAGGAAAAGAAAACATATTTTGAAAAGATCAAATCATGAAAGGGGTATATTTATCCCTCTCATAAAGTATCATAAATTAAATTTGTTTTTTCTTATATGTGCTCTTTAGAGTTCATGCAGCACGTAAGTCCATTTTGAGGATAATATTTGCAAAAGATATTTGAGAAGCCTCCAACGTGGCTCCTACAAAAATAGTCTTTGGTCCGTGATTGCCTAACAATGCCTCAACTTGGAATGTATGCTTCTTTCTCCTCGAGAGCTAGATTATAGAGATTTATGGTCTATTGCAAAGTTATTTTGGAAGATCTTTTATTACATAAACATAACTAGAAACAAAGGAGTTTTGATTGTTCTACATCAAGAAATGGGGGTCACCTATCAAGTTTTGAATGTTTGGCTTGGATTCTGTAGCTACATCAACTATCTCTTGGAATGATAACACTTGCAAATGGGGAATGGAGGTAATTTGCATACTTGATATTGTATAATACACTAGAATCTACTCAAATTAATTAGGAAGTGCCTTGTGTTTTAGTTTATTTTACCTTTTATCACAAAAAAACATTGTAGGAACACCAATTATTAGAGCATGTAGATTTGTATTGGTTTCAGCCATAATGAAACGACGTCGATGTATTTGTACATCAGAAGCACGAAATATCTTAATTCAAAAATTTTAATTGCACTTTAAGCCAAGGACGCATATAATGCTTGCCTCGAGCATGGTATGTGGGCGTGGGAATGAGTGCATCAGAGGGGATGAACATGGGTAGGTGCACATGCGCATATTTGGGCAAACAACTTGGATATATTTGTACATGAGGAGGAGAGAAATACCTCCCTCAGACATCGATTTGTACGTTTAGAGGATGAGGCACACAATGCCTACCTTGAGCATGGTATGTGGGCACGGCAATGATTATGTCAAAGGGCATGGACATGGATGGGTGCACATAAACATGCACAATTGCACCATTGTTTTCACTTTTTTCATGCTAGCACATTATAGCGTAGGCTTATTATCTATTAAAATCATAATACACGTGTAAAGAGGAATAATTTCACTCTAACTAGAAAGTCTAAAAAAAGAGAATAAAACTACAAGAAACTATGAATGAAAGTATATTATAAGTGCAATCATAAACATATGTATCTTTCAAATCTTTGAAAGATGGCTTAAATTTAAACTTAGAGTAAACTTCCAAGAAGGTATTCAATATCTAGTAGCCTTGGAATCATTGCAAAAATTTAATTCATAACGATAACTTGGGAGTGATAGTAATCGTCCAAGTTAGCAACAACAAAGTTAAGCAGCCAGTATGTCAATTGCTTAGAAATTCATCAAGGTTTAAGGTTTCTTAAGAGCTAGAAAGCTTCTTGAAGGCAAATAGATGTAAAAAAAAAGAAAATTCAATCTCAGGTAGTTCCTAGTTAAAGCCTCAAACTAGAAGTAGTGGCTCCTAATCATTGTGATTAGTAGGGCCAAAGGTGTTTTAATCTTCAATAGATCCTAAAGATTTAAAATATGAAAAGCATTAGTGGATGCTTGTGCTTGAGTTGAGGTGGATATCTCTAGAAACTCTTTTGGGTAAGCCAATGAGATTTATGGATTGATCAAGAGATCTTAAGATCAAGATTAAGGCTTTATCACTACTACATCATCAATAAGAAGTGGTCAAAATTGTAATTAGATTTTCCAAGTAGTTTTGGTTAGAAATATTTCAAACCCTGATAAAGTAGTAAGGTTTCTATCAAATTCATAAATGATCAATTTATGAGATGAGAAAGAGGTTTTAACTCTTAAGAAATGACTGTCAAGTATTGGATTAGATATTGGAAACTGTTTCCCAACATCATGTGCAAAAGATATAAAAGGATCAAAAGGCATCAACTGATTCCCAAGTAATTGGAAGCCTACGATAAGACCATTTTTTATGCTAAAGTATCTTATATTTTGAAGATCAAAGAAAGAGTTTTAATTGCTTTGCATGATGCAAAACTTTTAGCCTTCAAAAAGATGTTTGCTACCACATAGGTCCAATGTTATTTGAAATTTTAAGAATGAATGATTTCTAGTACAATCTTTTGAGATTAATAAATTTTGAGCTTAGGGATAAGTCTGTTTACAATGGTGTGGATGTGGTGTTATGGGATGCCATGCTTAAAGGTGATAAGTTCTCGAGTTTGAGTTCAAGTCTTTAAGTGTCCTAAGTTTGACAAATGTGAAATGAATTAAGGATTTTCTTTGATCTAGTTGAAATTCGATCCCCCAATAGTGAAGAGGATACTCCTTTTCTACATTCTATTAAGACCTTAAATCCAGATTGCCCATAGTAATCCTATCGTCATGTAAGAGGTCAATGGATGTTGAATGAAGGTGGAAGATAGTACAAACATATGGTTTACATGTTTTGATCAACTATACTCAAACTGTTATTCATCTGAAGGAAGTTCAAATGAATTTAAAGATATTTCTCCAAGTCTTTAGGTTCATGAGAGTGTCCACCCATTTTTCCAAGTCCATGCAAAACTGGTGCACATGAGTAGACTAAGAGAAAAATTTGGTTACTATAGATGAGGTACTGAGGTATCCAATTATGAGAGTGTGCCAAACTCTAGGAGCGGCCTCTATGAAAAAAATTGAGTGCTTCTTCTAATCAAGGGGAGTTTTTCCTTAGGGAAGTATACCCTGTGACATTTTTGTGTGACAATAAAGACACACAGAAGGAAAAATGGCAATTGCACAGTAAGAGGAAATCCTAACTTCTTTAATACTTTGAATGGTTATGATGAGCCAAAAATATTCTAAATTATCATTATAGTGGACTAGCATGCCATTCCAAAGGCAAGAAGAAATCAATACAAGAAATAGTATAACATTCAAAAATATCTTATCAAGAGAAATGGAATAGAAATACAGCATGCGGAGAGTAAGAAGCACTAGCCAAGGCTTACACAACCATTCTCTACTCCTAATAGCCAACTCCACTAGGGGGCCAATTCTCTATATAATCATCACACAGTGGCCTCACCAATAATGGCTCGGTTGCAATAGAATGCAGACACTGGCAAAGAAATATCCTCAACTAGCAAGAGAATAGGAGTATAAGATCCAAGACTCCCACGACATAACATGAAAGAGATATATCTAGAGAAGTTCCAAGAATATGTATATATAGGCCCAAGGGGTGGCCTTATCAAATCCTAACCTCAACTGCCAAATGCGCCAAGGTGGTGGTCAAAGTGGTGAAGAAGTGGGTTTATTATGACTTTGGTGGCGAACTTCTATTAAGCCTCCAATCATATCTTTGAGGCCTCTTCAATGGCCATTCCATCCTTAAAATCAACCCTTTTGTGTTCTTGTTTATCCTTCACTCCTTGTTGCTATTTTGTATGTGTTGCCACCGCTTGCCTAGCCCTAATCATCATAGGTACTCTAGATTATGAAATAGCATAGGATTGTGGAGTCATACCTTCTTCTTTTAAAGACACTGCAATCATATGGATTGGAGTAGGGGATTTGCATGAACAATCCTTTGCATAATGATCCTTGGTGTTGAGAGAATGTTGACATGAAGGTCCGCCCTCACGCAAAGAGCATTTGCTTTGTATGTGACCATATTCACCACAACATTAACACATTAAAGTTCTCGTATATCTTGGTTGATTATGACAATCCTCCTCTATCTTATGTATATTTGAATTATTGGGGTAAAAAGTGTCTGGACCTTGATTTTTACCTCTGTACTAAGCTCCCTTGAGGTAATAACAATCGCTTGCCTCATGGCCACTATTTCCATAAAATTGACAACTTACTCTATTGGGGTAGCTTATGTAGGAGTGACCACTCTTGTTGCATGTGGTACACCAAATGTGCCTTTGGATGTCCTAAGAGGTTCATAAATCGACTTCTTGACAAAGTTGGGCAACTAAATCTCTGTTCTCGTGTGAGGATAGTGAGAAAAACTCTTAATCATTTTGATTTCATTGTATCTTTAACTCTTTCAATTCCCTTCTAAGTTGCTCGATTGGGTTGAGATTCACGGTGTACTTTTCTTGCGTCCCTCCTTCAAAGTGCATTCTAGCCTCCTCCATGCAAGATGCAACTACACAAAGTCATTTATTGTGGCATGGAGTCTGAGAGATTCACTAAGATTTTGTTTGAATGACATAGGAAGAGCCTTTGATATCAACTTGTTGACCAAGGCATCACTTGGAGCATGTTGTAATCAGGTGACAAGTGCCTTAGTATGATTATGTATTTCATGAAAAGATTCTTTTGGCCTTAATTTGAGATTTTCCAGCTGATCTGGGGCTCACTCTAAAGAGTCACTCGGTTGGAATGTTTGTGAGGATGAGGTCCTCAATGCTTCCCAAGTGGTGAAGTGCTTGTCTGCATGCTAGTTGTACCACTTATGTGCAATACCTTCTATTTGCAAAGGAAATAGCACAAGCATCACATCCTCTCAATTTTGAAGTCCACAATTGTGGCATAAGAAAATGAATTTCCTCATGTGGTCATCTGCGTCTTCATAACTTGATCCCTTAAAGGTGGGGAATTTAATGTTCAACCTTGAGAGTAGATATGAAAGGTCCTCCATTGGCACATGTGTTTCCTTTGGAGTGTCCCAAGAGAAATCCAACATCCTTATAGGTCACAAGGAAGGAGATATGGAAGAGACTTTACACATACACCCTCACAAAACAAGGAGCGCACACACAGATCGAGGCAATAAAGAATGATCTTCTTCTTCTTCTTCTTCTTCTTCTTCTTCTTCTATTATATAAAAGGAATATTAACAACAATTCAACTAGTGCAATATATAAAGAACAATTCATAAGGGAAATCCTAACGTCTGTAAATGAGTGAGATGGCAAGAAAACAAATGTGCTATCACTCTCCATAGATAAATCAACTAAAGCTCAATGAAGTCTCCCTCACATATATTGGTGTGACCACTATACGAGTCAAAGCAATGAAAAAGTGATACATGTCATCGTGGACCATCACATGGTGAGCTTAATATCTCAGCACACCCCCACAAGCTCAGCATCATGTCCTCTAATCTAAGCATCTTTCCAAAATTATTGAGCTTCTTTACTCCAAATGCTTTATTAAAAATATCTGCAACCTGCTCACTTATCCTCTGATAAAAAAGATCAATATCACCTGCTAACACCTTCTCTCTGATAAAGTGATAATGTACCTCGACATGCTTTGTTATAACATCAAAAACTGGATTTCATGGTGGCTCAATGCTGCTTAGATTATCACAATAGATGATGCTCATCTTTTGTACTTCTAGACCTAAATCAAAAAGTACCATTTCTAACCATGATAATTCACATGGTCAACAAAGCAACAGAGGGTTGCGTCTTGCTACTTCATGTCATAGCTACACTCCCAAGTGAGAATAGAAAGCCACTAGTAGACGTTCTATTTTGAATACTACCAACCCAATCTACATCAGTGTATCCATGAACATGCAAATCTACACCAGCTTCATAAACAATGTATAATCTAAATTAGCACTCACATAACGGAGTGCACCTCAAAGAATCTAAATGTGGCTTCAATGGAACTTTTATCATTTGACTTTCAAGTCCAAGAGTGTAGCTTACATCAGGCCTTGATAATTGTGAGATATATTAATCTTCCCACAATTTTCTTGTATATAGTAGAATTTTCCAATGCTTCACGTGATGTAGTATTCAACTTCAAATTTTGATCTAAAGGCATAGAAATTTTCATGCAATTCGCCATGCCATACTTTTGTAGCATACTCAAGGCATATCACCTTTGACATCCATATACCTATTTTTGTATGTAAATAGCACAACACACAAAGATCTTTTATGTTGAATTCCTTTTTAATGATTGCTTCATTTTCATCTCCTAGAATCATATCATCAATATAAATAGCCACAACTATGAAACCATCATCTCCCTTCCTTGCATATAATCAATGATTTGCATCGCACATAGAAAATCCAATTGTGGTTGATTAGTCAACAATCCTTGTATGCCAAGCACGAGGGGCTTGTGTAAGTCCATACAATGCCTTCTACAACCTAAAAACATATTCTAGGTTCCTTGAATCATCATATCCTTGTGGCTGGTCCATGTATACTTCTTTCTGTAGCTTGCCATATAGGAAAGCATTCTTCACATCCATTTGATGCAAAGTCCATCCTTATGCTATAGCTAATGCAATAAGTGTTCTAACAATAGATATTTTAGCTAAAGGGCTTAACATTTCCTCATAATCAATGCCATATTTATGTGCATATCGGTTTTCTACCTATACCTATTCATGCTACCATTAGCATTGTGTTTTACCTTGTAAACCCACTTGCGACCTATGGGTTTCTTCCGTTGTGGCAATGGAACCATCTTCTATTTCCATAAAGTGCAGCCATCTCCTCAGCCATAGCTTTTTTCCAATCTACATTTCCAATTGCATCTTCAAAAGAAGAAGGCTAAGCACTTGTATTACTTTGGTCATGTAGGCACAATTATGATCCATGTAGCTATCATACCTCAATGGTTGAACTGAATTTCACATCCTCCCAGATCTTCTTGGACTTGGGTCACTTATCCTTGTATCATCGGCATAGCCTTTCTTATGCTCGAAGTCTTCACAGAGAGCAATTTAAGTTCCTCATTAAGTCTCTTTTTTGAACCAGTTGAATGGCCATCAATGTCTTCAAAACCTGTAGATGTTTTACTACCAATAGAAAGCTTTTGTTTACCTTTCTTGGATATTTTTGCTGAATTCATTGGAGTGAGATTTCCACAAAATCTTCAACTCCATGGAGCTGAGTTGGAACTACTGCTTTCTGATGGATCTGGTCCACTCAAAGCTTGAGATTATGCACTTGATTTTTAGCATTTTCTTCGTCAGTTGGTTCAAGATTCATGTTTGGCATCCACATAGAAGCTTGAGATCTCATCAAACATCACATCTTTGCTTATCTTCATGTGTCATGTGAGTGGACTATAACATTTGTGTACCTTTTGCTCAAGGGAGTACCTAATGAAGATGCATTTTTGGGTTTTTGGATTAAGCTTAATCTTCAAATCATATGGGATATGTACATATGCAAGACAACCAAAAACTTTCATATGTGATAAGTTTGGTTTTTCACCTTTGAACTTAGCTTGAAGTGTAACTTGATGTACAACAGCAATTGGAGCTATGTTCATGATGTATATAGTAGTGTGCATAACTTCTACTAAATAAAAATGAGCCATATTCTTCTCACCCATCAAGGCTCTTGCTATTTCTACAATATTTCTATTTTTGCATTCAGCAATGCCATTCTCTTGTGGTGTGTACCTGCATGAAAATTGGCATTGAATTGCATGAATTTTAAGAATTTTTCTAAACTCATTTGACATATGTTCACCTCCTCCATGAGACCTTAATGTCTAAATATACTTTCTTGTCTTCTTTTCTACCATAACCTTAAAATCATAGAAGTGAGTAAACATATCACTCTTCTCTTTCATGAAATTTATCCATAATTTTCATGTATGGTCATCAATGAAAGTAAAATAAAACCTACAACTGCCCATAGATGTGGTCTTTGTAGGATCACGAACATATGTATGTACTATTTCTAGCACAATTTCACTAACATAGTTGTCATGCAGCAATGATGCTCTCGACTGTTTACCAAATTCACAGGCTACACATAACTTTTGAATCTCTCCAACCTTGAAGTTTGGTAGTCTATTGACAATCTCCTTTGACTGCATCAATTTGAGCCTATGCAAGTTTGCATCTCCAATTTGTTTGTGCTAACTCTCTATATCAGCAATAACTCCTGCAGCTTTTGCAACCATGGCTCCATTCAGTTTAGAAATTTTCACATTTAAGGTGAACATCCTACTGTTGGAGTTAGACGTCTGCGGAAGCACGCGAACAATACAAGGAAGAAGAAGAAGCTTGGAGCACAACACACAATACTGAATGTATTACTAGAGAATGTACAAAGATAAGTAGCCGATTAGGGCAATAGGCGTATATACAAGCCGGGGGAAAAAATCTTCCTAAAGAGGGAAAAAAGTGCCCTGGCGGTCCTAGTGTGTTCACACACATCACTACCTAGATATATCAACAAATCCCCCCTGGGAGTGATGTGTTGAACAAGGAGCTGGCACTCATGTATAAGGAAAGTGCCAAGCTATGTGGAGATCACTCCACAAAAGGAAGTAAGCCCAAAGCTTTGCGGAAAGCTAAAAACTTCCCCCTAGGTAGAGCCTTCGTGAGAAGGTCTGCAATGTTCTCCTACGTGGGCACATATGCCAAGCTGATCTCCCCAGCAGAGAACCTCTCCCTAACATAGTGATAATGCACCTCAATGTGCTTAGTGCGAGCATGGAACACAGGGTTCCTCACAACTGCCAATGCGCTCTAACTGTTAGTGAAGATGGTGGTGGCAAAAGTCTGACCAACACAGAAATCAGCCATAAGGAGTCTGAGCCACACACACTCAATAGTAGCTGTGAAAGCTACCCTATACTCAGCCTCACAATTGGAAGTGGCCACAGTAGGCTGCTTCTTGCTCAATCAAGATATACATGAGCTACCAAGCATGAAGCAAAAGCCACTAGTGGACACACGAGTTTCATAGCAACCAGCCCAATCAGAGTAAAAAAAAGCATGCAAATCTAGCGGTAGTGATCCCCCCTTGGGATAAAACAACCCAAGTAGCCAAGTACCACTCAAGTAGTGAAAGATGTGCTTAACTGCCTATCAATGCTTGACTCTTGGGCAGTGCATAAACCTGCTCATCTGTGAGATAGCAAACTGAATATCTCGCCGAGTAATGCATAAGTAAATCAAGCATCCAACAACCTGCTGATAGAGAACAACATCAAATGCATCTCCACAATCATGAAGACTCAATCATAAACTTGTCTCTATAGGAGTGGCAATAGGCTTACAGCCTTCAAGGCCAAAACACTGCAATAGTGTGTCAATATATTTCGTTTGACAGAATGTCGTTCCACTATCAACTTGCATAAACTGAATTCCCAAATAGTGATGCAAATGCCCCAAATTAGACATCTCAAATGAGGCATGCAAATCAACCTTAAAATCACCAATATGCTTCTCAATAGGACGAGTGAGCAGCATGTCATCAACGTAGATAACAATGATCAGAAGCACATCATTAGCTCGCCTAACATATAAGGTGCTTTCAGTTGGATTGTTCTCAAAACCATGTGCAATCACATAGGCATGTATCTTCTCATACCAAGCACGTGGTGCTTGCTTTAAACCATATAATTCCTTCTTTAACCTGTACACCTCGTTTTCATGCCCTTTCTACACAAAGCCATAGGGCTGAAAAACATACACTTCTTCACGCAAGTCACCATTCAAAAATGCTGTTTTAATGTCCAACTGATGTACATTCCAACCATGATGAGCTGCAAGTGCACAGATGCTCCGAACAGTAGTCATACGACATGTAGGTGCAAAGGTCTCATCAAAATCAATGCCTCTTTAATGTGCATAACCCTTTGCAACAAGCCTAGCCTTATACCTATCAATTTTACCATCCGGTTTACGCTTCAGCTTGTATACCCACTTTGTGCAAATGGCCTTCTTGCTAGGAGGCAAGTCACATAAAGACCAAGTAGCATTATTCATTATAGCATCATATTCAGATTGCATAGCAGCCATCCAATTTTCTGAATTTTGTGCTTCATCAAAAGAAACAAGCTCATTCTCATCACAAAGACTAGATGCAGCCATAACATAGCAATCTGATGCAAAAGAGGCACTATGATAGCCTGAAGAAGTAGGATATGATAGAGGTGCATCTAATTTTCTATCACTCAAAGTCTGCACCAGCCATTTTGGCATAGATTTTGCCTACTCAATATCAGCTCTCTCATCAACTAGTGCATCATGTAAATTTGCATCAGAAATAAAATGATCTGCATCATCACATGAAACCTGCAAAGGCTCAAAAGTTACCTCATTGAGACAAGCACTAGACTGTCCACCTGTAAAAAGAGGCAGCAAAGTATCATACATGTCTCTGGAGCTTAGAGATGTATCCTTAGTACATGAAAGGAATGGCTGAATAGCATCTTTTACAAAAACAACATCCCCGCTAACCAGAATGCATTTAGTGTGTGGATGATACAGACGATAGCCTTTACTATCAGAACTGTACCCAGAAGAAATACATTTTACTTCTTTATGATCCAATTTTCTGTGATGTTCTTCAAGCGCTAATGCATATGCCAAACAACCAAAAACACATAGATGAGCAATAGATGGCTTGCGATCATGCAAAGCCTCATATGGAGTGATAGACTGTAGAGCTTTAGTGGGACACCTGTTCAGTACATATGTTGCACACATGACAGCCTCAAGCCAAAAACTATGTGGTAAAACCTGACTCGACCATACACCTCGCCATCTCCATGAGTGACCTATTCTTTCGTTCAGTAACTCCATTCTATAGAGGTGTATACGGCACTATACACTGGTGTTTTATCCCACATTCATCCAGAAATGCATTAAAATCATAAGACATATATTCCCCCACTTGATCAAAATGGAGGGTGCCCATTTTACATGCTGACTGATTTTCAGCCAAAACCAAAAACTGTTTGAAGCACACGAACACTTTGGACTTTGCCTTCAATGGATATACCCATGCATGCCTGGAAAAATGATCGATGAAGGTCACGAAGTAAAGATAATTCCCTGCATAGGACCATAGACATCACTATGTACAAGCTACAATTTCTGAGTAGACCTAACTGAACCATCTTTTGGAAAGGATGAATGCTCCATTTTGCCCAAAATACAGCCTTCACAAACATGTTTTCCAGGTGCCTCAAGTTTGGGCAAAGAGGACACCATTTCAGATTTTCGGAGGCGTAGCAAACTAGCGAAATTCAGATGACCAAAGCATGCATGCCAAAGCATTGCATCTGACATAGCGTGAGAATCATTTACTACACATGCCAAAGCTTTACAAATCTTTCATAGTCTATGAGCTTATACAACCCACGACATAACAAGCCAGAAGCAATAATCACATCGCTATTTGACAGATCATGAACTTTACACCTGTTATCAACATATTTTAGAACCAAGCCAATCTTGGCTAATGCAGATACTGATAACAGGTTCTTCTTGATCCCTCGCACAAATAAAGCATCTGACAAAGTGAAAGAACTACCATCAGCAATAGTCAAAATGATCTTACCAACTCCCATAACATGATAAGAGGAGTTGCTGGAACATGTAACAGTATTCCTTGTAGGGACAAGCTCGAGTGAAGAGAAGAAACTGCACTGCGATGTAATATGTTTGGTCGCCCTAGTGTCAAAGTACCAAACATATGAGTCTACTACAGACATGCACTGCTTATGAGAAGATGGGTCAAAACTGCAAACAATAGTAAATGCCCAATTCTTCTTCCTGCATAAGATTATTTTTCTTGGTTCTTTGAATGTGCAGCATTTGTAGATTTTTGCTTACTAGTAAAAGAGCTCCATTTTCCTTTGCCCTTCTGACTAGCCAGGAAAGCTTGATCTGCAACACGCATAATGGACCTGTTCTACCTGGACTAATCTTCCTGCAACAGAACAGAGACTAACTCCTCAAATGACAAGGCATTTGGATTGCCTTTCATCATCAACCGAAGAGTAGAAGCAGAACTCTGATATGAATCAGGAAGGCCATTCAGAACGGTCTGCACAAGTGAGCTATCTGGTATAACCTCATCAGCAGAAATCAACTGTTCCTTCAAGTCTTTGATCTTTGTTAGGAAACTATCCATAGAATCACCTTCATTCATGTGCTCACTCTCCAATTGTTTTCATAGGTAAGCAACATGAGCCTCATTCCTAGCTTGGTACAATGTGGTAGGTGTATCCCAAGCATCCTTAGCTATTCTGCAAGAGCGAATATGAGGAATAATGGCACGTTTGACAAACAAAGCTATCAATGCATGTGCCTGGGCATCTCTACAATCCCAAGGAATTTGCTCTATAGTTGGTGCACCAGAAACCGCAACATGAATAGGAATATGCAGAATATCACCATCTTTGACACCTTCTGCATCAGCTTTAGTACCTGTAGTTGTAATAGTTGCAGGTGTGATAGGACGTTTTTCGACACCCTACATAATGTTCCACAGTCCTTTTGCAACCAACACATGTCGCGTCATATAAGCCCATAACGGGTAGTTGGTACCATCCAACTAATCCTCAACATCCAACATATGGAATACATCATGGCTTTCAGCCATGGCTGGTGACTCAAATACCTTGATGCAAAAAATTGACAATATCTCAAAAAGTTGAACTGAACTGCCCAGACGAATTTTGCTAGACCTGTAGCAAACTTCAAGATGCTTATACTGGCAAACCTAGTATATACCTTTGGCACAAAAAGAAAAAAATAGCCTGCACAAGCGTTGTGATAGTGCGTTCGAAGGCCAAAACGAGCTCACATCGCTAAACACACTGAGTATGCTCACCAAAATTTGTGCGATTTTGAGATTGCAAACGGAGGAGTGTCGACAACGGCCTAGATGAAGCGACCACATGCTCTGATACCAATTCTTGGAGTTAGATGTCTGGGGAAGCACACGAACAGCACAAGGAAGAAGAAGAAGCTTGGAGCACAACACACAATACTGAATGTATTACTAGAGAATGTACAAAGATAAGTAGCCCATTAGGGCAATAGGCGTATATACAAGCCGGGGGAAAAGACCTCCTAAAGAGGGAAAACAGTGCCCCGACAGTCCTAGTGTGTTCACATACATCACTACCTAAATATATCAACACCTATCCACTTTGTTTGCTTTGGTAATGAATCTTTCATCTTGTTTGCACTCTTCTACATATAACCCCTTGAGCTTTGAACCTAACTTGTAATCCATGGTCAACCATTTGTCAAACAGAAACAAGATTCTTTGTTATATCTGCAACATGGTGCACATCAGCAAGATATTTTACCTTCCCTTCCTCCATAGGCAGTGCTATGTTTCTTGTAGTCTTGATAGTCCCTAATGTGTCATCACTTGTTTCAACATATCCAAGAAATGGTAATTTCTGCAAACTACTAAACCATTCTACATGATTGGTCATGTGATTTGAAGAACTTGAATCAACATACCCAACATTACCATGAACAACTTCTCAGAATCATGTGCACTTGTGGATGCATATTTCTTTTCTTTCTTTCTGTTATTTTGATTTGTCAACCTGGGATCAGGTTCAAATTGTCAAGGTTTATGAGAGTTCTAGAATCCTTTATTATCATTAGGTGAATCATTTCTTTGGAAATTTTTGTGGCCTCTTTGGATCTCCGTCCCTCAAAACTCTCCTCTACCTCGTACATGATTCTACTGTTGATCTTGGTCTTGGTTATTGTTTCCTCTTCCACTTATGAAGCCTCTACCTCTACCTCTTTGTCTTGAAGAGTAGAATAGATGTTCAAAATTAGGTTTTCCTTGGGATTCTCAGTCCTTTTCAAGAATCTTTTCTTTGATAACCAACATGGGCACTAGATTCACACTATTTGGAATATTTTCTCTTATCTAAGCACACTTCGACCTTATTATCATCATCCAAATTCACACCAATAGATGCAAGTGACTTACATATGCTTTTCTTTTTCAAGGTATAGTCACTTACCTACATGTCCTTTTTCTCTAGTGTATGTAGCTTCGTCTTGAGTTGTAACTTTTATGCCTTTGCATTGGTCTCATACAGTGAGACCAAACTATTCCAAGCCTCTTTCAAAGTCTTGGCATCCTATATGTGCCCAATCTTGCTATCATGTATGCTAAGAGGTAGCCAATACATTACCTTTCATGCTCCTTGATTCCATTCCACATATGCTTGACTGGTCCGCAGTACGATTCCTCTGTAGTAATTGCTTAGCATTTTTATTCTCTACTTTGATGTACTTCTAGTAGCTTTTTCTCATCTTAAAATTTCTCATTCTAAATCTCCAAGCATGGAACAATTATTGTCTAGCTTATCGAGCATACGCTAACTCAGTCCATTCGCATTTTCCATTTCAGCAACAATTCACAACACTGCAAAAACACTACAAGCAGTATGTCTGTATGAACACTATTTCTCTTTGACATGATAGTTCAATCTCGAAAAAACATAGTTACAATTTTTCAAATTGACTTGGTTTTTCTATGGGCTTCACCTTTCTAACTCAAAATAGAGGTTGAGATGGCTTTGAAACAGAAGCCTATCAAAATGAAGTGAGCCTAAAGGGATAACTTCCAAAAATAATGTGATGTCTTCTACCTTTGCACCAATTTTCATAGAAATCAGAGGTCATTGATGAATCATGCTTTCTCCATGCCTTCTCGCATATTGTTCGCCATCGGCCTTCTCCACAAGCTTTGTATAGACACACTAGCTCTAATACCATTTCATAAGGAAGGAGATAAATAAGAGATCTCACACACACTCTCACAAAACAAAGAGGATCACACACACAGATTGAGGCAAGGAACATTGACCTTCTTTATCTTTTTCTTCTTCTATTACATAAAGGAAATATAAAAGAATGACCTAAAACAACAATACAGCTAGTGCAATATATAAAGAATAGTACATAAGGAAAATCATAATGTCCCAGAATGATTGAGGTGGCAAGAAAACAAATGTGTCAGCACTCTGAGTTGATAAATCTAGTAAAGGTCAATGAAGTATCCCTTTCATATACTAACATGACCATTATATATGTAAGAGAAATGAAAAAGTGATACGTTTTACCCTAGATCATCACATGTGAGATTGATATCTCAACATTCCATGCTCCTCCTTTTAGACCAAGGTCGAAGCCAAATTAGTAGAAAAATGTAAGGGTATAGGAGCACTAAGTTCATTAGCGAAGGGTAGAGATGACTTCTTGAGGCTTCTTTGGGCACAAAGAGGTTCTTTCTATATTCGATTATGGGTCATGTACCCACTCACAAGATGTAAAAAAAGCAAGGAAAAACAATGCACAAGGAGTTGTTACTAGGTTCATCAAAGAGAAAATGCAAGGTCTCACCAGTTGTGCTAAAATATAGAGGAGTTACTACTGTATCCACTTATAAGACTATGCCAAACTATAGGAGAGGCCTCTATGAACACAATCCACTACTTCTGCTACTCAAGGAGATTTCTTCCTTAGGAAGTGTACACTATGACATTTTCGTGTTTAGGTACACTAATTGAGAGTAAAAACACAAAAAAGGAAAAAATGACAATTGCACAAATAACAGAAGAGTGCAACTTCTTTAACACTTCCGTTGGTAATAGTGATCCATAAATATTCAAAATGATCATAACAATGGACTAGGATGCCATTCAAGAGCCAAGAAGGAATCAACACAAGGAGTATTGTAAGAGTCATTAATTATCTACCAGAGAAATGCAACAAAAATACAATATGTTTAGACTAAGAAGTACTAGCCAAGGCCTACATAATCACTCTCTACTACTAATAGCCAACTACACTAGGGGCCCAACACTCTCTATAATAACCATAGGGTGGCCTCAACAATAGTGGCCAAGTTGCAACAAAATGTAGAGAGTGGCATTGAAATCGACCAAGTAGCAGAAGAACAACAGTATGATATCCAAGACTCGCATGACACAACATGTGAGAAATATATCTACAGAAATTCCAAGCATTTGTTTATGTAGGCCCAAGGGGTGGCCAAGCTAAATCCTAGCCTTAAATGTGGTGTGCACAAGAGTGATGGCCAAAGTGGTGGAGAAGTGGGTTGATTTCGACTATTGGGAGTGCTATTCTATACATCAATTCTCACTCTACACCTACGGACGTATTAAGAAAATGTACTCATCAGTTGCCACCTAGGTAGGAATGGTGGAGCCCATCTCCACGCTTATGGAGCGGTCACGTCCCAAGTTTATTGAGGAGATAAAGTCACCTAGATGACACACATGTGGAGGAAAAGGAATAGAGGGCAAGAATTTTCTTGTGTGTGAGGAGATAGTCACCAAGTATGAGGTGTGTGAAAACTATAGGCATCACCTAATTCATGTTGAGAAGAGAATAGGTGTTGCCAACTTCTATGGAACGCCAGCAAGAGTTTGGGCATCTCCCCATATGAGGTGCAGGGACATGAATGAGGTGTTTCTTTCTTGGTGAGGAGGAAGATAGGATGTCACCCCATTTTGGATCTCATGCTATAAAATGGGTCTTCTTGGTGGTGACAGAGAACTTGGATAAAAAAATTGGTGAGAGACAGAAAATAGAAGAAGTAGTCAACTTCAAGATGTCTTGCCACAAAAATGGGTGTTGCTAAACTTTAGGATAAGGGTAAAGTATGGCATTTGAATGATTGCAGAAGGAAAATCACACCTTCATTTGAGCTCCAAGTGGGAGGTTGACCTAGCAGATGGGTTTCTTAGGTTCAGAAACACTAGGCTTCAAAGTCCACTATGTGATTTGTATTAGTATATTTCAAAATGATTCATTTTTTGCTACCTTGGTGTTAGAGTTTCTCAAAAAACCACTCTCATGATACCCAAATTTGTAATCCAAATAGAGTCATTATTGCTTACCTTAGGAGCCAACTTTCAATCATTATTGATGTTGTAGAAAGGGTTTATCTTGTTCCACCCTTCCGTAGGGAGCACACAAGGTTGGACCACTTGGGGAACCAAAAGTGGGGATAACGTGTGAGTAATTAAATCAAACCCTTTCCACATAGGGATCCCAACAATAAAAGAAATTCAATTCTCCTAAAAATCATATTGGTCTAAGAATTTCTATCATTACTCCAAGATTTCATCATCCATTTGGCCACCATCTTGTTGGCCATGGCCTGCACATCCAAAATTCCCAAAGCACATACCTCCTTTGGGCTAGATCACATTTCTCATTTCATCTCCATAACTCCTCGTCCACTTCGATACCCCATCCAAGGGAAGTCCTTATAGATCCTTTCCAAATTGAGCATCTACGCATTAGTTATTTTGACACATGCCAAGAAGTACATGAGAAATGATATGAGTACGCAAGCATCTCCATAGCTTGCGTACTCATACCTACCTACTTACCCTTGCATTACACAATCTTGGGAATAACCAAATCCTATCATTGATCCATGGAAATCCCAAATCCAACCACAATGCATGTACATGGAAGAGTTGAGCACTAGGAAGCTCTTGACACCATTGAGTGCATGGAAATTGCAGGGGAGGCCTAGATAGGGACGTATATGTAGTCCTTGAGTGGTTCATTCTCAAACCAAAGGCCTTACCAAAAACGTGCTAGAAGATGGAGAATCCAAAGGCACACTCCATGTCATTCATAGAAACACATTGGTGGCATTCTTAAAGAGTGTATGAACCCTTGGTGTCAAATCAAAAGTTCGGAGCCATCTTGATCTCCGTTTCGAGCATGCAAGATGGGGCCCACAAGAAAACCAGTTCAATTTTAGAAACTATAACTTTCGTCGTGTTTGGCAATAGTCATATACTCCAGATCCAAAATTTCAAGCGATACCGTGTATTGTTGATACACGAAAACCTTGTTTTTCTGAGATCAAACTGTCACGTCATAGTGCGACAGTGTTCAAGTAGAAGTGCTTCTTTGTAGTGGTTTGCAGTGTTGTGTATTGTTGCAGAAATGACAAACGCAGATGGAATGAGTCACCTTATGAGCGATAAGATAGACAAGAACAACTTCCATGCTTGGAGATTCAGAATGATGAATTTCTAGATGGGAAAAGGCTACTCGAAGTACATCAAAGGAGAGAACAAAAATGCTCCACAATTACTAGAGAGGAATCAAACTGCAAAGCTGATAAGAGCATATGAGGAATGGAATCAAGGAGCAGGAAAGGTAATGTATTGGCTATTTGTTAGCATACAGGATAGCATCATTGGGCACATACAAGATGCCAAGACTCGGAAAGAGGCTTGGAACAGTTTGGTCACATTGTATGAGACCAATACAAAGGCACGGAAATTGCAACTCAAGAATGAGCTGCATACCTTGGAGAAAAAGAGCATGTCAATAAGTGACTATACCTTGAAAATCAAAAGCATATGTGAGTGACTTGCATCTATTGGAGTGAATGTAGATGATGATGATAAGGTATCTATGTTGATTATTGAAGAAAAGAATCTTGGTGAGGATTCAAACTCCCAAGGAAAGCCTAGTTTTGAGCAGGTACTCTACTCTAGTAGAGGAAGAGGCAGAGGTAGAGGTTTCAGAAGTGGAAGAGGAAACAATAACCAAGACCAAGGTCAACAACAGAATCAGGCAGGAGGAAGAGGATAGTTTCAAGGCAGGGGGAGCCAAAGAGGTTGCAGAAATTTCCAAAGAAATGATTCACATAATGATACTAAAGGATGCTGGAATTGTGGTAAACCTGGACACTTTGAACATGATTGCAAGTTGAAGAATCAAAATAACAGAAGGTAGCAAAACAACTATGCATCCACAAGTGCAGATGATTCTAAGAAGTTGTTTATGGTTCAACATCACACGATGAATACGATGTCTGCTTGAGTTTCAAAATCAAATGATAATGTCTGGTATGTTGATTCAGGTGCTTCAAATCACATGACCAGTCATGTGGAATGGTTTAGTACTTTGTAGAAATTGCTAGTTCTTGGATATGGTGAAACAGGTGATGACACATCACATCCTATTGAGCATACAGGAAACATAGCACTATCTATGGAGGATGGAAAGGTAAAACATCTTGTTGATGTGATACATCTTCTAGATATAACAAAGAATTTGGTTTCTGTTGGACAAATGGTTGACCAGGGATTACCAAACAGGTTCAATGCTGATGGATTATATGTAGAGGAGTACAAGCATGATGGACGATTGATTGCCAAATGAAACAAAGTGGGTAGGATGTTCACCTTAAATGTGAAGATTCTTGAAATGAATGTAGCCATGTTTGCAAAGGGTGCAAGAGTTATTGCTGATATAGAGATCTGGCACAAATTAATTGGACACGTAAATCTATAAAGGCTGAAACTCATGCAGTCAAAGGAGATTGGACTACCAAATTTCAAAGTTGTAGAAATGTAAAAGGTATGTGCAGCATGTCAATTTGGTAAATAGTCAAGAGCATCATTTCCACATGACAAGCATGTTAGTGAGAATGTACTAGAAGTAGTACATACAGATGTTTGGGGTCTAGCAAAGACCACATCTATGGGCGGTTGGAGGTTTTATGTTACTTTCATTGATGACCATACACACAAATTATGGGTATATTTCATGAAAGAGAAGAGCGAGGTGTTCATTCACTTCCAGAAATTTAAAGTTATGGTGGAAAAGCAGAAAGGGAAGTACATTCGGACATTAAGATCTGATGGAGGAGGTAAATACATGTCAAATAACTTCTATAGTTTTCTAAAAAAATCATGGAATTCGGCGTCAGTTTTCATGCAAGTACACACCACAACAGAATGTTGTTGCTGAACGAAAAAATAGACATATTTTAGAAATAGCAAGAGCCTTGATGGCTGAGAAGAATATGCCTCATTGTTATTGGGCAAAAGTTGTCCATATTGCTGTATACATCATGATCAGAACTTCGGCCGCTATTGTACATCAAGGTACACTTGAAGAGGAGTTTACAGGTCAAAAGCCAAACTTATGACATCTAAAAGTTATTAGTTGTATTGCATATGTACATGTCCCAGATGAATGGAGGATGAAGCTTGATCCAGAAGCAAAACCATGTGTCTTCATTGGATACTCCCTTGAGCAAAAGGGATATAAATGTTATAACCCACTCATACGAGAGGTAAAGGTGAGCAGAGATGTGATATTTGATGAAATGTCAAGCTTCTATGCAGATGCTAAAGAAGGATTGAATATTGAACCAAATGAAAAAGAAAATGCTGAAAAATCAAGTGCAAAATCTCAAATTTTGAGTGGACCGGATACATCACCAAGCAATATTTCCAACTCAAATCCATGGAGTGGAAGATTGCATGAAAATTTCAGTCTAAAAAATTCATCAAATACATCCAAGAAAGGTGAAGAAAAGCTTTGTACTTGTAGTAAAGATGTGTAGGTTTTGAAGACGTTGATGGAGATTCAAGCGGTTCACAAAAGAGTCTTGATGAGGAACTTGGATTGCCCTCTCTGAAGACTCCATGAGTAAGAAGGGAACATGCAGATGATACAAGGAGAAGTGACCCATGACCAAGAAGATCTAGGAGGATGGGGAATTCAGTGCAACGATTGACATATGATAGTTATATGGCTCATCATTGTGCCTACAGACAAAGGTAAAACAAGATGCAGAACCTTATTGCTTTGGAGATGCAATTGGAATTGAAGATTGGGAAAAAGCTATGGATGAGGAGATGGCTTCACTTTATGGAAATGATACATGGAAGTTGGTTCCATTGCCGCAAGGAAAGAAATCCATAGGCTGCAAATGGGTCTACCAGGTAAAGCATAATGCTGATGGTAGCATAAGAAGGTATAAAGCACGATTGGTAGCTAAAGGATATGCACATACATATGGCATTGATTATGAGGAAACATTAAGCCCTATAGCTAAAATGCCTACTATCAGAACACTTATTGCATTCGCTACAACAAAAGGATGGAGTTTGCATTAGATGGATGTGAAGAATGCTTTCCTACATGGTGAGTCACAGCAAGAAGTATATATGGACCAGCCATAAGGATATGAAGATTCAAAGCATCCAGAATATGTTTGCAAGTTGCAAAAGGCTTTCTATGGGCTAAAGCAAGCCCCTCATGCATGGCATGCAAGGATTGCTAATTACTTAACTAGGGTTTTCTATGTGTGATGCAGATCACTCACTATATGCATGGAAGGCTGATGATGGCAACCCTATTGTGGCTATTTATGTTGATGACCTGATTGTAGGTGCTGTTAATGAAGGAAGCATCAAAGAGGTAAAGAGACTTCTTATGCAGGAATTTGACATGAAAGATCTTGGTGTGCTGTGCTATTTCTTGGGCATTGAGTTTATACATATGGAAATAGGTATATGGATGTCGCAAAGGCAATATGCCTTGAATATGCTCGAAAAGTATCATATGGCTGATTGCAAGCAAATTTCTATGCCATTAGATCAAAATTTGAAGTTGGACACTACATCAGGTGAAGCATTGGAAACTGCTACTATGTACAAGAAAATTGTGAGAAGTCTTATATATCTCACAATACAAGGTCTGATGTAAGTTATATTGTTGGACTTGAAAGTGAGTTTATGCAAGTTCCTAGGAAGCCACATTTGGATGCTCTGAGGCACACTCTACCTTATGTGAGTGCTACTTTGGATTATGCATTGTTTTATGAGGTTAGTGTAGATTTGCAGGTCTATGGATACATCGATGCTGATTAGGCTCGTAGCATTCCACATAGAAGATCTACTAGTGGTTTTCTATTCTCACTTGGGAGTGCAGCTATTACATGGAGTAGCAAGAAGCAACCCACTGTTGCTTTGTCAAGTATAAAGGCTGAGTATAGAGGTGCTGCAATGGAAGCATGTGAGGCATTATGGCTGGAGATGCTACTTACAGATTTAGGTGTGGAAGTGCAAAAGCCTACCACCATTTATTGTGATAATCTTAGCAGCATACTATTAGCACGAAACCCTGTCTTCCATGCTAGAGCAAAGCATACCAAGGTACATTATCACTTCATCAGAGAGAAGGTATTAGCAGGTGATATTGATCTTGTTTATGTGAGAACAAATGAGCACGTTGCTGATATCTTCAACAAAGCACTTGGAGCTAAGAAGTTGAAGAAGTTTCAGGAGATGCTTGGATTACAGGATATGGTGTTGAGCTTGAAGGGGAGTGTTGAGATATCAAGCTCAACATGTGATGATCCAAGATGACACATACCAGTTTTTCGTTTCTCTGACATGTATAGTGGTCACCCCAGTATATGTCAGGGATACTTCATTGAGATTTATTGGATTTATCTACTGAGAGTGATGGCACATTTGCTCCTTGCCAGCTCACTCATTTGCGGACATTAGGTTTTTCTTGATATACTGATCTTTATATATTGCACTTGTTGTATTCTTGTTTATTTGGTCATTCTTGTACATTCCTTTTTATGTAATAGAAGAAGAAGAAGAAGAAGAAGAAGAAGAAGAAGAAGAAGAAGATCATTCTTCCTTGCCTCAATCTGTGTGTGCTTCTCCTTGAGAGTCAGAGTGTGTGTGTGAGCTGGCTTCCTTATCTCCTTCCTCTTGAAACCTCTTGCCCCTTGATGCACTTCATGATTTTGCTTCCTTTCAGCTCCTTTCACATGCGATGAGATGCAAGACTATTTGATTCTTACTATCAAAAGCTTGGGGTATAGCTAGGAGGTGCAAGGGACAAGCAATGTTATTATGATTTACATCACCAAGCACCATGGGAATGAATTGGGATAACTCACAATTTCAAAAAAAAGGAAAGAAATGATTGAGGAGGAGCAGACTATGCTCCATCCTTAGAACTATCATCACCGATGTCATGAGTTTCCAAAATGGAAGGTACCATGGTATTCTAGACTGTTTGACCACTAAAATGGCTAAAAGTACCAAAATTGTGGGAATCTGGACCAAGAAAGCCTCGATGCCAAATTCTAGATGCCTTTTCTCTCTGGTGGTACACATGTTTTACAAATAGTTACGACCTTAAACAAACCAAATACCACAAAAACGGGTAGATTTATGAGTTTCACCATTCACGATAACCTCTATTGGCTTTCAAAAAAATACATTTTGTAAGGTGTTATTTATACCCAATGTTGCTACCTACAACAAGTCACATGGGATTCTTGAACTCCTCCTCAACCATCGGTACCTAAAAGCACCCTCGTTTTTCTCTCTCTTTCTAGTCATGCCTTTCTATACTTCATATTCTCTCTTTGCAAGGCTCTTTCAAATGATTCTAGTTGTCTTTTACCTGAAGTCTAGACCTCTTGGAGTTTGGTCTTTCATTTCTACATGCACAAGCATTTTGCAATCTATTTTTACTTTATAAAAAGAATATTTTCATAAAGAAATACGAAATATTGAGTGCAATAGAATTAAGGAGGATTACAAGGGGTACTTAGAAAGAATGAAGAAACAAAGAGAGAGAGAGAGAGAGAGAGAGAGAGAGAGAGAGAGAAAGAGAGAAAGAGAGAGAGAGAGAGAGAGAGAGAGAGAGAGAGAGAGAGAGTTATGGATGATGGAAAGAGAGATGTGAGATACTCTCTTGAACCTCAAACATGAAGCATATGGAGGATGGGACAAGGAGATGGGGAGGGAGAGAGAGAGATAGAGAGAGAGAGAGAGAGAGAGAGAGAGAGAGAGAGAGAGAGAGAGAGAGAGAGAGAGAGAGAAGGTCAAGTTAAAAGAGAGGAATAAAATCTTTGAAGATGCTATGAGAGGGGAAGCATGGGCTTCAAATGGGATGAAATATGGATGATTTCCTCAAAGCTCTCATCAGGGAAGTATACTTTTGATTGTTTCCTTTTTTATTAGCATCATAGTTGCATGAATTCTTTAGATATAAGGTGAAAATTTTTAAAATTTGCGATAAATAGATCATGACAATCTTGTCCTAAAAGTGATTCCCAAGAAATTGAAAGCCAAGGGTAAGACCTTTTTTATGCTTACAGATCTTATATTTTGAAGATAAAAGAAGCAATTTTGAGTGTTCTAAATGAAGTGAAAATTTCAGCCTTGGAGAAAGGTCTTTGCTTTCACATAGGCCCAAAGGTTTTGGAACTTGTAAGATTGATTGATTTGTAGTACAAGGTTTTGAACTTAATAAAGTTTGATATTAAGAGAAAGTGGGTGCACAATGGTGTGGATGTGATGGATGCCATACTTTAGGTCATAACTGGTTGAGTTTAAGTTCAAGTCTTTAAGTGTTCTAGGTTGGACAAATATGAAATCCATTTAGGATTCTCGTTCATCTAGTTGAAGTTAGGGTACCCAATATTGAAGAGAAGGTGCATTTTCTACAAACTTTATAGTTAGATTGTCCATAGTAGTCTCTAGTGAGGTAAGAGGTCAATGGATGTTGGCTAAAAGTGGACCAGAGTACAAAAATCTAGTTAATGTGTTTCAACCAACAATAGTCAAACCTTCATTCATCCAAAGCAAGTTCAAATGAATTTCAAGATATTTTTCAAATTCGTAGGGCTCGTGAGAGTGTCCACCCATTTTGCCCGGTTCATTCAAAAGTGCTACACATGAATGGACCCAGACAAAAAAACAAAGGATGTTTGGAATTCACTTAGTTCACATGTTTATAATATGGATGTCTAGTTTTCACATAGCGAAAAGCGTATAAAGCAATGATTTTAATCCACCATCATAATTATCTCCATACCTTTCATTACATTGAGATCATCGTGCAAATAACTTTTTTTGATGATTTTGATGGTGATATATTTCGGTAGTGGTATGGTTGAACACACTTTAGACCGTTTGGGAACTTTTTTCCCTCTCTATCTAGCTTGTATATATGCCTATAATCCTAATGGGTCACTTATCCTTCTACATTCACTTGGTAATTCATTCAGTGTTGTGTTTCGCTCCAAGCTTCTTCCTTTTCCTTATGTTGTTTGTGTGCTTGCATAGACTTCCAACTCAGACAATCAGTATTAAACTTTGTCACTACTTCATCTAGGGCCTCGTCAACATCCCCCCTCTCACAGTCTCAAATCACAAGAAATTTCAATATAATCTTGTTTTGGCCTTCAAACGCACTATTGTAGTGCCTCTGCACGCGTCTGTAGGAAAGTTCATCCTTTTGAACCACTTCAAAACGGTCTTGACCAAATTGTAAAAGAACTTTCAATTTGGTTATTCTTGTGAGGTATATATGTTTGAAAGGTCTACGTTAGGAAAGATGTGTAGTCCATATGAAAAGCTACAAAGAATTTTAGACTGCAAGATTTTATCTTCATGCCTTGAAATGTTGTGAAATAAATCCTTCATTCGCTTGATGGGCCCAGAAGCACTTAGATCAATGGGCAATTGCATTCATAAGATAAAATTTACT
This sequence comes from Ceratopteris richardii, assembly GCA_020310875.1. Taxonomy (NCBI): domain Eukaryota; kingdom Viridiplantae; phylum Streptophyta; class Polypodiopsida; order Polypodiales; family Pteridaceae; genus Ceratopteris; species Ceratopteris richardii. The sequence goes on from CM035433.1 coordinate 37,153,816, forward strand.
AGACAAGGCTTCAAATTCGAACATTTTCCTATGATTCAAGAGAATCTTTGAACTCAAATGATGTCCCCAACTTCAGACACTCACACCACAACGTCTGAAGAAGTGTGCATATCAACCGAAATCCTGCTTTTCATTGTGTGAGACCTGCCAATTCAAATAATTATTCCATTCTTAATTACTTCTCACGACCACCTTTCATTTCATGGCATAAATAGCTAAGCTGAACGACGAGATGAAGTTCCGTTTTGGCGTACCTTACCCTCACGTAAGAAGAATAGAACTTTGATTTATTTCGTAGGATTATGGGGCAGCAAGTTATGGTTTTCAGCCCGTGATTGATGATTGTGAGGTATCATACATTCGAGCTTTCAACTACTTCGGGGCGTGTTTGGGGTTGAGTGGCACATGTGATAGAGTGGTTGGATAGAGAGAACAATCGTGACCTTCCTTCATGTAAGCACGTCAGCTATATCAAAGTGTGTCCCGGTTTATAAAAGAAGTGGCAGGCTGCAGCCTTTCCTTTGTTGACTAGTAGTCAAGACTTTACATTAGTTTTCTCTCGATTGTGTTCGAAGTAGTTTCAGCTTTATTAAGCATTATGGTGAGCCTCTTCGGTTCTTGTAATCTTTCTCTCGCACGACAAAAACATCCATAACTCACAAGACAACCTAATCTTATGGAACTTTTCTTTGAACGAAAAACGCTTATTATTATAAAAGGACAGGAGATAAAATACGATTAGATAGAAGTATAAAGATGCCTGATGATCTTTTCATCTCCTTCGTGAGGGCTCCACTTACGCTTCAGCTTATTGTTTTCTAGAAGAAACACTTTGTGCTCTTTAGGGTGGGTTCTAATCTTTTTATGAAGGTAGTGTTAGGCCTCCCGACGAAACTATGTATTATTCACAGTTTTTTTTGTAATTAGTTCGGTGAAATGTTGTAATAGTCGAAGGCGATGTAGCCATTATTTCATTAATATAAAAAAGGAATGTACTCCGATCGCTTAGTAGTGGAGAAGGCGCATGGCAGATCCTGGCCAGACTGCATGTGGTGGAGCGATTGAGGGCAGACTCGAAGTTATCCGAACTCTACATGTCAGTAGAAGTTCTGTTTGGTGTCGTTAAATACAAAAAAGTAATTTATTTTGATCAAAGTAATTAGTTATTGAAGAAGTTGGTAGAAATTAGGTGAGTGTGTGTTGAATTCCTATCAGTGATAAAGTATTCGGTCTTTGTTGTATATCATTTAATATATGTGAATCCAATAGTAGTTATTGCGAGGGAGTATCTCCACATAAATAACTTGGTGAGTGGTGTGTCACTAAGAAATTACGTTCGTGCATACAATTTTGAAAGTTTGACCATAAAAAAATTAAGATTGATTTGTATGAGTACGATGGTGGTGATCACTAGTTAAACTCTATACTGACAAAATTATCATAGAACCTCTTATCACACAAACCCCTATCCAACTCAAGAACCCTGTAGGAAATCTCTATCACTATCATCTCAACTGGATACAATACGGATAGGATAGATAGAAATTTAACATTGGCATCAGTCATGGGGCTTGGAACATAATTCCTGATAGAAGCTAAGGATATACGTTTGAGAAAAGATCTCATAATAAATTCCTTTAATGCACTTGAGGGAAAGTTATTCTAAATAACGGAATGATAAACATCCTTGGAAAGTAAAGAGTGTACTCGAGACACCACCATGTGGTGATCATGAAGGAAATTCATCTGAGGGAGAAGGTGTAACACAAACCAGTGGAGTCACACCACAAAACTTTCTTATTTTTGGATTAAAGCATATGGGAATTGAGCCCGTTACAATTTGGTAAGATTTTGTTGAGCGGCATCAGTACCAATCTCGAATAGAATCGGGCATCATCTGATAGGAGTTTGGAATTAGGATCCATGTCCGGTGGTAGTGGCTTGGTGTGTGGTGGTACTACTAAGTGTGGTGGGGTTCCAATGTCTACTAAAAGGAGCGGAGGAGTGAGTGTGGAAACCAGTAGGTCTGTTGGGATTCTTGAGAAAACTACGAATTCTAACTATAAACCAAGAACTCCCATTGAGAAACTTGTACAAGACGAATCCTTTAACTTGGGGAGTAAGAGGAGGGTCTCAGTTACTAATTACTTGTCAAAAGAGTGGGATCCTACATGTTTCTTCAATTTACATTTTTGGAAAGCTTGTTCATCAACTGTAAATCAGTAGAACTAGGGAATATCAGTGAGTTAGTACCATTGGAGGGGTCAACGAATATTTGTGTAACATGTCAACTTAAAGAACTCTTTAATACATGAAATCTTGAACAACAAGTAGATCCCAATACTAGCGTTATGGAAGATTACCAAAACCAGCAACAACAACAACAACAACAATAGTGTCAGCAACAACAACAAGAGTAGGGCTGCCACCAGACACCCTCAACAGGGGGGGTTACATATGCAAAGTTTGGAGGTTTCCTTAGTGATGATCCAGATGCACATGTGCATGCCTTCGAGATTAACTATGCAGTATTGAATAACCCGGTTGCCCTAGTATACAAAGCTATATTGTTCGAAAATGCCAAGTCTTAGACTAACTGGGGACGTCGACGATGGTGGTGACGACGACGCTGTGTGCTACCTCCTCTTCAACCTCAGCTGCAATGGAAAAGCCTCTTTGCTAATTGCTATCGTGGCCATTACTATGTGATTGTGCAACAAGAAAGGAACGTAGCAGCTTGCCGGACTTTCCTGTCCTACGTCTTTTGTTTGTCTTCCTCTGCAAAGAATGCAAGATTCCAAGGGAGGCGACCTGTGCTCGATCGTAAGGAATGAGATGGTGAACTCCGAGCAGCACGCAAAGAAGCGAGGTGATCCGAGGCATTGAGCATCGTGGAGTTTCATTGTCGTGGAACTCGGGGCTGTTGGACCTATTTGTCTTTGTCTGTCTCTGTAGTTCCCGGTCTATCATGACAGCATCTTGGTGGAGTGTCGCGACAGTGCCCATTGGTCTATCCCGACAATTGACCCTCGTGTTTCTATCGCGACAACGTCTAAGTGGTGTGTCGCGACTGTGGTCTATCGTGACAAGTGGATTTGGGTCCATCACCTCGACTGGGTGTCTGTCGCACAAGAGTTTGCTTTCTCGAGGTTATCGCTCTACCTTGGCTGGTTTGTGACTCCCTCGGACCCTGGAGTGTTTCTATCTCTGTCCATCGCGTTTTGTGTCGTCGCCTCTCCCGAGCATTAATCGCCTCCTTTAATGTCTCTCTCTCTAGCAATCCCTTCGGGTGGGCTCTTCAGTTCTTGGAATATAATTTAAAAGGATTAAGAACAGAATAGAGAATTGGCCTCCTATTACGATGCTCCAAACAAGATATAAGAACATTGCCAAAGTCATTGCTAACAGAATCTCTAGCCATTTGAGAGCATGGTTAAGCGAGGACCAAAAAGGTTTCATCAAAGGCAGGTCAATGTTGGAAACCATATCTGGGAATCCTTGACTTTGCAAATGAGTCTAAACAAGATGTGGTCTTCCTCAAGATCGACTTTGATAAAGCCTACGATAGGCTAGAATGGGACTATATTCTGCAGTCGTTTCAGGATCTTGGATGACGGGCGACCACAATAGGAGGGGGGTGCCTAAAATCAAGTGGTCCATCTGCACAAGCCATAGAGAAATTGGGGGCCTTGGTATCCTGGACATTGGGTGCATGGCTAACAAACTAGCGGCAAAATGGATGATTAAGGTCTGGTGCAACGTGGAGGCCTCCTGGGCCAAGTTGATCTTCTGAAACAAGAATGAGTTGGCTATCATGGGTTTCCCCTTCCCTTGTACTTTTCTTTATTTAATTCAAGTCCGGGAGAGTAGGCTAATGCCTAACTTCCTTTATATATATAAAAAAAAAGCTATATTGTTCCAATGGACTTCGATGAATGAAGCAACTCGATGTTAGACGAAGTACGATATTAACCATTTAAGGTTGTATGATGACGTGAAGAACACTTTCTTAGAGAAGTTTAGACTTAAGAAAAATGCAATCAAAATATTTGACTATCTATAGAATAACCACCAAAAAGTGCATTAGAGTGTAGAAGAATATGTTACCCTCTTTCTTACACATTTATTGGAGTTGCCTCTAACTCACACAAATCTTCTCTACGATGTGATAACACAATGATTTATCAATGGGTTAAAACCAGAGCTCAAGCAAGTGATAATTATTCAGTGTGTAGGAGGGATGATGTTGGATATAGTTATCGCCATGGCTTTTCAGTTGGAACATAAGGTGGGTGACTTCACCAAACACCTGGAGTGGTTAAATGTTGGTAAAAGTAAATATGATGATCCGGTAAAATGGTTCTACTGCACCAAATGTAAAAACCTTGGACAGGTTGCCAATAATTGTGCTCTTAATCAAATTTATTTTGCAATCTATGACATTACGAGCTACGCCATAGAGGCTTGTCAATATAACACAAAGACTCACAATAGACTAGCTATGAATGCCACTCTACAAGAACAGGGTCAACCAACAACTAGCTATGTACCACCGCACTTGAGAAATACAACTTTTACTAATTATACCAATTATAGAGGCAGACGCACAATAAATTTCAACCGGACTTGGTGGAATCAAGAACAATCCGGTAGTAGCATGGGCTTATATCCACCATGTTGTAATTTCTATGTGGGGGAGTGGGACACATTCGAAGGCACTATGGGTATGCCCAAGAGTATGATAAACGGAAGAAAGAGAGATTTTTGGTGATTCGAAGACCTCCACGCTCATAGAACATTAGTCAAGAAAGATATACATAGATGCACACACACATGCATGCAAGCCATTCTCCATAGCATGCAGAGGCTAACTGCAAGAAAGTCACTTCCATTAGAAACATTTCATAAGAATTCAAGAGCTAACAAGCTAACACATAAGAACCAACTCTTAATAAGATAATCCTAAAGAATGAATTTCCGTTTTCTTATATAAAATGTTTCAAGTTCGATCTTGTTCACGTTCAAATGTCCACCTTAACTTAAATTTCATAAACCTTGGTATGAACTCAAATTAAAAAAAAAAGACCAACAGATTCTTGGTGGTTTAGAGTATCAATGCACAACACTCATTGGCTTGCTCAAAACTAGAGTAGAAACAAAAGATAGGCTTTGGACATCTTTCTAATAGGGAATTCTTATGATTAATTGACCAAATGACTTTGCCGGCTACATATAGCTCCATAGCTTTATTTGGATAGAAAACCAACCATATTCTATTCCTTTTATTAAATTAAATCCACATATGTGGGTTTCTTATCCAACAATGCTCCCCCTCCTAGATTTTGTAGTCCTCGATAGACATCGATTTCATCGTCTTCGGGGAAGCATGGGCATTCAGGCACATGTCGAGGTTAGATTTCTTGCATAAACTAGATATGGCATACATTCCAAAATCTTTTTGGATTTTTTTTTTCTTTTTTGCGTTTTTCTTTTAATTTTGCGCGTGTACTACTTAGCGTAGCCCATAGGCCTAAGAGGAGTAGAAGGTTTTGTGCATGTCCTTGTCGAGTGGCTCTATGTATTCCTACTTTGGAATGAAAAGAACAAAGAAATGGGGAAAAAAGGAAAAAGACATGGAACACAAGTGCAACATGTATTTCTACAGAGATGGCATACTATCCTAAAGATTGGAAATATGACTACAATATCGACCGTATACGGAGGCTTTTATCAAGGAAATTGAACGTGCACATATTTTTTCCGACGTCATATCTGTCGGTATACGCATCAGTATTAAAGCGTCAGCATAGGCATCGTTATAAGCATCGGTATAAGCGTCGGTATAGGTGTTGATATAAGTGTTAGTATAAGCATCGTTATTTCTAAATCTCATTCGAACAGCATACCGGTGCCCCCTGGGTGTAGTGTCGCTTATGCGGGCGACCGTGCTGGGAGTAATGTCCCTTATACTGATGACCATATCTGCAAAACTTTTTTTGGGCAAAGTGTGTTTTCTTTTACTACAGCAAAAAAAAAGAACTAAGTACATGTGATGTATACTCTAATGGCAACCGAAATATGATTTCATAAAGCAAAATACTATCGCACAGAAAAGAGATAATTAGAATGAACCATGAACCATGAACCATGTACAAAAAAAGTTATATATTTCATAAATGAATCATGTACAAGCGTTTGGCAAACCACTATCATACATGGTGAGAATACAAAATGTGTCAAAGCACTACCATATAAGAATCAAATACAAAATTCTGGTGCACCACTGCCATATGTGAGCCAAATACAAAATTCTGGCACACCACTATCATACACATGTACAGAATGATCAAAACATCCATATCAAGAGTTCTGCAACAAAGAACATTCATGAATCCATGAGACCATAGTGCACCATATTTAAAATACTTCCAATCACATCCTTTTGCGAGTTCTTCTTCTTCTTCTTTAGAGGTATCTTCACCCACTGCCTTTGCTTGGGAAAACACTGTATCTAGCCATCTAATCATTGGAAAGGGTAGAAGAGGCCGAAGCCTTTCTCGAAGGGGCAAAAATCGAGTAGAACGATCCCTTCGAAGCTTAGCTATTTCCTTTGCATTTGTCTCCTTGGCAAGCTCATACTTTTCTAACCACTTCTGCATAGGCTGAGAGTTAACTATCCAGAACTTCATTGCGTTCTCTCTGAAACCTGCATCCATTTTTCTTTGCAACCCTTTACCTTGCGGTTCATTGCCTACGAGATGAACATCTTCATCATTCCTCCATAAGCAAGTCATTTTTGCATCCGACATATGTAGAAACTTAGTTATGAATACAAGAGACTCTTGTATGAGCGATCCCTCTGTCATGATACCCTCTAGAGGTGCTCTCTATCGAACAAACCCTTTTAATGTCTTTATAAAGCCCTTTAAGAAGAACATACATGGAGTATGGTGAGTTCCTGCTATTGCAACTTCATCTACCACATGAAGGAGTAAATGAAGCTGAATAGTGAGAATACTTGTGGGAACTATTTCTCTACCATACAAACAGCCTCGATAGCATTGAGTTTTGCACTCTCTATGGTATCTATATTTATCTCTTTAGAAGAGATCCACCATACTAAGGAACTAATTTTATAAATGATTGTTGGTACATCCTCCTAAAGACGATCTTTTAAAGCTACATGGAGCACAAACTATAAAAACTTGTGCTAGTCATGAAACTTGAGCCCTCCAAGATGGTCGTTTGGTGTGAAAGTAGTCTTTAGACACCTATTTCATCTAGTAGGTGTCTCAAACTCTAAAATTATTTTCTTCACTTGTTGCTTTTCCAACCTACCAAGCACCCAAAGAGCTCTTGGTAACGATACTGTTCCATTGGGCTCACTAATTGCCCACAACTCTTGCATACAACCTCGCTCTTCTAAGTCCTCCCTTTGTGCTTTGCTTTCTTTCTTTCCGATCAAAGTCTTCTAGAGAATCTCTCCCACATTCTTAAAAATATCCATCGATTCTACCAAATCATTGATCAATAACTCGCTCGAATAAGGGAGTTCATGAAAAATCGACAACCCTTTCATGCTAGCGACTTGAGTTTCTGAATCCCACAGTTGTTTCCAATCGCTAGCTTTCATTTGGCATTGCGCTTGTCAACCAGTTTGTCCTTCACATGTCCATCAAGAGAATATCTATGGTGTCCTTCATAGATAGTTTTACATAGTGCATCCTAAAGATCTAGACCTAAAATATGTATATTTATGTATTCATGTGTTTATATATGTGTATTTGTATGCGTATATATATATATATATATATATATATATATATATGTGTGTGTGTGTGTGTATGTGTATGTGTATATATATTTATTTTGATAAAAGAACCTTAACATCCTATTTCTATATATTGAATTCATTTATTTAAAACACTAGATCTTTTCATATTTATTTATCTATACAATTATCATATTTTATATATATTTATTTATTTATATATTCATATTTGTTTTATTTTTTCTTTATATTTTCCTTATATAGATTTAATTGAATCATATGTATGTAAAAACGCTAATCCTAAAGATCAGGACCTAAAATATGTATATTTGTGTATGTATGTGTATATACATGTATATATGTATTATATGTGTATGTGCATGTTTATGTGTGTATATATGTTATGCATGTGTATATATATGTGTATGTGAATACGTATATATATATATATATATATATATATATATATATATATATATATATATATATATATATATATATATATATATATATATATATATATATGTGTGTGTGTGTGTGTGTATGTATGTATATATATGTGTGTGTATATGTGTGTGTGTATATATATTTAATTTGATAAAAAACCTTAAAATCCTATTTTTATATATTTAATTTATTTACTTAAACACTCGCTCTTTTCATATTTGTTTATCTATACAATTCTCATATTATATATATATATATATTTATCTATTTATTTATTCAAAATTGTTTCTTAATTTTTTCTTTATTTTTTCTTTATATAAATTTTATTGAATTATATGTATGTGAAAACCCTAAAGACCTAATCCTAAAGATCTAGACCTAAAATATGTATATTTGTGTATGCATGTGTGTATACATGTATATATGTATTATATATATATATATATATATATATATATATATATATATATATATATATATATATATATATATATATATATATATATATATATATATATATATATATATATATATATATATATTTATTTATTTATTTATATATTCAAACTTTTTTCTTAATTTTTTCTTGGTATAAATTTAATTGAATTATATGTATGTAAAAACCTTAAAACCCTTATCATAAAGATCTAGACCTAAAATAGGTATATTTGTGTATGCATATATATATATATATATATATATATATATATATATATATATATATATATATATATATATATATATATATATATATATATATATATATATATATATATATATATATATATATGTGTGTGTGTGTGTGTGTGTGTGTGTGTGTGCGCGCGTTTCTGTGTATGTCTATGTGTATGTGTATATATATTTACTGTGATAAAAAACCTTAAAATCCTATTTTTATATATTTAATTATTTTATTTTAAACACTAGCTCTTATCGTATTTATTTATGTATACAATTATCCTATTTTATATATAGATTTATTTATATATTCACATTTTTTCTTATTTTTCTCTTTATATTTTGCTTATATAAATCTAATTGAATTATATGTATGTAAAAACCCTAAAACCCTAATCCTAAAGATCCAAACCTAAAATATGTATATTTTTTTATATGTGTGTGTACATGTGTGCATGTGTCTATGTATGTGTGTGTGTGTGTGTATGAATGCATGTGTGTATATGTGTATGTGTGTGTATGCATGCATGTGTGTATATGTGTGTGTATGTATGTGTGTGTCTGTATGTGTGTGTATGTATGTGTATGTATGCAAGTGTGTATATGTGTGTGTGTATGTATGCATGTGTGTACATGTGTGTTTGTATGTACGCATATGTGTGTGTGCATGTATGCATGCATGTGTGTTTATGTGTGTGTATGTATTGATACATGTGTGTATATGTGTGTATGTATGCATGTGTGTATATGTGTGTGTGTATTTATGTGTGTGTATGTATGCATGTGTATATATGTGTATGTGTGTGTATGTATGCATGTGTGTATATGTGTTTGTATCTATGTGTGTGTATATGTGTGTGTATACGTGTGTGTATGTATGCATGTGTATATGTGTGTGTATGTATGTATGTGTGTACATGTGTGTGTATGTATGCATGCATCTGTGTATATGTGTGTGTGTATGCATGCATGTGTGTATATGTTTGTATGTATGCATGTGTGTACATGTGTGCATGTGTGTGTGTATGTTTGCGTGTGTGTGTATGCACGCATGTGTGTATATGTGTGTATGTATGCATGCATGTGTGTATATTTGGGTATGTATGCATGTGTGTACATGTGTGTGTATGTATGCATGTGTGTACATGTGTGTGTATGTATGTGTGTGTATGTATGCATGTGTGTATATGTTTATGTGTGTGTATGTATGCATGTGTGTATATGTGTGTGTATGTATGTGTGTGTATGAATGCATGTGTATATATGTGTGTATGTATGTGTGTGTGTGCATGTGTGCATGTATGTATGCATATGTGTGTGTATGCATGTGTGTATATGTGTGTGTATGTATGCATGCATGTGTGTATATGTGTGTGTGTGTATGCATGTGTGCATATGTGTGTGTACGTATGTATGTGTGTGTGTATGCATGCATAGGTGTATATGTGTTTGTATGTATGCATGCATGTGTGCATATGTGTGTATGTATGCATGTGTGTACATATGTGTGTGTTTATGTATGCATGCATGTGTGCATATGTGTGTATGTATGCATGTGTGTACATATGTGTGTGTGTATGTATGCATGTGTGTATGTACGTGTGTTTGTATGTATGTGTGTATGTATGCATGTGTGTATATTTGTATGTGTGTGTATGTATGCATGTGTGTATATGTGTGTGTATGTATGTGTATGTATATGTGTGTCTGTATGTATGCATGTGTGTATATGAATGTGTATGTATGCATGCGTGTAGATGTGTGTGTGTGTATGTCTGCGTGTGTGTGTGTATGTTTGCATGTGTGTACATGTGCATGTATGTATGCATGCATGTGTGTATATTTGTGTATGCATATGTATGTGTATACATGTGTGTATATGTGTGTGTGTATATGCATGTATGTATGTGTGTGTATATGTATTTCTATATCTCTCTCTTTGTCTCTCTCTCTCTCTATCTTTCTCTTTTTCATCTCCTTTAATCTCTCTCTCTCTCAATTTTTCTCTCTTTCATCTTTCTTTATTTATTTCTCTATCTTCCTCTCTTCCATTTCTCTCTGTCTCTCTCTCTCTCTCTCTCTCTCTTTCTCTCTCTATCTCTCTCCCTATATATCAATAGAGAATACAACAATCACTTACAGGTATGTCCCTCTTTTGGATCGTTTCGTCAAAGCGTAATGTATGTCGTCTACCATGGAATTCCAAAGAATCGACATCAAAAAACTTTTGCAAAATCAAAGAGAAGAAAAATTATAAAACATAAAGCATAGAGAAAGACAATGGGTTAGAGTACACGCACCACTTACCAAGATGCGAGATCTAAAGAGAGAAAGAGTGTATGTGTGTGTAGAGAGAGAGATTGTGTGTGTGTGCGCACAACAGAATGCAGGTCACAATTCGGTTCGCATGGCAAGTTTGACAGAAACAAGCAAGGAGTACTCAGTGTAAAACACGTGCAAAATGTTGCGTTTTGCTCTCGAGTTCCCAGTATGTTTGAAACACGGCGTCCGTATAGGCGTCGGTATGGGCATCGGTATGAGGGTCAGTAATTTCCAATAAATTACTTATGCTTATACCGATGCCTATACCGATGCTCATACCGATGCCCATTCCAGTGGTCATGAGACATCCTGATGTTCCATTTTAAAGGGTCATATCGATGGTCAAGTGACTATGGGTATGCTTAAACAGATTTTTCCAATGTTTATATTGATGCCGGGAGCGACCATCAGTATAGGTAGCGTCGGTATGCACCCCATATGTTGCAGTGTATTTTGCCTTACAATCACAAGCTTGACTTTGAAAAGTTGATCAAGGGTATCTCATGTAGTTATTCTGAAAATTGAATTAAGGAACATGGTAGTTGAAACCTAGAAAATTGTTGTATGATCTCGAAGTTGGACATTTAAAACATCAACATCATCAAATATTCATTGAACAGCCTTATCTTAGATGTCCAAAGAATGGATCCTTTATAGGCTGAATCAATGACTTCATGAAAAGAAATATAAAAGCACCTCCAAATCGGGCTTATTGTCATGTACGCGTGTGAATAAGTTAATAAGACAGTCATCAACTTCACCAAGTTTCATGTATGTGATTGTGATGGTCGATGAGAGCTCAAGAATTTGATGCCACTTCCATTGTTTTAATACTTACGATTCTCGGAAATCTTGGATAGCAATCAACATTGTTCCCGAATCCATAATATTCTATGATATTAGCAATGAACTATGTCCATATGTATGATTAGAAAATTGGACATAGATCAGCTTTCCCTTTCAGAATTGAATGCATGCATTGAACAAGAATCGAGACCGTCTTTTTAATTACATTGTTTGTAGATTTTATGACATGAATCATGTGTCATCAATATAATAATATTCTTTCAACGGGTACCAAATGCATCTTTATGTAGAATCCATTTATGAAGTAAGTCTCCTGTGTTGAATGCCTAGAATAGATCATTAATAACAAAAAAAAAAGTTATATTTTGACCTCACATTACAATTTATTGCTCTTGTGTGCCTAGGATATCATAAGTGTTTCTCATGCATGGCCACGTAACATTTCCCTAAATAGATGCATACTTGAAGTGAAAAAATCTTAAATAATTTCAAGAGCCAAGTTTGTGCAAGCTTTATACCGTTATTGCATGAAGAGGCTTTTCCTTTGCTATTGAAGTTTCTGTAGGTACGAAAAGGATATTCACTGCAAAAACGCTACGTTGCCTAGTATGCTTTGCATGGTTAGTGAGGGTGTTTGTAGCTTGGAAACTCATAGTTTTTTAGTATTGGTACAAGACTTTGTTCCCATTCTATCAATGGGCTGGATGATTTTAAGCTTCTACCTTAGAGACAAAAGTTCCTTCTGAATTTTGAGTCCTTGATTATGTATGTGCCTAGAGGCCTTAGTCTTGCCAGTCTCATTTATCTCTCGTTTTGATTGCCAAATATATTTGCCTTCTTACAAGTATTGGCCCTAGGGATTCAGGAACCATACTTTCTTGATTGCCTTCCATTTCCTTGAGAAATGTGTTTGATCGCTACGTTTCTTCTCCTTGGACGCACATTGTGGTTGCTTCGTGACAGGAGATAAGTGCTTCTTTGGTTTTGTTCTTAGATGATGGATTTTGGAAGAAAGATTTGATCGTGACTACCTTGTGCTACAATGAGACATTTAGGCACCCAAACTTTACATGTCATGGGTGATGGCCAATATTGATCTTGTGGAATTTCCTTGTTGGTGACCTTATGATAGATTACTTCAAAGCATTAGCCGTTTTTGTTCTGTCTTCTTGCTTTGATGGTTGATTGAACTATGTGACTTGAGCCAACCGGATCTTGGATATCCACATAAATATTTCATGTGCTTCTACTTCAAAATTTTTGTTAGCACCAAGACCTTCTTGATTGATCCATAGTATTAGTGATCCCCACATGAGTTTGTCCATTGATAACATGACTTCTTTTTTCTTTTAGCTTTCCTCTTTGTGGGTTTTAAATTATTCTTCTTCAATTCATGTGGTACGGGATTACGTATCAAGGGACGTGTTTTAAGCATGATTGGAAGAATATGACCATGAGACCTACGGAAGGTACATATAATAAATAATTCATGGGAAATTCTTGGACTACACCTCCTTCACTTCATCATGAGGAAATTAGAATGCCTTCTTTTCGTTTTTGACTACAAGGGGGATAGATTCATCATGTTCCCGAAGTGTGTCTTCTTGGGAGTGTTGCTTCCTTCAGTAATCAGACCATAAAAATGTTGCATCCTTCTCCATCTGCATGTGACTGTATCTACGTGTGTGCATGTGTATATATGTGTATGTGTGTGTTTCTATGTGTGTGTAGTTATATGTGTGTGTACGTGTATGTGTGTATGTATATGAGTGGGTATGTGTATGTCTATCTATGTATATGTACGTATCTGTGTGTATGCCACTTTTTGTGGTTGTTTATGTGTGTATTTGTGTGTGTATGCATATGCGTGTATGTGTATATGTGTGTATGCCTGTCTGTATGTAAGTATGCATATGCATGTGCATGCATGTGTGTGTATGTATGCATGTGAGTGTATTTGTGTGTGTATATTTGTATGAGCGTGTCTATGTGTGTGTATCTATATGTGTTTATGGATGTGTCTATGTGTGTGTATGTGTATGTGTATGTGTGTATGTGTGTGTATGTATATGTGTGTGTGTATGTATGTGTGTGTATGCATCTGTGTATGTATGTGCATGTGTGTATCTGTGTGTAAGTGTGCATATGCATATGTGTGTGTATGCATATATATATATATATATATATATATATATATATATATATATATATATATATATATATATATATATATATATATATATGTGTGTGTGTGTGTGTGTGTGTGTGTGTATGTGAATTTGTTTGCGTGTATATGTGTATGTTTATGTTTATGTGCATATGTATATGTGTGTGTACGTATATATGTGTGTGTGCATGTGTGTATGTATGTACACATGTACATGTGTATGCATGTGTGCATGTATGCATGTGGTTGTATGTATGTGTGTGTATATGTGTGTGTGTGTCTATGTGTGCATGCGAGTGACTATGTGTGTGTATGTACATGTGTGTGCATGTGTATGTCTATCATCCTAAATTTTCTCATGTGACACAATTATCTAAGTTGTCAAATTTTTTTTTCCATATATGTGGTTCACTCTCCTCCTCATGAAGCATGTCTAAAATGATTGAGGCATCCTCAAAGAACCTTTGGTCCTGTCCTTCAGCTTCTTTGCACAACCACAGGTTGGTGTCTAAGACAAATTCGGGTAGATTTGGTTCTTGTGAAACACTTGAATTCTAAACATCATTCGCATTGTTCTTGCCAAAATTTTTTATATTTTGATTCTCTAATACTCGCCATTTGGTTTTCTTTCCAGAAACCTCATCTATCTTCATGAGCTCCCAAATATTTCGCAATTCATGTTGACCTAACGCCACTTCATTATCTGATTATGGACTAGTTTAGTACTCTTATTGTTGATATGCATGTGCTATGGATGAGAGGGTTTGAAATTTAATCTTTGTAAATGTTTTCCATTATTCCTTCTCTCTTAGAGGTCGACCATTCTATGCTTTATCCCAATGTTGTTCACATTCCTCTTTAAGATTTGTATCAAGGATCTACATATTTGCAAGACCCATCCTAACTCTAGCTGAATGTATGGCCAATGTCGATTTTGAAGGTTTTCGTATGTGATCATTTTTTTGTGATATAACCTTTGGATTCTCTAGGATTCTCATGATAGCAACCCTTGGAGAGATCCTATTTGATAATTTTTGTGTAAGCTCAAGCTTTTGTTGATAAATATCAATATGTTCCATCGTATGCTTTTGTCTTAAGTTACGCATTATGTTGTACTACTATTGGGTGTTCCTAAATGTAAGTGAAAAATACTTGTTTACATCCTCAATATTTATTATTGTAAACTCTCCGTCAGCTGTAGACTTTGCCTCTGAGCACTCATCACATGATGCTCATGAAGCTAGCTCCTCTTTTTTTGGCTCTTTCCATGCTTATGGGTTTCTCAAGTTGGTGGTTCACTCTCATACTCATATCTCGTTGATTTCCATCCTTGTTTTGTCTTTCCCTTCCCATACTTCTTCATTTGTCTCATTCTTCTATTAGGGAACTATGCTTCTTCCTCAACTTGGATTGATTGCCCTTTTCTCATGAACATAGTTTGTAATACTTCTTTATTAGACATACGAGTACTCAGGATAGAAGACACCACATAGAGGGGAGTGATTTCTAGACTTTTGGTGGGTTGAATACCAACATTCTCCCACAACTTAAGAAATAGGGGTGTTTAATTGGAAATAAAGCACATTGCTCAAATTTGGTTCCTAAATATTAATTAGTTTCTATTGTATGATTAGTGTGTTTTTCCCATAGGTCCTTGTGGCATGTGGCTCATATACTTTGATTTACACTTGGGAGGGCTTGAATTCTAGTAGTCTATAAATGCTAACACTAGGGATGATCTTACCTTTTAAGAATCTCTTAAACGTCTTCTGTATAATTTGGTAGACTAGATGGTGTTGGATTTCTTCCTCTAAGTGTAGCCTTGTTAAAGGTTGACATGAACCCATAAAACTTTGGTCAATAACTTGAAGTTGAGACTATGATGGGTGATTTTGCTATGCTTGAGGCCATTTAATTAAGTCCTCAAAAATCTCAAAAACCTTGCCGGAGTTATATGCACTACCAATCATCTTACCCAATTCTTCCATGGTGGGGCTCCTCAAAATTGATTGTGTTATATTCACTACCAATCATCTTACCCAATTGTTCCATGGTGGGGCTCCTCAAAATCGATTGTGTTTCTAGCTTCACCTTGGGCTTTGGTAGACTCCAAATGTGTCCTAGGTCATCTTCCCTTTGAATGCAAGTTCTAATGCAATCTTTCAACGAGAAAGGTTCCATACAAAAAAAAAAAAAGTTTCCTTCCATTATAGAGTCCATCTAAGAATAATTCCATAACATTGTCCTTAGAAGAAAGTACAATGTATTGCATCATATCTTCTTACAACCTTCTAGAATCTTCCCCCTCCGAATCACAAAATGCTTTTTTGAAGTGCAAGATCTCACACATAGTATTGTGTTGTGTCGCATTCTAGTTAGTTTAAACTAGTTAATGACCACTTGTAAGAGGTCATTTATGCTTTGAGACTCATGTATCTCTAGAAACTAGAAAAAAACTCCAAAAAAGCCTTTCCATGTCACTCCCAGTACATATA
This sequence comes from Ceratopteris richardii, assembly GCA_020310875.1. Taxonomy (NCBI): domain Eukaryota; kingdom Viridiplantae; phylum Streptophyta; class Polypodiopsida; order Polypodiales; family Pteridaceae; genus Ceratopteris; species Ceratopteris richardii. Next base: position 37,170,503 of record CM035433.1, read on the forward strand.
AGTAAGTGGGAAATTCCTATACTCGTTCAATCCTAAGCATATGATGGAACCTAAACTACTGAGATCAAGGATTACCATATCCATAATAAACACTATATATACTACTCTCGGCTTCTAAAAGCGGTTACACTAGATTCGACTTTTGAACTATTTGTTGAGCTTTTTGTAGCTCACTCATGTGTTTAATAGACAATAAGGATTGATCCAAATACTCATATGGAATGTGTGCAAGGTTGTGTTCATGAAACTTAGGAGTGTACATGGAGTATTTAATAAGAGTTACCTTGATGGTCCTCATAAATATCATTCACATCTTCAATCACAATAGATCGGAGGAAATAGACTTCCATTGGTAATTTCATACCCACAGCAAGATAGTCCCAAGGATCAATGAAGTAATGGGCAAAAGAAAGAATTTGAGCTCTTGACACGCATGTGGAACATCTTGAATCAATGAATGTACAAAAAGTTGTGTTTTCTGAATTAGATATTTCTACCTCAAGAAACGTCTAGAAGAGAGTTGATGGATTCTCATAAACCACTACCTTGAGATCCAATACCTTTGAAACACAACGGGAGGAGGAACCAATGAAATGGTGCACATAGGAGATGAGAGCGCATGGACATACATGCAAAAGTTACAAGTTAGTCACACAAATTTTTTTATCGAGTGAAAGGAGATAAGAGAAAGATTTCTCACACACTTTCACACTCAAAGAGAGGAGCACACACAAATTGAGGCAAGGGAGCATCGACTTCTTCTACTTCCTCTATTACATAAAGAGAATGTACAAGAATAAGCTAATACCAGAATAGGACAAGTAGAATATATAAATCTTAGTATAAAAATAGAACTGTAATGGACATGAATAATTGCGTAGACAAGAAACAAATGTGCCATTCCTCTTGGTAGATAAATCTCGTGAAGCTGACTGAGAGTATGCTTGACATATATTTGCATAACCATTAAACATATCAAACTATTTTGATAAAGTTTTCAACTTCTTTTCTCCAAGCGCTTTACTCAAAATATCAACAACTTGCTCGCATGTCCTCACATCAGCAAGATCAATTGAATCACAACTTCGGATTCCCAAGTGGGTCCCTCACTTGACGGCTTGTACGCGCCACTTATATATAGCAAAATCTAGATTGGATGTTTTATCTCCTAAATGAACTATACCATCTTAAAAATTCTCATCTTGAGAAAGGTACGGTCTAAATTTTCTGACATCAAAAATTCGGTGAACTTTGAGATCATATGGAAAGGCACGTCACATCACTAATCTTCATGAGTATTGTCTAAGTTTCACAAAATGTAGAAGGTGGCCTGGGCTTGAGACCTAGTGTTAATCACGAATGTAGTGGAACTTGTAAAAATACACAATTTCCTTCTTGGAACATCAACGGTGTGCAATTTCTACGTACAAAATCTTTAATCCTATCATCATCTTAGTGAAGATTCGATTCAGCTATTTTTTAGTTAGATTGCCTATCTATACGAAATCATGAAACACTTAAATATTTTATCCATATCTTATGGTAGCTAGAGTGTGTCGAATGTATCCATAAATCACCTCAAGGAATTCCACATTAGTAGTTTTCTGCTTTCAATTATTATAAGAAAACTCCACTAGAGGAAGGAAACTATCCCGATCTATTGGAGTTTTTGAAACATATGCCCAAAGCATATCTTCTAATATGTTGAGTTGAACCTTAAACTTGTTAAACATGTGTTTAAGATAATTTCATGTGAGTCTAGGATCAATGTCCAAGACTAAGGACCTGGATAAACCATGTAATCTAAGGACATTCTAAATAAACATTTTGCAAATTGCAGAGCTTTCATGGTTTCCTTAGTAGGGATAAAGTTTTCCATTTAAATAAGATCAACGACTATGAAAATGGCATTCTATTGGCATGGTATCCCAAGTAAACCCATTATGAATTCCACAAAAGTAGTATCTTAACAATATTTCAATATTTCCAATGGGGTATCTAGTAACCTAGAGGATGTATGCTCTCACCTTTGTTTACTTGACAATTACTCCCTTAAATGAATATTTACATTTTTTACCATATTTGGACATCAAAATGTGTGTTTAAATCTATTGCAAAGTTTTCTAAACACTAGCATGTCGTATGCAAGGTGTGCCAGTGTTCTCAAAAAATGACTTACTTTTTTAACTTCCGTTCTTGGGAAGTAGGCACATAACTCTTTTCTATTGTTTTAAGCAAATGTTACTCAGCTTTGAAGTTAGAGATTCACTTATTCTCACTATTAGCTAGCAATTTCTTAAGTATATTCTAATAATAATCATCCTCAACTTGTGTGCCTTGAGTCTCCTCAATTAAGTCACTATATAAATTTGTAAAGCTATAATGGTGCATTATAGAAGACAATGCATCTTAAACTATATTGCTCTTGTATTATCTATACATTTCTCTATGTGAAATTGTTTCATCAACTCATCCCATCTAGCATGTCTCCCCCATCGATCAAAATGGAAACAATATTATTTAGAGTGTGATGATTTGTGATAAATTTTTAAATTGCCCCATACAAACAATTTCCCGAAGTTTTCAAAGGAGGAGCTATAGCATAAAGCTCTTGTTCATGGAATGGCTAGCTTTTTTGAGAGTGAGAGGGCTTCTTACTTCAAACTTGAGTGTTCAAACATACTAAATTAAAAATAAAAGAATGGTGATGTTACCAACATCAATCTCTAGCTCAAAAGGTTTTTGCATATCTACTACCGAAGAAAACAGTAGAGAACATGCAACAACTTGTTTCAATGCAATTAGAATCTTATTGTTGTGCACTACCATACAAAAAATTTTTTGTGCTTTAATAGATCTATAAATGGCACAAATATGTGTGAACAAGTGTTGGTGCAATTAGAAAGCCTAAGTGCATTGCTAAACCCTTAGGACTACACATTCATCTAGTTGTTAACAAGAGAGAACCACATATGAACACTTGCTTGTCAATTTGATTGTATCTTGGATTATTATAAAAGAAAAAGAATTAGGAATCTCCTAAATATAGGGAGCTGAACCCACGACTAATTTGGTAGGAATAATTAACTCAAATCATCCCTAAAGTGTAGTATCACTTTTAGGTGACAGAAAATCCAAATTCAAACTCAAATATGAGTTTAAATAGACATGCTTTTAGGCATGGGTATGGAGATCCATTTTGAGAGACTTTGAGGTACATCATTGAGAACATATTGAGCTCATTTCATGTATGAGTATTCCATTATACTTCCCTTGTATTACATGTTCATTAGCATATACAGTTTGATACATTTCTTCAAGTATATCCCTGTCTATTGTTTTCATTTGCACCTTCATCATTACAATGATCATGTGGAACCAATTTCTCTATGTGTACTCAATCATTTTCAATGCTTTAACTAGAAGTAGTTAGATCCACATGTTTAGTGCTTGCAGGCCAATTTTCATCAAATTTGGTCTAGAGGCTCTCGACATATGAATCACTGAAGGTGATTGTGTTTGCACATATTCTAGATCCTGAAATGTCGGGATGACCCCCTTAACTTGTTAGATTCATTTCTCCGTGTATGGTGTGGATACATTGATGAAATAAGTTGCTTTATCCAACTACTCACTAAAATTAGATTTGTGCAGAAGCTCCTTGGTCAGCTCATACGAGGTTGTTAGGTCTATGCAAATTACTCACCACTTCTATTCCCAAAATAGAAGGTTTATTCACATTTCGAGTACATGCCAATTATCTATTTTAATGCAAATATTTGGGAATGATGTTCCAAAGAAATTGATGGTTCTAAATGCATTAATGTGAAGATAATATATTCTTCTAATTATCTCAAGTGTTAACTTGGCACCTGTAGAGCAGGTTTTCTGCAACACCAGCTCATCTTTAGAGCATACTCATTGATCTCATCACAATAATTGGCAACGAATTTCTCATAAAATCTTGACAAACCCTAGAATGATCATAATTGATGCTCATTCTTAGAAGCATAGATACTAAAGTTCACAAAAAAATAACTGAATCCATCCTAACTCCATGTACATAAATAAACTCTCCTAAACACCCAACCTCATATAGACATAGTGTGTCTTCTGTGGGTTTTCATACGTTTGTATCCTTATTAAACATCTAAAACTATAGAAAAATGAAATTCATGATCTTTTAATATTTCAATATAAATCAACATATTATCCAAAAAACATCTAAATAAAATTGACCAATGAAGGGACAAAACATATCTTTCATGAGCATCATAAATGTAACATCCACATTTTTCAAACAAAAAGACATCATAACATACCCATAATGAACAAATCTAGTATGAAAAGGTATCCTATGTACATCATCATCTTTAACTCTTATCGGATGATAACCACTTTTTACATCTATCTTACTATATGCAATAGGACCACCTACTACATCCAAAATATCATGGATGGGAGGCATCAGATATCTATGGGTTACTACTACTTTATTCAAAAATTTGTAGTCTATACACATTCTAAAACATCCATCCTTTTCACGAACCAAGAGCACTTGGAGTGTTAAAGATGGATTACCCAATCTGATGAAGATTATCCCAAGATAGTTGTTGACTATATGAGATACTTGTGCCTTCTCTTGCAAACACATGTGATACCTATGTCTGTTTAGTGGATGAGCTCTTGGTATAAGATCGATCCTGTGCTCGATATTTCTGAGAATGAAAAGCCTTGTAGGGGATCTCAAGGAAACAAATGTTGACATTTAGTTCTCAGTTAGAGGCTGGTTGAGAATCCTAGCTAGTTTGAATCTAAAAACAAAACAATTCGTTTTGTTTAAAATTCAGAAAATAAAGATAATTACACTTTGCTTTGAACAACGCAAAGATAGACATCCGCATGTAAATATAAACGTTTGGTTCTCCATAGATTATAAAGTAGTCACCCTTATAAAATAAATGATAAACATGAGTCCCAAAATTAATGATGGGATTTTTTCCCGAATACCATTTTTCACGGACTACGAGATCAAATCTACTCAACTTGGGAATCACAAAATTGAGCTCATCATTATAAGAATAAATTTGGACTACCAATCCAACAAACTACTCGTGAGTCCGAGGTCTCAAATCCCTTTCCATCCACTAACTCTACCACGTAGGTATACTTAGACAGGATGTTCTTTAACTTTAACGTCCTGAGTAAAGACGAATTCATCACGTTATGTGTGGAACCTATATCAAATGAAATTTTCATGAGGTCTTCGTTCACCTTCCCTTTCACGACTACCATCTTGGTGTTAGCGAATTGAGAAACTTCCTCTACAACTCAGGATAAAACCAAATCTCGCACCATTTTTACCGTATTGGTAACTATAATATCTAAGATGCATTTCTTATTTTTTAAATGAAGTATCCTTTGTATCTATAGCCCACAGATTAAAACAAAAGGAGATGATGAAGGAAACCATGAAAACTGTTGTCTCTCCACTTCCATCACTATAGAAATCGTTTTCTTCTTAGAACACAATCGATATGCATGCCTACTTAGGTATCCATAGGAAAGGCCCTCACGAAGAGCCTTCTCCTTCTATTTTTTGTCAAGAGGGAATGCAAAAAAGCTCTGTAAGCCATTCAAGTTACTATTTTTCTCTGTCCATAAATAGAAGTTTTTAAAAATTTCAACTATGTACGAGCAACTATAAATAAAGCTATAGTCTTTCTAAATCATGTCCATGACATTATATATCCTATATGTTAGGGCCTTGAGTTTTTTGCATTCTCCAACATTGAGGCCAAATCTATAGCCTTATTAAAGGTATGGTAGAAATACTTGCACACAAGGGAATGCAACATCTCTCAAAGACCAAGTCCAAACTCATGGACATCAAGAACGTCTCACACTTGAGCAACAATCTTTAATAAAATATCTCTATATGTATATGCATACTCCTACAGAGTGAGTTTTTGTTGCTACATGAAAAACCAAGCATCCAATGCTTGAATGTGAACGTCTAGTGCAACAAAGTTCTCGTAATAGATATCTCTAATTTCAGCCCGAGTGTCTGGATTTTATGATGCTCAATCTTTGTCCTCCACTAGTTAGCGACATCTATTAAATTTTATGTGACATTTTGGATGTTTTATTTCTTATCTACAATATTGGGCAAGTGGAATCATTGCTTAGACTTGCTTGTCCACTATTTAAATACATCTCGCATTTTAGTGTTGAACTTTCCATGGTATTTAGTTGGATTAAAATCTTTGACATGCCATTTAGAATCCATACTAGATGATCTCACACCCTCCATCAAACGCATATCATCAAGAACCCTCTCTCACATGCATTAGAATCAATAAATTAGGAGCTTATATATAGTGCTAAAAAAGGGAATTTTTTATGCCTCCTTGAAACAGGAAGAGAACTCATGCTCCTCTTCCTTCCATGATGCATGGGTGGTAGCCCTCATGGGCACCCATTGGTATGAATTGCCCTCATGTGTTGTGTGCACGTGATGGCAATCAAATAATATCACCTAAGTTTTATATTCCTACTACGTGCAAACAAAGTGAGGAGAAGCACTTCTACCCATGCCAAGATGGAAGTGATTCGATTTGTTTCGTTTATCGAAATTGCATGCAAAAGGTCGAAACGTTCCTCTACAAAAGGATTAGGAATGAGACAATTTGGCTCTCTGTTGCAAGATTTCCCTTGTCTCTCACAAAAAGATCTAATACAAAATGTGAGGTCCCCAATTAGCTACTTACCACTTTCATCCCAACCTTCAAGCCCTTGCCCTTATGTACATGAGTTTTCTATAGGGTCTGATCAACCCTCATAAGCCCATATCAAGGAGATGAAATAACCTTATGATAATGCACAGACTTGTGCTAGAGCCCTAATTGCTATAAGCTCTGGTCCTTGAACCATCTAGGGTCCTCAACCAATGCAAGTACCCCAATGTTAGATCATGATGGCCTAATTTTTCTAAAAATGAATATATGCCAAAAACTCATCATCATAATCCATCATTGAAGATCTTGATCTTCATAATGTAAACATTTATATTGCTATTTGGGGACCTCGTAAAGTTATTCGGTTATATCTTTAGTTGTACATTCCTCAACTTTGTTGACCTTAATGATGGCATTTCAAATGTCTACTTTCTAGGTCTTGGGTATGACCTATACATTCATGGTACTTTCTAGGTCTTGAGTATGACCTATCATGCTATTGCTAATATTCAACCAAAGAATGATCGTAAACTACTTACCCATTTCATTCCCCTATTTACAAAAACTTTGCTAATCATTAGTGAGGATTTCGAAAAACAATGACATGGGTTTAATTCCATTTCTAAGCCCCTTCCCCCCCCCCCCAATCCTTCTTCCATAAAGAAGCTAGGAATCCTAAGCCTCCATGGTTGGTAGTTATTCATATAAAGCATTTTTATCTATGCTCCAAATGTCTCCATCCTACTTCCTTGTAACTTTAAAGAAAGCTTGGATGTGGCACAAGATGTTTAAGATGATAAAGAGCTTGATCATTACCTCAAGTAATTCCAAAAGTTTACTCTATGTTGTTGTATAGTTGATTAGGCCTTGAATTTATTCCCCCTTAATGGTTTGTAATAGGTCTTTCCATAGTGAAATAATTCAGTTTGAACTTTCAAAATTACATTGTGGAAATAATGCCTAGAATGAACAATTAGGTCAATTTATGCATGTGGCCGAAATCTTGGGATAAAAGTTTTTATATTCTCTCTCTAAACCTTATCTACATAAACTTTTCTGCTTGAAAATTGAAAATGAAGATAAAATAATTAGGAAAAATTATGTATAAAAGAAATGTAGGGTATGGATAAGAGAATAAAAGTTTCTATGTGAGATTCTATGAATCATGTTTTAAGTACCTTGTTAAGGGCTCTACATCTAGCTAAGTATAAGAAAATGCCTTGATTTTATTCTTTCTCAAGAATTTCTAAACCAGTAGAGCTCAAAAGTAATACTCAGATGTAGACTTGGACCTAGTTCATATCTATTACTATTATGCATATTGAAAGATTGAATAAAAGTTTCTATCACAAGCTTACCTAAGTCCTCATTGATTTTGAGTTACACAGCTTCCTCTCTATTTCTATTCAAATCTATGATTTTAAAGCACACATGTTGTCATGTACAATCATGGATGTCTTTAGATATGTCTTTTTGTTTCTTTTCTTCTATTTTCGACAAGTATTACTACAGAAAGTGCCACTACAAGCACATGCTTGTGGGTAATTTTGCGTAAAATTGGCTTTTTGTGAATCTATAGGATCACAGACTTCTTTGGGTGGCGATCAACTCTATTATAAGAAGATCTGTACATCAAAGAGAAAGAGGCTAGAAATGAGAGAATTACCTTATGATTCAGAATGAGCGTGAAAATGAGAGTGTAATTGAGAGTGCAAGTGTGAATGAGATTGTGATAGCTTGGGGGTGGGTGAGAGGTAGAGGCTTTGTCAAGAGCTATTTTCCAAAGATATTGTATGGATTGATTCACATCCATAATATCAAAATTTCTCTTTCTCTAAGTCATATCTTGTCTACTCTTCTATGCCAATTTTTCCCTTATCTTGTGCAACTTTTTTTTTTATCTCTTCCACTATTCTTGAGTGATCAAAAGTTTGTGATTGAAGTTAGATTGTGATTGAGGAAATGCTACATGCTTGAAGTTGATCTTCCTTCACTTTTGAGTGATCACTTGGTTATGGCTTCTCCAAACATTGTAACTGAATCCTTATGAAGTTCCTTGAGGGTAAAAACACCTCTGATACATTCTTGGTAGATCTTTTAAAACCTAACAACAAGAAGCATGGTGGATACTGTTGGGAAAGATGAATGGATGCTCCAAGAGACTGAGTAGGTACTGCTACTCCTGCTTTGTACAAGCCCTCTTTTGCTTCAGACTTGATAACTAGACCTTCTTAGCTTTCCAATAACACCAAAAAATGGCCTATGTACTTTGGAAGTGATGTGTGTAATGATTGAACGAAAACAGATAACTTTGAAGTTCACAAACTCAAGAAAACCTTCTATTTATGTCTTGACACCTGTTGAATGTTTTGCTTAGTGTGACCAGCACAGTAGAAATTGATAAAATTCCTTCTAGGCGTATTTAATTAGCTTAATAAGCTACCATTTGCAAGTGGAATGATGTAAAAAGATAAACTATGCTAAGAGAAATCAATTTAGCAAGTTTAGCTATACCCCCAACTTTTTAGGATTGTAGCAGAAAATGACCAGAGTTCACCTCAACACAGATTTCTTTGAAATGGCTGAATCCAATAAGCTTTGAATCACTGAATTTGGTGAAGAATTGACCAAGATATGCCCTTGACAAGTTGACAGACTTTTGAGTAGACTAACACAGAACTCAGAGATGAATGATGTAAATGTATCTATTAATGAACACTTGTATACGATCTCATTGGCATGAACAACATTGCCTAATGGTGTAGAGAGGTGTAGGCTATAGTATAGTCCTCACACGCACTCAAAATAAAAAATGAGAAGCTCGGGAGTGATCTATCCTACCCGCGACTTTTCATGTTCACTTTTATATGTAATGAGTGAAGATTTGAATTCAAATTCAAATTTTGGCTCCCTATGATCAAGCTCCTACATATTAGGATATATTCCTTCCATCAAATGAGCTAATTTTCCACGACTCATTTTGGTAGGTGATTACAAAAGATTCCAAGTCAATTTGACTTTTACAATGAGATGAAGTGGTAGTTAACCACTAGCATATGTTCCTATGCTTCTTCATGTATGTGTAGACTTCAATGCATCCTTTGAGCCAAATGTGTAGGCTTGCAATTTACACCAACAACTCCCCCTCAAGCCAAACATTTGGGCTTAAGTCTTCATCTTCAATCTTCAAGTATATTTTGTAATCAAATCATGGATTTGAACCTGCAAAGTTTTGTTCCATTCAAAGCTTTCGTCAACAAATCTGCACATTGCATGTTGGTTGATACATAGGTAAGTTGAATGTCCTTGCTTATCAACTTTTCTCTCACATAATGATAATGGACCTCTATGTGTTTGGATAGGATTAGCTGCAAGGTGAAGAGAACTTGTATTATCTCCAAAGATAATTGGTGACCTAGTAAACAAACCTAATTCTGTATACAAAAGCTTAATCCAAATTGCTTCTTGTGTGGCATTAGCGTGTCCTCTATACTCTGCCTCTGTGGAAGACAAAGCAACAGTAGGTTTCTTCTTTGAAGACCATGAAATTGGTTTGTCACCTGCAAGAGAAATATATCCAGAAGTGCTCCTCCTATCATTCCTGCATCTTGCCCAATCTGCATTTGAATAAATTTTGATATCAATATCTGAAGTGTAAGGGAAATACAAACCATGGTTCTATGTACCCTTGAGATACTTCAAGATTCTCTTGGCAGCCTCTAAGTGAGGTATCCTTGGCTTGTGCATAAATTGACTTAGCACACTTACTCCATATGCAATATCAATTCTTGTAAGAATAGCATAGTTCAAGCTACCCAGCATACTTTGATAACCTTTAATGTCTTTGACTTCATCACCTTCATGGGCACTTAGCTTTAGGTTTACCTCCATTGGAGTGCTTGCTAATTTAGCATCCTGCAAGTGAAACTTCTTCAACATATCATGTACATACTTTTTCTGAGTAATGTATATCCCTAAATTAGTGTAAACTAATTCAAGCCCTAGAAAATACTTCAATAAACCAAGATCATTGATCTTGAACTCCTTCATCATCTGGCTTTTGATATCCCTGATTCCATTGACATCATTACCTGTAATGATGATGTCATCAACATAAACACAGAGATATGTTACCTCTGAATTACTTCTCTTAATGAACAGAGAAGTGTCAGCCTTGCTCATGACAAAACCTTGGTCTTGGAGGTATGTAGTTAACCTGTAATTCCATGCCCTAGGTGCCTCCTTCAATCCATATAAAGCCTTTTTTAATTTGCAAACATAAGTTACCTTCTTAGGGTCCTCATAGCCAGGAGGTTGTGACATATAAACTTCTTCTGAAATCCATCCATTCAAGAAAGCATTCTTGACATCCAATTGGTACATGTTCCAGTTCTTTGATGCAGCCACACTTACCAACACTCTGATTGTTGGCATCTTGGCCACAGGAGAAAAAGTCTCTCCATAGTCAATGCCTTGGGTTTGTGCAAAACCCTTGGCTACCAATCTGGCTTTGTACCTATTAATTGTTCCATCAGAGTTTCTTTTCAACTTATAGATCCATCTGGATCCTATTACCTTCATGGAGTCCTTCTGAGGTACTAACTCCCATGTGTCACTCTCCTTGAGTGCTTCAATCTCCCCATCCATAGCTTCTTTCCATTCTGATTTGGTTATTGCTTCTTCATATGATCCTAGTTCTTCATTTGACAAATCTTTAGCAAGATAAACTGAATGTTTAGTAACAAGAGACGTATCATACCCATATCTGATAGGTTTCTTGCTTTCTCTTTGAGATCTTCTGATTGATTGAGTTGAAGATTCAGGTATGTCTTCAAGCTTCTTCATCTTCATTTTGCCCTTGGACTTCCATGCCTTGAATTCTTCAAGGTTGATAGTGTCTTCATCATCTGAACTTGAGTCTTCATTCTGAGTAGGTTCCTCCTTTGCAAGTTTTGGAAATTCCTCTTCCAAATCATAGGGTAGTTTAACCTTCCTGCATTCATTCTCATACCAAGAATCATTTTCATCAAAGATCACATCTCTGCTTACCATAAATCCGTTATTGGTAGGATTATAAAACCTGTAACCTTTTTTATTTAAATCATACGTAATGAAAATGCATTTTTCAGCCTTTGGGTCTAGCTTACTTCTTATGTGAGAAGGAATGTGCACATATGCTACACATCCAAATATTTTGCAGTGATCTAATCATGGTCTCTTAGCATGCCATGCTTCATAGGGTGTCATACCATCAAGTGACTTAGATGGTAACCTGTTTATGAGGTAAGTGGCAGTAGAAACACTCTCTGCCCATAGATAGTTAGGTAACTTCTTCTCATTAAGCATAGATCTAGCTGTCTCAACAATTAACCTCTTTCTTCTTTCAGCTACCCCATTCTGTTCAGGAGAATACCTTGTGGTTATTTCTCTTTTGATGCCTCTGTCCTGCAAGAAGTCTTCAAATTCATTGGAGAAGTACTCACCTCCTCCATCTGACCTTAGCCTCTTCAAATTCCTTCCTGTCTGGTTTTCAACTAATGCAAGATATTTCTTAAAATAATTAAATACCTCATCCTTGTGCTCCATGAAGTATAATACAGTCCATATGCTATAATCATCAATGAAAGACACATAGTACCTTGATCCTGAGACTGAGGGGTCTTTGCTAGGTCCCCAAACATCTGTGTGTACAAGCTCTAGATAGTCTTCATGCATATATCCTTTCTTGGAGAAGGGTAACCTGTGAGACTTAACAAATTGACAAGCACCACACTTGTAAATCATATGTTGCTTGGATACATTTGGTATCCCAAGCACACATTGGTCCCTGCACATTTGTTTCAAGGTTCTTTCTCCTATGTGCCCTAACCTTTTGTGCCAAATCTCAAGCTCTGAAAGTGTTTGATCTTTATAACTCTATAGTGCAATATTCTTTGTATCTTCCAACTCAAAAGTGAAAAGTCTACTAGATTTTTCTCCTTTAGCAATCCTCTTGAACCCATGTCTTGGGTCCTCCACATATGCTCCATATTGATTGAATCTGACTTGCAAACCTTTCTCCACAATCTGACCAACACTCATCAAATTTTTGGTAATGGTTGGTACATAGAGTACCCTGCTCAACAAATTCTGATTACCATCACAAGTCTTAACATTTCCAACTTTAACTATTGAATGCTTTATATCATCACCTGTTTGGACTTGATGTTTACCTTTTGGTTCCTCAAGATCAGAGAGTAGTGCCAGATTGTCAGCCATATGATTTGAGCACCCTGAGTCAATGTAGAATAGGTGTTCATCATTTGTACCTGACTTTGAAGTCATGTTCATGATCAGAAGAGAGTCATCCTGCTCCTCTATGTAGTTGTTGTAGTCCTTTCTGGTTTTGAATCCTCCTTGGTAGTTGCCATTGTAATTGTTGTTGTAATTGTTGTTGTGGCCTTGGTGATGGTTGAACCTTCCTCTTGACTGTGAGTATCCACCTCTTTGGTAGCCTCTTCCTCTCTGATTTTTGTAATTCCTGAAACACTCATCTGTAGTATGATTTGATAAACCACAAATGTTGCATGGTGATGCGTTATAGGGTCTCCCCCTACCTTTCTTACCTCCTCTACCCCTTCCTCTTGAAGATCTACCTCTCCTTGCATAGTTGGCTTGGGAGGTAGAACCTTCATCTTCCATTTTTTTGCTCTTGCCTTTATCCTTAGACTTCTTATCCGTGTATAGGGCAAAAGAGTTATTACCTTTGGATGTATCTCCATTTTTGGTGAGCTTTTCTTCATGTGTAAATAGTTGTCCCATGAGAGTTGTAAGATCTAGAGTGTGCATGTCCATGTAGAGATCCATTACAGTGGTGAAGCTTTCCCATTTGTCATCAGCCTTGATTCCATTGATCACTTTCCTTACAATTTTTTCTTCTTCAATCTCCTCTCCTATGCTTGCTAACTCATCTGCAACATCTTTGATCTTGGTCATAAATTCTGAAACAGCTTGCTTAGGTTGCTTCCTTAGTGTTGTGAATTCAATTCAGAACTGATTTTTCCTAGCCCTTGTATTGGAGGAAAAGTATGATGACAAGGTTTCCCAAGTTTCTTGGGATGTCTTACAATTTCTGATATGTGGCAAAAGAGAGTCAGAGATAGAGTTGAGTAAATAAGACCTTGCCAATGCATCCTTAGCACCCCATGTGTTGAGTTTTTCTTGTTCTTCCTTGGTTGGCAATCCTCTTGCTTTGAATGAGGGCAATTCCTCATCTCCTGAGATGTATCCATAGAGACTCCTTCCTTGTAAGTAGGTCTTCATCCTTAGAGTCCAACCTTGATAGTTGTTCCTGTCCAATTTATCAATAAATGAAGGAAAACCATCTCCCATTTTACCTTAAGTTGCTCTGATACCACTGTTGGGAAAGATGGATGGATGCTCCAACAGACTGAGTAGGTACTGCTACTCCTGCTTTGTACCAGCTCTCTTTTGCTTCAGACTTGATAAGTAGACCTTCTTAGCTTTCCAATAACACCAAAAAATGGCCTATGTACTTTGGAAGTGATGTGTGTAATGATTGAACCAAAACAGATAACTTTGAAGTTCACGAACTCAAGAAAACCTTCTATTTATGTCTTGACACCTGCTGAATGTTTTGCTTAGTGTGACCAGAACAGTAGAAATTGATAAACTTCCTTCCAGGGGTATTTAATTAGCTTAATAAGCTACCATTTGCAAGTGGAATGATGTAAAAAGATAAACTATGCTAAGAGAAATCAATTTAGCAAGTTTAGCTATACCCCCGACTTTTTAGGACTGTAGCAGAAAATGACCAGAGTTCACCTCGACGCAGATTTCTCTTAAATGGCTGAATAGAATCACTTCAAACCTTGACAACATGTAGATGACTCTGAGCTGAATCCAATAAGCTTTGAATCACTTAGATATGCCCTTGACAAGTTGACAGACTTTTGAGTAGACTAACAGAGAACTCAGAGATGAATGATGTAAATGTATCTATTAATGATGTATACAATCCCATTGGCATGAACAACATTGCCTAATGGTGTAGAGAGGTGTAGGCTATAGTATAGTCCTCACACACACTCAAAATCAGAAATGAGAAGCTCTGGAGTGATCTATCCTACCCGCGACTTTTCATGTTCAGTTTTATATGTAATGAGTGAAGATCTGAATTCAAATTCAAATTTTGGCTCCCTATGATCAAGCTCCTACATATTAGGATATATTCCTTCAATCAAATGAGCTACTTTTCCACGACTCATTTTGGTAGGTTATTACAAAAGATTCCAAGTCAATTTGACTTTTACAATGAGGTGAAGTGGTAATTAACCACTAGCATATGTTCCTATGCTTCTTCATGTATGTGTAGACTTCAATGCATCCTTTGAGCCAAATGTGTAGGCTTGCAATTTACACCAACAGATACCCTCTCAAAGATTCATTCATGAGTACCCTTGTGCATTCAAACTTAAATTTCTCCTAAGCTCTACTAGGATTAATACAAAGACTTCAGACCACTTTAAGCAACATTAGGATGCTTCCAAAAAGCGGGAATTAGAAGAAGTGGATATTCTAGAGAGGAGAAACATTGCTCTCAATGGAAACTAGTTAGCTACACAAGAGACACACAAGCATATGAGATATGTCTACTCAAAGTTATCTTGAAAACAAGACGCTAGCTTACCATAGAGCCTACTTGCTTAGACTCTAAACTATGTATCTAACACGAATGGACCCCCATCAAGTGAATTCCATCAGTGTGTGTGTATATATATATATATATATATATATATATATATATATATATATATATATATATATATATATATATATATATATATATATATATATATATATATATATATATATAGTAGCGTCATGCAACTCTCTCGCTCTCTAGTCTCTCTCTCTCTCTCTCTCTCTCTCTCTCTCTCTCTCTCTCTCTCTCTCTCTCTCTCTCTCTCCCCTCCCCCTGCAGCTCCCTCCCCCCGCCTAGTTTCCCACCCACCCGTAGTCCCCGCCACCCCCTCCTACTCCCGCGCGCAACCCCCACTGCCCACTGGAGGCCACCCACCCGCATTGTAGCACCCCCACTCTTCCTTCCCCATAGCCCCCATCCACAGCATCAACTCCCCCTACCCCCACCTTTAGCCCCCCCCCCCCCCGCCCACAGCCCTGCCATTCCCCTCCTCCATCCACCCACAACCACTCCACCCACTCCCTCACTCCCCCCCCCCCCCCCCCCGCCCACAACCCTTGCCTCCCCCTCCTACACCCGCCCGCTCCCTCCCCACCCACTCCTCCTACCCCTACCTCCCCCTCATACACCCACCCACATCCACCCCGAAGAACTTCAAGAAAAAGGGTGATATTGTTGATTCCGTTATTATGCGCAATCGAGCCATGGGGACATACGCATGGATTTGGATTCGTTACGTATGTTGATCCCTCAGTCTGCAAGCATGTTCTTCAAGATAAACACATTTTGGATGGCCAAACGGTGGAAATTAAGAGGTCTATACCAAGTGAGAAGATAATTAAAGGTCGGAGAACTAAGAAGATATTTATCGGTGGCATTCCCACTTCGTTTACAAAAGGGGAGCTCAAAGATTTCTTTTCAAAGTATGCGAAAATAGTGGAAAGGCAAATCATGCATGATCGAGCAAGAGGGAGCTATAGAGGCTTTGGCTTTGTCACATTTGAAAGTGAGGACTCTGTGGATGACCTACTCTCTGAGGGAGGGCCGCTTCTAAAGTCAAGAAACCCACCCTCCACTCCCCACACCCAAACTCTACCCACCCTCCACTCCACCCAAACTCCACCTACACCAACCACACCACCCACACTACCCGCCACCTCCCACCACTCCACCTACACAACCCAGACCACCCACCAGCCCCCACAACTCCACCCACACCACCCGCACCACCCACCACCCCCCACCATTCGACCCACGCAACCCACACCACGCACCACCCCCACCACCTCCCACCACTCCACCCACCCTCCATTCCACCCACCCTCAACCCCACTCCACCCACGCAACCCCAACTCCACCCACCCTCAACTCCACCCACCCTCCACTCCACCCACCCTCAACTCCACCCACCCACCCACTTCACCCACCCTCCACTCCACCCAAACTCCACCCACACCACCCACCACCCCCACAACTCCACTCACACCACCCACACCACCCACCACTCCACACACACCACCCATACCACCCACCACCCCTCCCAACTCCACCCACACCACCCACACCAACCACAACTCCACCAACACCACCCACCACCCCCACCACCTCCCACCACTCCTATTACACCACCCACACCACCCACCACCTCCCACCACTCTACCCACCCTCCACTCCACCCACCCTCAACCCCACCCACCCTCAACTCCACCCACCCTCCACTCCACCCACCCTCAACTCCACTCCACCCATGGCAACCCCACTCCACCCACCCTCAACCCCACCCACCCTCAACTCCACCCACCCTCCACTCCACCCACCCTCAACTCCACTCCACCCACGGCAACCCCAACTCCACCCACCCTCAACTCCACCCACACCACCCCACACAACTCCACCCACACCACCCGCACCACCCACCACCCCCCACCACCCCCCACCACTCCACCCACACCACCCACCACCTTCCACCACTCAATATGTAAGATAGGCAAAAGATGATGTTGGAGCTTCCGTGACATCAGAAGAAGATTTCTTTCATGGTCCGATGGTCAAAAGCTACTACAAGAATTATGTGAATTATGTGAAGGATGTGCTTCTAAGGGTCATTACAATATCATGAGTGGCAAATAAGGAGGATCTTACAATCTTTGCTTAGGAGCTCATAAATGAACCGAGATGTTGGTTAAGAGAGAGATCTCACCTTACATTTGAAGTGACAGTAAAAGTGTAAGAGGATAAATGTTTGTTGCCACTAACCATTCATGAGGACTAAATAATTATTCAGATCTCAGCTTACATTCGAAGTGCGAGTAAAAGTGTAAGAGGATAAATGTTTGTTGCCACTAACCATTCATTCGAAGTGACGACTAAAAGTGTAAGAGGATAAATGTTTGTTGCCACTAACCATTCATGACAATCTTTGCTTAGGAGCTCATAAATGAACCGAGATGTCCAATCCAATTGATTTGTTTGGTTAAGAGAGAGATCTCAGCTTACATTCGAAGTGACAGTAAAAGTGTAAGAGGATAAATGTTTGTTGCCACTAACCATTCAGATACCACAATGTTAGGTACCTTTTTCATACAATAACTAAATAAATACTCATAATGCTCAAAATGGGTCTTGAACATTGCTTTATATACAATCTACTCCTTAAGTCTAATGTGGTGATAGACATGTTTCAAATATATATTGCTATTTACATTGCTTCACTTAGAGCATTAAGGAGATTATCTATCCTGGGCATGGGATACCTATGCTTGAAGGTAATCTAATTGAGTGCTCTATACTTGACACACATCCTATAAGATCCAACTATCTTCTTTATTAAAAGAACTAGTGCTACAAAGGGTGAATAGCTTGGTCTGATAAGCATTTTCTCCATATACTCGTCCATGATATTTCAAACTTTATTTTCCTCCTACAAGCTCACTTTGAAATGGTGGTTGAGTGATCAGAGTCACTCCTAGTACCAATTTGATTTTATGCTCAATATTCTTGCAAGGAGGTAAACCTGAACGTAATTCTTTAGAAAGAACTCTTGCAATTCTGCTCTACATTCATCTCAAGTACTTGAGGATTCCAACTAAATTTTCCTTGACTATTAGAATCCATCAATATAGAAGACGAATACACAAAATATAGAAAATAAACTTAGTTACAATCGATCTTGAGCAATTTATTTGTAGTCACCAATTGTGTCTCTTGGAGATATGGCTCTCCACAAATCAACAATCACCTCCTCTCATGCTCAAACTAGTAAACATGTGAAGAGAAGTCTATGGCGGACGGTTTCCTAGCATGCCACTTGCTGTTTAGGACTAAATCAAAACGGTATATTTGTGCTATCTTGAAATCCAATCTCTCCTCATAGGAATAGATCAAGATGGCTATACCCTCTACTCATTGGTCCCATGTCTTAGTACCCTTCTCGTTGGCTAACTCCACTTTGTAGGCATACTTTAACTAAATATTGTCTACATGTAACCTTGAAACAAGTTAGAAACTAATGAAATTATGTACATGTAGTCTTGCCATGAGTCCTCTCATAACAATGAGTTCTTTAGTCAGAATTTGTTACTCTTTCCGTGACACTAGTGAAAGCATAACATCTACCATAGAAGAAACCTTCTTCATGAACATCATGGCCACAATAGGAGATGGTATCTAAGATAGGTAATCTCCAAAATCCTCATCTGCATCAATCTCTACTTATGAAGGGTTAATTACTATAGTGGCTACAATATTTTTCTTCTTAGGATAGTCTTTCAATCGATGTTGTCCTAAGCATCCATAGCATAACCCTTCTTTCATTGCCTTATCTTTCTCCTAAGGGTTTAGGATGGAGTTGTTAGAAGCCATCTTAGCTAGAGTAGAATCCTTTCTCTTAGATCCAAAGATTTTCTTGGTCATGTGCACCTATTTAGCCTCTTTCTAAAACTCTGCACTCTTCAAGATAGGGGTACTAGTGGAAAAGGGCTGACTCATCTCACTCCATGAGGATCTAGATACCATATCCTATTTTTCAAACACTAGTAAGACATGGTTTGTCGATAGAAATTGGCATTTGCTTAGCTCTATCACTCTTAGAAACAATTCCCTCTCGAACAAAACCTCGAGGGATTGAAGAGGAGGCCTCAGGTCAAACATTTTTCCAATTAGAAAAATCTTCTCAACTCCTCTCATTTTGCAACAATATTCTCTTTGGAAAGAGTGCAACAAGAGGCTTTTATCTGACAAGTTCCCCCCAAGAACTTGGGAACTTTTCCAAATGTAGCTGCGCCAATATTTCTCAAGAAGAACAAAGATAACTCTCCTTCTATGTGATGGGAGAAATGAGGAACCTTCCCTTGGTCTATGTAGAACCCACCTGAGCTTCACACCCTCCAAAGCTTCAAAGCGAGGAAGCTAACACCCCTAAACTCACAACCTAAGAGAAGGTGATTCCCACCTCTACACACAATGGTGAAAAGAAATTTGATTCCCACCTCTACACACATTTGCAGAAACCACCTCTCACCACAATTATGATGCTTACCTCTGCACACAATCGTCATGCATACATCCATCCTAATCCCAACACAATTGGGAAACAAAAGATGATTCCCATCTCTACATACAATCCTAATAACCACATATGCCCACTATCATCATGCTTACCCACTAGGTGTGTGTATGTATATGTGTGTGTATGTGTATGTGTGTATGTGTATGCATGTGTGTATGTGTATATGTGTGTATGCATGTGTGTATATGTATATATGTGTGTATGCATGTGCGTGTATGTGTATGTGTGTATGCATGTGTATGTATATATTTGTATGTATGCATGTATATGTGTATATGTGTGTATGCATGTGTGTCTGTATGCATGCATATGCATGTGTATGCATATGTGTGTGTTTATATATATGTATTTATATATGCATGCACATGCATGTTTATGCATGTGATAGTATGTGTGTGTGTGTGTCTATGTGTGTGTATGTGTATGTGTGTATGTGTTTGATGTATATGTGTGAGTATGTTTATGTGTGTGTATGAATGTATATTTATATTTGTTTATGTGACTTTATGTGTGTGTATGTGTTTGTATGCATATGTTTTTATGTGTATATTTGTGTATGCATGTGCATACGTATGTATACATATGCATGTGTATGCATGTGTTTCTATGTATGCATGTGAGTGTATATGGGTACTCGTATGTGTATGAGTGTGTATGTATGTGTATGAGTGTGTGTATGTGTATGTGTGTGTATGTAAATGTAATTTTATGTGTATGTGCATGTATATATGTGTTTGTATGTGTTGAATGCATATGTATGTATAGTGTATATGTGCATGTATGTGTGTGTATATGTGTTTTGAGTGTGTATATGTATGTTTGTGTATACATATGTGTGTGTATGTGTATGTGTGTGTATCCATGTGTCTATGTATGTATTCATATGCATTTGTATGTATGTATGCATATGCATGTGTATCCATGTGTGTATGTGTGTATATGTGTATGTGTGTATATGTATGTTTATCTATGTATATGTGGGTGTATGTGTGTGTATGTATATGTGTGTATGTGTGTGTAGGTATGTGTATGTATATGTGTGTATGTAACTTCGAGTGTGTATATATGTGTGTGTGCATTTGTGTATGTATATGTGTGTGCATGTGTATATGTGTGCATGCATGTGTGCATGTATCTATGCATGTATGTATGCATGTTCTTTTGTATGCATGTGTGTGTATGTATGCATATGACTATATGTATGTGTGTGTTTATGTGTACATTAGTGTGTATCTATGTGTGTGTATGTACATGTGTGTGTGTATATATGTGTCTATATGTAGATGTGTCTGTATGTGTATGTGTGTATGTGTGTATGTGTGTATTTGTGTAAGTGTGTGTATGTATATGTGGATATGGGACTATATGTGTGTGTTTATGTGTATCTATGTGTATGTGTGTGAATGCATGTGTGTGTATGTATATATGTGTCTATGCATGTGTGTAAGTATGTATGCATATGCATGTGTATACATGCGTTTTGTATGCATGTGTGTATGTGTGTGTGTCCATGTGTGTATGCATGTATGTATATGTGTATGTGTGTATATGCATGATTATGTGTTCTTATGTATATGTGTGCGTATGCATATGTGTTTGTGTTTGTGTGTGTATGTATATGTGTGTGTGTATGTGTATGTGTATGTGTGTCAAGGAATGTGTATCTATATGTGTGCATGCAAGTTTCTGTGTGTGTATACATTTATATGGTTGTATGTATCTGTGTGTATGTGTGTGTATGTGTATGTGTGTTTATGCATGTGTGTATTTATGTATTTATATGCATGTGTGTGTATGTATGCATGTGAGTGCATGTGTGTGTGTCTATGTGTGTGTATGTATATGTGTGCATATGTCTATGTATGAGTATGCATGTGTGTATGTGAACCTATCTATGTGTCTATATGTGTATGTGCATGTGTGTATGTGAACCTATCTATGTGTCTATATGTGTATGTATGTATGCGTACATGTTTGTCTCTTATGTATGTGTATTTATGCATGTGAGTGTATTTTTGTGTATATGTGTATGTGTGTGTAATTATATATGTGTGTTCATATGTGTATGTGTGTGTATGTATGTGTGTATGTAAATGTGTGTGGTTATATGTGTATGTGTAGGTATCTTATGTGTGTGTATGCATGTGTGTATGTATGTATGCAAATGCATGTATGTAGGTACCTTTCTATGTGTGTGTACGTTGCATCCTCTTGTATGGGCATGCTCTCTCTCTCTATCTCTCTCTCTCTCTCCTCTCCCTCTCTATCTCTCTCTCCCCTCTCTCTCTCTCTCTCGCTCTCCTCTCATTGAATCCCATCACAAATGTGTTGGGATAATTCCGATTTCTTTTTGCATGTGTAGGTTGTCCCTTATGCGATGCTTTTGTCACATAAGCAATTCTTCAGCCTTATACAAAGCATCCTTACCCTAAAATGCTTCTAGTGAGTTTCATTAGTACCATCACATAATCAACAATGATCCTCACTTATGCAAGTGGGCTCTTTTCTTTTCTTTGGCATCCCTTATGTGACACTCGCTAGTGAGGGCATTACATAAGAAGTGGTATGAACTTTTTTTCTAATAGGAGGCATTGCTATGCCCCCCTCCCCCTTATTCCCTATAGTGTTATTTGCCCTAACATTTACTACACTAGTATAATTTCTTATGATCCATATTCAAGGTAAAAATGCGGTCTAAATTGAGGACTTATGAGTTGGAAACGATAAAATACAGCTAGCATTGGTAGAATCATAGTTTTATTTTGATAACTTGCACCTCAATGACCTAAGGTGTGGAAGAGGTCGATAAATCAGAAGGATGAGTGCATAAGAAGAGATATTATCAGTAGTAACATAGAGAAGATAAAATGCTATGAGATACATTCCAAATGAGAATATTTTGATCCTTTATTTATTTGAAAAAATTATGGCTATTATAACATTACCCTTTGTTTGTAACTAATTAAAATATAATTTTAATTGGCTTGGAATATCCTCTAATGCTCTATTATAGTACAATTTTCAATATAACATAATAATATTTTACTATATAATGTTAACTGGCTTGTAATGTATTATCCTCAAATGCTATATTATATTCACTTTTTAATCTAACTCTATAACATTTTACTTGTAATGTATTATCCTCAATTGATCTATTAGATACAATTTTTTTCTAACTATATAACGTTATACTGTATAATGTGAATTGGCTTGTAATGTATTATCCTCTAGTGCTCTATTATATACCGCATGGTAAAAGAGATGGTGAGATCTATTCAATGAATTAATCATATGAACTAAAAGATATTCAAGTCCATTGAGAGAGCTTATCATGATGCTTATTTGTGATCTCTTATGCAATTACTCTTCCCATTGCCCAAAAAACATTCTATCTTTACTTGAACTTAAATCTAGATCAGATTGATGATACAATGTTAGATATTTCTTGTACGTGTTCTTGAGTTTCTAATACATAAGCATATTCATCAAACGTTTTACATAGATTTCTAGAAGGTCTCTAAATTTAGAATTTGAATTTACAATTTTATGTTCTTTAAAAAATCAAAGGATTTAAGTGTTCCTTTTTAGGGAATATATTTTGTTTGTAGAAATTTTAATTGAAGAGATTTAATTTTGTTCACTCTCATGGAGTATCTGTTGGATTTTCTAGGATTTCGTTTAAAATCATTGATTTATATATGTTTGCAAATTACATGAACTACAACGGGGATTGGAAAGAAAATAATCATTCTTTAGGCTTAATCTTAGTATTTAAGAAATTCACTTAAACATAGCATCTCATATTACCTATTAGGTAAGAATTGGTGTCACCAAATACATCCGTGGGATGTTGCCTAGTAGTATGAATGTGGCTCAGGATGGCTTTTAAGGTATCTAAGAGCTATAAATAATTCTATAATCAAATATTTCCATTGGATGAGTGATATTCTTGTTCTAAGCTCTCGTTTATATTTTATAAGTCATAATGGAACTAATTTTTTTGCAATTAAGAATAGACTAAACTCTTTTTCAATTCATGAATCATGTCGTTCAATTAAGAATATTCTTAACTTTGTTTCACAAAATGTCTCTTAGTAATTGGTAGGTATCTAACCCCTTCTTTGTGGGATTTTGTAGTCAACATGGGTGATATAATCACCTTTACTTGTAATTTTAATTAACTCAAGCTAATCCAAAAAAGTAGATCTCAATGATTGAACTTCCTTGAAAACAAATTATGATTGAATATTCTCATGTTGTAGAATGCAAATCCATAATACATTTTTTGAAAAGGAATAATGTTTATAATTATTTTTTTTAATAATTCCTTTTTACCTCCTCATAAATGAATCTTCATGTAACATTACGAATCTCTAAATCTTATTAATAATCATTATAACATCAACAAAAATCATCTAGTAACCCCAAAAGCCTATCAACATACATGTTTGAGTAGATTTTTGGAACATTCATGAAACAAAATGGCATGAAATATATTCAAAATTTCTATGTACTGAAGAAAATGATGTATTATACGTTTAATATTATGAAATCAAGAAAGAATAATCCTTTTGGAAATCTTTTCTAATTCGAGTGATGTAGATAAAAAATCTTGACAGATTTAATTAGCTAGGAAATTATTTTCTTTTTTAAGGATAAATTTGGAGTTCTAACTATTTCTTTTCTATGTTTCTATGGATCTCAAGGAGATCTTGATCAATAATTCTTTTTTTAGTTGTGGGATTGCTTCTGAGAATTATCCTTAATGGAGTTAAATCTTAATTGAAACCCATTCAAACAATATAAATTTATTATTAAATATAAACATGATCTAAAGATCTCCACTATAAAGTTAGAGAGGATTCGTATTTACTTTCATTCATATTCAAAAGTGGTCACAAAGCCTTTCTTTCCTTTAAATATATTTTAAAGAAGCCTATGATAGACCCTAATAGGATTTAATTTTTCAATCCCTCAAGGGGAACTTTGTTGTAGACAAAATTTCATCAAGATGGTATCTATTAAGAATGTAGTCTCCATGCTAGAGAGAATGACCTATGATTTAAGCAAAGAAATTGAAAATGGTTTACACTAGGGTACTTCTTCAAAAACTTGAATTCATTGGAATTGTTAGAACTAGAAACAATTCGTAACTCTTTTTTCTTTACTCGAACTCTTAAGAGAACTTTAGATTACTTCTTCATCCATCAATCTTGAAGCAATAGTGAGTGGATGACTGAGTTTTGTTGAACTCAATTGTCTTTAAGAATTGACTTTGAATATTCTTTCTCAATCAAATCCAAGGTTGAGAAAAGTGGGAAAGAAGGATCAAAACTTTAAAAAATGAGTTCTTAAAAACTGCTAAAGTGATTATGAGCCGAATGACACTCAACTTTTCTTATTTATTGAAGTGAAGGGTTTGAGGCACTAAGTTTCTCTATGACATGAAAGTGGATTCTCGAAAAGATTTTTCGGGTAAGGTTAAAACATCCTCCATCTACCAAACTATAGTTTCAAACATCAGTGTCTCGAGCCACTATATGACTATTGATGATGTTTAACTTTCTTTCAATTGTCTTGATTACCAAATTAATCGCTTTTTCCAATTTTAGACTCTTATTTACTAGAATACCAATCCATATAGATCTCTTTTAGGAGATTCATGACTTCCTTGTACTATTAACAAGGATCTTTGGACTACCTTAATCTAACTTCAATTTTGTGGGCTACTATGTCAATTCTTTTAACTATTTTTTGACTATCAACTAAGTGCTTCAAGTTCTTTCTCTCTAGAAATCCATGGAGCATTTCTCATAAAGAACTACAAAGTCCTTACTAGGAAGTCTTAGAACTTAAATGATAGTATATGACTCTTACCAAAATCTTTATGAAGATATAGAAAGTGCTTTCAACTTCATGATCTTAAAAAGTTCTAGTTACATGATAGTTAAAGTGCTTGCTTGTCATATTTTGGAACATCCTATATTTCATCTTCATCTATGAATTTGGATGTCCCATTGGGATGGACTTACACTTTAGTTCATGGGCCCAAGTCTAAAATATTCCTACCATCTCAAGGTCTGATGTCCCATACCATCATTCCAAGATTAATGTGAATATAAAGTATAGCATCTCCTCCCATCATACTTGCTATCCAAAATTGATGTGTGGTTGATATTTATGTTAAAGTCCAAAAGCCAAATATATCTATAGAGTACCTTTTACTCATATTCCTCTTCCTAGAAGTTGACATCAAGGATTTACGTCTATCTCTTCTATTCTACTTACATTCTTAGGGCTGGCCAAATCAAGATAATTTTTTGATCTTAATTACCATAAGCATATATTGGAAGTTTTAATACTTTTGATGGAATAAACATCATGCTCATTGAATAAACATCCAAACCTTCATTTCTAATGTTTTGAGTGTAATTCCAAGCATCTTCAATCATGATAAAGATCTAGCTCAATGTCTTTCAACTAAGCATAGTGACAAGGGTTTATTCTTTTCTCAAGATCCATTTCTTTATCAGCTCAAGCTCATTAATAAATAGCCTAGGGTTTTCACTAAGGAACATGTTTATTGCTTAAGTCAAATAATCTACAAGTGGTTCTGGATTCTATCAACAATTCCTCTAAGGATAGGTGAATACAAGTTTCACTTTCCACAAATTTAAGTACCATTGGTGATGGTTGTAAGTTACATACTTGGAAACATAACTTCTATCTTATAATTTCTCTTCTCTTAAAGAAGCATGAACTTTGACATGCTCTACTCAACCTTGTTGTTTCAACCATATTTTCAAAATCTTTTATGATCTTGATGGTATCTTGGTTTCCATTCTCTTCAACATGCCATGGAATTGATTTTTGAGCAACTTCCTTTTTGCTCACAAAGATGTTCTTTAACACCATAATCTACATTTCAAGTTTGTATTTACGAAAGTCTTTGGATTCTTGACAAGTCTTGGTACTTTCTTCCCCACTCTAAAGAGTTATCGTCATAGAAAACTATAAAATCTATGGCTTCATTCAAAATTTAGAGATTCATTGCTATGACTACTCCCATGATTACACTATTCAATCAATCTTATACCTATGTGGCCCTTGAAAGTTTCTAGAATATGTAATGGAAGGAATTCTAACTTTTGTATTCAATAGACATCTTCTAGAGGGAGCTCAACAACCATCTCTCCTAATGTACTCATGAACTTATTCTTGAATGTTGGGAATGCTAACAAATTCTCGTGTTTCCCAACAATGCAAGGTCATCTCTATTTGTGTTGGAAGAGATGGTTTAATTTTCAAGGCTAATTAAAGCATAAGATTTTTAACGGTTCTATGAAATAAGAAAATATTTTCATTTCATCATTGTACCTCGAGAGCTTTAAGTCCCTTCCATTTGGAATAATTGCACCTCCTAAAGAGAAGCTTACTTGGATTTTTTCTTGAGGTGAAATTCTGTTGGATGAATGAAGACTCATATTAATATGCAAGTTATTCTAAGAGAAAGGATTTTCCAACTATTCATGATGTTTTGAAGACTTCTCACCATTCCTATTGATGAAAGCAATCTTTGTTCATGTTTTCTTTCCATGAGTCTCTTTCATGGCATCAACCTAGAGCTTTACATCATGATAGTTTGGAAACCATTTTTTGGTGCCATTCTATTTAGAATGTCTTAACAAAAACTCCTTTGGATCCTTTTTCAATTTACTATCTTGAAGTATCTCTCATACTTAGAGTAGTAGTATTGTAGGTTCTCTAAAGTAGTATTGTAGGTTCCCAAAAAAAACTTGTTAGAGAAATTGTCTATATCCTCAAAGACATTTCATGTATGCAGGTGCAATCTATGTAAAAAAACTCATTTAAAAATTTGTTCTCAAACCATCAGTAAGAATCTATTATATTTAGAGTTAGCATTGAGTATTCTAGGTTGTGTTGTGCAAATATGAAATCACATTTATGTCATAGTAAAATTTTGCCCTCTGAAAAACTTTCTAAGTCATCAATGGACTTACAAACATTTACATACTAACTCTTCTGTATAGTATATTGAAATAATTTGACCCAAAGAACTTGTCTAAGTTATTGAAGAATTTAGATGTATTTTAGTACTTTTCACCTTCTTTCTTCCTTGCCATTAACTTGGTAAGGGAATTTCCTCCTTAAATTTGCTTCAATCATAAGTAGGCATGATGTAAAAGTTACACTAAGTATTTTGATACTCATCTTGGAATCACATCCACGCAATACTTTACAAAATCTAGAAAAGTAGAGTTTACAAGTACCTTAGCTTAGCTTCTTTCCAATTTTCTTGCTTGACCCTGCTCACTTTATCATTTGATGACATACTTAGATATGAAATGAATATAAACGCATACTATCAATGGTTCTATTTATCCCTAAATTCATGCTCCATACTATTCCTTGTGCACAAACATGTTCTTCTTTTAAATGCATCATCACGCCAATGCACATAATCTTGTGCATCCAAAACTAATTCTCATGAAAAGAAAGCTTTGGAGGTAAACTACTACATTCTAAATATTCCTTTGGTAAAAAGAAAGTGCACATAAATCCATTCTTTTCAGTGCATACATGCATGCAAGTGCTTGAGGTTCTTCCTTTCCTTTCAAGCATGCATGTTTTCCTCTTCGAGTCTTAACATAAATTATGTTTCCATGTACTCTTGGAATAATACATCAATTGAAGTGGTATATCATGCTTCAATTATATAGGTATGCAAAGATAATGAAAAGAAAGGCAATCAAACATCAAACAATAACTTAAAAGGTACTTATCTTTATGATAAGCTTCTTCCTTCCTTCTAAAAGTGAGAAGAGCCTTCTTCAACTTTATGCTACCATCATTGGTTTCTACTGCTACATAAATACAAAAAGGTATCCATCATTGGATAGAAGGAAAGAGAAGTGGAATAAATTTGATGCTCGTGTCTCAAGTAGACACCGTTTGAGTTGTATTTGGCTCTCTTTCTTGATCATGTATGGGAAGAGACAACTTGTATGGGAAGAAAGAACTAGAATACATGTTGGACATGAATAGATTACAAACGAGATACTCAAAGATTCAGATAGCATGGAATCCATCTAGCAAAGCTTCAAGGAATTGATTCCCATATCTCGTTTATGAGCTTCTATGCCATCCCAACTCCTTCTTCTGTGCATGTGATTGAGTATTCATGGCTATATCTGCACCCAAAAAATCATCCTTGAGGTTAAATTTGTGAACGAGAAGGTTTAAGAGGTAGAGTGATCCTCATTCTCTACCATTGCAAGAAGAGAGGATGCTCTAAGGTAAGTCTACATGGCCACTTCTCCTATTGTGAGGATATGGATAGGTAGGTCCCGGAGATGAGCTTTTGTTGCACAAAACTTGCTATACATATAGCATTAACTCTAGGGATGCTTTATGTACTCCTTTAGCTTAACATTAATGCATTTGGAACCAATAAGTGATTTTTGTATCATTCCCAAAAGTTTTCATCAAAACAAACAGCTTGTATATACAAGGAATTTGAGAAAACCTTCTATTTTGGAAATAGAAGTGCTCAATACTTTGCTCAGAGCTGACAACGTGATACAAATTGACTAATGGAGTGCATAGCTAACTAAAGAAAGTTATTTCATCAATGTAGGTACACCATACACTAAGAAATGAATCTAAGTAAGGGGGTCATTGCAAATTTTCATGATCTAAAAGATGTGTAGACATACTCACCTTCTAAGATTCATATCTCAAGATTCTCTAAATCAAACTTGAGGAAAATTGATATGCAAGTAGTAGATACCTCAACATACCTAAGGCAAGTCAAACTGTATAGAATGGGTAAGTGTACCATGAGAAATAAACTTGCCAAAATCACTATTATAATGAAGATGTACAAGAGAACAGTAGATAGAGATATACTTGAATAAATGTATCAAAATATATATGATAATGAGCATGTGATACAAAGGAGGTGTAGAGTACTACTCATACACGATGTAAGCTCAATGTGTGATCACTGATGTAGCTCAATGTCTGTCAAGATGGATTTGATACCCCACGACTAAAAGCATGTCTATTCATACTCAACATTTGAGTTTCAATTTCAATTTTTCCTGACCTAAAAGTGATCCTACTCTTTAGGGTTGATTTGAATTCATTTTTCCTACCACATGGTTCGTGGGTTCAGCTCCCTAACTTTATGATATCCTTACTCTTTTGGCTTTTACATTTGATCCAAGTAGAATTCAACCAAATTGACAAGCACATGTTCATATGTGGTTCTCCATGTGAGGTGCATGAAGTTGTGTGTGGTCCTTATAAATTAGCCAAGCATTGGGGCTTGTTAATTGCACCAAAAGCTATCCCTCAAGCCAACATGCTTGAGTCTTCAGTCCTTCATGATTTCCTGTAATTCAATCATTGATTTGAGTCTAGTTAATTGGCTTCCATCTAGTGCCTTTCTCCTCATATCTACACATTGTTGATTTGTAGATACATATGATAGTTGTATCTCCTTACTCATGAACTTTTCGATTACATAATGGTAGTGAACTTCTATATGTTTTGTCCTTGCATGATGCATAGGGTTAGCAGCAAGATCTAGTGAACTATTGTTGTTCCCAAATATATGTGGAGTAGAAGTATTGAACTCTAGATATGAATATAAAGTCTAAATCCACATAGCTTATTGTGTAACATTTAAAAGTCCTCTGTATTTAGTTTTTATTGATCAAAGTGCAATAGTAGGTTGCTTCTTAGATGACAATGAAATTAACTTTGTACCTACAAAAGTAAGATAACTTCATGTGCTTCTCCTATTCATCTTTTGAGCCTACCCAATCTGGATCAAAAAATAATTTGACATCTATATCATATGTAAAAGGGTAGTATAACCCTTCATTGATTATGCCTTTCAAGTATTTCACAATTCTCATGGTTGCTTCCATGTGAGGCTTCCTTGGAGTATGCATGAACTAACTTACCACAATAACTCCATAATAGATATCTACTTTTGTTAGAGTAGCATAATGCAAGCTTGTACCTAAGCTTTGATAGCTAGTAACATCTTCAATTAACTAACCTTCATGTGCAGTTAGCTTTAGATTTACGTCCATGGGTTTACCCACAAACTTTGTATTTAAAATCTTGAATTTGGTGAGCATATCTCCAATGTACTTTCTCTTAGTAAAGAACATAGCTTTCTCTGTATATACTTCTTCCAGACCTAGGTAGTATGTGAGAAGTCAAACATCACTAACCTTGAACTCTTCTTTCATTTTTGATCCTCTTGATTCCATTTACATCTTTACCTATTATGATTATGTCATTCACATACACACAAAGATATATGACCTCTAAGCAATTCCTCTTTTTCAAGAGGGAAGGACCTACCTTGCTTACCATAAAGTCTTTATCCTGCAAGTAAATGACAACTCTATGATTCCAAGCTCTATGAGCTTGCTTCAAGCCATACAAGGCTTTCCTTAACCTACACACATACTTTGGATATGATTGATCTTCCAAGCCAAGAGGCTACACCATGTACACCTCCTTTGAAATCCAACCATTTGGAAAAGAATTTTTAACATCCATTTGATATATATTCCAATTCATGGATAATTCTACACTCATGAGTACTTTTTTGTAGGCATTTTTTATAGAGGTAAGAATGTCTCTTCATAATCTATACCTTGTTTTCGTGCAAATCCTTTGGCTACAAGCCTTTCTAGCCATCATAATTCTTCTTTAGCTTGTAAATCCATCTTGAGGCAATGACCTTCATGGATGGTTTCTTGGGAACAAATTCCCAAGTCTAATTTTGTTGTAGAGCTTCTACCTATTATTGTATGGAATCTCTCCATTCTGTCTTCTTCTTGGCTACTTCATATGTAGATGCTTCTTGTGAGTTTATATCTTGTGCTATGTAAATCAAATGCTTAGTGACCAAAGAAGTGTCATAACCATACTAGTAGATCTTCTTACAGTCTGTTGAGGTGATTGTGCCACATCTCTCATCTCGTGCACTTTTGCTTTGCCTATAGAGTTCCAAGAGTTAACTTCCCTTCTTGGAGTCTTCTGGTCATCTAAGAAGTGCTTGATGCTTCAAGTGTAGGCTCATTCCTCTTTAACAATGTTGGAAAATCCTCATATAGGTCATAGGGAAGTTTTATTTTCCTATAATCATCTTCAAACCAAGATTTTCTTTCATAAAAACAACATCTCTATTTATAATGAACCCTTTATTGCTTGGGTTCTAGAGCCTATAAACTTTTTGATTAAGGTCATAGCCTACAGATATGCATTTCTCTGCATTTGGATCCATTTTTTCTTTGATTTGTGAAGGTATGTGTGCATATGCTATGCACACAAAGATCCTACAATGGTCAAGGATAGGTCTTCTTCCATTCCATGTTCCACATGTTGTCATCCCATCCAGTGCTCTTGATGGGAGTCTATTAATTAGATAAGCATTTGTGGACACAACCTCTACCCATAAGTAGTTGGACAACTTCTTCTCATTTAGCATTGACTTTTGAGCCTCTACTATGGTTCTATTTCTCCTTTTTGTCACTTCCTTTTTCTCTCGAGTATATGTGGTTTTAATCTTTCTTTTGATCCCTCTCTCATGTTAAAAAAAAAATTGGAAAATCTTGGAGAGGCTTGGAGAGTAGAGTTTTCAAGTGGTGAAGTTGGTTTAGAAAACCAACATTAGAGAATGAACTAAGACTAACAAGCTTGAATTTCTTTGGAATTAATACACCAAATGATTTGCAGATTTCTACACATAAGCTAGCCAGTAATACCTTTCCAATGAGTGCTTAAAGACTGGATTTGGAGGTATGTAGGGAGAGCATCAATCTCAGCAAGTTGACTTAGTGTGAGGAAGAAGGAGCAGAGAATAGAGATGGTACCAAACAATGATCAAAGAGTATATGTATTGCTTCAAATCATCAATATCCTTAATGTAAAAATTTGGTGGAGTATTTATATAGACTCTTGAGGATATGATGATGCCTTCTCTTCATGGATTTGAAATTAAAATTAGGTGGGCTTTCTAGCTTAGATTGATTGGAATCTTTTCCTACAATCTAGCAAAAGATAAAGTTGAAATCACATCTACTTTTTGATTGATTGATTGAGAATCAACCCCAAACACTTCTAACTCATGGCTTTTAGGCCTTTTAATATTCCTTTATACAAAGGTAAATACCTTGAACCTTACAAGAAATCATCATAAGTGATCAACCAATTAATACAAAGAAAATATGTGCACATAAGTGCTATTCTTTAAGGCATGTCCATAGCATCCAAATAATGAATTTGATGTAGAGCATATCCATCTCAAGCATAATGAAACCTTGATGTGCCAAGAGCTCATCCTCAAGCTAAAGTATGCTTCATTCTTTATTCTCTGATAGGTTGAATACCTGCCTTAGCTCTGAATCTATAAAGCTTTATCCCATCAAGTGCCTTTGCCATCATCTCTCCTATTTGCTTTTGAGTAAGAACAAATGAGATTTAAATCTCCTTTTCCATAAGATTCTCTTTTACAAAGGGGTAATGGAATTCTATGTGCTTTTTCCTAGCATGAAAAATTCGATTTGCATCTTGATGCATGGAACTTACATTATCTCCAAGTAAGTGAGGTTTGAAACTTAGAAGTCCCAAATCTGAGTACAACTCCTTGAGCCATATTGCTTAATGAGTTGCAATAGTTGGATCTCTATATTCTACTTCACTTGAAGATAAAGCAACTATTGGTTGGTTCTTAGAACTCCATGAAACCAATTTTCAACCTCCAAATGCTAAGTATCCAAAGGTACTTCTTCTATCATCCATAGATCCTACCCAATCTGCATCTAAAAAGATTTTGATATCAAAATAGGAAGAGTAAGCATAATAGATTCCTTCATTAAGTATCCCTTTGAAGTACTTGGTTACTCTCTTTGCAGCATCCATGTGTGGCCTTCTAGGTGAGTGCATGAACTGACTTAGCACTCCCATGCTATATGATGTGTGGTCTTGTGTGAGTATCATATATCAAGCTACCAACTAATCTTATATACTCTTTAGGATCATCAATGTGCTCACCTTTATAAAAGCTTAGTTTACGGTTCAATTCTAAAGGTGTACTTGCATGCTAGGTGTTCTCCATTTTGAACTTGAGAAGTAGGTATCTTCTCTACTCAGATACATCCCTTCATTTGTATAAATCACTTCCATACCTGAGAAATCTGTGAGCTCACCTAACTTATTGATTTTGAACTCCTCTTGCATGTGTTTCTTCATCCTTTGAATACCATTGAGATCATCATCTATCACAATAATATCATCCACATATACACATAGATAGAAAACCTCATTGTGATCCCTTTTGGTGAATAGAGAAGGATCAAAGTTGCTAGGTTTGAACCCTTGATCTTAAAGGCATGTAACCAACTTGTAAGTGCAAGGTCTAGGAGCTTGTTTCAATCCATATAGTGATTTCTTAAGTGTCCAAACATAAGATGTATGATTAGGGTTTTCAAAACCTAGTGGTTTTGAAATGTAAACTTCTTCACTTATCCAACCATTTAGGAATGCATTTTTTACATCAAATTGGAGTCTCCAATTTCTTGTAGCAGCTACACTAATCAATGTTCTGATTGTAGTCATCTTGTGCTAGATACCCTTTGAAGCAATCAAACACTTCATTCTTAATCTTGATAAAGTATAGAGTAGTCCATATACTATGGTCATCAATAGATCAGACATCATACCTTGATCCTACCGTGAAGGTTCTTGGATTGGCCCCCATACATCTCTATGTACTAAGAAAAATAAGTTGTCGTGCATGTAGCCTTTGTGGTTGAATGGTTGTCTTTGTGCCTTCCCAATCTGACATGCATCCCATCTATTGATGATGTGTTTTTGTGATATGTTTGGCATCCAAGAACACTTTGATCCCTGCATATATCAATTAAGGTTCTTTCATTCACATGAGCTAGCCTCTTATGCGACACTTCAAGGTCACTTAGAGCTTGAGACCCAAAGTTGAATAGAGCTATGTTTTTGGTTTCTCCTACTTCAAAATAAAAAAGCCTACCATTCTTCTCACCTTTGGCTATCTTCTTTAATCCTTGACATAGATCTTCCACAAAAGCTCCATTTTGAGTGAACCTAGCTTGCAAGTCTTTCTCAACTATTTATCCTACACTTATTAAGTTTTTTGTAATAGTTCGTACCTTGCTCAAAATGCTTGTCCTAACATTAGAAGCTTTGACATGACCAATCTTCTCCATGCTATTCTTTGTTTCATACCTATTTCAACTTCATGTTTATGCTTTGGACTTTCCAAATCACATAAGAGAGCTATGTTTCCTACAACATGATTTGAACCTCTTGAATCTATGAAGAATAAATGATCATGTTCTTTACCTTCCTTGTGGCTTAGATTAATGAAGAGCAATGATTCTTCATGTTTTCTAGCTTCAAAATAATGGTTATAGTCTCTTTTGTAATGACCTCTATTGCTATTATTGAGCTTGTGACCACCTTTGCCTCTATTGCTTCCATATCCTCCTCTCCCACTTCCTTTCTAGGTCTTCCCATTGAACCTTAATTTTAGAGTGGTATGATTGGTCTTATCACACATGGCACAAGGTTGAACATTCAAGCCTTTGGTCTTGTTATACTTTGATCCTTTCTTCCTCCCTTTCCACTTGTTCTTTTCTACAAAGTTTGCTTGGAGAGTCTCCTCTTGATCTTCTTCCTTCTTCTTTCCTTTCAGCTTCTTGTCCTTCTCATCTGCATATAGAGCACTAGTTGAGTTACCATGATAGGAGTTACCTTCTTTATGCTATTGTAGGCTTCGTGATGGCTTCTTCTTCCATAAAATCTCCAATGGATGCCAATTGAACAGAAACCTCCTTGAACTATGTAACAAACCCACTGATGGTTTTTTTGGACTCTTCTTCATTTGGTTGAACTCATCCAAAAGATGGTTCTTCCTTGCCTTTGTACTAGTAGAAAAGAAAGTCTCTAAGGCCTCCCAAGTATCTTGAGATGTCTTGCATCCTCTAATATATGGTAATAGAAAATCAGAGATAGAATTGAGTATTTAAGACCTTGCTTGAGCATCCCTTGCACACCAAAGTGTATCGTTGTGAGTGAGGCTGACTTGGATTGGTTCTTTGATAGTGGTGCTTCAAAGCATATACCTTCATGCAAAAGGTTTTTTGCATCTTTGAAAGATGCACCCAAGGGAGGAAATGTGGTGTGTGCAAAAAAATCCCTCTTATCCTATCATTGAATTAGTACACATCAAGCTTACACATGTAAATAGAGGTGTGATTCTCTCAAAAAATGCATTGTATATACCCGGTATCAAGAAGAACTTAATTTCAATTCCGTCGGTTGCCAAAGCCAGACTTCATGTACACTTTATTGATAATAATTATATGGCTCATGATTTCAGAAATGGTGATATTATCATGATGTCTTGTACATTATGTAATGGTTTGTATCGCATGGATACATACAGTGGGCTACCTAAAATGCCTTTGTTGCTGAAACTCCTTCCATGGCCAAAATGGAGCTTTGGCATGCTTGTTTTGGTCACTTGAACTTCAAAAGTTTGTTTTACTTGCAAAACAAGGACATTGTTATTGGTTTGCCAACACTTGAGTCCATTGAAAAGCATGCATGTGAAGGTTGCATTCTTGGAAAATCGCATCCTGATTCTCTTCCAAAAGATAGTCATACACACACTACAGAAAAATTGTAGCTTGTTCATAGTGATGTATATGGCCCCGCTAAGACTGCATCTTTTGGGAAGCATGTATATTTTTTAACCTTCATTGATGATGCTACTCGGAATACATGGATGGATCCTATGAAAGCAAAGAATGAGGTATTTTCTTGCTTGAAAGCATATAATTGGTGAAAATGTTTCTTCAAACAAGCTTTTGACTCTACACACAAATCATGGTGGTGAATGTTGGAAAATCAAGCTTACATTATGCTTGAGGTGGATTTGATCTATATCAAAAGCTATCACTTGGATTAGTTCGAAGGAATATCCATTCAAGAGTTCTTTTTCTTATGCTCACTTATTGAATTTTTTAAAAAGACTTTTCATGGATCTTTGACCATTGTAAAATCCATGAGCTTTACATATGTAGAAGTAGAAATAGACATCTCAAATTCCACGAATTTGTCGTGGTTCAGTTGCATTCAGTCATTCAATCAATCACCTAAAACTAGATCAAACTAGATCTTCACTTTTCCTTAGATTGTTGGAAAGTGAACTGATTCCCTCCAACAACTTGTCATCATCATTGTCTTGCTCTTTCATTTTTCTACATCATCTTCTTTGCCAACAGTAATCTTGCAGAGCTTGCTGCACATTCTCTAAAAAGCTTCAAATTGGATGGGACATGGCTCATGGTATTATTGTATATTTATTCCTATAAAGTTTTAGAGCATTTGCTTTAGTAGATTTGTAGGAGTCTCATTTTTTTCTGTCTCACGGTCAATCTCTACATATTGCTGAAAATAAGGAGGTACCACAGTTTTTTATTCATTCCCATAGCATATTTTGCTTAGTCATTATACTATTGTGCACTATATACACTCAACCCTATGTGTATCACTCCCATAAAAAATATTTTTTCTAATTGTAATCATGCTGGTTGCTATGAGCATTTGAAGTTGATTGTCTCTTCCATAGATAGTGAGTTTTTTGAGTTAGTCGATGCGCAAAACGGTCTGTGTTGTATGTACCCTTTGTTGGGAAAGATGGATGGATCCTCCAGAAGATTAAGTAGGTGCTGCTAATCCTGCTTTGCACCAGCCCTCAGTGACTCCAGATATGATTAGTAGACACCCTTAGCTTCCAAATGATACCAAGAAATGCTATATGTGCTTTGGAAAAGGTTTGAGTAATGACTTGATCAAAACAGATGAGTTTGTGAATCACAAAGCTAGAAAACTTTCTATTTTGGTGTTGATACCTGCTCAGTCTTTCACTCAGTATGACCAGTACACTTACAATTGGCAAAATTCCTTCTAGAGATATTCTATTAGCTTAGTAAGCTACCATTTGCAAGTGGAATCATTCAAAATGATAAACTATACTAGGAGAAATAACTTTAGCAAATTTATGGACACCCCCGACTTTTTAGGAAGTATGCAGACAAATACCAGTGAGCACTTCGACTGCGATTTCTTGAGATTGGCTGAACCAAGTTGCTTCAAACTTTTTATGCTTGTAGTATGCTTTGAGCTGGATCCACCAAGCTCTGAATCACTTGATTTGGTGAAGTATGCACTGAGATATGCCTCTTTGACGTTGAAAGAGTTGGATGTAGAAAACTCAGAGAATACAGTAGTGATAGAAGTGAATGTATGTATTAAATCACATTGATGTACATTCCCATTGGCATGATTAACATTGCCAAATGGTACTCAGAGGTGTAGGCTATGGAGTAGACCTCACACTCTCAATGATCAGTAATGTAAGCCTCGGGAATTGAGCTAGACAAAATGAGCTAAGCTCCCCGCGACTTTTGACTTGCATCTTTTATAGAGTTGAGTTGCATTCAAAATCAAACCTCCTAGAATCTTTCACCTAAAAAGGTAATGAGATATTCTCTCAATCAATCAACAACTTTTTCCACGACTCTAATCAAGTAGGTGTGTACATAAGAAATGCCAAGTCTTTTAGACTTTTACAAAGAGTAAAATGGTAAGAACTTATAAGCATAAGTTCCTATGGTCCTTCCTTCAAGTGGTGTCTTCAAGAAGTAATCCAAGCCAAATTGTGAAGGCTTGAATTGCACCAACAGCTCCCCCTCAAGCCAAACACTTTGGCTTAAGTCTTCATTTTCAATCTTCAATTACATCCTGCAATCCAATCATGGATTTGAATCTGCATAATTTGTTTCCATCCAAAGCTTTAGTGAGTAAATCTGCACATTGCATATTAGTAGACACATAGGTCAACTGAATGTCCTTGCTTAGCAACTTCTCTCTCACATAGTGGTAATGAACCTCTATGTGTTTTGTTCTAGCATGATATATTGGATTAGCTGCAAGGTGAAGAGAGCTTGTGTTATCTCCAAAGATAATTGGGGGCCTAGTGTATAGGCCTAGCTTTGTATACAAAAGCTTTAACCAAATAGCTTCTTGAGTGGCATTGGCTAGCCCTCTATACTCTGCTTCAGTGGATGACAATGCCACTGTTGGTTGCTTCTTGGCTGACCAAGAAATAGGTTTATCACCT
Source organism: Ceratopteris richardii (assembly GCA_020310875.1). Classification (NCBI taxonomy): domain Eukaryota; kingdom Viridiplantae; phylum Streptophyta; class Polypodiopsida; order Polypodiales; family Pteridaceae; genus Ceratopteris; species Ceratopteris richardii. The sequence continues at coordinate 37,209,790 of CM035433.1, forward strand.
GCAAAAGACAAGTATCCTGATGTGCTCCTTCTATCATCCTTGCATCCTGCCCAATCTACATCTGAATACACTTTAATGTCAATATTTGATGTATAAGGAAAGTACAAACCATGGTTCTGAGTTCCCTTTAGATACTTCAAGATCTTCTTTGCAGCCTCAAGGTGAGGTACCCTTGGTTTGTGCATGAATTGACTTAGCACACTAACTCCATATGCTATGTCAATTCTGGTCAAGGTAGCATAATTCAAACTACCTACGATACTTTGATATCCTGTAATGTCTTGGACTTCATCCCCTTCATGAGCACTTAGCTTTAGGTTGACCTCCATTGGAGTACTTGAGACTTTAGCATCCTGCAGGTTAAACTTCTTCAACATGTCTTGTACATACTTCTTCGAGTGATATATATACCTGAATTAGTATAAACCAATTCAAGACCTAAGAAGTACTTTAATAATCCAAGATCATTTATCCTGAATTCTTTCATCATCTGTCCTTTGATATTTTGATTCCATTGACATCATTACCTGTAATGATGATGTCATCAACATAAACACACAAGTAGATTACCTCTGTACTACTCCTCTTTATGAATAAAGAATTGTCTGCTTTGCTCATCACAAATCCTTGGTCTTGGAGGTATGTAGTCAACCTGTAGTTCCATGCTCTAGGTGCTTGCTTCAATCCATATAGAGCCTTCTTCAATTTACAAACATAATTTACCTTCTTGTGGTCTTCATAGCCAGGTGGTTCCGACATGTAGACTTCTTCAGATATCCATCCATTCAAGAAAGCATTCTTGACATCTGATTGTTGGCATCTTAGCCACAGGAGAAAATGTCTCCTCATAATCAATGCCTTGGGTTTGTGCAAAACCCTTGGCTACCAACCTAGCTTTGTACATGTTGATTGTACCATCAGAGTTCCTCTTTAGTTTGTAGATCCATCTGGATCCTATCACCTTCATAGAGTCCTTCTTGGGTACCAAGTCCCATGTGTCACTCTCCTTGAGAGCTTCTATTTCTTCATCCATAGCTCCTTTCCATTCTGGTTTGGTGATTTCCTCTTCATATGAACCTGGTTCTTCACGTAACAAGTCCTTTGCAAGATAAATTGAGTGCTTAGTAACAAGTGATGTATCATACCCATATCTGATAGGTCTTTTGCTTTCTCTCTGAGATCTTCTAATTGACTGAGTTGAGGATTCTGGAATATCCTCTAGCTGCTTCATCTTCATCTTTCCTTTGGACTTCCATGCCTTGAATTCTTCAAGATTGATTGTGTCATCATCATCTGAACTTGAGTCTTCCTTCTGGATTGGTTCCTCCTTTGAGAGTTTTGGAAACTCCTCTTCCAAATCATAGGGTAGACTAACCTTCTTGCATTCATTCTCATACCATGAGTCATTCTCATCAAAGATGACATCTCTGCTTACCTTGAACCCTTTATTGGTTGGGTTGTAGAATCTGTACCCTTTTTGATTCAAGTCATAACCAATGAAAATACATTTTTCTGCTTTAGGGTCTAGCTTTCCCCTTACCTGTGAGGGAATATGCACATATGCTACACAACCAAAGATTTTGCAATGATCCAATGATGGTCTCTTACCATGCCAAGCTTCATAAGGTGTCATTCCATCAAGTGACTTTGATGGCAACCTGTTTATGAGATAGGTGGCAGTAGATACACTCTCTGCCCAAAGATAATTTGGCAACTTCTTTTCATTAAGCATGGACCTAGTTGTTTCAACAATAAGCCTATTCCTTCTTTCAGCTACCCCATTTTGTTCAGGTGAGTACCTTGTGGTTATCTCCCTTTTGATGCCTCTTTCCTGCAAGAAGTCCTAAAACTCATTGGAGAAGTATTCACCTCCTCCATCTGACCTTAGCTTCTTCAAGTTCCTTCCTGTTTGATTTTCAACTAGTGCAAGATATCTTTTGAAACAATTAAACACTTCGTCCTTGTGCTTCATAAAGTATAACACAGTCCATCTGCTATAATCATCAATGAAAGACACATAGTACCTTGATCCTGAAATGGAGGGATCCTTGCTAGGTCCCCAAACATCTGTGTGCACCAAGTCTAGGTAGTCTTCATGCATAAAACCTTTCCTTGAGTAGGGCAATCTGTGAGACTTACCAAACTGACAAGCACCACATTTGTAAATCATGGGTTGCTTGGATACATTAGGTATCCCAAGCACACATTTATCCCTGCATATTTGCTTTAAGGTCCTTTCACCTATGTGACCTAACCTCTTGTGCCATATTTCTAATTCTGAAAGTGTTTGATCCTTGTAATTGTATAAAGCAATGTTTTTGGTGTCTTCTAGCTCAAAAGTAAATAATCTAACTGATTTTTCTCCCTTGGCTATCCTTTTGAATCCATGTCCTGGGTCCTCCACATATGCTCCATGTTGATTGAATCTGACCTGCAAACCTTTCTCCACAATCTGACCAACACTCATTAAGTTTTTTGTAATGGTTGGTACATAAAGTACCCTGCTCAATAGGTTCTGGTTACCATCACAAGTTTTTATATTTCCAATCTTTACTACAGAATGCTTAGTATCATCACCTGTCTGTACTTGATGTTTGCCCTTGGGTTCCTCAAGATCAGAGAGTAGTGCCATATTGCCAGCTACATGATTAGGACACCCTGAATCAATATAAAACAAATGATCATCATTGGTACCTGACTTGGAAGTCATATTCATGATCAATAGGGAGTCATCTTGCTCCTCTGTGTAGTTGTTGTAGTCTTTCCTATTCCTGAATCCTCCTTGGTAGTTACCATTATGGTTGTTGTTGTGATTGTTGTTGTAGTTATAGTTGTAACCATTGTAGCCTTGTTGTTGGTTGAACCTTCCTCTGCCTTGAGAGTATCCACCTCTTTGATAGCCTCTTCCTCTCTGATTTTTGTAGTTTCTGTAGCACTCATCTGTGGTGTGGTTAGACAGTCCACAAATATTACATGGTGGTGAATTGTAGGATCTCCCCCTACCTTGCTTACTTCCTTTGCCCCTGCCTCTTGAAGATCTACCTCTCCCTGCATAGTTGGCTTGGGAGGTAGAACCTTCATCCTCTTGCTTTTTAACTTTACCTTTGTCTTTAATCTTTTTATCAGTATATAGGGCAGAAGGAGTGTTACCTTTAGATGTATCTCCAACCTTTGTGAACTTTGCTTCATGTGTAAATAGTTGGCCCATAAGAGTTGTGAGATCTGGGCTATGCAAGTCCATGTAGAGATCCATTGCAGTGGTGAAGCTTTCCCACTTGTCATCTGCCTTTAGTCCATTGGTTACTTGCCTTACTATTTGTTCTTCTTCAATCTCCTCTCCTATGCTTGCTAATTGGTCTGCCACATCCTTGATTTTGGTCACAAATTTTGAGACTGATTGCTTTGGTTGCTTCCTAAGGGTTGTGAATTCAATCCACAATTGATTCTTCCTGGCCCTTGTATTAGATGAAAAGTATGATGACAAGGTTTCCCAAGTTTCTTGGGAAGTCTTACAATTCTTGATGTGAGGTAAAAGGAAATCAGATATAGAGTTAAGAAGATAAGACCTTGCCAATGCATCTTTTGCACACCATGTATTAAGCCTTTCTTGTTCTTCCTTGGTGGGTAGACCCCTTGCTTTGAATGAGGGCAATTCCTCATCTCCTGAGATGAATCCAAATAGAGTTCTTCCTTGTAAATAGGTCTTCATCCTCAGAGACCAAGCTTGATAATTGTTCCTGTCTAATTTATCAATGAATGAAGGAAAACCATCTCCCATGTTACCTTATTTGCTCTGATACCACTGTTGGGAAAGATGGATGGATCCTCCAGAAGATTAAGTAGGTGCTGCTAATCCTGCTTTGCACCAGCCCTCAGTGACTCCAGATATGATTAGTAGACACCCTTAGCTTCCAAATGACCAAGAAATGCTATATGTGCTTTGGAAAAGGTTTGAGTAATGACTTGATCAAAACAGATGAGTTTGTGAATCACAAAGCTAGAAAACTTTCTATTTTGGTGTTGATACCTGCTCAGTGTTTCACTCAGTATGACCAGTACACTTACAATTGGCAAACTTCCTTCTAGAGATATTCTATTAGCTTAGTAAGCTACCATTTTCAAGTGGAATCATTCAAAATGATAAACTACACTAGGAGAAATAACTTTAGCAAATTTATGGACACCCCCGACTTTTTAGGAAGTATGCAGACAAATACCAGTGAGCACTTCGACTGCGATTTCTTGAGATTGGCTGAACCAAACTGCTTCAAACTTTGTATGCTTGTAGTATGCTTTGAGCTGGATCCACCAAGCTTTGAATCACTTGATTTGGTGAAGTATGCACTGAGATATGCCTCTTTGAAGTTGACAGAGTTGGATGTAGAAAACTTAGAGAATACAGTAGTGATAGAAGTGAATGTATGTATTAAATCACATTGATGTACATTCCCATTGGCATGATTAACATTGCCAAATGGTACTCAGAGGTGTAGGCTATGGAGTAGACCTCACACTCTCAATGATTAGTAATGTAAGCCTCGGGAATTGAGCTAGACAAAATGAGCTAAGCTGCCCGCGACTTTTGACTTGCATCTTTTATAGAGTTGAGTTGAATTCAAAATCAAACCTCCTAGAATCTTTCACCTGAAAAGGTAATGAGATATTCTCTCAATCAACCAACAACTTTTTCCACAACTCTAATCAAGTAGGTGTGTACATAAGAAATGCCAAGTCTTTTAGACTTTTACAAAGAGTAAAATGGTAAGAACTTATAAGCATAAGTTCCTATGGTCCTTCCTTCAAGTGGTGTCTTCAAGAAGTAATCCAAGCCAAATTGTGAAGGCTTGAATTGCACCAACACTCTTTCTCATTCATGCTCCAAAGTACATAAAGGATTTTATTTCACTTATCGCATGCCTATAAGGTCTATTTGATTCTCCATAAGTTCAAGGGCTAGTCTTGTTTCGGTTGGCTGGACCAAACTTCGTCACTTCACAAATCACTTTTCTACCTCCTACAAGCTTCTCTAAGTTCTTTTAGTGGTATTAGAGCTAGATCAAGATGGGTGATAGCTTTCCCTCAATGATCGAGAAGCTTGATCGACACAACTATGCATCTATGAAAATCAGAATCAAGGGCTATTTGCAAGGTAGAAATCTTTATATAATTATAGCACGTGATGAAGCTATGCCTATTCCAAGATCCAAAGGAGGACCTACAACAGAGGAGATAGATAAGCTCACACTTTGGTGTGCAAGGGATGCTCAAGCGAGGTTGTACATAGTAAACTCTATCTTTGAATTTCTATTACTACATATTAGAGGTTGCAATACATCTCAAGAGACTTGGGATGCCGTTGACACTTTCTTTTCTACTAGTACCAAAGCAAGAAAGAATCATCTTTGGAACATGTTCAACCAAATGAAGAAGACACCTAAAAAAACCATCACAGAGTTTGTTACCAAGGTCAAGGAGGTTACGCATCAATTAGCATCCATTGGAGAGTTGATTGAAAAAGAGGCTATCATGAGTCAAATTCTGAATGGGATTGGAAGTGATAAGCAATGACAATCTTTCACCAGGGCTTACTATCTCATCATGGATGTGCAAAATCCAGACTTCATCATCTTTCTTGGACAATTCTAAGGACCAAAGCATAACAACACCAAAGGTAAGAATGTTCAACCTTGTGCCATCTGTGATAAGACCAACCACACCACTCAGAATTGTTTGTTCAATAGGAAGAGCCAAAAAGGTAGTGGAAGAGATGGATATGGCATCAATAGAGGCAAAGGTGGACACAACTTCAACGATAACAATAGAGGCTATAATAGAAGGTACTCCAACAATTATTTAGAAGATCAACCACATGAATACTCATTGCTTCTTATGAAAATAAGCCAAAAAGAAGGTAAAGAAGATGATAATCTGTTCTATAGAGATTCTAGATGTTCAAATCATGTTATAAGCAACATTGCTCTTCTATCTGATTTGGAAACTCCAAAGCATATACATGAAGTTCAAACATGGGATGACACAATGCACAATGTGGAGAAGATTGGTAATGTCAAAGCTTCCAATGGTAGGACAAACATTCTGAGTAAGGTTCTCTATGTAGCCACTATCATTAAAAACCTAATAAGTGTAGGCCAAATAGTTGCAAAATACTTGCAAGTTAGGTTCACCCAACATGGAGCTTTTGTGGAAGATCCATGTCAAGGCTTCAAGAAGATAGCTAGAGGTGAGAAGCATAGTAGGCTCTTTACTTTTGAAGTACGATTCACTTTTGGGTCTCAAACCATAAGTGACCTTGAAGTGTGGCATAAAACACTTCCTCATGTGAATGAAAGCACCTTGAAGGATATATGTAGGGATCAAAGTGTACTAGGATTGCCAACATATCAAAGCTACACATGATAAATTGGTGTGATGCATGTCAGATTGGGAAGATGCAAAGACAACCATTCAACCACAAAGGCTACATCCACATATGTATGGGGACCAAGTCAACTTCATTCGCAAGATCAAGATATTATGTTTCAATTATTGATGACCATAGTATATTGACTATTTTATACTTCATCAAAAGTAAGAATGAAGTATTTGATTGCTTCAAAAAGTATCTGGCACATTTGGAGAATCATAGAGGTAGATCACTCAAGAAGCTCAGATCTGATGGAGGGGGAAAATACCTCTCCAAATTTTGATGAGTTCTTGTAGGAAAAAGGCATCAAAACGGAAGTGACTATGAAGTACTCTCCTCAACTCAATGGATTTGTAGATAGGAGAAACAAGATATTGGTTTGATCAGCTAGAACAATGCTTCAAGAGAAGTTGCCACATTATCTATGGGCAGAAGTTATTTCAACTATTGTGTACTTTGTCAATAGACTACCATCCAAATAACTTCAAGGTATGACTCTTAATGAAGCATGGCATGAAAGAAAACCTAGTCTAGGACATTGCAAGGTGTTTAGTTATTTAGCTTATGTCCATGTACCATCACAAATAAGAGCTAAGCTAGATGAAAGGGCAACAAAGATAGTGTTTACTGGATATGATTCAACTAAGATGGGTTATAGGTTCTTTAATCCTTCAGCCAAGCAATTTATTACAAGTAGATATGTACTTTTTGAAGAACATAGGTCTCGGTATGATGAAGACAAACAAAAGGTAACTCTACCATATGATCTTGATTCTAATTCTAATCAATTAGGAAGCAAGCATAACACATAGGTCCAAGATCCAGGAAGTGATATAGGCGATGACCAAGAAGAATGAGACAAGTATTACAAACTATGGAAGTCAAGAGGCAAATCAAAGATGCAAGAGGTTGGAGAATGCTCCAAACAAGCACCTAGAAGAGCAACAAGAGAGAAGAAACAACCAAAAAGGTATGGATACGATTCCACATTTGTTACAAAGCATTCAATCTACTCGGTAAAAGATTCAATTTTAGAAGAACCCTCAACCTATGAAGATGCAAAAGGAAATCCTAATTGGGAGAAGGCCATGAAAGAAAGAAGAAATACATGCATTGAAGGAGATGGACACTTGGGATTTGGTTCCAATGTCTCTGAGGCAAAAGATACTTGGTTGTAGATGGGTATATGAAGATAAAAGAAACTCAAATGGATCAGTTTGCAGGTACAAGGCAAGATTAGTTACCAAAAGGATGCTCACAAACTCATGGTATAGATTATGAGGAAACATTCTCACCGCTTGCAAAGAGGAATACAAACAGAACATTGATAAGTGTAGCTGTTGCAAGGAATTCGAGACTCCTCCAACTTGATGTGAAAAATGCATTCTTAAATGGTTGGATAATTGAAGAGGTATACATGTCACAACCACTAGGTTTTGAAAACCCTAATACGAAGTTGGTTAAATACCTTCAAGATCAAGGGTTCAGATCCACCAACTCAGATCCTTCTTTATTCATTAAAAAGGATCATAATGAGGTTATCTATCTATGTGTATATGTAGATTATATTATTTTAATAGATGATGATCTGAATCGCATTCAAAGTATCAAGAGGCTCATGCAAGTATAGGTCAAAATCAGTGACTTCGGTAAGCTCACATATTTCCTAGGTATGCATGCAATATATATACAGATGAAGGAATGTATCTCACTCAAAGAAGATACATTGAAGACGTACTTCTGAAGTTCAAAATGGACAACACTTAACCTACATATACACCTTTGGAGATGAATCATAAACTTAGTGTTTATAAAGGTGAGAAAATTGAAGACATTAAAGAGTTTCAAAGCTTGGTAGGTAGCTTGATATATGCTACTCATACAAAGGAAGGCATTTCATATAGGGTTGGAGTGCTTAGTCATTTCATGCACTCATCAAGAAGATCACACATGGATGCAGCTAAGAGAGTACTTAAGTATCTCAAATGTACAATCAGATAAGGTATATTCTATCCTTACTCTTTCGATTTGGATATCAAAATCTATTCAGATGTAGATTGGGCAGGACCTAAGGATATGGAAGAAGTATCTCTAGTTACTTAGCATTTGCAAGTTGAAAGCTAGTGTCATGCAGTTCCAAGAAGCAACCAATAGTTTCTTTATCCTAAATTAAAGCACAGTATAGAGGTTTGACCATAGCAAATCAAGAAGCAACATGTTTAAAGGAGTTGTATACAGATTTGGGACTTGTGAGTTCCAAGCCTCACATATTTGGAGATAATGCAAGTTCCATGCATCTAGTAGCAAATCCTATTTTCCATGTAGGAACGAAACACATAGAAGATCATTACCACTTCATTAGAGAGAAGATAATGGCAAAATAGATTGACATTTCTTTTGTTCCAACTCAAAATCAAGTAGCAGATATGATGACAAAGGCACTTGATGGAATAACGCTTTGTAGATTCAAAGCTATGGCAGGTATGCAATCTATTAGAAAATGAAGACTCAAGCATACTTTAGCTTGAGGGCGAGTTGTTGGAACATCAAGCTTACACTATGCTTGAGGTGGATTTTATCTACCTCAAAAGCTATTGCTTGGATTACATCGAAGGAATATCCGTTCGAGAGTTCTTTTTCTTATGCTCACTTATTATATTTCTTTTAAAAGATTTTTCATGGATCTTTTACCATTGTAAAAGCCTTGAGCTTTACACATGTACAAGTAGAAATACAGATCCCAAATTTTATGAATTTGTGGTGGTTGAGTTGCATTCAATCATTCAACCAATCACGTAAAAGTAGATCAAACTAGATCTTCATTTTTCCTAGATTATAGGAAAGTGAACTGATTCCCTCCACCAACCACTCGCACCTTCATTTGAATTCAAGATCCACTTGGAGAAGACATGGATGACTTCTAGAGTCTATATAAAGATTTCAAATCACTTGTACAATACATGGAAGAAATATACGTACACGTGACCATCATTGTCTTGCTCCTTCATTTTCCTGCATCATCTTCTTTGCCAACAATAATCTTTCAGAGGCTTCCCCACTCTCTACAGAGCTCTAAATTGCATGAGACATGGCTCATTGGAAATTTATTAGTGTCAAGTTTATGTCCATACAGTTTCATGGAATTTAGTTTGGTAGGTCGGAAGAAATTGCAATTTTTTCATCTCAGGGTCAATCTCTATGTATTCATGAAAAATAGGAGGTACCATGGTCGAGTGTTTGATTCATTCCTATAGCATATTTTGCTCATTCCTTATAATATTATGTATTATATACACTCAACTCTATTTGTATCATTACCATAAAAAGATTTTTTCTAATTGCAATCACACTGATTGCTATGAGAATTTGAAGTTCATTGTCTCTTCCATGCATAGTAAGTTTTGAGCTAGTCTATGCATGAAATTATCTATTTTGTATCGACTTTTTCTCCTTCATGATCTAAAGTACATAGTGCATTTTATTTCACTTATTGCATCCCTATAAGGTCTATATGAGTCTCCATAAGTTCAAGGGTTGGTCTTGTTCTGGTTGGCTAGACCAAACTTGTCGCTTCGCAACTCACTTTTCTACCTCCTACAAGCTTCTCCAAGTTGGTTGGCTAGACCAAACTCGTCGCTTTGCAACTCACTTTTCTACCTCCTACAAGCTTCTCCAAGTTTTTTCAGTGAATACATGTCACATGATTTTAATGATTTTCTTTGTGAAAGAGGAATTTCACACCAATGTAGGGTCTCATGTACACCTCAAGAAAGTGTTATTGTCGAGTATAAAAATCGAACAGTCCTTGAAATGGCATGATGTATGATTAAAGGAAAGAACCTTCCTGATATGTTTTGGATGGAAGTGATCATGTGTGCAAACTATGTGTTAATTTTCTACCCTACAGAAGCATTGAGGATCATTACTCCTTATGAGGCTTGGAATGGACATAAGCCTATGGTTAGTCATATGTGTGTATTTGGTTGTTTGGCATATGCTCCTATGCCATCACAACAACATCACAAACTTGATGAAAAGGCAAAGAATGTATGTTTGTTGGTTATAGTCATGAAAGTAAGGGATATCATTTGTACCATCCATTGACGAATACCATTATTGTCAGTCGAGATATGGTATTTGTTGAAATTTTAGTTTTCTCTCCACTTGAGTGCAAAGAACACCCAACAGTTAGCTCACAAGATGTGTTCAATACACACATGGTTCCAAAATGGTGTGCTTGAATATGGCCATGTAGATCAGCCAACTAAGGCTCAACGGGCTGAAAGATTCCAGCAAAATAGAGTTGAAAATGTAGAGAATTTCCAACCAAACATGGTTGAAATTTTTTAGCCAAAAATTATCGAAGCTTTTGGAAACTTCTAGCCAAAAATATGGATGAATATTTGTGTCTAAATATGGCTGAAAATGAGCATGAAATTCAACCCACGCATGATATACATGTTGAGAATGTATTACATAATGAAGGCACGTCCATTAAGAGTGCACAAACTATGCCAAAGTGGCTAAAAGAAACTTGGTAGGACAGCAAGCTGAGTGCATCTTTACTTGGTAGAAAAAGATCAAGCTCTCACCATGCATCAAGTAATTGTTTGGATTATTATCTTATTGCAACAACATGTAATAAAGATCCACTTCTTTTTGAAGATCCATGTGATGATCCATAGTGGATGATTTTTATGCAATTAGAAATGTATTCCATACATAAGAATGCTACTTGCGAGTTATGTGAATTGCCAAAAGGAAAAATGCCATTGGTACAAAGTGGATTTACAAGATTAACAAGAAGTCTAATAGTAGCATTGATCCATACAAACCTAGATTGGTTGCCAAAGGATATGTGCAACAATGTGTCATTGACTATGAAAAAAAATTTTCACGTACTTCATGCATGACTACCATTCGTACCCGGGTTGCATTGGCTGCCCATCAAGGTTGGAGAGTACATGAGTTGGACATAAAAACAACTTTCCTGAATGGTGATTTGCAAGAAGAGGTCTATGTGAAGCAACCTCTTGGATTTTCCATGAAAGCGAAAGAGCATATGGTTTTTCACTTGCATAAAGTTTTGTATCATCTCAAGCAAGCCCCACGTGCATGTATGATAAAATCCATAAGCATTTGATTGTTCTTAGCTTCACATGTAGTCCTATCGAAAGCACACTCTATGTATGCAAAGACGGGGCTGATCTTAAAATTCTTGTTCTTTATGTGTATGAAATACTCTTGACTATGTCATGTGATGCAAAACTTGACATTCTTATGGTTGATTTTCAGCATACTTTTGATGTCACTTGTCTTGGTCTCTTGAGCTATTATCTTGGCATCCAATTTATACATGTTAAGAAAGGGGGGGGGGGGGGGATTGTTATGCATCAAGAAAAGTATGTTGAAAAAATACTTCATTGTTATGTATCAAGCAAAGTATGTTGAAAAAGTACTTCAACATTTTGACTTTGAGGATTCCAAGCAAGTTTGAGACAAGATTTAGGCTCTCATTGATGCAATTGACACTTCTCTTTATCAGCAAGATGTGGCATGTTGTATACATGCATGCAACCTAAAGTTGGATATATAATATGCACTTTTCCAATTGAGTGGATTCATGGATAGCTCTCGTATTATGCATTGGCAAGCAGTGAAACATGTGCATAGATATCTTAAAGGCACTTTCAGCTTAGGTCTATTTTATGGAAGAGATATTTAACCATGCTTGCATGCTTTTACAAATAGTGAGCGGGCTAGTTGTTATGATACTTGCATGTCCACTAGTGGTAATTGCTTTTTCCTTGAAGAATCATGCATATCTTGTTTGAGTAAGAAGCCACCTACAATGGTCACATCGAGTTGTGAAGCTGAGTATAGGGAATTTTTCATAGCTACAAAAGAGTGTATAGGGCTAAGATGCCTATTGATGGACCTTTGCATGGAGATTGATGTTGCTACACATATTCTCATTGATAGTCAGAGTGCATTGGCTATTGTATGAAACCTAGTGTTTCATGCACAGACCAAACATATTAAGGTGCATCACTATGCGAGAGATCCCCTTCATGGAGGAGATATTGATTTGGTATATGTGCCTACACAAGATAATGTGGCAAACATATTCACCAAAGCTCTTCTACACGATAAGTTTGAAGCTTTTTGCAAAGCTTTCGGTTTATTACCTTGTGGGGGCTGATCTGTCACTCCTTATATGTGTTCAGATTATTCTCTCGAGGGGGTTTTGTTACACATATGTGCTCCTCTAGTGGCTTGGATGTGAAAATTTTCCCTAGACATGGGAGCTTTTTACTCTAGTGTTGGTTATAAGTTTTTTCCCCATGTTACCACATACATGATTCACTCATATGTGGTGGCACTTTGTACTTAGGAATATTATATAACTTTTACTTCAATTTAGTTCATCATCAATAGAGAGAGCTATTTCAGTCATCCGTCTTCTACATATGTCTTGCTGCATTTGTGCTCTTTGTGTGTGCCTCTTGTGTGTTGCTCCCACTTCTACACACACCCAACACACACACACATACACACACACACACACACACACACATATATATATATATATATATATATATATATATATATATATATATATATATATATATATATATATATATATATATATATATATTTTTCTTTCACCTATAGATTTTCACCATTTATGTCAATGGTGTATGGAAATATATAAATTGTAGGTTTGCTCATTGTATACATACATATTTGTTCTTTTGTCCCCATTTTCCTTGTCTTCGGAAAACCATAAGTGATACACTATAATGAAACATACGAAAAGGCTTGAAGGAAAACATTTTATCAGACAAAAGTCCTAACATTTCATTCATGTTTTTTTAAAGCATTGCATACCATCATTTTTTCCAATATGTTACTCAAGCATATAAGAGGAACCAAATAGAAATTCTTAGCTTCCTCCTTATCTCACCCTCGAGGAAAATTGAGATCGATGCCATAAATTTGGGCAATATGGCATGGGACTTTGAAACATTGAGCAATAGAGCTTCGTTTTCAATGGAAGGTTTGAAGTTTATATGCTTCATATAGGACCCCTTTTTCGATGACAACAAAGAAAATGTTCAGAATGGTAAGGCTTTTGTCAATACGGATGTGGAAGGACACTTAACACTTTCTTATTTGAATATGATTTAAGCAAACAAGTGTTTTTATTCAAATCCATGTGCTAGAAAATGGGCGATTGGATTATAATCAAAATCATCACATAACGTCATAAAGTTTATGAGAAAATGTTGGAACACTTTTTTAAGTCTCAATCTAGAAGAAGTAAAGATGCAAGGAGTTGTGGGGAAATATTAACACAGGCTATTGAGGAAATATTGGAATTCATTTGCTCCAACTTCCTCTCCCTATTATTGTCGTTGCCTACACATTCCTAAACATAACAATGTATTATTAGATTCCTAGCATGCCAAAATTCATGCTTCACTTAAAGTGCTACCAAAGTAAATTCGGAAGCACAAAAAACCCAATGACAAATAAACTGATTCATTTGATGGCATAGAAGAAAAAACATATCTTTCTTTTATCTATAAATATAGAGCCCATGTCACATTATCATAAATATGCTTATAGAATTCCCTGGTGTAGAAATAATTGGATTCAATCTTTCTTATTGATCTCAAGGAGAATGATGAACTATCCAATATCCAATCTCGTTGGGCTGGAGCTGAAGTTCGATTATAGTTATCTCAACCTCTGGTCATGAGAGCATCCTACCTAATGCTTTAATTTAGTATATTTCTTCCAGATATGCACAACACCATGTTTTGTCTCAATATCTTGAGCTTTGATTTCTACCATATTTCTTACTATCTTCCGTCATTTGTTTACATCATTTCACTATACTTTCCAAGTTCCGCAACATAATACACTACTTTGAAATGTTTTTGGCATTAGAAGAGGTGTGGTGTTGAGCCTCTCTAGCAACCCCCTCACCACCCCCTGCTTTGGTGTTAGCCTCAAGTGACTTATTCCCGTGGAATAACTCCAAGGTATTGCATGAGCAAGGAACTTGTCCCTAGTCAACAATTTTGTGAAGATTTCTACTTCATTTTGGGTTGATGGAAAAAAACCTATCTCCACCTAATGCCTTTTGAAGGTAGTGGAACTCAACATCAATGTGTTTTTTGTGAGCATGGAACATCATATTATTATCGATAAGCATGTTTTTGGTACATATGGCAAGACTAAGTGTTTGGCCATAGACTTCTACATTTTGAGTGTAGGTAGTATTATGAGAAGTCATGTCAAAGTCAAAAAATCACATCATTTTTATCCACTTGTAAAAGCTTCTATGAAGTGTGAACCTTGTCGTTGTAATCACAGCCAAAACCCATAACTTCCACTTGAATTTAAATTCAAATGAAGTCCTAAAGGTAGGGAGAAAATTAGATGAGATCTATCAAATGGTCCTAAAGGAATAGAGATCTATCAAACGTTATACACATATACACATACAATTGAAGATTTGAGTTACTCCAAGGATGATTAGAAGACTCCTAGGTCGGACATGGATTCATGAACTTCAAATTTAAAGCAAAAGTGCAAGATTTGAGGGACGTCATAGAATCCTTTAAAAAAAATATTAGAAGAACAACAAGGGAGAAGAAGAAGCTAGAGAGTTATGGATGTGACTCTGCGTTGGTAACTATGAACTCCATTTATATAGGTAAAGACATGAGTTGGGAAGAGTCCTCATCTTATGAGAAAGCAAAGAAGAAACCAAAATTGAATCCTATCATGTAAAACGATATTGATGCCTTGCAAGAAAACAATACTTGGGACTTGGCTCCCAAGACATTCACTATCAAGCTAATTGGATTTAGCTAGATCTATAAAGTTAAGAAGAACTTCAATGGAACTATCAATAGGTACAAAGCTTGGCTTGCACCAATGGCTATGCTCAAACCCAAGGCATTGATTATGAAAAGATAGGCAATTAAACTTGTTATGAAGCCTTTAGGTTGTTGTAATCTGTCATCTAACCGGTACTTTAGTAGGATTCATCCAAACCTCTACTTAAAACAAAAGATATATCAAATGAAAATGAAGAACTCATTTCTTAGTGGATGGATCTCAAAATAGGTATACATGGATCAACCCCATGGGTTTCAAGAAACGTTATCTTGAACATGTTCATAGATTAAAGAGAGGCTTATATGGGCTAAAGAAAACTCCAACATCTTGTAACTATAAACTAGTAACTTATTTACATGATAAAGTTTTTCAAGTAAGAAATGGGATCATATGGAAAATACATATACCTCTGTGTATATGTCGATGAAATTATACTTACAAGTAATGATGTTGAAGCTATTAGAAGAATCAAGCATCAAATGAAGGTATAATTCAAGATCATTGGACTTGGAAAAGCTCATTTACTTCCTTTCATTGTGGTAGTGTATACGGAGAATGGCATGTATCTTACTCAATAGAAGTACATTAGAGATATGTTAGAAAGTTCAAAATAGAAAACGCTAAGGTTGTGGGAACACCTATAGAATTAAAATCAAAGCTAAGGGCCCATGAAGGTGATCTAGATGAAGATGTGAAAAGATATGTATATGATGGACCTCAATATTTTTGTTCCTGGCATGATAAATAGGATTAGCTGCAAAATGCAAGGAGCTCATACTACTAGCAAGTATATGAGGAGTAAATGAACTTACTCCTAAGTTTGAATATAGATTCGTTATCCACATTGCTTCTTGAGTAGGATTGGAAGGTCCTCTATATTTAGCATCTACGGATAAGAAAGCAACATTAGGTTGCTTCTTTGATGACCAAGAAATGAGCTTTGCACATGCAAATGAAAGATATCCAGAGATGCTTCTCCTAAGATTTTTTTATCATACCTTATTTGTAGGAGAGCAAATCTTAATATCCAAATCAAAGATACATGAGTAGAATAGGCCTTCATTAACTATTCCTTCGAGGTACTTCAGAATTCTTTTGTGTACCTTCATATGTTTCTTCCTAGGTGTATGCATGAACAAGCTCAAGCCACACAAACTATAACTCATATCTACTTTAGTGAGAGTTTCATAGTTGAGACTTCCCACCAAGATTTGATATCTTTTCAAATCTTCAAGTAGCTAATCTTCATGAGCCCTTTGCTTTGCGTTTACTTTCATAGGTATTCCTAAAACCTTAGTCCTTAATCAATATGGAATAATTTACATTGCTTACTTCAAAACCTTCATCTTGCCAATATCCTACTACTTTATGGCCCAAAGTTCTTGAAGTGTGCTTTCGCCCATGTAAGTATTTCCTAAATCTATAGAAATTCAACATAATGTGAGTCTTCAAACTAAGAGGTTGAGACATGTATACCTCCTTTGAGATTTGTCCATTGAGAAATGCATTCTTCAAAACCATTTGATATATCTCCACTTACTATCATTTGCAATATTTTTGGAGGTCCATGAATTCATGTCCCTCCTAGGAGTCTTCTAATCATCCTTGGAGTCACTTGAATCTTCAATTGTGTGTACTGATTTTGATAGTGATTGTTTGACCGATCTCTTCTAATATTCTCCCTACCTTTAGGAACTCATTTTAATTTGAATTCAAATGGAAGTTGTGAGTGTTGGCTCTCATTACAATCACAAGGTTCTCTCTTCATAAAAGAGTTTGCAAGTCGATAAAAATGATGTGACTTTTGAGTTGGAAATGACTTTTGAGAATACATTTGTGTACATATATCTACACTCAAAGTGTAGTGAAGCCCATGATATATGGCCAAGCACTTAGGCTTGTCATATCTACATACACCATGTCTATAGATAATAATATGATGTTCCATGCAAGGAATAAACAAATTGAGATTGAGTTCCACTATCTTCAAATGGCATTAGGTGGATATAATTTATTTTCCATCAAGCCAAAACTTTGATATGAGACAAGTTCCTTGTTCCTACAAAAATCCTTGGATTCAGCCCATGGGAATAGTTCACTTGAGGTTGACATTAGGGGGGGTGGGAGGGGTTGCAAGAGAGGCTCAATGGCACACTTCATTTGATGCTATAGGAACCTCAAAGAATAGGATTATGTGGTGGAACTTCAAAATTATAGTGACATGAGGTTAATGGATGACAGAAGATGGTACAGACTATGGTAAAAATCAAACATCAAAAAATGGAGACAAAACATGGTGATGCGCAGTTCTCCCAACATGGATACTAAAAAAAATCATTAGGTAGAATGCTTTGAGAACCAGATATTGGGATAACAAAAATTCAAATTTAGGAGATTGGATATTGAATAGGTCATCATTCTGCTTGAGAGCAATCAGAAAGATTGAATCAGTTATTTGTACACCATGGAAATCTATAAGCATATTTATTATAATGTGACAATGGCTCTACATTCATGGATTAAAAATACAAATGTTTTTATGTTCATATGCTATCAAATGACACAATATATCTATCATTAGGTTTTTTGTCCTTGCAAGTTAACTCTAGTAGCAATATGAGTGGATCATGAATTTCGGCATGCTAGGAATCTAATCATACCATGTTTTATTTAAGAAATGTGTGGGCAACGAGAATAAAAGGGAGAGGAAGTTGGAGAAAATGGATTACAAATGCGTTAGTCCTCTATGGATCTCAATAGGCCGTGCTAATATAGTTTTTATAACTATGAAAACGCATATATTTCCATTTAAGCACCTATTTTTACCCATTTATTGTATCTTACTTTAGAAATAAAAATGCAATTTTTTTTTTACACTCTATTTACTTATTTTCCTCTAGTAGGTCTCGTGTTTGTACATAGTTTGGTGCTTAAGTTTCTCTTCGTGTGCACTATTGTGCAAGAATTTCACAACATAAACGACATAGCTTGGTCCATAGTAAAACTATATTTCCCCACAACTTCTTGCATCTTTACTTTTTCTGCATTGAGACTTTAAAAAGGTTTCTAAATATTTCTCGTAAACTTTTGACGTGATGCGATGATTTTTATTATACTCCAATGGCCTTTTTTCTAACGCACGGTTTTGAATAAGAACACTTGTTTCAATTAATTATATTCAAACAAGAAAGTGTAAAGGATCCGTTCACATCCGTAGTGAGAAAATCCTTCGCATTATGAAAATTTTCCTTGTTCTCCTCGAAAAATTGGTCCTATATCCAGCATATAAACTCAAAACCTTCCATTGAAAACGAATCTCTATGACTCAATGTTACAAAGTCCCACGTTTATGGTATCAATCTCAATTTTAATTGAGTGTACAATTAGGAGTTAGGACTTTTGTGCGCTAAAATGTTTTCCTTCATGCCTTTTCTTATGTTTCTTTACAAGATATCACTTAAAGTCTTTGAAAGACAAGGTACATCTTAAATGAGAAGAAGCTACCAAATTATTTGTAGGTAGAGAGACTATCCACTGCCACGTACTTCACAAATAATAGATTACCCTCGAATGCCTTGGATGGTATGAACTATTATGAAGCTGGGAATGGAAGAAGACCAAGTTTTGACCACTGCAAGATATTTGGGTGTGTTGCATTTTTGGAAGGATTTCATCACTCCGATCGGCATTTAAAAAAAATTAAAAATTTTCATCTAAAGTGGTCAACTCTAAACTCTTAAGAATATTTTTTTATATGAGTTGTTGAATTGACTAATCTCTCTCTTTAAGTTTCTACAAGTTGCAGAAGTTAAATAAATGCCTTGAATAGAATAGGAGGAGATCATTTGACGCTCATTGGAATCCTTCACTTTATTTCTATTTACATCTTCCGTACATAACCTTTTTGTGTACTTCAGCTTTTGGTAAATATATTATTTCTTTGTATGTGTTCTTGTGGATCCCAAAAATGGGCAAACCTACATATGAGTAACCTTGAGTGTATGAGAGCAATTAATTTAATGTGAATGCATTTCTGTCCATACATCTGTGCATGGATAATCATTGATCTTTGTATGTGCTCCATAAGTGTGAATATCTATATATGCCTATGTGAGTACCTAGAAGCTTAGGAATTCTAGAAGGATGTATGCAGATATGGATATGAGACTAAGAATATGTGAAGATACCCTAGATACCTAAGTGATGTCTGTAGGGTACCTCATGGTTTTGTAAAGATTATCAAATGAGTAAGAGCATTTAACCTCGTGGACATGTGCTTATGGTATAACTGAACATATTCCCACATATATACATGTGCATTGATATAAGAGGCATGGATAGAAATGAATTGGGTCTTTGCGCCTATATGTTCTTGTATATCTGTGTTTGTGTGTTTGTATTTTTTTGTAACTAAGAATGTGTGTGTTAAACTTGTATATGACTCTGAATGTATGTATGTAAAAAAGGAGCATATATATATATATATATATATATATATATATATATATATATATATATATATATATATATATATATATATATATATATATATATATATATATATATATATGTGTGTGTGTGTGTGTGTGTGTGTGTGTGTATGTATATATGTTTCTAATATGTGTCTATATGCTTCTGCCTATGTTTATGAGAGCATGTATATGTGAGGGAACATATGTATTTAAGTGTGTCCAAACATGCTCCTAACCTTGTATGTGTGCCCAAATGAATTAATATTTTATAAGCATCTATGTACGTGGGTTTGTGTGGTTCTAAGACTCACTCTATATGTTTTGGTTATATATATATATATATATATATATATATATATATATATATATATATATATATATATATATATATATATATATATATATATATATATATATATATATATAGGTTCATATATTATACTAGTAAATTCAGGTAAATAGGTGATTCATATTTGATTTCAAAAATATAACTACTAGGTAATAGGTAATATAGTTGACATAGGTATGATTAATGAAAGTTAAACAATTAAGTTAAACAACATATGTGTGTATTTAAAGTGCATATGTGAGTGACTAAGTCACGACGTATGAATTAAGTAAGTGTGGTCTGTGAGTGTGTATATTTAGAAAATGCTTAGAATATGTGTACGTGTGTCTAATGTGTATGTATAAACTTAGAAAACATGTAATATGTGCATGGTTACGAAAAAATAGCGAGAGAGTGCTAGTATGAACGAGATTATATATATATATATATATATATATATATATATATATATGTGTGTGTGTGTGTGTGTTTGTGTGTGTGTGTCTTTGTGTGACGATCTTCATGCAGGTACATACGAGAGAGAGAGAGAGAGAGAGAGAGAGAGAGAGAGAGGGAGAGATCAGCTCTCTGAGAGATCTATCGGGTGCAATTGCTTGTACTTGCCAAACTTCATAGTGCCAAGGACGCTTTGCATATCTTCTTTTGTTTCATGTGAGATACTCCATCCATTGTGCCGAGAAAGTTATCGTAGAAGCTTTTAGGAGCATAAGAGTGAGTGATTCCGGTTTTTGATGGGGTGCTCTGAATGAAGTTCTGGCTTGCCAAATGATAAGTAGTGTGCAACAACTAAAACATTTTTTGAACATATGCATGTGAACAAATTGGTGAGAACCTCAAATAAGGAGCACCCAAAAGGATGGTCTTCCTAATGGTGGAGAAAGGCAAGCACATAACCAAACAAGAAATACTGGCATGAGTAGAGGCTTGTCTTACACAGATTCATTGACTCAATCAACTCATGAGAGTTCAAAGGAAATCTTTAGGGCCGTTGCCCCTGAGTTTGTGAATGGATTCGTGCTTTTGCTCCCCACAAGCATCAAAGTGTGCATGTAAGTTCTAGACACTGGGCCCCAAGAGGCAAGAAAAGCCTGGAATGGGATCATATAAAGTTGACCTGAAGGATAATAGAGAGCACTTTGATAGAGACATGAAGGATACATCTGTCTTGAATTCAATAAGGATATATTTTACGTCCATCTATCCTCGTAAGTAGGTTCCGAAAAATAAGGAGTTCAGCAGGTTCCTTTGTATTCTTACATGTAAGAGCATGCATGTAAGAATACAATCAATTTTAATGCATGTTTATTAGATATGTAAGGATGCAAGTATAAGTACGCATGAATGCATGTGCATAAGTGCATGAATGCATGTGCATAAGTGCATGAGAAAGCATGCATGTGAATGTATGTGCATACATACGAGAGTATGTATGAAATATTGATATGCATGTATGTTTAAGTGTATAAATGAGAGCACATTATAAGAGCATTGAGAATGTAAGAGTGCATCTGCACATAGTAAGTAAAAATAAATGTCTATGAGAGTATACATGAATGAATGTTATAAAGCATGCATAAGCACAAGTGAATGCATGTGTTAGTAAGAGAGCATGAGCATGTATATGTATGTAAAAGTGTACATGCATGTTTACGAAGAAGTTTATATATGCATGAGGATACTTGAAAGAGAAATGAATGTATATGCGCAAATGAATTTTATATATAAGAGATATATGAATGAAAATAAAGAAGTGTGTATTTTGCTTTAATGAATGTCCTCGTGTTCGTTTTTTTTCGGATGATCTTCTTGAAGAGCATAGGCGAGTACCTGATCTTGACGGGCATTATGAATGTGAAGGTGGAGAGCAATGCAATAGAAGCCGATCAAAGTGGTAGTCCCTCGAATCCTTTTATTTAGAGTTTTCGGATGATCTTCTTGAAGAGCATAGAAGAGTACCTGATCTTGACGGGCATTATGAATGTGAAGGTGGAGAGCAATGCAATAGAAGCCGATCAAAGTGGTAGTCCCTCGAATCCTTTTATTTAGAGTTTTTTTAGCAAAAGAGATTTAAATCCTATTGCCTTATATCTTTAAACTCTTATATTTTCATAATTTGTATAGGGTTTCTTGTTATGCTACTTTTCATTTCCTCCTTAGAAACATGAATTCTACCAACTCATTTAGATAAAGTCTAAGATTATCTTAGAACTTTTACTTATATTTGTCTAAATTATATAGGATTTTGTTGTATCAATTTTCACTTCATCTTATAGACATGAATGTTTTTATCTGATCTAAAAATTAAAAAGGTTTTATATGTAATAAAATGATGTTTTCCATCTACATAGACCGTAAGACTGTGGCAAAACTGGAATTGATCCACCCAATGGTAATCGTGTAGGCCCTTAGAGCCTTTCCTCAACTCGACGTGAAGCATGACCATTGTGCATTTAGGTTTGTTGACTGTGATTGAGTATTGACTAAAAATTAAATCCTTGCATTTCTTTTGGTTGCAAATATGTAGAGAATGAACGATGACTCGAGCCCTTGCTATCCGTGATCCTTTTCCCTTGTTGTTGAGGGTTGTTCCCTAGGAATTTAGGTGCCTCCATGCAAAGAGGAGCATTCAAAAAGTAGGAGCCTCGACACTCCCCGCCCCCCCCCCCTCGACATAAAAGAAAATCTTCGTTACACAATTCACTTCTACGTTTTTGTACTAAGGATTTATTTATAAAAAATTTATGAATAAAATATCATTGTGTATGTTTAAGCTTCTATTGCCGCAAACTTAAAGGTAACAGTTTTTCAAGTTCTTTCACTTCGACATAAACACAGAAAGCGCACTTACATCACTTGCATTTGCATTGTTTTGCATAAAATATATAAAGAGAACTATTTTTATATTTCTTGCATTAGGAAAGAGAGTCATTATATGCACATTAGATTGTAAGCCTCTTTTAATTTTGATAAAAACATAAAAAGAATGCATTGGATTCTGCATGAGGAATCACTTCATTTGCGCTAGTATGTATTTTAGGGCATAAAGAAAGGTTTCTTGTTTTTATTATAGATATCATTTCAATAAGGGAAAATTGTTCTTAGTTTCTCTACTTGGTTATTTGCTCCTACTTTTTATTTTCTATCATTACTATCTAAAAAATCTAGAAACAAATTAAGAAAACTTTCAAAAAGAATATAAAATGAAGATTTTGGTTTAAATTAAAGTAAATCTAGGAGTCAAAAATCAAGAGCTTTAAGACTTTAAAAACAAGAAAAGATACAAAAAGAAGATCTCAATTTAAACTAAATCTAGAAAGTAAAAATCAAGAGTTATGGACTGTAGAAAACAAAAAACATAATTTTTCTTAGAAGAGAATTAATCAAAATAGAACAAAGAAAAATCATAGAAAAGTAAAAAATAAGAAGATAAAAAATATTAGGTTTTAGCAAAGTCTAATCTACTCGCTATTCTATATAGCGATAGTTTTAACCTATCATCATATATTTGAAATTTCACTTTCTGCAACATCAAGAGGATAAAATGGAAGAAGTATTTAAAAATATGATAATTGAAAAACAAGGTGCATGAACAATGCAATCAATCTTATGTGAGAAAGGTAAACTCATTGGACTTAATGTTAGTAATTATCTCTGTGCATTTGAGGAGCAAACATAGATCCAGTGATTGCCTGACAATGTACTAGTATAGTACCTTGGAGGAGTTTTCTCTAGATCTATTCTTGAAAGTATCCATGCTAGTAAACCTTGGGCTCACTTTAGGAAAGAACTCCATAAGATGTTCTTTATTGAAGATTTGAGTAAGCATAGTTAGAAGGGTTCCTAAGATGGGTTAATTCACCTGAAACTAGTGAGTCTCTAACTCACCTTCATGGTGAGTTTATGATATGGTTTGCTCAGCTTCTTGAAGAAGACAAGAATGCATTAAACATAGATCTGATCATCCACTTCCTAAAGTTTTGAAGCCTAGATGATAGGTTGCAGGTAGAAGTAAGAGGTATGGTTCAACACATGATTGGCAAAGTTTTTAACATGAAATAGAGGCCATTGTTCAAATGAGACAATGAAGACCCCTACTATTTTCTACTCAGCCTAAAGATCTACCTAAAACTGGGCATTCTAATATGTCGACACCTACAACTACGACTACATCCAATGTTGCACTCACCCCTAAGAATCAAATTGAATTTCAACTCAATATTTTGTGCAAAAAATTAGATGTAATGAATATGCAAGCTTCTCTTTCAAAAGAGGTTGCACATTTAAACAAAACAATGATCTCCATAAGCTTGCATGAGCCTGGCTCTAGTAGTAGTGGATTGGGACAAGCAAATATGGCTCCACCAATAGCGCCTATAATGCATCAATTCACTCCTCTCCCTCAGCCCATTTATCATCCAATTCCTCCTACTCAATCAATTGCTCAACGAGATTTTCAAAGAAACATTGATAAACAAGGAATCAGTAGTAAAGATGTGTCTAGTGTGATAGTCAAGACCATTCAACTTATGCATGTGATGAATTAAATCAAGCCAACTATAAATAGCTTGTAGTTGAAGCTGATAGAGAATTATGTGATTTTAGAATGTGACTTTGTTTGGCCATTTATTGGGGAAAAGGATGTACGACAAAATTCTTATACTTTATGGAATATTGGAATGAAGGTTAATGCCTTGAGGATTTCAATGTGTTTTCTGTTTTGATTTAATAGATTAAGATCCATGAGGGTGTGAACGCACATGGACTTACTTTTGGAGATATTTAGAATAATATTTTGACAAGTTAGTTATTTTTAGAAGATAGTTATTTTTGTAAAGAAAGCAAAAGCAAAAGCAAAAGTAAAAGCAAAAGCAAAACAAAAGAAAAAGCAAAATCACGCTTTTAGAAGCACATCCCTCATGTATCTTCTATTCAAGACATAATAAAAAATACCTATAAATAAAAACGCTCTGATAGGTACGTGGGAGGAGATTATACCCAATCAAGTGTCGTCTCTTGTCTCTTTCTATTCTTTGAGTACTTTGGTGTGATTTTGTTTCTGTACTATCCTCTGCACTCATGCGTTTGTCGGATCCAATTGTCAACAATGGTATCAGGAACACACAAAAGAAAAGAATTGAAACAAAATCACACAAAAGTACTTGGAGAATAGAAAGAGACAAGAGAGGACACCAGATTGGGTACAATCTCCCCCCACATACTCCGATGGACAACTCTATCAAAGCATGTGTATTTATAGGTATTTTCACTACAACATATGAGGGACATACTGACGCTGCCTATATCGACGGCCACTCCGGGTGCCAGTATAAACGTTGGAACTTAAAGATAACGATAGTCAAGTGACCATCGATATGACCGTTTAAAATGGATCGCCAGGATGTCTCGCAATTGTCGATATGAGCATCGGTATATGCGTCCGTATATGTGTTGGTATGGGCGTCGGTATAAGCATCGGTAATTTACTCGAAATTTCTGACGTTCATACTCACACCCATATCGATGCATATATCGAGGCCGTGTTTTAAACAGACTGGGAATCCGAGAGCAAAACTGAACATTTTGCACGTGTTTGAGTACTCTTCTACCGAACTTGCACAGGTAAACCAAATTGCAACCTGCATTGTCTTGTGCACACACACACACAAAGAGATCTCTCTATACACACACACACTCTCTTTGTTTAGATCTCACATCTTGTTAAGTGGTGCGCATACTCTTAGCCTTTGTCTTTCTCTATGCTTTAGGTCTTATAATTTCTCTTCTCTTTGACTTTGTAGAAGTTCTTTGGCATCGATTCTTTGGAATTCAATGATAGACGACATACATTATGCGTTGACAACACTGATCCAAAAGAGGGACATACTTGTAAGTGATTGGTTCATTCTCTACTGATAGAGAGAGAAAGAGAGAGAGAAAGAGAGAGAGAAAGAGACAGAGAGATGAGAGAGAGAGATAGAGAGAGAAAGAGAGAGAGAGAGAGAGAGAGAGAGAGAGGAGAGAGGGAATGAGAGAGAGAGAGAGATGAGACAGAAAGAGAGATAGAGTGATAGAGAGATAAAGAGAGAGAGAGAGTGAGAGATAAATAGAGATGAAGGAGAGGAAGATAGTGATAGGAAAATAGAGCATACATACACACACACACATACACACACATGCATACATACACACATATACACACATGCATGCTTACATACACACATATACACACATGCATGCATACACACACATACAAATTTACACACATGCATACATACACACACATGCATACACACATACATACACACACATATATACACATATGCATACATTCACATACACACACATGCATACACACATACATACACACACACACATATACACAGAGACATACACACATGCATACATGCATGCATACATACACACACACACATATATATACACATGCATGCATACACACATATACACACATACACACATGCATACATACACACACACATGCATACACATACATACACACACACATATACACATATGCATACACACATACATACACACATATACACAAATGCATGCATACATACACACACCTGCACATATACACATGCATGCATACATACACACACATACACATATACACACATGCATACATACACACACACATGTACACACATGCATACATACACACACATATGTACCCACATGCATACATACACACATATACACACATGCATGCATACATACATACACATATACACACATGCATGCATACACACACAGGAACACACACACATACATACACACATGTATGCACACACACACAGACACATGAATGCACGCACACACATGCATACATACACACACATACACATATACTCACATGCATACATAGACACATATAGACACATATAAGTTAGTGTTTTAATTAAATATATATATATTAATATATAAAATTCCAATTTTAAAGTTTTTTTTACATCGAATATATAAAAATAGGATTAGGGTTTTTAGGCTATTTGCACATAAATACACATATACTTATACACATATATATACACATATACATATATATATACTCTTGCATACACATACACACATGTTTTATGTCTAGGTCTTTCCGATTAGGGTTTTAGGTTTTTTACACATGCATAACATATATACACACATACACATAGACATATAATACATATATACATGTATATACACATGCATACAGAAATATACATATTTTAGATCTAGATCTTTAAGATTAGGGTTTTAGGGTTTAAGCATACATATAATTCAATTACATTTATATTAAATGAAAATATCAAAAAAAGTAAGAAAAAAATCTGAATATATAAATAAATATATATACAAAATAGGATAATTATATAGATAAATACATATGAAAACAACTAGTGTTTTAAATAAATAAATTAAATATATAATAATGGGTTTAATTTTAAGGATTTTAGTCAGATTTAATATATATACACATTCAAATACACACATATACTTATACACATATATATACACATGCATACACATATATACATGTTTTAGGTCTAGGTTGCTCTGATTAGGGTTTTAGGATTTTAACACCCACATAACATATATACACACATACACATACACATATAATACATACATACATGTATTACACATGCATACAGAAATATACCTATTTTTGGTCTAGATCTTTAAGATTAGGGTTTTAGGGTTTAGGCATACATATAACTTAATCAAATTTATATAAGGAGAAAATATAGAAAAAATAAAGGAAAAAGTCTGAATATATAAATAAATATATATAAAAAATAGGATAATAATATAGATAAATAAATAAAAAAACTACTGTTTTAAATAAATTAATTAAATATATATAATTAAATATAAAAAATAGGATTAATTATGAAAAAACTCTGAAAATATATATCTAAATATATATATATATATATATATATATATATATATATATATATATATATATATATATATATATATATATATATATATATATATATATATATATATATATATATATATATATATATATATATATAGGATAATTATATAGGTAAATAAGTATGAAAAGAACTAGTGTTTAAAATAAATAAATTAAATATATAAAAATAAGTTTACTTTTAAGGATTTTGATGAGAGTATATATATATATATATACATACACATACACACATATACTTATATACATATCTATATACACATATATATACACACACACACATATATATACACATGCATACACATATATACATGTTTTAGGTCTAGGCTTTTCTGATTAGGGTTTTAGCATTTTAACACCTGCATAACATATATACACACATACACATACACATATAATACATATATACATGTATATACACATGCATATAGAAATATACATATTTTAGGTCCACATCTTTAAGATTGGGGTTTTAGGGATTGGGCATACATATTACTCAATTAAATTTATATAAAGATAAAATATAGAAAAAAATTAAGAAAAAATCTAAATATATAAATAAATAGATAAATATATATATATATAATAGGATAATTATATAGATAATTAAATTTAAGAAGATAAATATATAGAAATATATAAAAATAGGATTAAATAAGAAAAGAATCTAAATATATAAATAAATAGAAATATAAAATAGAATAATTATATAGATAAATAAATATGAAAAGAACTAGTGTTTTAAATAAATTAGTTAATTATACATAATTAAATAGATAAAAAATATGATTTTTATTATATAAGCAATAGACATATATATATTACATACATATAATACATGTAACACATATACACATATATAGGTCTTTAGTATTAGGGTTTTAGGGTTTTTTAGGTATTTAAGTATTTAGGTTTTAGTATTTCAGGTTCAAGTCTTTAGGAGTATGATTTTTAGGTTTGATAAAAAAAATCAAATGTTCTCAAAAGTCCGTATTATATTAGATGTCTAGTTTGGAGCCCGAAGAGAGAATGGCATGTCCTTGCAATCAGCGCAATTATCAAATTTATCAAAAATGACGGATTTGTATTGCACATGTTAGAGAGTATGGATGCTTTGATAAAAGTCGAC
Source organism: Ceratopteris richardii (assembly GCA_020310875.1). Lineage (NCBI taxonomy): Eukaryota > Viridiplantae > Streptophyta > Polypodiopsida > Polypodiales > Pteridaceae > Ceratopteris > Ceratopteris richardii. Next base: position 37,239,022 of record CM035433.1, read on the forward strand.
TAGAAAACCTACACTACCATTCGCATGGTCCCCCTCGTGAGGAGATGGATGCAAACAACATTGCATCGGTAACCTCTCGCGGACAAAAGAGAACAAAAAAGGAGTTAGACGTACAAGCAAGTACTATTAGCATTACATGCAATGAACATATGGAAGAAATGCTCGAAACATTTTATGAGATGGACGAAGATCATGATGGTGGAGAAGATGTTGAGAGTTTCATGGACACAACAAAATTTCCACGATCAAAAGTCGATGAAGAATATAAAAACATGTGAAGACTAGCTTGTTTACCACTTTACAATGGAGCAAAAATATCTATACTACGTGTCTCACTCGCGATGCTCAATCTGCAATCCATTGATGGATATGGTTAGATAGTAGTGTCACTGAATTGTTCAGGTAAGCGGATTTGAAATAAACTTTCATTGTTGTATCAAAATAACTTTATTTTATTAATATCATTGTAATTGCTTATTGCAGGCTTCTTAAAGATCAATTTTTGCCAGAGGGCAATGACATGCCTCCAACACGTGGAGATGCAAAAAAACTTTTAAAATCCATTGGAATGGATTATACTAAGATTCATGCTTATCTGAATGATTGCATCCTCTTTCTGAATGAGTATGAGCATCTCCATGTATGTGCAAAGTGTGCAACAAATAGATTTAGAGAAGACCTTGTAGGCGAAGCAATCCCCACAAAGGTTCTTCGCTACTTTCCTATTAATCCACGAATTAAGAACATGTTGAGATGCAAATCTATAGCTGAGGTAATGTCATGGCATACAAAGAGTAGGTCTACAGATGGTATAATGTGACTGTCTACTGACTCAGATGCTTGGAAGCACATAGATAGTAAGTGGCTAGAGTTTGCTAGTGAGCCTTGGTCCATTCGTCTAGGCCTAGCTATGGATGGAGTAAATCCATTTGGTTTACCTAGCTCTTCATGGAGCACATGGCCTGTATTTTTGGTCAATTATAACATCCCACCATAGTTGGCCACAAAGAAAGGTCATTTATTATTAGCTCTTAATGTACTAGGTAAGTATAAGGTTAAAAACATGGACATATATCTTGCACCACTTGTGGAAGAACTGCACATTTTATGGGATGGGATTACTGTGTCTGATATGTTTCAACCTATAAGACGATGAGATGTGCGAGTGCAAGGCATACTTATGTGGATGATGCATGATTGGCCTAGTTATGGTGAATGTTTAGGTTTATCAATTTTGGGTTACCATGCTTGTCCCTTATGCAGACCACGACTCGAAGCACACTATTCCAAAGTACTATGTAGAACTCTCTATGAAGGACACCATAGATATTTTCCTGATGGACATGTTTTACGTGAAGGACAAATTGGTCGACAAGCGCAATGCCAAATGAAAGCTAGTGATTGGAAACAACTATGGGATTCAAAAATTCTAGTCGCTGTCATGAAACACTTGTCCATTTTCATGAGCTCCCTTATTGGAGTGAATTATTGATCAATCATTTGATAGACCGGATGCATATTTTTAAGAATAAGGGAGATATTCTTTGGAAGACTTTGATCGGAAAGAATGAAAGCAAACCACAAAGGGAGGACTTAGAAGAGTGAGGTCGTATGAGAGAGTTGTGGGCAGTTACTAAGCCCAACGAAACATTATCCTTACCAAGAGCTCCTTAGGTGCTTCGCAGGATGGAAGAGCAACAAGGGAAGAAAATAATTTCAGAGTTCCATACACCTACTGGATGCATGAGGTGTCTAAGACTGCTTTCATACGAAGCGACAATCTTGGAGGGCTCAAGTCTCATGATTGGCATAAGTTTTTACAGTTTGTGCTCCCTGTAGCCTTAATAGATTGTCTTTTGGAGGATGTACAAAGAACCATTTATAAAATTAGTTCTTGAGTACGGTGGATCTCTTCTAAAGAGATAAATAGAGACAGCATAGAGAGTGTGAAACTCAATGCTATCGAGGCTATTTGTATGGTAGAGAAATATTTTCCCACAAGTATTTCTCACTATTCAACTTCATTTATTAGTTCATGTGGTAGATGAAGTTGCAATAGCAGGAACTGTCCATAGTCGATGGATGTTCTTCTTAGAGTGCTTTATGAAGACATTAAAAGGGTTTGTTCGACAGAGAGCATATCTAGAGGTAGCATGGCAGAGGGATGGCTTGTACAAGAGTCTCTTGTATTCATAACTAAGTTTCTACGTATGTCGGATCCTGAAAGGCCTAACTTATGGAGTGATGATGAAGATGTTTGTCTCGTAGGCGATGAACCACAAGGTAAAGTATTGCGAAGAAAAATGGATGCAGCTTTCAGAGAGAAGGAAATGAAGTTTTGCATAGTTAAGTATGAGCCTATGCAAAAGTGGTTAGAAAAGTATGAGCTTGCAAAGGAGACCAACGCAAAGGAAAGAGCTTAATTTCGAAGGAATTTTTCCACTCGATTTTTACCTCTTCCAAAAGGTCTTCAACCTCTTCCACCTTTTCCAATGAGTAGATGGCTAGATACAGTGGTTTCACAAGCAAAGGCAGTGTGTGAAGATATCTTTGAAGAAGAAGATGAACTCGCAAAGGGATGTGATTGGGAGTATACTAAATACGATGCACTATGGTCTCATGGACGACACTTTTTGATTGCACGAATGGATAAAAATAGGTCTAGTTTTGATAGTTGGGTGATGGTGAAAGCGAGTGCAAGAGATGATAATGCTCAAGAAGGCCAACTACATTATTGTGGTGTGATTCAAAATATCTTGAAATATCTTGTAGGAAGTTTTATTACTTTGTTTTTTATATGAAATGGTTTAAAGTAGTCACCTATGGAAGAAACGCAACAGTGACGCGCGATAAAAGCGGTTTGCTTCAAGTCGACTCCACAAAATTATGGATGGATGAAAGAGATACATTTGTACTTCCCGAGTACTGTGAGCAAGTTATTTTTATACGAGATTCAAAAGAACCAGAGTGGCTATTTGTTTTACAAGTTGCCCCATATAGTAAAGAATTTTATGAGAACATAGATGTAGAAGAAAGTCCATCTGTAGTGGACTCAGAGATTCATTTGATAGTCGAGGAGAAAGATATCATTGTTCAAGAAGAAGAGGTCATTGAAGAAGACAAAATACAGGATGAAGCAATAGATGATGATCAAGAAGGAACTAGCATAGCAAGTGATTTAGGAGTCATCAATATAGAGATAGATATTCTCGGTGCATCGGATCTCCAAGAGGATGCTAGACTAGAGGATTTTGGAATCAAACACTTGTACGCACTAGTTTTTGCTTATTTTTTTGCTAGGTTTTCTGTACACTACCATTTCTCTATATTACCTTTATTATCACATGCTAATTATTTGAGTTCTTTTGTTACAGAGCATGATGGGAGACAGTCCTTCAGTCACTCCACATTACATGATAGAGAAGCAGTTCTTAGAGTTCATCTCTCAGGTACCTCCCAGGTATATGGCTGTTACATCACAGCATTGGATCGCTCGTGATAGCACTCCCCCCCTCACTCCTAGAAGCCTCACTCTTGCCAGCCTCACTCCTGCCGGCCTCACTCTCAGCGGTGTCACTCCTACCAGTGTCACTCCTACTGGCGTCACTCCTACAGGTGGTGCTAGTCCACTCGGAGGTATGTCTCGTAGCTTTATGACTCCACCACGAACATATTTTCAGCCATCCCCTACTAGCTATAGTAGTAGACATGTGTGTTTGACACCTCAGCGTGATACAAGTTCTGGCCTGTCTCGTAGGTCGAGGTCACGCTCTAGAGAAAGAGGTTCTAGGACTGGATCTACAGGTAGGTCTACAGGTAGGTCTTGAGGAGGAGGTTGTTGTGGAGGCAGCGGGACATACCTTGTGTCACCCGCTTCCACTCCTAGGATGAGTACCTCAGATGTAGGTACACCACGTGGTACACCACGTGGAACACCACGTAGACCTTGGGGTGCTCATGACCATGATGACTCCAAGGTGTCTAGTATCCGAGATGGAGCTCCAGGGATGGCTGCAGCTAGCAAAGCAATGTGTTCACGTATATGATAGCTTTGCTCCATACAGTTTGGGCATTCTATCATGTTGAAATGGAGTGAACAAGATAAAGATCAAAAGAATTATATCATACAAACGATTTATCAGGAGTTCCGACCAGCCGATGGACAACCTCTTGTTAGTTCAGAGTGGATTCTGCACACCGCACGTGAAGTTATCTCCGATCGACGATCCGAGGCTCGTGATGCTTTCAGAGCAGGCTTACCAAAGCCTATATGGTTAGATGATGAGGAGTGTGATATGATTCGTGACGAGTAGCAGCGGACTCCTAACCGATATCGCTAGCAGCAAGATGCCACAACCACACGTTTAGATACGATTGGACCGTCACATTTGGATAGCGATGGATATGACACGATGCATCAGGAGTTTGTAACTACCATTTGATTTATTGAATTATTTTGTGTTAAGCTTCTCATGTTTGTTCCTCTAATGTTTTGTATATTTGTTGTAGGAGCTAGCAATGGGTCATCCTCCAACACGAACAGAGGAGGCTTATGGATATCACGATGGATTGACTACACTATTGGAGGACTTGGAGGGACGCGGTGCAGTCATTTCATGGGAGTGTTTGCGATGAGGTGATGAATTTATAAACTTGGTTTTTACTTGTTCTTTGTAAATATCATGTGAATTTATCTCATTTCATGTTCTTTGTTGCAAGCTTGTGGATATGGAACATTCTTTGCATGTGTATGGCAATGGCACACCAAAATTTTGTATTTGATTTTTATATGGCACTGCCTACCTTAGTGCCACATTTTGTAAAAGCATCATATATGATAGTCATTTTACCACACTCTTGTACACCCTTTAACATTCCAATATTCCATAAAGTATAACATGCCTCCTAGTTGATGAGCAAGTGACCTCAGTTGATAAGAATAAAATATACATGGATGGCCAATAACATGTCCCATCACTGAACAATCATAAGCATATTCCGTGTAAAAACACATGCATGGGACTAGAGAACTGGAATTTAATGTGAAGGTGAATGATAAGCAGGGTTAAAGTCTATTTTGGATCCTAAATGCAATCCAAAAGTGATTACAAAAAATGAATATCTCGATGTGATAAAAATAACATTTGGAAAACCATGAATGATTATTAATACTCGATTTACTAACCATAAATTTGTACTTCAATGCATATGCATATGAAGTTTCTAAAAATTTTGGCAGCATAACGGCGTAATTTCGAAAACTCAAAAAGTTTTGGCAAGCAATTTCCATGGTATTGGTGCTGATAGGCATAATCTATCTACAAAGAGACCAAAAGGGGATTACAAACCATTACAATTTTAGATTTTTCTCCTCGGTAACGTGTAAGAAAATACCTACTTAACCCTGCAAAGAAGAATATATGGACATACAAGAGAAACCATTCTAAACTATGCATATACTCTAGGTATGATGGAAAACTTGCATTCCTATATCCAATATGATGCAAAAAGAGACCAATGTGATGCATATAAATTAACAAGAGACTGATCTCGAGGTTCAAAAGATCATTCGCAGGTGTGTGTAGGTGCTGAAGATGGTCCATCCTTCATCGGAATAGCTTTCCAATATTCCTCCAAGAGTCGATGCTTCGAAATGATGGTTGAAAGAGGGTTCTTGAAGATGGATGGTAAACTTGAAACTCTAAAGTTTATAAGAAGTAAAGCCCAAAATATGGTTTCTAGCACTCTATGAAAAGAGGTCTGAGAGAGCTTTCCATTGCAACCAGATTTCCGAATTTGGATATTTGGATGAAGTAGATATGGCGAATAAAGTAGAGATAAGAGGTATAAATGGGCATGTTTCTAGCTATGACATTCAAACTGCATTTTTGTTCTATTATAGGTAAAGAAAAGAGGGTGATGCTCTTTTTGTCTGCCTCCCTCTCAGAGCTCCCATGTGGGATGAGCTTCCATGTCACTTTTAATGCAAGAGATAAGCAAAAATTGCCTCACCACCTAATCAAGATGTTGACCCAAGCATCCATAAAGAAAATGGGTCATGTGCTAGGCAACAAACAAATCCCACGGCCAGGACGATGTTCTTTGCACGGACAAATCAGAGGGAAAAAGGCTCAAAAGTAAAAACTATGTAGACGTGCCTTGGCTCTGATACCAATGTTGATGATCGGATCCCACAGACGCACGAGTGTAGAGGATAGTACAAAAACAAAATAACACAAAAGTACTCAAAGAATAGAAAGAGACAAGAGACGACACCAGACTGGGTACAATCTCCCCACCCCCCCCCCCCCCCCCCCCCCGTACTCTGATGGACAACTCTATCAAAGCATGTGTATTTATAGGTATTTCTTATTATATACTAAATAGAAGATACATGAGGGATGTGCTTCAAAAAGCATGCTTTTGCTTTTTCTTTTGCTTTTGCTTTTGATTTTGCTTTTGTTTTCTTTACAAAAGTAACTAGAAATACTTTCTTCTAAAAATAACCATCTTCTAAAAATATTCTTCTACATCTCTCCAAAAGTAAGTCCATGCACGTTCACACCCTCATTGACCTTCACCTACTAAATAAAAACACAAAACACGTTAAAATCCTCAAGACATTAAAATCCCTTTTAACATTAAAATTAAATTTCTCCTAGATAATCCATCGGCACGCAAATGTAGCCATAGGATGCTTTGTTTTTCCTGCCACATCATTGTAGTTAGTCATGCTAAATGCAAGCATAGGCCGCAAATCTCACACCTACCACGCAAACTAGAGAGAAGTTTCGCCTAGCACCTGGAGTTGTCGACATGGCCCATGTTCAGAGAACACTCATGCGCACTTATTTGTTTCCATTATCTCTTTGTATTAAAGCAGTGAAGAATAGTTGTTCTATAGAGCCTCCGAGAAGAACCAAAAGAGTTCTCTCTTTCAACATGAAGGACTCAAGTTTGACACGTGGATATATAGCATGTGCATGATAAAGGAAATATATGGGATTATTCTCCCTAAGCGAAGCGCTTCTACATAGTAAGGAGCATATACACAGATTGCCAATTGGGTCTAGTTAAATTCTGGCTTATCTCTCTTACATTTGCAATATATCAAATCAAATACTAGACTCGAAACTTTGAGATCCTCACACACAATCAAGCATGTTAAACACTATTACACAGAAGAATATGTGTTCTTTGGAGATCCTCGTCTACAACAACATGCATTTTCAAGAGTTTTGAAGTTTTTCGTTCCTCTTCAATATCCCTCTTTTGAGTATTGTTTTAAAGCACAACCCCTCTCGATGGACTTCGAAATTTATGTCGATGGAGTGTGGACAATCTTCAGCATCTACACACACTTGCAAATGATCTCTTGAGCCTCTAGATAATTCTCTTGTTAATTTATATGCATCCTTGCTCTCTTTTGGCATCAAATTACATATAGGACATGCAATATTGCATAATACTTAGACTAGACACGTCGTTTCGACATGGATTTAGCTTGTGTGGCACATGTATTCTTCTTGCAGGGATAGGTTAGTAGTTTCTTATAGGCTAACGAGGAGAAAAATATAAATACGTGAAGGTGTGTAATCCCCTTCAGCCTACTTCTAGTTATATATTGTGCCTATCGGCACCAATATCATGGAAAATGCTTGTACTAAATTTTTTTGGTTTTTAAAAATTGCACCGTTATGCTGCTGAAATTTTTACCAAATTAGTATGCTTATGCATTCAATTATAAATTCATGGTTAAAAAATCGACTAGTACTAATCATTCATGATTTCCCAAAAGTTATTTTTTCACATTGAGATATTCATTTTTTGTAATCACTTTTGGATTGCATTTAGGTTCCAAAATAGACTTTAACCCTGATTATCATTCACATTCACATTAAATTCCAGTTTTCCAGTTCCATGCATGTGTTTTTACATGAAACATGCTTATCATTGTTCAGTGATGGGACATGTGAGTGGCCATCCATGTCTATTTTATTCTTATCAACTTAAAGTGAGTTTCTCATCAACTGGGAGGCGTGTTATACTTTATGGAATATTGGAATGAAGGTTTAATGCCTTGAGGATTTTAATGTGTTTTGTGTTTTGATTTACTAGCCGAAGATCCATGAGGGTGTGACCATGCATGGACTTACTTTTGGAGATATTTAGAAGAATATATGTTAGAAGTTAGTTATTTTTAGAACATAGTTATTTTTGTAAAGAAAGCAAAAGCAAAAGCAAAAGCAAAAGCAAAAGTAAAAGCAAAAGCAAAAACAAAAGCAAAATCAAAAGCATGCTTTTCGAAGCGCATCCCTCATGTACCTTCTATTCAAGACATGATACAAAATACCTATAAATGCACATGCTTTGATAGAGTTGTTGTATATGGGGGAGATTGTAGCCAATCTGGTATCATCTCTTATCTCTTTCTATTCTCTGAGTACTTTTGTGTGATTTTGTTTCTGTACTATCGTTTGCGCTCGTGCGTCTGCGGGATCCGATCGTCTAGAGAAATTAGATGAACACTTAACTATCTTCAATGCATCTACTAGTACCTTGCTATCTATATTAAAGCCATTAAAGGAAGAGGCTCAATCAGCTGCAATTCAAGGTCCCTATTCCGTTGAGGCATTGGTAAGAGGTAGGGATGAAATCATGCATAAAACTACATGGCGTTCTCTTGTTGATCAATCCTCCATATATTCTCACATTTCCAATGTCGAAGAGAAACAGAGATGAGATGACATGCAACACAAGATAGATGAGGGAGATAGAAGAGTGACAAGAAGAAAATCTAAAGAAAATGAAGAGGGAAATACAAATAATAAAAAAAGTACACTTTGAAGATACCGCAAATTTATCTAAGGAAGAAAAAAGAAAATTTATTAAAGAAGGGAAGAAATCATTAGATGGGAATACCCAAGCACAACAAAATAAAAATACCCTTACCAAAAAAATCAAATTGAAAATAAAAATAAGAAAAAAGATAAAAAAGATGATCACAAACAAGGAGAAGAAAAAGGGAAAAAGAAAGTTAGGAAGACCCTGAGAGCAATGAGCAAGTGTCTTTTATTGCAAGGCTCAAGTTCAAGGATAGCTTTATAAGACTTATTGGAAGAAGATGATTTATGTTGCCTCAGGATGAGGACATGCAAGTTGTTGTAGAGGAAACCTTTGCAATGAATTAAGTTATCACCTTAAGCAATAGAGATACTCATGAGAAAGACAATATAAGAACAGGAATTGTAAACATAAATTTTATGGGTCCGATTCTTCCTGATGATGAAATGATGAAAGATGAAAGCCAATTTGATATAACTTTGTGAGCGCAAGGATCTCCATAAGTTAAAATTCAAATTGGTGATGAAAAAGATTCATGTCTAGCTCTGGCACTGATTGATTCAGGCACAAAGATAAATGTACTGTGGATGAAATTCTTTGATAAATTTAGATGGTCCATTGACAAAGACAATGGATCGAGAATGAGAACTATTGATAATGGATCACGGAACTTGTTAGGTGCATGTGCTCATGTACCTATTATGATAGGAGGTATGTGAGAAGATTTTTTACTTCCTCGTGTAGGATAATTGCTCATACGAAGTGATTCTCAGACAACTACTCATAACAAAAATGGGGATGGAAACAAAAAGCCATGAATGATGGGTCGGCATATGCAAGAATTCATTCTAAATCTGGAATGGATTCCTTGCAAGTAATGATAGTTTATCCCAATCATTCAAGAAATAGGAAAAATCTAGGAGGAAATCCCATTAACTCTTACAAGTATGTGTGTGAAGATTCACCACCTTCAAGGGAACTTGCGGCCTACTATGATCAAAATTTTTGGTAGATTCCACTATTGAACAAGATCGTCATGGACAATGGATTGAAGTCATGACTGATGATGTATATAGCTTTGAGAACTTTTTAGTTTGCACCCCTACTCCTATTTTATACTTTTTTTTTTTAATATAAAGGAAGTTTGGCAATAGCCTACTCTCCCGGACTTGAATTAAATTAAGAAGCAAAGATACAAAAGAAGGGGGCTAGTGCCCACGGGACCCCCCAAATCCCACAAAGCAGGGGAAGCTTGATTGAATCCTAGGTTGTGTTACAGAGAAGGTTAATCACCCTCTCATCGCCCTCATGCGGGGCCCATTTGGGTTTGAGCTTGTTGTTGAACAAAAGGAGGACTTGATGGTGCCTGAAGGGGGGGGATTTCTTACTGTTAACAATCCTTTTGCCAAGGAGGAATAGTGATTTCTCAATCGACCACTCCCTGGGGGGGTCGCCGAAGTTGAGGACACACCTCTCCCGCCAAATTTTCCACAGGACTTCCCCTCTGATGGCGTTCCAGAGTGTCGCAGAGCAGCCGATCGCTTCTCCCAAAAGGACTTGCTTCCAGCAAAGCTGTTTTTGAAGTCTGAGTTTCATCCCAACCGTCTGCCAGATTCTGTAGGAGTTGGGGCAGCTAAGGAAGATGTGTGGGACATCTTCGATAGCACGGTGGCAGCGTTTGCACCAAGGAGGGATCCCACAAAGTTTGCTAGCCTTATGGTTGGTCCAAATTCCTCGATGAAGAATTTGCCATAAGAGAACGGACTTCTTAATCTCTATAAGGGGGTGCCAGATACCCATGAATTTCATGTCCCACCGAAGCCGCGTCCAAGACAAGCACCACTTCTTGTTGAGGCTGGTCTCGAGGTTAGCCGTATCTTTGATGTTCGGGATTTTGAGTAGGCTATTTCCATTGTGCCACTTGAGACCAAGCGAGTTCGGTGTGTCGTGTCCCATGAGAAGGCGAGTCTTGTGACGATCCCATGCGAGGCATCTGCTTTGCAAAGTGTTCCATTCTTCGTAAGAGATGTTGATGCGCGGGTCAATATCCTCGAAGTTAATCCAGCTGTTGGTGTGCTGTTTCCAGAGGTGTTTCCATTTTTTGAATCCTTTGTTCCATAGCTTCTTGGCATTTTGAATGTTCCACGACTCCACACTCCGGATGCCATGAATCGGAAACCAGATAGAGTCGTTTTGTCTGATTCCGGCCGCCCACTTCCAGTCCTCGCTGATTCTTGTGAAGCTTTTGACTTTGTTCTAGCCCTTCCAAAGGGAGCACACGAGATTGGAGCCTTTCGGGAAGACGGGGATCGGGGAGAATAGCAGGGTCATGATGTCAAGATTCTTCCAGTTCGGGAGCCCCATGAGGGCTAACTCGTTCTTGTTTTTGAAGATCAGCTTGGCCCACGAGGCCTCCCTATTGCACCAAGCCTTAATCATCCATTTGGCCGCCAGTTTGTTAGCCATACACCCAATGTCCAGGATACCAAGCCCCCCGCTATCTCTAGGGCTAGTGCAGATGGCCCATTTGATTTTAGGCACCCCCCTTCTGTTATGATCACCCGTCCAAAGAAAATTTCTGCAAACACTATTCAGTTTGGACAGGCCTTGCTCATTTGGTCTCCAACAAGAAAGGAAATAGATGGTAGAAGAGAGGAGGAACGTGTTGATAACCATCGCACGTCCAGCAAGATTGATTTGCATGCCTCTCCAGTAGTTAAGCTTGTTTTCGAGTTTGGCCAGCACCCAGTTCCATCGCTGCTCCATAGAGACGCCAAACCCGAAGGGGATTCCAAGAAGCCGGAAGATTTGGCCCTGTGGAATGATTTGACAGCCTTGATCAATGAGAAGGCCAGGGTGATGTCCCGCAATAGCCCTAAAGGCGGTCTTAGAGTGGTTGATTTTGGATCCAGAGGCATCACAAAAGGTAGCAAGACACATCCAGAAAGTCTCCAGGCTGGTATTATCATTGTGAACGAACGCGTTCATGTCATCGGCAAAAAGTCTCATGATGATTTGACTGTGGTCGTGAGGCAGCCGGAGGCCTTTGATATTGCCAGCCTCCACATGATGTGCCACAAGTCTGCTCAGTCCCTCAGTGGCGATGGCAAAAAGAAGGGGGGCCAGAGGGCACCCTTGTCTAATAGACCTTTTAAGATGGATCGCCTTCGAGAGCTTGCCGTTAACGTTAATTTGGGTCGTTGCGTTTCCGAGAAGGGTTGCAATCATCTTGGTGAATTTCTGACTACATCCGAGGTCTTGGAGCGACTGCAGAATATAGTCCCATTCTAGCCTGTCGTAAGCTTTGTCAAAGTCGATCTTGAGGAAAACCACATCTTGTTTAGACTCATTTGCAAATTGAATACCTTCCCAAATATCCATAATGGTTTCCAGGATAGACCTGCCTTTGATGAAACCTTTTTGGTCCTCACTAAGCCAAGATCTCAGGTGGCACGAGAGTCTGTTTGCGAAGACTTTGGCGATGATCTTGTATCCTGTTTGGAGCATCGTAATCGGCCGCCAGTTCTCGATCCTGTTCTTTTCCCCCTTCTTGTGGATCAACTTGATGATACCATTGTTTAGACAAGAAGGAAGAGCACCAAACTTTAGGGCTTCTTGCCAAACCATCCGAAGAGGGGTGGCAACCACCAGCTTGAAGGACTTAAAGAACTCGTTAGTGAGTCCGTCGGGTCCCGGGCTTTTACCGAGAGGGAGAGCATCAATGACCTCAATGATTTCCGATTCAGAGATAGGGGCGTGAAGCAGGGAGCGGAGGTTGGGTGGTGTTCTCCGGGGGGAAACCCTAGAAATGGCAGCCATACAGTCCCTTCTATGGTGGGAGAGGGGGTTCGAGGTTCCCAGGAGTCTCGTGAAGTGCCCCTCGATGATGTCAAAATTTTCTTCTTCCGAATTGCATACATTGCCATGAGGATCAAGCAGAAGGGGGATCGATTCTCTGTTGTGTTTCCTTTTAAGGATACGGCACATCTCTTTGGTGGGTTTGTCGGCTTTGCCAGCCCACCACTCCTTGAAGAAGATTTGCAAGTTTTTCCTTTGTATTTCTTCCTCGTATCTCAACGCTGCTCTGATTTTTCGGAGGCCTTTTTGGGCTTGGTGTTTTCCTTTATTCACTTCCTCCTCGAGCCGCCAGAGTCTGTGGTAAAGAGCTTCCCTACAGGCCCTCCGCACAGTCTCGAGCATCTTCTTAGTTCTGATCATGATCTTACGAGAATTGTCGACTGCACTTCTCTAGCACTTGGCCGGGGCCAAGCCAGAGGCGAACGCCACCTTCCACACATCGGCAATCTCATGATGGACGGAGGGGAGAGAGAAGGTGGTTGCGTTGGCATGGAACCACGGAGCCTTGCGGATCTTGTTGGAAGGTTGAAAAGTGATAATGATCGGGTAGTGATCAGAGATAGTGAGGTCAGTGCGCTGCGTGATGGTAGGGTGGCCCCATTGATGAGTAAAACTCTGGGAGATGTAGCATCTATCGAGTCTAGCTTTCCTCAGGTCCTCGCCCGCTTGTAGATTCGACCAGGAAAAGCCATTCGAGTCTTTGACTTCAACCAAATCCAAATGGAGTTTGGTCATGTCCCACGTTTCTTTTTCCCGACTGTCAATGACCCTGCCCTTGCCCATCCATCTGTCCATAGGGTCCTCCACCATGTTGAAGTCTCCACATATAAGCACTTTGTGGGGAAGAGAGTCTAAGGAGGCCCAAGTGTTCAGTCTCTCCAAATCCCCGTTAGGGGCGTAAAAAGAAACCATAGTGACACAGAGAGGAGCACCAAAAGAAATAGCAATCCAACGGTGACTTACATCTTCAATGGAGTTCTCAAGCTTTTCAAACCAGAGTTGTTTAACACCGATAGCCGTTCCTCCAGATCCCCGCTGGTGCTTTGTAGGGATCCACACATGGGCCGAGGAGACCTGTCTGAGTCGTTTCTGGAGGTCTTCTCCGTCAATTTTAATCTCTTGAATACATATAAAGTCTGGGTTTAAGCTAGTGTCGCGAAGCCATCGACCAATGATGGTCGCTCTTGAGGGGTCGGTTAGCCCTCTAGCATTTAGTGAGATGACAATCATTTCTGTATTGATCCCTCTTTGCGGAAGGGAGCTTTGTCCTTTCTTCTCTTGGCTTCATCTTTCTTTTTCGCTGGGATCTGGTCCCGACTTAGAAATCGGTTCTTATGGGGGCTTTTCCAGGGTAGCTCCATAGGCTGTTTTCCTTTGCGGGATGCCCCTCGCTGGGGAGACTTGGGCCCCGTGCTCGGCACCGTTTCCGGGATCGTCGATCCAATGATGGAACTTTCACTATCCATATTGTCTTCATTACTAGTGGTGAAACCATCTTCTTTGCTTGTAGAGTAGCCTTCCTGGGGGGTTTCTTTATTGTCAGGGATCTCTAGGGCTTTGTCGTAGGTGTTTGCCGCTAGTAGCTTTCCGCCTGGGTAGTCAAGCTCATTGATCTCCTTTCCTAGTTTGCGATACAAATTGCTGTCGGGGGTGAGTGGTAGGATGTTTCTCTCACCGTTGGCCCTAGGGCTTCTTTTCCTTCTTCTTCTAACTTCGATAAAGCCATCAGCATCAGCTTGTGGGTTAAGGAGGCCCTTGCCTTCCCCTCCCACGGTGGAGTGGGTCAAATCGCGAATGTTGTCTTGAGCAGTTTTGGAGGTTTCTTGAGGTCGCTTGTTTTTCTGCCTGAGAGGGCAATCTTTAATCCTGTGACCTTGTTGGGCACAGCGAAAGCACGCGTTGGGAAGGTTTTTGTAGGAGATGTCCTGCTCCCAAACATCTCCTTCGCCCATGTCCACTTTGATCATTGAAGGAAGCGGCGAACTGAGGTCGGCCTCGACACAGATTTGGGGGTGCCACCTAGCATTGAATGAGTGTCTTGCACCTTCATAGATGAGCCCACCAATGTCTTCGCGTGAGGCCAGCGGCTTGCCGATAGGAGAGACAATGTCCCACACAAAGTTGTACAAGAAGTAAGGAAGGTTAGGGAGCTCAACCCAAAGAGGGTACCGAAGCGATTTCGATTTGTCGGGGGTAAAGTCCGGGGACCATCTGAAAAGGCACAGGGTCGCCCGACCGAACTGCCAGGTGCCAACGCTAAGGGCTTGGAACGCCATCTCTTCGTTTTCAAAGACTAGCAGAAAGTGGCTCGCTGGTAAGAACTGACATTTGCTAACAATTAGTCCTCGTGGGAACCACTCTTTTCGAAGCCATTGTCTCACAGTTTCGAGCGGGGGCCTAGGGCCAAACACTTGGCCGACGAGGCAAACTTTTTTGAGCTCCTCCTGGGCAGACAGGACTGCGGGTCTGCTGAGGGAAACGATGGGGGATTCAACACTTTCGGATGCCCCAGGGGCGGCACACGATCCCCCCTCAAGCAGAGCGGCCAGGAAATCGGTCTCCCCAGGGGGAGGGGCCCGATTACTTTTCACGAGAGAGGTAGAAGCCACATCCATGAGGCCCACGAGCGACAAGCACAGGAGGCAAGCCCCCCTTTTTCCTTTTCTAAATCAGTTTTCTTTTCTTCGAATCCCCACTCTCTTTTTTGCCTCAAACTTTCTTCTTCTTCTTTTTGAGCTCAAGTGGACGATTGCGGGAGAGGAGGGTGCGGAGACAACGCCAGAGGTAGCACTCTTCTATTCTCTTTCGAATCTTGCTTCTTCTTTTTTTTTCTTTTTCTTTTTTCTCTTTTTTTTTTCTTTTTTTTCTTTTTTCTTTTTCTTCTTCTTCTTTTTTCTTCTTTTGATTTTCTTTTCTCTCAAGAAAGGAGTTTGAAGGGAATGGCCTCCCGTAGGTCAGATAGCGATATCGCGTGGCCGCGAGTCTAAAGGCTCGAGGGGGGGGGCGGGGGAGAAAATGTCGGCAGGTATCACGGAGTCCCGTGAGTGGCATTCACTGCGATCGCTCCTGCACGTCCACCACCGGTATCGCGATACCACCGGAGTCCCGGCGATACCACAAACTGACGGGACAGAGTATCGCGACAACCGACGATACCACAAACTAGCTCGAAGGCCCCCAGAGAGCGAAGAAAAAAGGGGAAGGTGGGCGGGCGGGGGAGAAAATGTCGGCAGGTATTACGAAGTCCCGAGCTTAGTATCGTGAGTGGCATTCACCGCGATCGCTCCTGCACGTCCACCACCGGTATCGCGATACCACCGGAGTCCCGGCGATACCCCAAACTAGTATCGCCGCCGCCCACATTCAACAGGTATCACCGATCAAGTCTCCACCCAGGGAGGCGTCAGCGATACCTCCAACGGAGATATCGCGATACCAGTCACCCGGGGAGACGATCGCGATCGCACCTTGAAGCAGCTCACTCGAAGAACAAGCGACGGAGATGAAGACAAAGCGTAGCCTCCAATGATGCGCAGAGCTCGAGCATCAGGCCGCCATTGATGCGCAGACAGCTTTCTCCTTGGGTCCTTCAGCCAATGGTTCCGCCATTGACGCGCCGAAACCTTGCTTGTATGTTGGGATGATGGACCCACTGTGGTGCCGATTAGAGTTCAAAAATTCTTTCCATGGTCCGCCATAGCCGCGCAGACGAACCCTGTGGTGTTATTTAGCTCTTGTCCAAAGGTCCGCCATAGCCGCGCAGACGAATCTTGGTCTATAATCTTTTTCGTGTAGCCTAGGCATCCTAACACAAAGGAGTTGCTCAGCTCAAAGTCTTCTACATGCTATATGCTATTTTATACTTTATTAAAAAAGAGAAACTTAGAAATAAATTTAGAAAAAGAAATGAAAACTATCTCAAAAACCTAGGATTAATTTCACCTAAAGACAATATTGAATGTATGATAAAGCTTTCAAAAATTTCTACCTTTTTTTTTTTTTATATAAAGGAAGTTCGGCAATAGCCTACTCTCCCGGACTTGAATTAAATTAAGAAACAAAGGTACAATAGAAGGGGACTAGTGCCCACGGGACCCCCCAAATCCCACAAAGCAGGGGAAGCTTGGCTGATTCTTAGGTTGCATTACAAAGAAGGTTGATCACCCTCTCGTCGCCCTCATGCGGGACCCACTTGGGTTTGAGCTTGTTGTTGATCAAACGGAGGACTTGATGGTGCCTGAAGGGGGGGGATTTCTTACTGTTGACAATCCTTTTGCCAAGGAGGAGTAGAGATTTTTCAATCGACCACTCCCTGGGGGAGTCGCCGAAGTTGCGAGCACACCGCTCTCGCCAAATTTTCCACAGGACTTCCCCTCTGATTGCGTTCCAGAGAGGCGCAGAGCACCCAATCGCTTCACCCAAAAGGACTTGTTTCCAACTAAGCTGTTTCTGAACTCTGATTTTCAGTCCAACCATCTGCCAGATTCTGTAGGAGTTGGGGCAAGTAAGGAAGATGTGTGGGACATCTTCGATTGCGCGGTGGCAACGTTTGCACCACGGAGGGATCCCACAAATTTTGCTTGCCTTATGGTTAGTCCAAATTCCTCGATGAAGAATTTGCCATAAGAGGACCGACTTCTTAATCTCTATGAGTGGGTGCCAGATACCCATGAATTTCATGTCCCACCGAAGCCGCGTCCAAGACAGGCACCACTTCTTGTTGAGGCTGATCTGGAGGTCAGTCGTTTCATTGATGTTCGGGATTTTGAGTAGGCTGTTTCCATTGTGCCATTTGAGACCACGCGCGTTCGGAGCGTTATGTCCCATGAGAAGGCGAGTTTTCTGACGATCCCAAGCGAGGCATCTACTTTGCAAGGTGTTCCATTCTTCGTATGAGATGTTTATGCGAGGGTCGATATCCTCGTAGTTTATCCATCTGTTGGTGTCATGTTTCCAGAGGTGTTTCCATTTTTTGAATCCTTTGTTCCATAACTTCTTGGCATTTTGAATGTTCCACGGCTCCACACTCCGGATGCCATGAATCGGAAACCAGATAGAGTCGTTTTGTCTGATTCCGGCCGCCCACTTCCAGTCCTCACTAATTCTTGTGAAGCTTTTGACTTTATTCCATCCCTTCCAAAGAGAGCATACGAGACTGGAGCCTTTCGGGAAGACAGGTATCGGGGAGAATAGGAGGGTCATGATGTCAAGGTTCTTCCAGTTCGGGGATCCCGTGAGGGCCAACTCATTTTTGTTTCTGAAGATCAGCTTGGCCCACGAGGCCTCCCTATTGCACCAAGCTTTAATCATCCATTTGGCCGCCAGTTTGTTAGCCATGCACCCAATGTCCAGGATGCCAAGCCCCCCGCTATCTCTAGGGCTGGTGCATATGGCCCATTTGATTTTAGGCACCCCCCTTCTGTTATGATCACCCGTCCAGAGAAAGTTTCTGCAGATGCTATTCAATTTGGACAGGCCTTGCTCATTCGGTCTCCAGCAAGAAAGGAAATAGATGGTAGACGAGAGGAGGAACGTGTTGATAACCATCGCCCGTGCAGCGAGATTGATTTGCATGCCTCTCCAGTAGTTGAGCTTGTTTTCAAGTTTGGCCAGCACCCAGTTCCATCGCTGCTCCATAGAGACGCCAAACCCCAAGGGGATTCCAAGCAGCCGAAAGATTTGACCCTGCGGAATGGATTGACAGCCATGAACAATGAGAAGGCCAGGTTGATGTCCCACAATGGCCCTAAAGGCGGTCTTATTGTGGTTGATTTTGGATCCAGAGGCCTCACAAAAGGTATCAAGACACCTCCAGAAAGTCTCCAGGCTGGTATTATCATTGTGAACGAATGCGTTCATATCGTCGGCAAAGAGTCTCATGATGATTTGACTATGGTCGAGAGGTAGCTGGAGGCCTTTGATATTGCCAGCCTCCACGTGATGAGCCACAAGTCTGCTCAGTCCTTCAGTGGCGATGGCAAAGAGAAGGGGGGCAAGAGGGCATCCTTGTCTAATAGATCTTTTAAGATGGATCGCCTTCGAAAGTTTGCCGTTAACGTTAATTTGGGTCGTTGCATTGCCGAGAAGGGTCGCGATCATCTTGGCGAATTTCTGACTACATCCGAGGTCTAGGAGCGACTGCAGAATATAATCCCATTCTAGCCTATCGTAGGCTTTGTCAAAGTCGATCTTGAGGAAGACCACGTCTTGATTAGACTCATTTGCAAATTGAATACCTTCCCAAATATCCATAATGGTTTCCAGGATGGACCTGCCTTTGATGAAACCTTTTTGGTCCTCACTAAGCCAAGATCTCAGGTGGCACGCAAGTCTGTTGGCAATGACTTTGGCGATGATCTTGTATCCTGTTTGGAGCATCGTAATTGGCCGCCAGTTCTCGATTCTGTTTTTTTCCCCCTTCTTGTGAATCAGCTTGATGATTCCATTGTTTATACAGGAAGGAAGAGCACCAAATTTTAGCGCCTCTTGCCAAACCAACCGAAGAGGGGTGGCAACCACCAGCTTGAAGGATTTAAAAAACTCATTAGTGAGTCCGTCGGGTCCCGGGCTTTTACCGAGAGGGAGGGCATCAATGACCTCAAAGATTTCTGATTCGGAGATCGGGGCATGAAGCAGGGAGTGGAGGTTGGGTGGTATTCTCCGGGGGGAAACCCTAGAAATGGCAGCCATGCAGTCCCTTCTATGGTGGGAGAGGGGATTCGAGGTTCCCAAGAGTCTCGTGAAGTGCTCTTCGATGATGCTAACATTATCTTCTTCCGAGTTGCATACATTGCCATGAGTGTCTAGCAGTAGGGGAATCGTCTCTCTGTTGTTTTTCCTTTTAAGGATACTGCACATCTCTTTGGTGGGTTTGTCGGCTTTTCCAGCCCACCACTCCTTGAAGAAGGTTTGCAGGTTTTTCCTTTGTATTTCTTCCTCGTATCTCAACGCTGCTCTGATTTTTCGGAGACCTTTCTGGGCTTGGTGTTTTCCTTTGTTTACTTCCTCCTCGAGTCGCCAGAGTCTGTGGTAGAGCGTTTCCCTACGAGCCCGCCGCACAGTCTCGAGCATCTTCTTAGTTCTGATCATGATCTTGCGGGACTTGACGACCGCACTTCTCCAGCACTTGGCTGGGGACAAGCCAGAGGCGAACGCCACCTTCCACACATCGGCAATCTCTTGATGGACGGAGGGGAGAGAGAAGGTGGAAGCGTTGGCATGAAACCACGGAGCCTTGTGGGTCCTGTTGGGAGGCTGAAACGTGATAACGATTGGGTAGTGATCGGAGATGGTGAGGTCGGTACGTTGCGTGATGGAAGGGTGGCCCCACAGATGAGTAAAACTCTGAGAGATGTAGCATCTATCAAGTCTAGCTTTCCTAAGATCATCGCCCGCTTGGAGATTCGACCAGGAAAAGCCATTCGAGTCTTTGAATTCGACCAGATCCAAGTGGAGTTTGGTCATGTCCCATGTTTCTTTCTCCCGACTGTCGATGACCCTGCCCTTGCCCATCCATCGGTCCCTAGGGTCCTCCACCATGTTGAAGTCTCCACATATAAGCACGTTGTGGGGAAGCGAGTCAAGAGAAGCCCAAGTGTTCAGCCTCTCCAAATCCCCGTTCGGGGCGTACAATGAAACCATAGTAACACAGAGTGGAGCACCGAAAGAAACCGCAATCCAGCGGTGATTTACATCTTCAATGGAGTTCTCAAGCTTTTCAAGCCAGGGCTGTTTAATACCGATAGCCGTTCCGCCGGACCCCCGCCGGTGCTTTGTTGGAATCCACACGTGGGCCGATGAAATCTGTCTGAGTCGTTTCCGAAGGTCTTCTCCGTCAATTTTAATCTCTTGAATGCATATAATGTCTGGTTTTAAGCTAATGTCGCGGAGCCATTGGCCAATGATGGCCGCTCTTGAGGGGTCAGTTAGCCCCCTAGCATTAAGCGAGATGACAATCATTTTTGTATTGATCCCTCTTTGCGGGAGGGAGCCTTGTCCTTTCTTCTCTTGGCTTCATCTTTCTTTTTCGTTGGGATCTGATCCCGACTTAGAAATCGGTTCTTGTGGGGGCTTTTCCAGGGTAACTCCATGGGCTGTTTTCCTTTGCGGGATACACCTTGCTGGGGGGAGCTGGGCCCCGTGCTCGGCACCGTTTCCGGGATCGTCGATCCAATGATGGAACTTTCACTATCCATGTTGTCTTCATTACTAGTGGTGAATCCATCATCTTTGCTTGTAGAGTAGTCCTCCTGCGCGGTTTCATTACTATCAGGGATCTCCAGGCCTTTGACATCGGTGTCTTCCTCAAGTAGGTTCCCGCCTGGGAAGTCAAGCTCGTTGATTTCCCTTTCCAGATTGCAGTATAAGTTGCTGGAGGGGGAAACAGACTTGTTGTTTCGCTCGGAGGTAGCCCTAGGGCTTCTTCTCCTTCTTCTTCTGACTTCTATAAACCCGTCTCCATCAGCTTCTGGATTAGGGGGACCCTTGACGTCCTCAGTTTTCGTCGGGCGACTCAAATCACCATTGTTGTGTTGAGCATTTTTAGAGGCTCCTTGATTTCGCTTGCTTTGCCGTCTCAAAGGGCAATCTTTGATCCTGTGACCTTGTTGACCACAGCGAAAGCACGCGTTGGGAAGGTTTTTGTAAACGATGTCTTGCTCCCAGACGTCTCCTTCGCCCAAGTCCAGTTTAATCTTCGAAGGGAGGGGCAGACTGAGATCAGCCTCGACACAAATTTGGGGGTGCCACCGGGCATTGAACGAGTGTCTTGTGCCTTCATAAATGATGCCACCGATGTCCTCGCGTGAGGCCAACGGCTTGCCGATGGGAGAAACGATGTCCCAAACAAAGTTGTACAAGAAGTAAGGCAGGTTAGGGAGCTCAACCCAAAGTGGGTATCGAAGCGGTTTCGATTTGTCGGGAGTAAAGTCAGGGGACCATCTGAAAAGGCACAGGGTCGCCCGGCCAAGCTACCAAGTTCCGACACTAAGGGCCCGAAACGCCATTTCTTCATTCTCAAAGACTAGCAGCAGGTGGTTTGCCGGCAAGAACTGACACTTACAAACAACGAGCCCGCGGGGGAACCACTCGTTGCGAAGCCACTGACGCACGGTTTCGAGCGGGGGCCTAGGGCCAAACATTTGGCCAACGAGGCAGACTTTCTTGAGCTCCTCCTGAGTTGATAAAACTGCGGATCTGTTGAGGGAGACCAGAGGGGGTTCCACATTCGCGAGGGCCTCTTGGGCGGCACAGGAGCCTCCCTCCAGCAAGTCGGCCAGGTTAGCGGCCTCCCCGGGAGGAGGGGCCAGATTGCTTTTCACCAGAGAGGGGGACATCATATCCAAGACAAAAAAAGGAGGTCTTATACTAAAGCTCTGATAGCCCAAGATCCCACATAAGGAGGAGGCACCCCACCCCCGAAGAACACCCTTCTTCTTCAATTATCTGTCTTTCTTCTTCTTTTTTTTTTTTTTTTCTCTTTTTTTTTTCTTCTCTTCTCTTCTTTTTTTTTTTTTCCTCTTTTTTCTTTTTTCTTCTTTTCTGTTTTCCTCCCTTTGTTTTTTGTTGTTTGTTTTTTTTTTTTCTCTTTTTCTTTTTAAGAACTAAAGAGAGCAAAAGGTCTCCCTCAGAGCGCAGGGTTGCGTGCGGCAGAATTCGAGGGGGCCAGGGCGCAATAAATGCCTATTTACTGCCCCCTTAAAGGAGAGAGCTGCCTTGGTGCCACGTGTCGGACGCAGAATTCGAAGGGGACCGGCAGAAATCGAAGGGGACCAGCAGGGGACCAGAGCGCAGCCGCGCGCCCCGGGAATCGCGGGCGGTATCGCGATCGCGCGGGGCCGAGGAGGTATCGCTGACGGGGGGCCGCCGAGGTATCGCCACCGAGCCGGAGGTCGAGGAGGTATCGCCGGAGGTTTCGCGATCGGGCAGGGAATATCGTCCGGAAAGTAACGTGACCCCAGTCCGCCAGGAAGTATCGCCGGTAGCGCCGACCAAGAAGCCGCCAAAACGATCGGGTATCGCCGACCGCCGCTCAACCGGAAACTCCGCTATCGACGATCGAGCCTCCACCCGGGGAGGCGTCGGCGATACCTCCAACGGAGGTATCGCGACACCAGTCACCCGGGGAGGCGATCGCGACCGCTAACCCGAAAGACCAAAGAAAACGATCGTGCACTGCTAATTGAAGCTTGACCATTCCCGTCTAAAGCTCTGCGAATGCAATTTTCTGAAGAAAGCCATAGCGAGAACACGACAAGCTGCATGTACCAAGCTCAAACTCGAGTGTGTTGTACTCAGTCTATCGCACTAATGCCATGCTCATTCCGAGTCCTAATGTGCAGCTCTCAGTTACGATTTCTGCACCAGACTCCAGCACAGAGAGAGGACATCGTGGCTTGGAGGATGAAGCTTCTGTTCGCCTGCTTCACTGCCGCTCATCTTCCCGCGCTAGCACTCCGCATGCACATAACAGAGAGAGGACATCGTGGCTTGGAGGATGAAGCTTCTGTTCGCCTGCTTCACTGCCCAAAATTTCTACCTTGATGGAAGAACTTGCAAATGCTCTTCAAGAAGAGTTAGAATCAAAATTTTTCAGTCTTCACTTTATTGAGGAATACCAGTTGATTGCTAATTTCTTCCTAGAACATGAAGTCAAGATTGATACTAAATATAAAATACTAGAAAGGGAAAGTAAATGTGTAGCTCATTCTTTGCCTAAAGAAAGTTATGAAATAATTAGATGAGTTTTTGAGGATCCTATTCTTAGAGATTGACCTAAGATAGTGTAGGGAAAGATGGATGGATCCTCTAGAAGATTAAGTAGGTGCTGCTAATCCTGCTTTGCACCAGCCCTCAGTGACTCCAGATATGATTAGTAGACACCCTTAGCTTCCAAATGATACCAAGAAATGCTATATGTACTTTGGAGAAGGTTTGAGTAATGACTTGATCAAAACAGATGAGTTTGTGAATCACAAAGCTAGAAAACTTTCTATTTTGGTGTTGATACCTGCTTAGTCTTTCACTCAGTATGACCAGTATACTTACAATTGGAAAAATTCCTTCTAGAGGTATTCTATTAGCTTAGTAAGCTACCATTTGCAAGTGGAATCATTCAAAATGACAAACTATACTAGGAGAAATATCTTTAGCAAATTTATGGACACCCCCGACCTTTTTAGGAAGTATGCAGACAAATACCAATGAGCATTTCGACGGTGATTTCTCGAGATTGGCTGAACCAAATTGCTTGAAACTTTGTATGCTTGTATTATGCTTTGAGCTGGATCCACAAACTTTGAGCTTGTATTATGCTTTGAGCTTGAAAAATTCCTTCTAGAGGTATTCTATTAGCTTAGTAAGCTACCATTTGCAAGTGGAATCATTCAAAATGACAAACTATACTAGGAGAAATATCTTTAGCAAATTTATGGACACCCC
Source organism: Ceratopteris richardii (assembly GCA_020310875.1). NCBI lineage: Eukaryota > Viridiplantae > Streptophyta > Polypodiopsida > Polypodiales > Pteridaceae > Ceratopteris > Ceratopteris richardii. The sequence continues at coordinate 37,263,163 of CM035433.1, forward strand.
CGACCTTTTTAGGAAGTATGCAGACAAATACCAATGAGCATTTCGACGGTGATTTCTCGAGATTGGCTGAACCAAATTGCTTGAAACTTTGTATGCTTGTATTATGCTTTGAGCTGGATCCACAAAGCTCTGAATCACTTGATTTGGTGAAGTAGGCACTGAGATACGCCTCTTTGAAGTTGACAGACTTGGAGATAGAAACTCAGAGTACACAGAAGTGATAGATGTAAATGTGTGTATTAATTCACATTGGTTTAGAAACTCATTGGCATGCCAAGCATTGCCTAATGAGGTAGAGATGTGTGAGCTATGGTGTAGTTCTCTCACACACTCAATGATAGCAGAAATGAAGCTCGGGAGGACTCTCACCCACGACTTTTTGATCACCTTTTTATATATGATGACTAAGAATTTGACTTCAAATTCAAATGCTTGACTCCCTTCAATCAAGAATCTAAATGTATGGAGATATTCTCTCAATCATGTAATCTACTTTTTTCTCAAATCTATCAAGTAGGTGTGACATAAAGAAATGTCAAGTCTTTTAGACTTTTACAAGGAGTAAAATGGTAAGAACTTATAAGCATAAGTTCCTATGGTCCTTCCTTCAAGTGATGTCTTCATGAAGTAATCCAAGCCAAATTGTGAAGGCTTGAATTGCACCAACAGCTCCCCCTCAAGCCAAACACTTTGGCTTAAGTCTTCATCTTCAATCTTCAATTACATCCTGCAATCCAATCATGGATTTGAATCTGCATAACTTGTTTCCATCCAAAGCTTTAGTAAGTAAATCTGCACATTGCATATTAGTAGACACATAGGTCAACTGAATGTCTTTTCTTAGCAACTTCTCTCTCACATAGTGGTAATGAACCTCTATGTGTTTTGTCGTAGCATGATATATTGGATTAGCTGCAAGGTGAAGAGAGCTTGTGTTGTCTCCAAAGATAATTGGGGGCCTAGTGTATAGGCCTACCTCTATATACAAAAGCTTTAACCAAATAGCTTCTTGAGTGGCATTGGCTAGCCCTCTATACTCTCCTTCAGTGGATGACAATGCCAATGTTGGTTGTTTCTTGGCTGACCAAGAAATAGGTTTATCACCTGCAAAAGATAAGTATCCTGATGTGCTCCTCCTATCATCCTTGCATCCTGCCCAATCTGCATCTGAATACACTTTAATGTCAATATCTGATGTATAAGGAAAGTACAAACCATGGTTCTGAGTTCCCTTTAGATACTTCAAGATCTTCTTTGCAGCCTTAAGGTGAGGTACCCTTGGTTTGTGCATGAATTGGCTTAGCACACTAACTCCATATGCTATGTCAATTCTCGTCAAGGTAGCATAATTCAAACTACCTACCATACTTTGATATCTTGTAATGTCTTGGACTTCATCCCCTCCATGGGCACTTAGCTTTAGGTTGACTTCCATTGGAGTACTTGAGACTTTAGCATCCTCTGAATTACTCCTTTTGATAAACAATGAAGTGTCTGCCTTGCTCATAGTAAGCCCTTGGTCTTGGAGGTATGTTGTGAGCCTGTAGTTCCATGCCCTAGGTGCCTGCTTCAATCCATATAGAGCCTTCTTCAATTTACAAACATAATTTACCTTCTTGGGATCTTCATAGCCAGGTGGTTGTGACATATAGACTTCTTCAGATATCCATCCATTCAAGAAAGCATTCTTGACATCTAATTGGTACATGTTCCAATTTTTGGATGCAGCTACACTCACCAATACTCTGATTGTTGGCATCTTAGCCATAGGAGAAAATGTCTCTTCATAATCAATGCCTTGGGTTTGTGCAAAACCCTTGGCTACCAACCTAGCTTTGTACCTATTGATTGTACCATCAGAGTTCCTCTTTAGTTTGTAGATCCATCTAGATCCTATCACCTTCATAGAGTCCTTCTTGGGTACCAAGTCCCATGTGTCACTCTCCTTGAGAGCTTCTATTTCTTCATCCATAGCTCCTTTCCATTCTGGTTTGGTAATTGCCTCTTCATATGAACCTGGTTCTTCACTTAACAAGTCCTTTGCAAGATAAATTGAATGCTTAGTTACAAGAGATGTATCATACCCATATCTGATAGGCTTCTTAATTTCTCTCTGAGATCTCCTTATTGCTTGAATTGAAGATTATGGTATATCCTCAAGCTTCTTCATCTTCATCTTGCCTCTGGACTTCCATGCCTTGAATTCTTCAAGATTGATTGTGTCATCATCTTCTGAACTTGAGTCTTCCTTCTGGATTGGTTCTTCCTTTGAGAGTTTTGGAAACTCCTCTTCCAAATCATAGGGTAGACTAACCTTCCTGCATTCATTCTCATACCATGAGTCATTCTCATCAAAGATGACATCTCTGCTTACCTTGAACCCTTTATTGGTTGGGTTGTAGAATCTGTACCCTTTTTTATTCAAGTCATAACCAACGAAAATACATTCTTTTGCTTTAGGGTCTAGCTTTCCCCTTACCTGTGAGGGAATATGCACATATGCTATACAACCAAAAATTTTGCAATGATCCAATGATGGTCTCTTACCATGCCAAGCTTCATAAGGTGTCATTCCATCAAGTGACTTTGATGGCAACCTGTTTATGAGATAGGTGGCAGTAGATACACTCTCTGCCCAAAGATAATTTGGCAACTTCTTTTCATTAAGCATAGATCTAGCTGTTTCAACAATAAGCCTATTTCTTCTTTCAGCTACTCCATTTTGTTCAGGTGAGTACCTTGTGGTTATCTCCCTTTTGATCCCTCTTTCATGCAAGAAGTCCTCAAATTCATTGGAGAAGTATTCACCTTCTCCATCTGACCTTATCTTCTTCAAGTTCCTTCCTGTTTGATTTTCAACTAGTGCAAGATATCTTTTGAAACAATTAAACACTTCATCCTTGTGCTTCATAAAGTATAACACAGTCCATCTGCTATAATCATCAATGAAGGACACATAGTACCTTGATCCTGAAATGGAGGGATCCTTGCTAGGTCCCCAAGCATCTGTGTGCACCAAGTCTAGGTAGTCTTCATGCATAAAACCTTTCCTTCAGTAGGGCAACCTGTGAGACTTACCAAACTGACAAGCTCCACATTTGTAAATCATGTGTTGCTTGGATACATTAGGTATCCCAAGCACACATTGATCCCTGCACATTTGCTTTAAGGTCCTTTCACCTATGTGACCTAATCTCTTGTGCCATATTTCTAATTCTGAAAGTGTTTGATCCTTGTAATTGTATAAAGCAATGTTTTTGGTGTCTTCTAGCTCAAAAGTAAATAATCTACCTGATTTTTCTCCCTTGGCTTTCCTTTTGAATCCATGTCTTGGGTCCTCCACATATGCTCCATGTTGATTGAACCTGACCTGCAAACCTTTCTCCACAATCTGACCAACACTCATTAAGTTTTTGGTAATGGTTGGTACATAAAGTACCCTGCTCAATAGGTTCTGGTTACCATCACAAGTTTTTACATTTCTAATCTTTACTACAGAATGCTTAGTATCATCACCTGTCTGTACTTGATGTTTGCCCTTGGGTTCCTCAAGATCAGAGAGTAGTGCCACATTTCCAGCTACATGATTAGAACACCCTGAATCAATATAAAATAGATGATCATCATTGATACCTGACTTGGAAGTTATATTCATGATCAATACGGAGTCATTTTGCTCCTCTGTGTAGTTGTTGTAGTCTTTCCTATTTTTGAATCCTCCTTGGTAGTTACCATTATGGTTGTTGTTGTAATTGTTGTAGCCATTGTAGCCTTGGTGTTGGTTGAACCTTCCTCTGCCTTGAGAGTATCCACCTCTTTGATAGCCTCTTCCTCTCTGATTTTTGTAGTTTTTGTAGCACTCTTCTGTGGTGTGGTTAGACAGTCCACAAATGTTGCATGGTGATGAATTGTAGAGTCTCCCCCTACCTTGCTTACCTTCTCTGCCCCTGCCTCTTGAAGATCTACCTCTCCCTGCATAGTTGGCTTGGGAGGTAGAACCTTCATCCTCTTGCTTTTTACCTTTACCTTTGTCTTTAATCTTTTTATCAGTATATAGGGCAGAAGGAGTGTTACCTTTAGATGTATCTCCAACCTTTGTGAACTTTGCTTCATGTGTGAATAGTTGGCCCATCAGAGTTGTGAGATCTGGGGTATGCATGTCCATGTAGAGATCCATTGCAGTGGTGAAGCTTTCCCACTTATCATCTTCCTTTAGTCCATTGATTACTTGTCTTACTATTTGTTCCTCTTCAATCTCCTCTCCTATGCTTGCTAATTGGTCTGCCACATCCTTGATCTTGGTCACAAATTCTAAGACTTTTGCTTTGGTTGCTTCCTAAGGGTTGTGAATTCAATCCACAATTGATTCTTCTTGGCCCTTGTATTAGATGAAAAATATGATGACAAGGTTTCCCAAGTTTCTTGGGAAGTCTTACAATTCCTGATGTGAGGTAAAAGGAAATCAGATATAGAGTTAAGAAGATAAGACCTTGCCAATGCATCTTTTGCACACCATGTATTAAGCTTTTCTTGTTCTTCCTTGGTGGGTAGATCCCTTGCTTTGAATGAGGGCAATTCCTCATCTCCTAAGATGAATCCAAATGGACTTCTTCCTTGTAGATAGGTCTTCATCCTTAGAGACCAAGCTTGATAATTGTTCCTGTCCAATTTATCAATGAATGAAGGAAAACCATCTCCCATGTTACCTTGTTTGCTCTGATACCAGTGTAGGGAAAGATAGATGGATCCTCCAGAAGATTAAGTAGGTGCTGCTAATCCTGCTTTGCACCAGCCCTGAGTGACTCCAGATATGATTAGTAGGCACCCTTAGCTTCCAAATGATACCAAGAAATGCTATATGTACTTTGGAGAAGGTTTGAGTAATGACTTGATCAAAACAGATGAGTTTGTGAATCACAAAGCTAGAAAACTTTCTATTTTGGTGTTGATACCTGCTCAGTCTTTCACTCAGTATGACTAGTATACTTACAATTGGCAAAATTCCTTCTAGAGGTATTCTATTAGCTTAGTAAGCTACCATTTGCAAGTGGAATCATTCAAAATGACAAACTATACTAGGAGAAATATCTTTAGCAAATTTATGGACACCCCCGACTTTTTAGGAAGTATGCAGACAAATACCAGTCAGCATTATGGCGATTTCTCGAGATTGGCTGAACCAAATTGCTTCAAAATTTGTATGCTTGTAGTATGCTTTGAGCTCGATCCACTAAGCTTTGAATCACTTGATTTGGTGAAGTAGGTACTGAGATATGCCTCTTTGAAGTTGACAGACTTGGAGATAGAAACTCAGAGTACACAGAAGTGATAGATGTAAATGTGTGTATTAATTCACATTCGTTTACAAACTCATTGGCATGCCAAGCATTGCCTATGAGGTAGAGATGTGTGAGCTATGGTGTAGTTCTCTCACACACTCAATGATAGCAGAAATGAAGCTCGGGAGGACTCTCACCCGTGACTTTTTGATCACCTTTTTATATATGATGACTAAGAATTTGAATTCAAATTCAAATCCTTCACTCCCTTCAACCAAGCATCTAAATGTATGGAGATATTCTCTCAATCATGTAATCTACTTTTTTCTCGAATCTATCAAGTAGGTGTGACATAAAGAAATGTCAAGTCTTTTAGACTTTTACAAGGAGTAAAATGGTAAGAACTTATAAGCATAAGTTCCTATGGTCCTTCCTTCAAGTGATGTCTTCATGAAGTAATCCAAGCCAAATTGTGAAGGCTTGAATTGCACCAACAGATAGGACACACATTTACTAAGGAAAGCATCGTGGAAAAGCATTTTCTTTGTTCCCACATGAAATAGGACGCGCTGATCCAAAGCCTATAGCTCCAATGAACAAATTCATCGTAGCACATATTCCATGGAATCTTTCGATGATACTAATTCCAAAACCTCACTTAACTGAGCTGATGCAGTTATTCAAGGAGAAGATTTCCATGAGAATATGTACCATTTTCGTTAGGGGCCGATATGATGACATTTACAAGATCATCAAGGTTTATGTTGACGAAACTCATGTATTGTCAAAAATAGATTTTTCCTATTCACACTTAGATAATAAACTAGATGAACCTAGGTATGGAAGATAGTCTGTCAAGAGAAAATTTATTAAATTTAAGACTTAAACAATGACAACAAGGAAATGAAAATATAAAAGAAGCCATTAAAAAAATCAAAGAATCACATCTGAGAAATAAGATTTATTTTGATAAGAGACATCGACTTAGGTCATGATCTATAGAGATGAGGGATTGGATACTCATTTATGATAGTACCTTTGAAACCCAATATGATGCACGATGAAAATTAAGTAAATAATGGTTTAGTCCTCACGTTATTGTTTTTGTTTAAGTGCCTATGCTTTATGAGAGTTGGATGGCACTCCCTTGAGAAATAGGATTGTAAGAAAAAGAATAAGTTATTCAAACAAAGGATAAGTAGTGACTACGAGATAGATGAAGAATTTTTGGATGAGGATTATATAGATGAAGAATGAGGAAAAGAACAATCACGTGGAATGTTTCCAACCTAATTTCCATTTTGTTTAATTTATATCAATGAACATATGCATTGCATTTTTGCACATAATAAATCTAGCAGGATTTGTAAAAATTCAAAAAACTTTAAGTAGGCTGAAGATAGCGATCATCTATTGCGGATTCCTATGAAGTATGAAAGACTATAAATGATAAGAATAGATTCATTTTGCAGACTAGAAACTTTCAAGAGTGAAAATCTTGGCATGCCATAGAAATCTAAAAATCAGAACATGTATATGCTGCTAGTTTGAACCCTACTATTTTTTCCTACATCATCATACCTCCAAATAGATTATGATTTAAGAGAATCCTAATACTCAAGGCTGCAATATATGTATGTGCATATGTTGTTAGTATGATGTGATGGGCTAGTAGGTGGGTGGAACAACCTTGGTTAGGAGATCAAGGCCACAATCTAATAGTTTCATCGTAGGTCTGACCTATACGTTGTCATGCACCTATATGGGTCGATAGGTGGATGGAGTCCCTCTCACCACGTGGTCACAAGCGAACTTCGACTTCATATAGGGCTGATGTTTTGTGTTGTTCACTATGTCAGGTCAGAAAATAGATGGAATAAACATTGTTGAGTAGACAAGTCCATGGGATGTACCTGATTTTGGCATAGACTGACTTGTGAAAATAAAAATAATAAGACAAAGTGATGAGCTAAAATGAATAGAAAAAGAAAAGAAAAAGAAAAATAAACTAAAAAGTTAAGAAAAGAATAAGATCTGATGGAGAATTGGACAATATGAAATAAATGGGAAAAACACATCACAATTCTATAAATTGAGTTAGTAGAGCTTAGCATATGCTAGTGCTTCGGATAAGTTGTTATAAGTGAACACTTTAAATGAAGAAAAGATCTACTAATCCAACAATTTATTCATATGATTCCTTGTCTGATTGCAAAAACAAAAACATAATAAGATGTATGTGAAGCTCGCATCTACCTGTTCTCTAGCTTTGTACTAATTTTCATGAATTTGCATGATATATGTGTATGTATATTTTTAAATTCTGAAAAGTGATTAGCATCTATCCATGACTATTTGATACTTGTGTATTTTTCTTGACTTGATATGTAGGTAGGCCAACGTACATGTGTCTACATGTGTGTGTAAGTGTGCATGCATCTGGGTATATGTGTGTATGTATCCATATGTGTACATGTGTATGTGTGTATGTATGCATGTATGTACATGTGTGTGTGTATGTATGTGTGTGTATGCATGTGTGTATATGTGTATGTGTGTGTATGTATACATGTGTATATATGTGTGTGTATATGTGTGTGTGTATGTATGTGTGTGTATATGTGTGTGTATATATGCATGTGTGTATATGTGTGTGTGTATGTATGCATGTGTGTACATGTGTGTGTATGTGTGTGTGTGTATGTATGCATGTATGTACATGTGTGTGTATGTATGCATGTATGTACATGTGTGTGTATGTATGCATGCATGTGTGTATGTATGTATGCATATGTATGTCTATGCATGTGTGTATATGTGTGTATATATGCATGTGTGTGTGTATGTATTTCTATATATCTCTCTCTTTATCTCTCTCTTTATCTCGCTCTCTTTATCTCTCTATTTTTCTCTTTTTCATCTCTCTTTATCTCTCTCTCTATCTTTTTCTCTTTCATCTCTCTTTATTTCTTTCTCTGTCTTCCTCTCTTTCATCTCTCATTCTCTTTCTCTCTTTCTCTCTCTCTCTCTCTCTCTCTCTCTCTCTCTCTCTCTCTCACTCTCGCTACGCACACCAACATCTTTCAACCTAGTTTTTGTGTCGAAACTCATAACATACTTTGCGTTTTCCATTTGAAAATGTTGATTTAAGCTAGCACACCAACATCTTCTAGCCTAGTTTTCCTTTTCCCTTGAAGAACTTAAGAAGGACTTCAAGCAAGGATAAAGTTACTCTCTTTATAACAAGTAGTCTATGAATGGAAATGGATGAGATGGTAACTGAAGTTCAAGGAGTTATGGCACCCACTTATTGAGAATGATAAAGTGACATTACTGTGATAGATTTTGCATAGCGAGATATGGAACAATGTCAAAGGGAGTAAAACTTGTGCTACTCTCCCTTGATGCAAGAGATGAGTGGTAGGGAAGACAAGGGAGAATTTTTCTTCTCCTATCCTAAGAAGATTCCCACCATAGAATACATCAAGAAACTCATTTTATTGACTAATAAAGGTAATTTCAAGAAAGATCTGCTTATTGATCTTTTGTGGGTCTACTTTGTGGAATTCCTTTTAGCGTGATGCACTATGGATGATTTCTAAGGAAATACATGTGGACAATATCAAAAAATTTTCCAAAGAGTGGTGTATTGGGACCCTTGGGTATCTAGTAAGAGGATCTGTGATTATAAGATGTCTCCCCTTTTTAGGCATGAAAAGCTGTTCATTGTAGAAAACAACAAGGTTATAAAAAAATGGATCTCTAGTGAAAAGGATGAAAAGTCTATTAAACTTCTTTAAAAGTTTCCCTATATTTTTTGTTAATTTCTCCTTCTTCATAATTTAAAGGTTTTCTTTAAGGAAGTTTGGCCATGGCCTATTCTACTAGACTTTAATTAAAGAAAAAAGAAAAAGTTACAAGTGAATAGGATTAGTGCTCGTGGGAACCCCCAAATCTCACAAAGCAAGTGTTGAAATTGTAGGTCCAGAGAGTGTTACAAAGGAGATTAACAACCCTCTCGTCCCCCTCATGCGGGGCCCACTTAGGTTTAAGGTTGTTGTTCTGAATGAGAAACACTTTATGATGCCTAAAAGGTGAGGGCCTCTTATACTTGGAGATTCTTTTGCCAAAGAGGAATATTGACCTCGATCAACCACTCCTTAGGAGGTTCTCCAAAATTACTTGCACACCGCTTCCTCCAAATCTTCCACATCATCTCCCCTCTCATAGCATTCCGCAATTCCACTGAGAAGCCGATAGCTTCACCAAGTCGAGCTTGCTTCGAGGTGATTTGTGCTTGCAGTCTCTAATTATTCCTAATGGTTTTCTAGAACATTAGAGACTTTGGGCAAGCAAAGAAGATGTGACCCAGATCCTGGATGCTACGGTGGCATCACTTGCACCACGGTGGAGCTCCACAAATTTGTTAGCCTTTAAGTTCATCGAGATGCCACAGTGGAGGATTCACGAAATGAGAACAGATTTTTTGATCTCGATAAAGTGACGCCATATAGACATGAACTTGAGATCTCATTGAGCCTTTTCCTAGACATTAAGCATGATATGATAGTCCGTGTTCACCTTGATTCTAGGAATTTCAAGAGGTGATTGCCATTGTGCCACATAAGACCCTATTCGCACGACAAATCTTGCCCAATGAGGGATTGGGTTCTTGAACCATCCCAAGCAAAGCATCTCCTCTGAAGGAGAGTGCCTCCTTTGTAGTTAGCTCTTAATTTAGCGTCTATGTCCTCAAATCTGACCTAGTGGTCAATTTCTTATTTCCAGAGGTATTTCAAATGTTTGAACGGCTTGTTTAAGAGCCTTTTAGCATTTTTGAGTTACAAAACGCCTCATCCTTGATGCACAAGATCAAAAAACATATCGAGTAATTTTGTCTCATACATGTTGCCCATTTCCGATGTTCTCTGAGTATGAGAAATTATTTGAACTTGTTCCAATTCTTCCATAAGGAGCACACAAGGTTTGGGCCTTTAGGGGAGATCCAAATTAGGGAGAATAAAAGCATAAGGATATCCAACTCTTTCCAACTAGGGAGCTCCACCAATGCAATCATGTTCTTGTTGCTAAAAATGAGCTTGGCCCAAGAAATCTCATATTTGCACCAAGCCTTGATGATCCATTTTTCACCAATTTGTGATCCATGCCTTCAATATACATAATGCCCACACCTCCACAATCTTTTTGGCTGATATAGGTAGACCATTTAATTTTAGGAACGCCTCTTCTATTGTGGTCCCCTATCCAAAGAAAGTTTCTATAGATTCTTTCCAATTTGCTAAGCTCTTGATCTTTTGGTCTCTATCTAGAGAGAACGTAAATCGTCAAGAGATGAGGAAGGTATTAATTACCATGGCATGACCCATGAGGTTGATTTGCATTCCCTTCCAATATGCCAACTTGTTGTATAATTTAGGAAGGACCCAATTCCATGGTTGCTCCATCGAGACCCCAAAGCCCATCGGAATACCAAGTAAGCAGAAGATGTAGACCTTAGGGATGATTTGACAACCATGGTCAACCAGAACATGGGCTAGAGGTCGGATGATGGCTCAGAAAGAAATTTGGAAGTGGTTGATTTCGGAACTAGATGCCGAAGAGAAAGTGTCGAGGCACCCCCAAAAGGCCTCAATGCTAGTCAAATCATTGTGCATAAGTGCATTCATGTCATTTGCAAATAGTCTCATGATCATCTCTCCATGGTTGAGAGGTAGAGAAAGACGTTTGAGATGACCCGTTTCCATGGACTCAATGGTGCCAAGAGCTTCCTACTACTCAACTCTTCCATGTATTTGGCATTGCAGTTGGATTTGGAATTTCCATGGGTCAATGATAGGCTGAGTTTTTCTCAACATTTTGTACTCAAAGGGTAAGTAACTAAATATGAATAGGCAAGCTATGGAGATCAACTTGTTCCTTATATCATTTTTCATGTACTTCTTGGCATGGTTTAGACTATGTAGTAAGGAGATGCTAAAGTTGAAGAGGCTCTACAAGAACTTCCTTTTGATGAGGCATCCAAGTAGAGGAGAAGTTATGGAGATTAAATGGAAAATACGCTATAGCCCAAAGGAGGTGGATGGTTTGGTCATTTTAGATGTGGAGACCATTGTTGACAAGATGCTAGACAAATGGATGATGTAAGCTTGGAGTAATGACAAAAATTTTTAGGCCAATTAAATTTTTATGAAGAGTGATGTTCTCTCTATTGTTGGGATCTCTAGGTGGAAAGTATTCAATTTAAATACTCTGTTGTTATCCCCACTTCTGGTTATCCCGAAGTGCTGCAATCTTGTGTGATCCCTATGTAAGGGTGGAACAAGATAAAACCTCTTTATACCATTAATAATGATTGAACATCGATGCTTAAGGTAAGCAATAATGATTCTATTTGGATCATAGTTGTGGGTATCATGAGAGTCGGTTTCAAGATCCTCCCAAGAGCTAAGAGACTTTCGACTAAAGGTTTTGATATGTGGAGAAACCTCTAGCACCATGGTAGAAGAAATTGAATCATGTTTGGAGATATTGATCCAAATCACATAGTTGATTTTGAAGTGTTTTTAAGGCACAATACCATTGTTTGAGATGAACCAAAGACACCCCTCTTACTAGGTCGAACCCCCGTTAACACCATTTGGACGGTCTATGGTTGCAATGTGGGAAAATATCTAAGATACCTTGAGAATCAAAGTAATCCTCAAAATTCATTACTCTCTTAATAGCAAGTAGTCTATGAAATGGAAATGGATGAGATGGTAACTTAAGTTCATGGAGCTATGGCACTCACTTATTAAGAAAGAGAACGTGATGTTAATGTGGTAAATTTTTCATAGAGAGATATGGAATTTTGGAACATCAAGCTTACACTATGCTTGAGGTGGATTTGATCTACATCAAAGGCTATCGCATCGAAAGAATATCCGTTGGAGAGTTCTTTTTCTTATGCTCATTTATTGTATTTCTTTGAGAGATTTTTGATGGTTCATTTACCATTGTCAAAGCCTTGAGCTTTACATATGTAAAGGTAGAAAGATAGAGCCTAAATCCCACGAATTTGTGGTGGTTGAAGTTGCATTGAATCAAGCAATCAAATCACCTAAAAGTAGATCAAACTAGATCTTCACTTTTCCTAGATTGTAGGAAAGTGTAGATCCCTCTCTTCCCTCTCTTGTTGCATGGGGCCAGAGATTAGGAATGGATAGGAGCTAACCGTGCATCTCTTCCATTTGGAATCATTTTTCATGGTGTTGTCGGAAGTAAATTGGATGTGAACACTCCATTAGTTCCGTTTCCTGGTTCACCGAACAACGATGCAGGTTTAAGTTTTGTGTATGCACTTGCTGCCCTGTATTCATATTTAGCAGGGCTGGTTTTGGCTCCATATAGGGTTTTTTCATGCCCTTGCAAATTATTGGTGCATTAACCACAGTAATTAGAATCCTAGATAAGAGAGGAAGAATGAAAGGTGACTACAGTTTGAGACGGCGCCATTTTCATAGGCACTAAGAGTTGTCAGATATTCTTTTCTAAATGAGCCATTTCAATTATCAATTTGATTCAAGGGTTGAATACATTTTGGAGCTTGATTCTATGTCATGAGATCCATCAGTTGGATGTGCTGTGTCGGGGCCAAAACGAATTTCGAGAATGGTGGTTGTACATAGCATTCGAAACCAATGGAAGGAGGGGGTGATTTGTACCTGATGTTTCTGATTTGGCATCAGGTTTTCTAGCCCTAATTCACCCTTGGCTACGGGATCATATTTTGGGTTTCACTTCTCCCCATTGGATCTGACAACCTTGGTATGGCATTCTTTTTTTTCATTTTTTTTAAATCTCTCTCTTTCCCCACGCGTGACCCCTCTCTCCCTCTCTCTCTCTCTCTCTCTCTCTCTCTCTCTCTCTCTCTCTCTCTCTCTCTCTCTCTCTCTCTCTCTCTCTCTCTCTCTCTCTCTCTCTCTCTTTCCCCACGCGTGACCCCTCTCCCCCTCTCTCTCTATCTCTCTCTCTCTCTCTCTCTCTCTCTCTCTCTCTCTCTCTCTCTCTCTCTCTCTCTCTCTCTCTCTCTCTCTCTCTCTCTCTCTCTCTCCCCTCCCCGCCACCCTCCCCCGTAGCCCACCCCCGCAGCCCACCCCCGCCCCCTCCCCCTCAGACCACCCCCGCAGCCCACCCCCGCTCTCTCCCCCTCATATCACCCCGCAGCCCACCCCCGCCCTCTCCCCCTCATATCACCCCGCAGCCCACCCCCGCAGCCCACCCCCGCCCTCTCCCCCTCACATCACCCCCGCAGCCCACCCCCGCAGTCCACTCCCACCCCCTCCCCCTCACACCACCCCCACCCTCTCCCCCTCATATCACCCCCGCAGCCCACCCCGGCAGCCCACCCCCGCCCTCTCCCCCTCAGCCCACCCCCGCAGCCCACCCCCGCCCTCTCCCCCTCATATCACCCCGCAGCCCACCCCCGCCCTCTCCCCCTCACATCACCCCTGCAGCCCACCCCCGCCCTCTCCCCCTCACATCACCCCCGCAGCCCACCTCCGCCCCCTCCCCCCTCACGCCACCCCCGCCCCCTCCCCCTCACACCACCCCCGCCCCCTCCCCCTCACACCACCCCCGCAGCCCACCCCCGCCCCCTCCCCCTCACACCACCCCCGACCCCTCCCCCTCACATCACCCCCGCAGCCCACCCCCGCAGCCCACCCCCGCCCTCTCCCCCTCACGCCACCCCCGCCCCCTCCCCCTCAGACCACCCCCGCAGCCCACCCCCGCCCCCTCCCCCTCACACCACCCCCGCCCCCTCCCCCTCAAATCACCCCCGCAGCCCACCCCCGCCCCCTCCCCCTCACACCACCCCCGCCATCACACACCCACGCACATACACAAATGCACATACACACACACTCACATACACACTCACACCCCACACACATACTCCTTCACATACACACATGCACATCCTCATATGCACACATACACACCCCACACACATACTCCTTCACATACACACATGCACATCCTCACATGCACACATACACACTCACACATATAAGCGCACACTCACACTCACACACACAAACACATGCACACACACATTCACACATACCCACCCACGCATGCACACATACACCGACACACACACACGCACTCACATACACACACACACCCACAATCACACACATGTACACACAATTACACATATTCAGAAAAACATGGAAGGTCTGGAGCTTCTAAAGGTGGCAATTAAAAAAAAAAAACTGGTTACACTGGCAAGGTTGTCATAGGGATGGATGTTGCAGCATTAGAGTTCTTTGTTAAAAAAAAAAAAGAAAGAAGAAATATGACCTTAACTTTAAAGAGGAGAACAATGATGGGAGTCAAAAGATTTCTGGTAATGAGCTGATGAACCTGTACAAGACTTTTATCAATTGGGTCGATCGAAGACCCTTTGACCAGGATAATTGGGTACATTATAGCAAGCTCACTGAACAGATTGGCAAACAAGTTCAAATTGTTGGAGATGATTTATTAGTTACCAATCCTAATGAGGGTATGGGATAAAAGTGTGCAGGGTAAAAAGTGAAAGTGGAAAAAGAATTTCTTGCCACCAACCATTCACGGCGGCTACCTATTTTGGTGGATCTAATTCAAATCAAAGGAATAATTGACCTACCCCTCCAATTTTGGGTATTTAACCGGCGCGTGATCAGTGGACGTGAGAAATCGGCAAGGCCCTCTTGGCCTATTGGGGCCTATAAAAACAATGGATTTGTGCTCATTTGGGGTACAATTGCTTTTTTAGAGATATAGTGGTTCAGATACGCGTACGTAAGTGCAGAAGTCCTCTCTTGCACTTTGTGGTTTCAAGCCTATTGTAGGAGCTACTCTGTAGTGTGGATACAGAGGGTAGGCTTCTCAGTGGAGGGCTATGAGCACTATAGTGTAAGAGAGTGGCTTGGATTCTTTTCTTTTCTGTGGGTCAGTGTTGTTGTTAAACTCTATTCTCTTGAGAAATTCTTTACCATTTGTATCATTCTGAGTTAGTCTGCATATAATTGGCCCCTTAAGTTGATGAGAAGACTCTGTTGCATTGAGGTTATTCACTTTTAAGGTGGCATGTTAGCCCTAAGCTTGCACATTTGAGCATCACTCTGCCCAACCTTGTAATCATCTGATTCGAATCAAGAAATATACAATCTTCTGTAGTCATTGTTGATAAATATTCCTAGACTATGTACAACTCTGTGCTATTATTTACCTCTGCCTGCTCACAGAAATGTTAAAGGGTATACTTCCCTAAAGAGAACCTCCCTTGAGTAGGTGATGTACTGGATGTGTTTAATCTTATTCTCTACTTTTGAAAAAAGTGGATACCCTAGTACCTCCTCTATAGAAAGTGAAATGAATCCCTCGAACAACCATTCCCACCTTTATTTGAATAAAAACTTCCTTTTTAGAAGTGGTGGAACACTTCTAGAGTCTATATAAACACTTGAAATCACTTGTACATTACATGGAAGCAATTTACATACACTTGTGACCATGATTGTCTTGCTCCTTCAATTCTCTGCATCATCTTCTTTGCCAACAGTAATCTTGCAGAGGCTGCTGCTCTCTTTTCAGAGCTCCAAATTGAGTGCAAGATAGCTTATTAGAAAGATATTAGTTTCTAGTTTATGCCTATGAAGGTTCAAAGCATTTGGTTCAGTAGATTGGGAGAACTCAGAGTTTTTCAGTCTCGGGGTCAATCTCTACGTATTCCTGAAAAATAGGAAGTACCACCGGTGAATGTCGCATTCGTTTCTATAGCCTATTTTGCTTATTCCTTATACTTTTGTGCATTCTATACACTTAACCCTATGTGTATCAGGCCCATAAAAGGATTTTTTCTAATTGTAATCACTCTAGTCGCTATGGGTGTTTGAGGCTCATTGTCTCTTCCATAGATAGTAAGTTTTTTGAGCTAGTCGACCCGGGAACCTATCTATTTTGTATCAACTCATTCTCCTTGATGCTCCAAAGTACATAGTGTGTTTCTTTGCACTTATCGCATGCCAATAAGGTCTATTTGAGTCTCCATAAGCTCAAGGGCTGGTCTTGTGTCGGTTGGCTAGACCAAACGTCTTCGCTTTGAAACACATTTTTCTACCTTCTACAAGCTTCACTAAGTTCCTTCAGTGGTATTAGAGCTAGATCAAGATGGGTGACGACTTTCCTTCAATGAGCGAGAAGCTTGATCGACACAGCTATGCAGCTTGGCAAATCAGGATGAATGCCTATTTGCAAGGTAGAAATCTTTATGGAATTGAAGCATGTGATGAAGCTATGCCTATTCCAAGATCCAAAGGACACAAGAGGAGACAGATAAGCTCACACTTTGGTGCGGAAGGGATGCTCAAACAAGGTTTTACATACTAAACTCTATCTCTGACTTTCTATTACCACATATTAGAGGATGCAAGACATCCCAAGAGACTTGGGATGCCCTCGAGACTTTCTTTTTTTCTAGTACCAAAGAAAGAAAGAATAATCTTTGGAACGAATTCAACCAAATGAAGAAGACACCTAAAACAAACCATCACAGAGTTTGTTACCAAGTTCAAGGAGGTTGTGGATCAGTTAGCATCCATTAGAGAGATGATTAAAGAAGAGGTCATCATGAGGCAAATTCTCAATGGCATTCAAAGTGATAAGCAATAGAAATCCTTCACGAGGGCTTATGATCTTATCATGGATGTGCAAACTCCAGACTTCAACATCTTTCTTCGACAACTCTTCAATCAAGAAGCCAACAATAGCATAAAGGAAGGTAACTCTTATCATGATAATTCAGCTAGTGCTCTATATGCAGATAAGAAGGATAAGAAGCAGAAAGGCAAGAAGAAGCAAGAAGATGAAGAAAAGACTTCTCAAGCCAACTTTAGAAGCAAGAGCAAGTGGAAAGGGAAGAAGAAAGGACCAAAGCAAGACAAAACCAAAGGTCAGAATGTTGAACCTTGTGCCATATGCGATAAGACCAACCACACCACTCAGAATTGTTGGTTCAATGGGAAGACCCAGCAAGGAAGTGGAAGAGGTGGATATGGCAGCAATAGAGGCAGAAGTGGACACAACTTCAACAATGGAAGCTATAATAGAAGGGACTACAACAATTATTCAAAAGATCAACCACATCAAGACTCATTGCATCTTATGAATCTAAGCCACAAAGAATGTGAAGAAGAGGATCATTTGTTCTACATAGATTCAGGATGTTCAAATCATGTTGCAGGCAATATTGCTCTTCTATATGACTTGGAAAGTCCAAAGCATAGACATGAAGTGCGGATAGGGCATGACACAAAGCACAATGTGGAGAAGATTGGTAATGTCAAAGCTTCCAATGGCAGGACAAACATTCTGAGTAAGGTTCCCTATGTACCCACTATGACTAAAAACCTAATAAGTTTAGGTAATGAATAAATTTCAGTGCCATTAAGTTGATGTTCAAGGAAAAGAAATAAATGACTTTTTGGCACCATGTAGTTCCCACAGGGTTCCTAAATGCGTCGAGGGGAGAGGGAAGGCTTTCTCTCTTTTGTAGGGTTTAGATCATACTTCGAATCAAAGATATAAAGTCAAAAGTTATATGTTGATGACTATTTTATCTGTTCTAATTGTGTTTGTCTATACCAATTCCCATTGTCATCGCTATATAAGCATGGCCTATGTGAAGCTTTAGAATTCATTGTGCACTAGTAATTCTATCTAAATTCTTGTGGATAACCATCTAAATTCTCTAGTGGATAACCATTTACGCTTCATATTGGGAGCACAAAGTTGGAAATCACCATCTTTAAGGCTACATTCGTCTTCACAATTTGCGAATTTGAGTTCTCAATTTCTCAATCTTTGTTCCTCTCATGTCTGTCTCTTGGTCTATTATGTTGTG
Source organism: Ceratopteris richardii (assembly GCA_020310875.1). Taxonomy (NCBI): domain Eukaryota; kingdom Viridiplantae; phylum Streptophyta; class Polypodiopsida; order Polypodiales; family Pteridaceae; genus Ceratopteris; species Ceratopteris richardii. The sequence goes on from CM035433.1 coordinate 37,281,394, forward strand.
CTATTTTTAGTAACGTTGTGCTATTATGAATGAATGTATCCAAGAGTCACTCGATTTTGTATGTCTTTACCTATATTTGGGAGGTCTTGCCATTTGTCGCTACCATGTATTCATTTTCCTTCAAGGGAAATTATCTTACGTATAATGTATTTTCAAAGCCTCATCTAAATCTATATAAGGGCGGGCTCTTCCGAACTTTGTAGTTGCTTAGAAGCTTGAGAACTCACTTCATGCTCTTTGCAAACTGAATCAAATCTACGTGTGAGCATTGCCATTTTATGGTCTACTCAATTTGGAGTCTTACACTTGTGTCCATTCTTTTAGTACATTCTCTATTTCATTTAAGTCTACATGTGTACTTTCTACATGGCATCACTACTCTAGGATCTTTTGGTGGTACTTTGGTAGTGATGGTACTTTTGGATCAGAGGTAGAGCTTTCTCCTCATAGGAAAGAGCTTTTCGCCACGAATTACATGCTCATAAAGAATTTTGGATATCATTTTGTCATTTACCCACGCGCCCACCTCTTTTCATGTCTCTATGCCACCCTCTCACTCTTGTCCTTGATGGTTCGTGATCACCTTGATTGTCATTTTACGTAGACTTGGTGATGCGTCGTTGTGTTTACAAACACAATTTGGTTTCCTTTTAGTGGACTCAAGAGAATGTTAGTAATTTTTCATTGCACATCAACGACTCATTGTGTTTTCTTACAGTATACCTTTCCATCACAATCTCTCGTTGAGCGCACATTTCAATACATCGTTGAGCATGAATTTCTTCATACAATCATATGTGCATGAATAGTTGTTTTTTTTCTTTGTTTTTTTTTTCCTTTCTTTGTGATCTAGAATATCCTTGACATATCACACATCCCAAACAACCTAGTCTTTTATACGTACATCCATTTTCGTTTATCTATTGGGACGCCTCTTCTATTTATCATACTACAAAAATAACCCATTAGAACAAGCTGCATATGTGAGATGCATCTGAAAGTTTCTACAGGACGTCGTTCTCATTAGCAGACATCATTTGCTCATGCTAATATCCATTGTCCTCATAGTCAGACTGAAAGTGCTGCAACACTTGCAGTGCTCATATCGATGGTCTATGGTCTTTATATATCTATGACAGAAAGCATGTAGAGGACAAATCATTGAACCTATAAAGCGTCACACATGATCGCTTCTTGCGCTCCAATACTATATCCCGAAACTCTTCCATGGTCCATATAACTGTTGTACCTCCACAACTGACACCAGCCAGTCCAATGTGTACTCTCAGAGAGAGAGAGAAAGAGAGGGCGATATAGCTCCATCTTTGCAGTTAGCTCACTTTCGCATCTTTTCTCGAAGAAATAGAGACTCCTTCACTAGCGAGAGAGTGAGAGAGAGAGAGAGAGTGAGAGAGATGAGAGAGAGAGAAAAATCTGAGAAGATGTCCAAACAATTCTGACTCAATCTCCTTGTACCACAACAAAAAAGCGAAACGTCACCATGGATCTGTACCTCTCCTTCAGCCTGCCCTTATTGAGCCAGATGACTCTATGCATTAGAAAACAAGAGGAGATACATGTCTACCACTGATCGACCTTCTTTCACGTTGATGATTTTGAAGCAAAGTTCTGAACATGAAGAGCACCTTTTGCAACTGTGATACACCTACTTTTCTTACAAAGAGATAGTGAAAGAAAAAGAAAGGAAGAGAGAAAGCCTTTCCATACATACACACAAACATATATATATATATATATATATATATATATATATATATATATATATATATATATATATATATATATATATATATATATATATATATATATATATATATATATATATATACATATATACATATATATATAATAAAAAAAGGGGGACACTACAACATATTGGCCGTATACCGAGGCTTTTACTGAGGAAATTGAATGTGATTCTTTTTGACCCGATGCCAGTGTAAGTGACGTATACGCATTTGAACCAAAATGGCGGCAAGGATACAGACCCCGGTATAGGTGTCGATATGAGGGTCAGTATATGCCTCGAAAATACGGACACTCATACCGACGCCTACACCGATGCCTGCTAGGTGTACTGTTGCGCATACCGGTGACCATCTTGGGAATACCATACCTCATACCGATGTCCATATCTGCAAAAATGTTTTTGGGAAGAGTGTGTTGTCTTTTGCTACAGCAACATTACCATGATGTCTTACAAAAGACAATACACTCTGCCCAAAAAGAACTGAGTACATGTGATGTGTACTCTAATGGCAATGGAAATATGATTTCATAAAGCAAAATACTATCGGACACCAAAGAGATTATCAGAATGAACCATGTACAAAAAAAAGTTATATATTTCATAAATGAAGCATGTACAAGAGTGTGGCAAACCATTGTCATATATGAGGGAAATACAAAATGTGGCAAAGCTCTGCCATATAAGAGACAAATACAAAATTTTGGTGCACCATTTCCATATATGAGCCAAATACAAAACTGTGGCACACCACTGTCATACACATGCACAAAAAGATCGAAACATCCATATCAGCAGTCGTGCAACAAAGAACATACATGAAATGAGATAAATTCACATGAGATTATAAACAATAAGTAAAAACCAAGTTTCTAAATTCATCACCTCATTGCAAATGCTCCCATGAAATGACTGCACTGCATCCCTCCAAGTCCTGCAATAGTGCAATCAATCCATGACGATACCCATAAGCCTCCTCCATTCGTGTTCAAGGACGACCCATTGCCAACTCTTGCAACAAATATAGAAAACATTACATAAGCATACATGACATGCTTTTCACAGACAAATTTAATAAGCCAAATGGTACTTACAAATTCGTGACATATAGTATCATATTCATCCCTGCCCAAATGTGATGGTCCAACGGTATCTAAACGTGTGGCTCCGACATCTCATTGCTCGTGATATCGGTCAAGAGTCTAGTGCTTCTCCTCGCAAATCATATCCCACTCCTCAGCATCTAACCATATAGGCTTTGTTAAGCCTACTCTAAAAGTATCATGAGCCTTGGATCATCGATGAGACATACCTTCAAGTGCAGTGTGCAGAATCCACTTCGAACTCACAAGAGGATGCCCATGTCCTGGCCAAAACTCCTGATAGATAGTTTCTATGGTATAATTTTTTCAATCTTTATCTTGTTGACTCCATTTCAACATGATAGAGTGTCCAAATTGTATGGAGCAAAGCTATTGTAGATGCTTACACATGGCCTCAAAGCTCCATCAGGGATACCATACACCTTGGAATCATCATAGATATGAGCACCCCAAGGTGTACGTGGTGTTCCATGTAGTGTACCACATGTGGTACCTACATCTGAGATACTCACTCTAGGAGTAGAAGTGGGTGACCTCCACAACAGCTACCTCCTCTAGAGCTACCTATAGATAGACTCCTAGAACCTCCTCCTTGAGAGCATGACCTCAAGCTACAAGACAGGTCAGCACTTGTATCGTGCTAAGGTATTGAATGCACACGTCTACTACTAGAGCCACTAGGGAATGGCTGAGGAGATGGTCGTGGTGGAGTCATAAAGCTAGGAGACATGCCTCCGGCGGGAGTAGCACTGCCCACAGGAGTGACGTGAGCAGGAGTGATACCAAAAGAAGTGAGGCCCACAAGAGTGTGGCGGATAGGAGTGAGGCGAGGAAAGTGCTACCACCAACGATGCAGTACTGTGATGTAGCAGCCATATACGCGAGAGGTACCTGAGATATGAACTCTAAGAACTGCTCCTCTGTCATGGAATGTGGAGTGAAGGACTATCTCCCATAGTGCTTTGTAACAAAAGAACTCAAATAATTAGCATATGATAATAAAGGTAATATAGGTAAATGGTGGTGTACAAAAGAAGATAGCAAAAGAATAAGCAAAAATTCATAAGTACAAGTGTTTGATTCAAAACTCCTCTATTCTAGCATCCTCTTGGATATCCGATGCACAGAGAATATCTATCTCTATGTTGGCGACGTCTAAATCTCTTGGTGTGCTAACTTCTTCTTGATCATCATCTGTTGCTTCATGGAGAATCTCGTCTTCTTCAAGGACCTCTACTTCTCGGATAATGATCTCTTCCTCCTCCACTATCGAATGAACCTTAGATTCCACTATGGATGGACTCTCTTCTGCATCTATGTTCTCAAATATTTGTCTACTACATGGGGAGACTTGTAAAACAAATAGCCATATGGTTCTTTCAAATGTGGTATAGAAACAACTTTCTCACAGTGTTTGGGAAGTACAAATGTATCTCTTTCATCCGTCCATAATTTTGTGGAGTCGGCTTGAAGCAAACCACTTTTATCTCACCTCATTGTTGCGTTTCTTTGAGAGATGACAAACTTGAACCATTTCACATCAAAAACAAAGTAATCAAACTTCCTAAAGGATAGCTTCAAGATATCTTGAATCAGTCCACAATAATCTAACTAGCCTTCTTGAGCATTATCGTCTCTTGCACTCGCTATACGTTTTTGTAAAAAGTTCACCATCACTCCACTATCAAATGTAGACCTATTTTTATCGACTCGTGCAATCCATGAGACCATAGTGCACCGTATTTAGAATACTCCAAATCAAATTATTCTAGAGAATCTCTCCCACATTCTTAAAAATATGCATCGGGTCTATGAAATGATTGATCAATAACTCACTCCAATAAGGTAGTTCATGAAAGATCAACAACCGTTTCATGCCAGGAACTAGTGTTTCTGAATCTTATAGTTGTTTCCGATCACAAGCTTTCATTTGGCATTGTGCTTGTCGACCAAGTTCTCCCTCCCATCAAACATGTCCATCAAGAAAATATCTATGATGTCCTTAATAGAAAGTTTTATGCAGTGCTTTGAAATAGTGTGCTTTGAGTCGTGGTTCGCATAAGGGACAAGCATGGTAACCCAAAATCGACAAACCTGAACATTCACAATAACGAGGCCAATCATGCATCATCCACATAAGTATGCCTTGCACTCGCACATCTTATCTTCTTATAGTTTGAGACATGTCATGCACAGTAAATGCATCCCACAAAATATGAAGCTCTTCCACAAGTGGTGCAAGGTATACATCCATGTGTTTTACCTTTATGTTACTTGGCACAATAAGAGCTAATAATAAATGACCTTTCTCTGTGGCCAGCCATGGTGGGATGTTATACTTGAGCAAACATACAAGCCATGTGCTCCATGAAGAGCTGCATAAACCAAAGCATTTATTGCATCTATAGCTAGGCCTAGACATATGTTTCAAGGCTCACTAGCAAACTCTAGCTACTTCCTATCTATGTGTTTCCTAGCATCAGAGTCAGCAGGCACTTGCATTACACCATCTGTAGAACTACTCTTTGCATGCCATGACATTAACTCAGCTTTGGACTTTCATCTAAACATGCTCCTAATTCATGGAATGATAGGAAAGTGGTGAAGAACCTTTGCGAGGATTGCTTCACCCACAAGGTCTTCTCTAAATCTATTAGCTCCACACTTTGGACATATGTGGAGATGCTCATACTCGTTTCAAAAGAGGACACAATCATTTAGACAAGCATCAATGTTAGTGTAGTCCATTCCAATGGATTGTAAAAGGTTTTTTTGCATATCCACGTATTGGAGGCATGTCATTTCCCTCTGGCAAAAATTGATCATTAAGAATCCTGCAATAAGCAATTACAACGATATTAGTAAATAAAGTAATTTTGATATAGCAATTGAAAGTTTATTTCAAATCCACTTACCTGAATAATTCAGAGACACTACTATCTGACCATCCATAAATGGATTGCAGACTTAGCATCGTGAGTGACGCACGTAGTACAGATATCTTTGCTCAATTGTATAGTGGTAAACGAGCTAGTCCTCGCATGTTTTCGTATTCTTCATCAGCGTCTAATAGGAGATTCTCTTCTGTCCGTGAAACTCACGACATCTTCTCCACCATCATGATTTCACCCATCTCATAAAATGCTTTGATCATTTCTTCCATGTGTTAAAATTGTGTAATGCTATTAGTACCTTGTACTTGTAACTCCTTTTTTGTTCTCTTTTGTCCAAAAGAGGTTATCAATGCAATGTCGTTTGGGTCTACCTACTCACCAGGGGGACCATGAAAATGGTAGCGTAAGTTTTGTAGTCCATTTTTATCTAAGGATCCATACTCTCTAACATGTGCAGTAGAAATCCATCATTTTCGATAAATTTGATAGTTGCATTGAGTGCAAGAACATGCCATTCTCTACTCTAAATCGAAACTAGCAATCTGAAACAATATGGACATTTCAAAACATTTGATTTTTTTATTAAAGCTAAAAAACATAATCCTAAAGACTCAAAACTGAAATATATATATTTTTAATTATATGTTCTAATTTTTTATTTTCTTTTTCTTATTCATACTAAAACCTAAAGACCTAAAGACCTAAAAAAACCTAAAACTCTAATCCTAAAGACTTTACCTATTTTTTATATATTTAATTACGTATATATGTGAGTGTGTGTGTGTTTGTAATATGTTAAAATCCTAAGATCATATTTTTTATATATATTAAAAATCCTAAAGATCTATTTTCTATATATCATAAAAACCCTAAAACCCTAATCCTATTTTCTATATATATATTTCATTATATATTGTATTTTTCTTAACTTTTATAAATATATGTTTATATATGTTAATATAAATTATATATATTTAATTTGATAAGAAACCGTAACTAAAGCACTAGCTCTTTTCATATTTATTTATTTAAATAGTTATCCTATTTTTTATATATATTTATTTATATATTCTGATTTTCTTGTTAACTGTTCCTTTATTTTTTTCCTTACATAGATCTAATTAAATTATAGGTGTGTAAAAACCCAAAGAACCTAGTCATAAAGAGCTTGAACTAAAATCTGTATATGTTTGTATGCATGTGTATACACATGTATATATGTATATGTATGATATGTGTATGTGTGTATATATGTTATGCATGCGTAAAAACCCTAAAACCCTAATTGTAAAGACCTACATCTACAATATGTATCTGTGTGTATGCATGTGTACATATATGTGTATGTGCATATATATTTAATGTGATAAAAAACCTTAAAATCCTTGTTTTATATAGTTAATTATTTATAGTTAATTTATTTTTTTTAACACTAGCTCTTTTCATATTTATTTATCTATACAATTATCCTATTTTATATATATATTTATTTATATATTCTGATTTATTATATATGTATATGTGTATGTGTATGTGTATATATATTTAATTTGACAAAAAACCTTAAAATCATATTTTTATATATTTAACTATACATATTTAATTTATTTGAGTTATTTAAAATACTAGCTCTTTTGACATTTATTTATCTATACAATTATACTTTATATATATATATATATATATATATATATATATATATATATATATATATATATATATATATATATATATATATATATATATATATATATATATATATATATATATATATATATATATATATATATATATATATATATATATATATATGTGTGTGTGTGTGTGTGTGTGTGTGTGTATATATATATATACATACATACATACATACATATATATATATATATATATATATATATATATATATATATATATATATATATATATATATATATATATATATATATATATATATATATATATATATATATATATATATATATTCTGAATTTTTTCTTAATATTTTCCTTATAAAAACTACATGAATTATATGTATGTAAAAACCCTAAAACCCTAATCGTAAAGACCTAGACCTAAAGTATGTATGTGTGTGTATGCATGTGTGTATACGTGTATGTATGTATATTGTATTATATGTATATGTGTGTATATATATTATGCATGTGTAAAAACCCTAAAATCCTAATCGTAAAGACCTAGACCTAAAACATGTATATGTGTGTGTGCATATATATATATATATATATATATATATATATATATATATATATATATATATATATATATATATATATATATATATATATGCATATATATATATATATATATATATATATATATATATATATATATATATATATATATATATATATATATATGTGTGTGTGTGTGTGTGTATGTAGATGGGTAAGTGTATGTGTATATATATTTAATTTGATAAAAAACCTTAAAATCCTATTTTTATATTATTAATTATATATATTTAACTTATTGATTTAAAGCACTAGCTCTCTTGATATTTATTTATCTCTACAATAATATAATATATATATTTATTTATATACTCTAAAACCCCTCAAACCCTAATCCTTGTGTGTATGTATGCATGTGTGTAAATATGTATGTGTATGTATATGTATGCATGTGTGTATATGTGTATGTGTGTGTATGTATGCATGCATGCGTGTATATGTGTATGTATGTGTGTGTGTGTATATGTGTGTGAGTATGTATGCATGTGTGTATATGTGTGTGTGTATGTAGGCATGTGTGTACATGTTTGTGTGTATGTATGCGTCTGTGTATATATATGCATGTGTGTACATGTGTGTACATGTGTGGGTATGTGTGCATGCATGTGTGTATATGTTTGTATGTATGCATGTATGCACATGTGTGTGTCTATGTATGCATGTATGTACATGTGTGCATGTATGTGTGTGTGTATGTATGCATGTGTGAAGATGTGTATGTGTGTGTATGTATGCATGTGTGTATATGTGTGTGTGTATATGTGTGTGTATTTGTGCGTGTATATATGCATGTGTGTATGTGTGTGTGTGTATGTATGCATGTGTGTACATGTGTGTGCATGTGTGTGTGTATGTATGCATGTATGTACATATGTGTGTATGTATGTATGCATATATATGTGTATGCATGTGTGTATATGTGTGTGTGTATATGCATGTGTGTATGTGTGTGTATATGTATTTCTATATCTCTCTCTCTTTATCTCTCTCTCTTTATCTCTCTCTCTCTATTTTTCTCTTTTTCATCTCTCTTTATCTCTCTCTCCATCTTTATTGCTTTCATCTCTCTTTATTTCTTTACCTATCTTCCTCTCTTTCATCTCTCTTTCTCTCTCTCTCTCTCTCTCTTTCTCTCTCTATCTCTCTCTCTATCAATAGAGAATAAAACAATCACTGACACATATGTCCCTCTTTTGGATCGTTGAGTTCAAAGCGAAATGTATGTCATCTATTGTCGAATTCCAAAGAAGAGAAGATGCATTCACACATAATCCATAAGTAGTCATGCTTTGAACATAATGTGTAAGTCGATGCCAGTCTCCCGATCCATATATAAGATCACTAGCATGTAATGAACTAATAGCTTTGAAAACTATGGACCTTGCTATATTTCTACTCATGTTGATGACTCTTGACTATTTTTGCGCTCCTCAATCGTGGAGTTATTCATTGAGCTATTATATCCATGACTATTGTTTATTAAAGCCGCTATATTTCCATGTGTGTAAGGTCTTCCATCAATACATAATCTTTCATTTTGGCATGTGTAATCCCTCTACTAGGAAAAGAAGCTACATTCATGCATAATCCTTAAGTGGTCATTCTTTGAACATAATGTGTAAGTTGATGCCAATCTCGCCATCCATATATAGGACCACAATATGAGATAAGAGTGACTTCAAAGTTCAGAGGCACATACAAATCCTCTACATAAAGAGACCATGACAAGCATGAGAAATAGTGGAGGGAACTTCATATAGTGATTATCCAAAAATTTAAAAACCTCTACATCCAAAGGAACTAGTCCTCTATTCCATCCTCCATATCCTCTTCTATCATATGGTTGTACTAGAGGGTGATCATACATTGGCAATGGATAATCTACAGAAGTTTTGTTCTGTAAACTAGGAGGTAGAGGATTTGAAGAAACCTCTACTTGTAATCGATAAACGACAAGTCCATGGCGTGTAAAAGGTATATTAGCATTATTATTAGAAGAATCATCATCAACATCATCGAGCAAATATTGTTATATATTAAATATAATTTTATTTTGCATATGATTTTCAATTAAAATAATGACATTAGTTTATAGAATCAATACATACCCAAGCTCTGTCATGTCGCTCAAAACTACCATACTCTACCTCATGTTCAATACATTGCAATTGTGATCTTCGATACATACCATAACAAAAACTACACCATCATATAATATGTTGTTGATAGTAAAAATCATCATAATTCCTATCGGAGGACACACGTGATGATGTCGTTGCATGGGTAGGATGTAGTTGAGATCCCTCTGATTGATCATAATCTTATTATTATATAACAATAAAAAAACCATATATCAGTCATGTATGTATCTATCAAATATTAGAATAAAAAGTTTGATATACTTACAATAAGTAGTCCTTGCACAATTAGGAGATGATAGTGAAGCTGCCTCTAATTGGTCAAAATCTGACTGTGTAGCAAATAAAGGTACTAGATATTAATAATCTAATTAATTACATAGATAGATATTCACATTTACACATAAAAACATATTCACACATAGACAAATATGCATTCTAACATATAAATACACATACAAAAATATAAATGTTTGATGTGTGTATGTATGTATATGTGGATGTATGTGTGTGTATGTGCATGTGTGCATATACTTATTATGTGTGTATCTATATGCGTGGGTATGTGTATACATGTATTTATTATGTATGTATGTGTATATATATATATGTGTAGGTATGTATGTGTAAGTGTATGTATTTATGTATGTGTATGTATGTATATGTTTGTATATGTGTATGTGTGGGTACGTATGTATGTGTAAGTGTATGCATATGTGTATGTGTATGCATGTACATGTGTGTATGTATGCATATATAAGTGTATGTATGTATGTATAAGTGTATGTATGTATGTATGTATGTATGTATGTATGTCTAACACTACTTATAATGTATGCGTATTCCTTTTAGAAGAAGTAATATCCATATTTGGATATGAGGTGAAAGTAATAGCAGACCGAGATGAGCTAGATACTAGAGAGGCAAGAGAATTCTTTGATGACCAGCGAATTTGCTTGCCTCTCACAATAGCCTATAAGCTAGAAGCAATTGGGAAGATTAAGCGAGGTCATCCTTCCATAGTGAAGGCAATCTCGAAAGCATGCAATAGAGATATCGAGCAATGGCCAAGATATGTACCATTCTCGTTAGGGGCCAATATGATGACATTTACAAGATCAACAAGATTTACGTCGGCGAAACTCATGTATTGTCAAAAAGAGATTTTTCATATTCACACTCAGATAATAAACTAGATGAACCTAGGTATGGAAGATAGTCTTTCATGAGAAAATTTATTAAACTTAAGACTTAAACAATGACAACAAGGAAATGAAAATATAAAAGAAGCCATTAAAAAAATCAACGAATCACATATGAGAAATAAGATTCATTTCGATAAGAGACATCGACTTAGGCCATGATCTATAGAGTTGAGGGATTGGATACTCATTTATGATAGTACCTTTGAAACCCAATATGATGCACGATGAAAATTAACTAAATAATGGTTTAGTCCTCACGTTATTGTTTTTGTTTAAGTGCCTATGCTTTATGAGAGTTAGATGGCACTCCCTTGAGAAATAGGATTGTAAGAAAAAGAATAAGTTATTCAAACAAAGGATAAGCAGTGACTACCAGATAGATGAAGAATTTTTGGATGAGGATGATATAGATGAAGAATGAGGAAGAGAAAAATCACGTGGAATGTTTCCAACCTAAGTTCCATTTTGTTTAATTTATATCAATGAACATATGCACTGCATTTTTGCACATAATAAATCTAGCAAGGTTGGTAAAAGTTCAAGAAAATTTAAGTAGGCTGAAGATAGCGATCATCTATTGCGGATTCCTGTGAAGTATGAAAGACTATAAATGATAAGAATAGATTCATTTTGCAGAGTAGAAACTTTCAAGAGTGAAAATCTTGGGATGCCATAGAAATGTAAACATAAGTACATGTATATGCTGCTAGTTTGAACAATTAGTGAGTGGGACTCTTTGAATCCTACTATTTTTTCCTACATCATCATACCTCCAAATAGATTATGATTTAAGAGAATCCTAATACTCAAGCCTGCAATATATGTATGTGCATATGTTGTTAGTATGATGTGATGGGCTAGTAGGTGGGTGGAACAACCTTGGTTAGGAGATCAAGGCCACAATCTAATGTTAGTTTCATCGTAGGTCTGACCTATATGTTGTCATGCTCCTATATGGGTCGGTAGCTGGATGGAGTCCCTCTCGCCAGGTGGTTAGAGCCACAAGCGAACCTCGACTTCATATAGGGCTGATGTTTTGTGTTGTTCACTATGTCAGGTCAGAAAATAGATGGAATAAACATTGTCGAGCACACAAGTCCATGAGGTATACCTGATTTTGGCATAGGTTGAAAATAAAAATAATAAGACAAAGTGCTGAGCTAAGATGAACAGAAAAAGAAAAGAAAAAGAAAAATAAACTAAAAAGTTAAGAAAAGAATAAGATCTGATGGAGAATTGGACAATATGAAATAAATGGAAGAAACAAATTACAATTCTATAGATTGAGTTAGTAGAGCTTAGCATATGCCAGTGCTTCGGATAAGTTGTTATAAGTGAACACTTTAAATGAAGAAAAGATCTACTAATCCAACAATTTATTCATATGATTCCTTGTCTGATTGCGAAAACAAAAACATAATAAGATGTATGTGAAGCTCCCATGTACCAGTTCTCTACCTTTGTACTAATTTTCATGAATTTGCATGATATATGTGTATGTATATTTTTAAATTCTGAAAAGTGATTAGCATCTATCCATGACCATTTGATACTTGTGTATGTTTCTTGACTTGATATGTAGGTAGGCCAACGTACATGTGTGTACATGTGTGTGTATGTGTGCATGCATGTGGGTATATGTGTGTATGTATCCATGTGTGTATGTATGCATGTATGTACATGTGTGTGTGTATGTGTATGTGTATATATGTGTGTGTGTATATGTGTGTGTATGTATGCATGTGTGTGTATATGTGTGTGTGTATGTACGTGTGTGTATATGTGTGTGTATATGTGTGTGTATATATGCATGTGTGTATATGTGTGTGTATGTATGCATGTGTGTACATGTGTGTGTGTATGTATGCATGTATGTACATGTGTGTGTATGTATGCATGTATGTACATGTGTGTGTATGTATGCATGCATGTGTGTATGTATGTATGCATATGTATGTGTGTGCATGTGTGTATATGTGTGTGTATATGCATGTGTGTATGTGTGCGTGTATGTATTTCTATATATCTCTCTCTTTATCTCGCTCTCTTTATCTCTCTCTATTTTTCTCTTTTTCATCTCTCTTTATCTCTCTCTCTATCTTTCTCTCTTTCATCTCTCTTTATTTCTTTCTCTATCTTCCTCTCTTCCATCTCTCATTCTCTTTCTCTCTTTCTCTCTCTCTCTCTCTCTCTAAGCACACCAACATCTTTCAACCTAGTTTTCGTGTCGAAACTCATAACATACTTTACGTTTTCCATTTCAAAATGTTGATTTAAGCTAGCACACCAACATCTTCTACCCTAGTTTTCCTTTTCCTTTGAAGAACTTAAGAAGGCCTTCAAGCAAGGATAAAGTTACTCGCTTTATAACAAGTAGTCTAGGAATGGAAATGGATAAGATGGTAACTGAAGTTAAAGGAGTTATGGCACCTACTTATTGAGAATGAGAAAGTGACATTACTGTGATAGATTTTGCATAGCGAGATATGGAACAATGTCAAAGGGAGTAAAACTTGTGCTACTCTCCCTTGATGCAAGAGATGAGTGGTAGGGAAGACAAGGGAGAATTTTTCTTCTCCTATCCTAAGAACATTCCCACCATAGAATACATCAAGAAACTCATTTTATTGACTAATAAAGGTAATTTCAAGAAAGATCTGCTTATTGATCTTTTGTGGGTCTACTTTGTAGAATTCCTTTTAGCATGACGCACTATGGATGATTTCTAAGGAAATACATGTGGACAATATCAAAAAATTGGCCAAAGAGTGGTGTATTGGGAAAACCCTTGGGTATCTAGTAAGAGGATTTGTGATTGTAAGATGTCTCCCCTTTTTAGGCACCAAAAGCTGTTCATTGTAGAAAACAACAAGGTTATAAACAAATGGATCTCCAGTGAAAAGGATGAAAATTCTATTAACCTTCTTTAAAAGTTTTCCTATATTTTCTGTTAATTTCTCCTTCTTCATAATTTAAAGGTTTTCTTTAAGGAAGTTTGGCCTTGGCCTATTCTCCTAGACTTTAATTAAAGAAAAAAGAAAAAGTTACAAGTGAATAGGATAAGTGCTCATGGGAACCCCCAAATCCCACAAAGCAAGTGTTAAAATTGTAGGTCTAGAGAGTGTTACAAAGGAGGTTAACAACCCTCTCGTTCCCCTCATGCGGGGCCCACTTAGGTTTAAGCTTGTTGTTCTGAATGAGAAACACTTTATGATGCCAAAAAGGTGAGGGCTTCTTATACTTGGAGATTCTTTTGCCAAAGAGGAATATTGACCTTGATCAACCACTCCTTAGGAGGTTGTCTGAAATTACTTGCACACCGCTTCCTCCAAATCTTCCACATCATCTCCCCTCTCATAGCATTCCGCAGTTCCAGTAAGGAGCCGATAGCTTCACCAAGTAGAGCTTGCTTCAAGGTGATTTGTGCTTGCAGTCTCTAATTTTTCCCAATGGTTTGCTAGAACATTAGAGACTTTGGGCAAGCAAAGAAGATCTGACCTAGATCCTTGATGCTGCGGTGGCATCGCTTGCAGCACGGTGGAGCTCCACAAATGTTTTAGCCTTTAAGTTTGTCGAGATGCCACGGTGGAGGATTCATGAAATGAGAACGGATTTTTTGATCTCGATAAAGTGACGCCATCTAGACATGAACTTTAGATCTCATTGAGCCTTGTCCAAGACATTAAGCATGATATGATAGTCCGTGTTCACCTTGGCTCTAGGAATTTCGAGAGGTGATTGCCATTGTGCCACATAAGACCCTATTGGCACGACAAATGTTGCCCAACAAGTGGTTGGGTTCTTGAACCATCCCAAGCAAAGCATCTCCTCTGAAGGAGAGTGCCTCCTTTGTAGCTAGCTCTTAATTCAGCGTCTATGTCCTCAAATCTGACCTAGTGGTCAATTTCTTATTTCCAGAGGTATTTCCAATGTCTGAACGGCTTGTTTAAGAGCCTTTTAGCATTTTAGAGGTTACAAAACTCCTCATCCTTGATGCACAAGATCAAAAAACATATTGAGTAATTTTGTCTCATACAGGCTGCCCATTTCCGATGTTCTCTGAGTATGAAAAATTATTTGAACTTGTTCCAACTCTTCCATAAGGAGCACACAAGGTTTGAGCCTTTAGGGGAGATCCAAATTAGGGAGAATAAAAGCATAAGGATATCCAACTCTTTCCAAATAGGGAGCTCCACCAATGTAATCATGTTCTTATTGCTAAAAATGAGCTTGGCCCAAGAAATCTCATATTTGCACCAAGCCTTGATGATCCATTTTTCCGCCAATTTGTGATCCATGCCTTCAATATACATAATGCCCACACCTCCACAATCTTTTTGGCTGATATAGATAGACCATTTAATTTTAGGAACACCTCTTCTATTGTGGTCCCCTGTCCAAAGAAAGTTTCTATAGATTCTTTCCAATTTGCTAAGCTCGATCTTTTGGTCTCTATCTAGAGAGAACGTAAATGGTCGAGAGATGAGGAAGGTATTAATTACCATGGCATGAACCATGAGGTTTATTTGCATTCCCTTCCAATATGCCAACTTGTTGTCTAATTTGGGAAGGACCCATTTCCATGGTTGCTCCATCGAGACCCCAAAGCCCATCGGAATACCAAGTAAGCAAAAGATGTGGACCTTAGGGATGATTTGACAACCATGGTCAACCAGAACATGGGCTAGAGGTCGGATGATGGCTCAGAAAGAAATTTGGGAGTTGTTGATTTCGAAACTAGATGCCTGAGAGAAAGTGTCGAGGCACCCCCAAAACGTCTGAATGCTAGTCAACTCATTGTGCATAAGTGCATTCATGTCATTTGCAAATAGTCTCATGATCATCTCTCCATGGTTGAGAGGTAGAGAAAGATGTTTGATATGACCCGTTTCCATGGACTCAATGGTTCCAAGAGCTTCCTACTGCTCAACTCTTCCATGTATTTGGCATTGCAGTTGGATTTGGAATTTCCATGGGTCAATGATAGGCTGAATTTTTCTCAACATTTTGTACTCAAAGAGTAAGTAGCTAAATATGAATAGGCAAGCTATCGAGATCAACTTGTTCCTTATATCGCTATGGGTGTTTGAGGTTCATTGTCTCTTCCATAGATAGTAAGTTTTCTGAGCTAGTCGACCCGCGAACCTCTGTTTTGTATCAACTCATTCTCCTTGATGCTCTAAAGTACATAGTGTGTTTCTTTGCACTTATCGCATGCCAATAAGGTCTATTTGAGTCTCCATAAGCTCAAGGGCTGGTCTTGTGTCGGTTGGCTAGACCAAACTTCTTCGCTTTGAAACACATTTTTCTACCTTCTACAAGCTTCACTAAGTTCTTTCAGTGGTATTAGAGCTAGATCAAGATGGGTGACGAATTTTCCTCAATGAGCGAGAAGCTCGATCGACATAACGATGCAGCTTGGCAAATCAGGATGGATGCCTATTTGCAAGGTAGAAATCTTTATGGAATTGAAGCAGGTGATGAAGCTATGCCTATTCCAAGATCCAAAGGAGGACCTACACAAGAGGAGACAGATAAGCTCACACTTTGGTGCAGAAGGGATGCTCAAGCAAGGTCGTACATACAAAACTCTATCTCTGAATTTCTATTACCATATATTAGAGGATGCAAGACATCCCAAGAGACTTGGGATGCCCTGGAGACTTTCTTTTTTGCTAGTACCAAAGCAAGAAAGAATCATCTTTGGAACGAGTTCAACCAAATGAAGAAGACACCTAAACAAACCATCACAGTGTTTGTTACCAAGCTCAAGGAGGTTGGGGATCAGTTAGCATCCATTAGAGAGCTGATTGAAGAAGAGGTCATCATGAGGCAAATTCTCAAGGGCATTCGAAGTGATAAGCAATAGAAATCCTTCACGAGGTCTTATGATCTTATCATGGATGTGCAAACTCCAGACTTCAACATCTTTCTTGGACAACTCTTCAATCAAGAAGCCAACAATAGCATAAAGGAAGGTAACTCTTATCATGGTAATTCAGCTAGTGCTCTATATGCAGATAAGAAGGATAAGAAGCAGAAAGGCAAGAAGAAGCAAGAAGATGAAGAAAAGACTTCTCAAGCCAACTTTACAAGCAAGAGCAAGTGGAAATGGAAGAAGAAAGGACAAAAGCAAGACAAAATCAAAGGTCAGAATTTTGAACCTTATGCCAACCATATGCGATAAGACCAACCACACCACTCAAAATTGTTGGTTCAATGGGAAGACCCAGAAAGGAAGTGGAAATGGTGGATATGGAAGCAATAGAGGCAGAAGTGGACACAACTTCAACAATAGCAATGGAAGCTATAATAGAACGTACTACAATAATTATTCAAAAGATCAACCACATCAAGACTCATTGCATCTTATGAATCTAAGCCACAAAGAAGGTAAAGAAGAGGATCATTTGTTCTACATAGATTCAGGATGTTCGAATCATGTTGCAGGCAATATTGCTCTTCTATATGACTTGGAAAGTCCAAAGCATAGACATGAAGTGCAGATAGGGGATGACAGAAAGCACAATGTGGAGAAGACTGGTAATGTCAAAGCTTCCAATGGCAGGACAAACATTCTTAGTAAGGTTCCCTATGTACCCACTATCACTAAAAACCTAATAAGTATAGGCCAAATAGTTGAAAAAGGCTTGCAAGTTAGGTTCACCCAACATGGAGCTTTTGTGGAAGATCTATGTCAAGGCTTCAAAAAGATAGCCCGAGGTGAGAAGCATGGTAGGTTCTTTACTTTTGAAGTAGGAGAAACCAGGAACATAGCTCTCTTCAACTTTGGGTCTCAAACCCTAAGTGAGCTTGAAGTGTGCCATAAGAGACTTGCTCATGTGAATGAAAGAACCTTGAAGGATATATGCAGGAATCAAAGTGCTCTAGGACTGCCGAACATATCAAAGCAACACATGATCAACAGGTGTGATGCATGTCAGATTGCGAAGGCACAAAGACAACCATTCAACCACAAAGGCTACATCCACAACAACTTATTGGACTTAGTACATACAAATGTATGGGGACCAAGTCAAGAACCTTCATTGGCACGATCATGCTATTATGTCTCATTTATTGACGACCATAGTAGATGGACTGTTCTATACTTTATCAAGAGTAAGAATGAAGTGTTTGATTGCTTCAAGAACTATCTTGCACATGTGGAGAATCATACATGTAGATCACTAAAGAAGGTCAGATCTGATGGAGGGGGAGAATACTTCTCCAAAGAGTTTGATGAGTTCTTGCAGGAAAAAGGTATCAAAAGGGAAGTGACTACTAGGTACTCTCCTCAACTGAATGGAATCGCAGTGAGGAGAAACAAGACATTGGTTGGATCAACCCGAACAATGCTTGAAGAGAAGAAGTTGCCACATTATCTATGGGCATAAGCTATTTCAATTGCTGTGTACCTTGTCAATAGACTACCATCCAAATCACTTCAAGGTTTATGAAGCATGGCACTGAAGAAAACCTAGTCTTGGACATTGAAAGGTTTTTGCTTGTTTAGCTTATGTTCATGTGCCATCACAAGTAAGAGGTAAGCTAGATGAAAGGGAAACAAAGGCAGTGTTTATTGGATATGATTCAACTCAGATGGGTTACAGGTTCTTCAATCCTTAAACCAAGCAATTCACTACAAGTAGAGATGTTGTGTTTGAAGAACACACGTCTTTGTATGATGAACACAAACAAAAGGTAACACTACCATATGATCTTGATTCTGACTCTCATCAATTAGGAAGTAAGCAAGATACACAGGTCCAGGATCCAACAAGTGATAAAGATGATGACCAAGATGAAAGAGAAAAGGATTACAAGCTATAGAAGTCAAGAGCCAAAGCAAAGATGCAAGAGATTAGAGAATGCTCCAAACAAGCAGCTAGAAGGTCAGCAAGACAGAAGAAACAATCAGAAAGGTATGGATATGATTCCACATTTGTTATGAATCATTCATTATACTTGGTGCAAAAGACTCTATTTCAAAGGAACCCTCAACCTATGAAGAGACAAAGGGAAACCCCAATTGGGAAAAGGCCATGAAAGAAGAGATAGATACATTGAAGGAAATGGACACTTGGGACTTGGTTCCAATGTCGCCGAATCAAAAGGTAATTGGTTGCAGATGGGTATATAAAGTTAAAAGAAACTCAGATGGATCAGTTTGCAGGTACAAGGCAAGATTAGTTGCCAAAGGATGCTCACAAACTCATGTATAGACTATGAGGAAACATTCTCACCAGTTGCAAAGATGACTACAATCAAGACATTGATAAGTGTAGCTGCTGCAAGGAATTGGAGACTTCTCCAACTTGATGTGAAAATGCATTCTTAAATGGTTGGATAAGTGAAGAGGTATACATGTCACAACCCTTAGGTTTTGAAAACCCTAATCATCCATCTTATGTTTGCAGACTTAAGAAAGCATTGTATGGAATGAAACAAGCTCCTAGAGCTTGGAATTATAGGTTGGTTACATATCTTCAAGATCAAGGGCTCAAAGCTAGCAGCTCAGATCCTTCTCTATTCATCAAAAGGGATCACAATGAGGTTATCTATCTATGTGTATATGTAGATGATATTATTGTGACAGGTGATGATATAAATGGCATTCAAAGGATCAAGAGACACATGCAAGAGGAGTTCAAAATCAGTGACCGAGGTGAGCTCACATATTTCCTAGGTATGCAGGTGATATACACAGATGAAGGAATGTATTTGACTCAAAGAAGATACATTTAGGATCTTCTTCTCAAGTTCAGAATGGAGAACACTAAACCTGCAGGTACACCTTTCGAGATGAATCATAAACTAAGTGTTTATGAAGGTGAGAAAATTGAAGACCTAAAAGTTTATCAAAGCTTGGTAGGTAGCTTGAAATATGCTACTGATACAAGGGCACACATGTCATATATTGTGGGAGTGCATAGTCAGTTCATGCACTCACCGAGAAGACCACACATGGATGCGGCTAAGAGAGTACTTAAGTATCTCAAAGGTACAATCAACGAAGGTATATTCTATCATTACTTTTCAGATTTGTATATCAAAATCTACTCAAATGCAGATTGGACAGGTGCTAAGGATGATAGAAAAAGTGCATCTGGTTACTTAGCATTTGTAGGTTCAAAGCTAGTGTCATGGAGTTCCAAGACGCAACTAACAGTTGCTTTATCCTCAACTAACGCAGAGTATAGAGGCTTGACCATAGCAACTCAAGAGGAAATATTGTTAAAAGCATTGTATAGAGATTTGGGACTTGTGAGTTCCAAACCTCACATATTTGGAGATAATGTAAGCTCCATGCATCTAGCAGTAAATCCTATTTTCCATGCGAGAACCAAGCACATAGAAGTCCATTACCACTTCATTAGGTAGAAGCTCATGGCAAAGGAGATTGAAATTTCTTTTGTTCCAACTGAAAAGAAAGTAGCAGATATGATGACGAAGGCACTTGATGGAATAAAGCTTTGTAGATTCAAATCTATGGCAGTTATTCAACCTATCAGAGAATGAAGACTCAAGCATACTTTAGCATGAGGGGAAGTTGTTGGAACATCAAGCTTACACTATGCTTGAGGTGGATTCAATCTACATCAAAGGCTATCGCGTCGAAAGAATATCCGTTGGAGGGTTCTTTTTCTTGTGCTCATTTATTGTATTTCTTTGAGAGATTTTTTATGGTTCATTTACCGTTGTAAAAGCCTTGATCTTTAAACATGTAAAGGTAGAAAGATAGAGGCCAAATCCCACAAATTTGTGGTGGTTGAAGTGGCATTCAATCAAGCAATCAAATCACCTAAAAGTAGATCAAACTAGATCTTCACTTTTCCTAGATTGTAGGAAAGTGAACTGATTCCCTCCAACAACCATTCCCACCTTCATTTGAATTAAAAGTTCACTTGTAGAAGTCGTGGAACACTCCTAGAGTCTATATAAAGACTTGAAATCACTTGTACATTACATGGAAGCAATATACATACAATTGTGACCATCATTGTCTTGCTCCTTCAATTCTCTACATCATCTTTGCCAACAGTAATCTTGCAGAGGTTGGTGCTCTCTCTGTAGACTCCAAATTGAGTGCACAATGGCTCATTGGGAACCTATTAGTGTCTAGCTTATGCCTATAAATTTTCAAAGCATTTGGTTCAGTAGATTGGGAGGAATATGAGTTTTTGTATCTCAAGGTCAATCTCTGCATATTCCTGAAAAATAGGAAGTACCACCGGTGAATGTCGCATTCGTTCCTATCGCATATTTTTCTTATTCCTTATACTTTTGTGCATTCCATACATTTAACCCTATGTGTATCACGCCCATAAAAGGATTTTTCTAGTTGTAATCACGTTGGTCGCTATGGGCATTTGAAGTTCATTGTCTCTTCCATAGATAGTAGGTTTTTTTGTGCTAGTCGACCCGCGAACCTATCTATTTTGTATCGACTCATTCTCCTTGATGCTCCAAAGTACATAGTGTGTTTCTTTGCACTTATCGCATGCCTATAAGGTTTATTTGAGTCTCTATAAGCTCAAGGGCTGGTCTTGTGCCGGTTGGCTAGATCCAACTTTGCCGCTTCGAAACGCATTTTTCTACCTTCTACAAGCTTCTCCAAGTTCTTTCATGGAACAATGTCAAAGCCAGTAAAACTTGTGCTAATCTCCCTTGGTGCAAGAGATGAGGGGTAGGGAAGACAAGGGACAATTTTCTTCTCCTATCCTAAGAACATTCCCACCATAAAATGCATCAAGAAACTCATTTTGTTGAGTAATAAAGGTAATTTCAAGCAAGCTCTGTTTGGGTAATTGATCTTTCTAGGTTTTCTTTGTGGAATTCCTTTTAGAGTGATGCACTATGGATGATTTCTAAGTAAATAAATGTGGGGAGTGTCAAAAAACAAGCCAACGAGTGGTGTATTGAGAAAACCCTTGGGTATCTAGTAAGAGGATCTGTGAATGTAAGAAGTCTCCCATTTTTAGGCACCAAAAGGTCTTCATTGTAGAAAACAAGAAGGTTATATGTAAGTGGATCTCCAATGAAAAGGATGAAAAGTTGATTAATCTTCTTGAAAATTTTCCCTATAGTTTTTGTAATTTCTCCTTCTTCATAATTTAAAAGTTTTTTTTTAAGGAAGTTTGGCCTTGGCCTATTCTCCCAGAATTTGAGTAAAGAAATAAGAACAAGTTACAAGTGATGGTGATTACCGCTCATGGGACCCCCCCAAATCCACAAAGCAAGGGCAAAACTTGCAAGTCTAGGGAGTGTTACCAAGAAGGTTAAAAACCCTCCTGTCCCCCTTATGCGGGGCCCACTTGGGTTTAAGCTTGTTGTTCTCAATGACAAAGAACTTATGATGCCTAAAAGGTGGGGACCTCTTATATTTGGAGATTCTTTTGCCAAGGAGAAATAAAAACTTCTCGACCGAACACTCCTTAAGAGGTTGTCCGAAATTGCTTGCACATTGCTGCCTCCAAATCTTCCAAAGGGTTTACCCTCTTATTGCATTCCACTATGCCACAGAGAAGCAGATCGCTTCACTAACCAGAGCTTGCTTCGAGGTGATTTGTGCCTCCAGTTTCAAAATATTCCCAGGTTTTCTAGAACATGAGAGACTTTGGACAAGCAAAGAACATGTGACCCGGATCATTGATGTTGTGGTGGCATCGCTTGCACCACGACAGAGCTCCACAAACTTTGTAAGCCTTTAAGTTACTCGAGATGCCATCGTGGAGGATTTGCGACATGAGAACCGATTTTCTGACCTCAATAGAGAGATGCTAGATAGACATTAACTTCAGATCCCATTCCACCCTTGTCCAAGACATGCACCATTTCTTGTTAAGCATGATATGATAGCCCCTGTTCACCTTGACTCTAGGAATTTTGGATAGGCGATTGCCATTGTGCTGCATAAGAGCCTCTTGGCATGATGGATCTTGCCCAATGAGGAGTCCGGTTTTTTAACGATACCAAGCAAAGCATTTTCTCTGAAGGGGAGTCCATTCTTTGTAGTTCACTCGTAATTCAAGGTCTATGTCCTCAAATATGACCTAGTGATCAGTTTCTTATGCCAGAGGTAATTCCAATGTTAGATCCCCTTGTTCGAGAGCATCTTAGCATTTTTGAGGTTATAGGAAGCCTCATCCTTGATGCCCAAGATCAATAGACATATTGAGTCATTTTCTTTGATATTGGGTGCCCATTTTTTATGTTGTCTGACTATGACAAATTGTTTGGACTTGTTCCAACTCTTCCACAAGGAGCACACTAGGTTTGAGCCTTTAGGGAAAATTGGAATTGGGGAGAATAAAATTGTAAGGAGGTCCAAGTCCTTCCAACTACGGAGGCCCACCAACATAATAATGTTCTTGTTCCTAAAAACGACCTTGGCCCAAGAAATCTCATACTTGCACCAAAGCTTGAGGATCCATTTTGCTGCCAACTTGTGAGCCATGCCTTCAATATCCATGATGCCCACAACACCTCAATGTTTTTGGGTGATTTTGGTAGACCATTTAAGTTTGGGAACCCTTCTTCAATTGTGGTCTCTTGTCCAAAGATAGTATCTAAAGATTCTTTCCAATCTGCTAAGCTCTTGATCTTTTGGTATCTAGCAAGAGATAACGTAAAGGAGATGAGGAATGTATTAATTACCATGGCACGGCCCTTGAGGTTGATTTGCATGCCCTTCCAATATTCCAACTTGTTGTCTAGTTTGGAAAGGACCCAATTCCATCGCTGCTCCATCGAGAGCCCAAAGCCAATAGGAACACCAAGTAACTAGAGCACTTGGCCCCTATGAATAATTTGGCAACCATGGTCAACCCGAAATTGGGGTGGAGGTCAGATGATGGCTATGAAAGCAATTTTGGAGTGGTTGATTTCGGAACCACATGCCTGAAAGAAAGTGTCAAGGCACCCCCAAATGCCTCAATACTGGTCAAATCATTGTGCACAAATGCGTTCATGTCATCTACAAATAGTCTCATGATCATGTGGCTATGGTTGAGAGGTAGAGTAAGACCTTTAATATGACCCGTTTCCATGTGATGTTGCATGAGATGGCTGAACCCTTCCATGGAAATAGCGAAGAGTAGAGGGGTCAATGGGCATCCTTGCCTAATAGATCATTTTAATCTCATAGTCTTCGATAACTAACCATTGATATTTATTTGCATCGATGCATTCCCCAGCAAAGTGGTGATCATCTTAGTGAATTTTAGAGTACAATTGAGGTCTTTAAGTGATTGGATAACAAAGTCCCATTCTACCCTATCATAGGATTTGTCAAAGTTGATTATAAAGAATACTATGGCTTGGATAGACATTATTTAAAACTTATTCTGCAAAAAAAGGAGTTAAATAAATTAAAAGATAAATTTTCATGTTCAATGTTAACATGATATACGTAAGCACTTATTATAATGGTATGATACATGGGAGCACGAAAAAAAGTCCTTAATCAGAATCCTACGAAATCAAAATTACCCGATAGCACAAATCCTTGAAGGATATTGATAGAATCAGCAGTACCTCTTAATGGTGTGTAGGTGGTGTAGATTTTCTTTTTACGTACCTATAAATTTTTGTATTTCATTATGATATTTAGAAGAAACTGTCTTCCTTGATGTCAAATCCCACTACAAGGTAATGTCAATTTTATAGTAAAACGACTCTAGCCTTTCCTATAATGAATCTTGAACAAAACTGGCCTTCTTCTCCTAATACGATATATTTTTCTTCTTTCTTATACATCCTTTAATTGATATCGGTTACAAAGAATGTAAAATGTGAGAATCACTCCAAATTTATCTCTACCAAATTGTAAAAGAACTCTTGATTTCGTGATTGTTGTGACACTTGGATGGACCAAATTTCCACCGTAGGGGGAAAAACCCCGAGGCCGGGTGAGAAGCTAGTAAGAACTCCAGGACAAGCTATAGCTATGTCCAATGCTTAAAGTTTGTTGAACTATATCCTTCATTTTCTTGATGGGCAGCTTAAACTTTCCCTACGGCACAGCAGCACTTAGATAAATGGTTAATAACAGTCGAAAGAAAGAATCTACGATTTACTCTTCTGATATTTACAGGAATGAGATGTGCAGCTTTAGGAAAAACCGAAGGAAGGATGGGAAGCTATGCTATATACATGAATGAAATGTGCAGCTTAGGAAATAACCGAAGGCAGGATGGGAAGCTACTTAGAAAATCAGATAACAGACTAAAGCTATCTCGATTCCTGACACAGTGTTGAACTATATCCTTGATTTGCTTGATGGTCAGTTGAAGCCTTATTCAGTAGAAGAATTTCGGCCAAGAAGAACTATGTGTATGCCTATCACGTGCCCTAGCCTGTAGACAGAGGAATAAATGAGGATTTCCCATGTAGATGTGCAAACGCTGGCCAAGGAACGTATATATAGGATAGAAAGTTGGCTCACGACCAACTCAACCTCGGTGCTTTCAGATTGATGCACATGTGAGCAGGCTATCCGGTTGGCTAGGCGGGGGTTCCCATTGGCTGAGATAATAGATTTCATTTCTGTGCTCCATACAAAATATAATACTTTATGCAGAATACCTTGCAAAGTACAATATTTTATTCCATTTTTGGGATTTTCTCTTTTTCGAAAATGGGCTAGAGGGTAATATTGGCCGTATTTACATTGAACAAGCGATTGGTTCACATATTTTTCAGAGGCTTAAAAGGCCCTGAAGAGGAGCTCTAAAATTCCGTAATGACTAACTGTAGGAATAACCAAAATTTTAGTTTTCTTTTAGCCATATATATATGTATATGTATATATATATATATATATATATATATATATATATATATATATATATATATATATATATATATATATGTAGTAAACATTGATATAAGAGAACCTCAGACTTCCAAATGATTTTTTAGCCAACTCTTAGCATGGTAATTGGTCCCTTGCTTTTGAATTTAATCCTTTTTTATTTAATACGCAATACAAGAATATCCACTGAGAAATATACAAAGTAATTAGATATATCACTTTCTTTGCACAATTTTAAATATTACAAATAAACCAGAGGAAACCAAACAAATGAATAGATAATGCATCTTGTTGGTGTAAACAAATGAATAGATAAACCAAACACTTTCTTTGACCATTGGCTTACTGATCACTATCATTTTGAACAGTAGGCTGGACACCATTTCTCTCTTCATTCTGCAAGATTTGATTATTCTATATCGCCCCATAACTCTCTTATTTCTTAGTGGTAATTCTATGTAGAGGACTCTTAGTTACTTTCATTTACTCGTAGAGGGAGATAGGAAGAAGCAAAACACATCTTTGATTGTCCAATGGTAACTCTATCCATTTTCTAAGACCTTTCATAAATGTTTATAAAAGCATGAATCTATGGTAAATATCAGATATTTTCTGTATTGTAATTTCACCGTTTATAAGCTTTCATATTTGCCGCGACTCTTTTCTTTGTATAGCAGCGTGCTCCAGACGTTTACCGTTTAACTTGTGAAAGGAAGTAAATAATAGATTTCTATTTTTGTAAGTTTCCATCTCAAAGTTCTTTGACTTCTTCTCGTGAAAAAGAATGTATTATATCGACAGAAAACTTAATTAACTACTACTACCTAGCTGGTGAGACGTCTTCATAACTTTGCATATTATCTATGAAAAAGCAACGCATTCATTCATCTAACATGTCAGATATAAGTTCTGGAGCTTTCTCTCTTCTGTAGGGTTTAGATCATACTTCGAATTAAGGATATAAAGTCAAAAGTTATATGTTAATGACTATTTTATCTGTTCTAATTGTGTTTGTCTATACCAATTCCCATTGTCATCGCTATATAAGCATGGCCTACATGAAGCTTTAGAATTCATTGTGCACTAGTAATTCTATCTAAATTCTTGTGGATAACCATCTAAATTCTCTAGTGGATAACCATTTACGCTTCATATTGGGAGCACAAAGTTGGAAAACACCATCTTTAAGGCTACATTCGTCTTCACAATTTGCGAATTTGAGTTCTCAATTTCTCAATCTTTGTTCTTCTCATGTTTGTCTCTTGGTCTATTATGTTGTGCTATTTTTAGTAATGTTGTGCTATAAAGAATGAATGTATCCAAGAGTCACTCGATTTTGTATATCTTGCCATTTGTCGCTACCATGTATTCATTTTCCTTCAAGGGAATTTATCTTACATATAATGTGTATATATATATATATATATATACATACATATATATATATATATATATATATATATATATATATATATATATATATATATATATATATATATATATATATATATATATATATATGCGTGTGTGTGTGTATGTATATGGGTAAGTGTATGTGTATATATATTTACTTTGATAAAAAACCTTAAAATCCTATTTTTATATTATTAATATATATATTTAACTTATTTATTTAAAGCACTAGCTCTTTTGATATTTATTTATCTCTACAATAATCCTATTATATATATTTACTTATTTATATATTCTAAAAACCCTCAAACCCTCAAACCCTAATCCTATTTTATTTATATATGTTATGCATGTGTAAGAAGTCTAAAACCCTAATCCTAAAAACCTAGACCTAAAACATTTATATGTGTGTATGCATGTGTGTATATATGTGTATGTGTATATATATGTGTATGTGTACATGTGTGTGTGTATATATATATATATATATATATATATATATATATATATATATATATATATATATATATATATATGTATGTGTGTGTGTGTGTGTATGAGTATATGTGTATGCATGTGTAAATAGCCTAAAAACCCTAATCCTCTTTTTATATATTGCATGTGAAGAAAAAACCTTAAAATCCTAATTTTATATATTTAGTTATCTATATTTACTTAAAGCACGAGCTATTTTCATTTTTAATTTTGTATACTAAAATCGTATATGTGTGTGTATGTATGCATGTGTGTATATGTGTGTGTATATGTGTGTGTATATGTGCATGTGTGCATGTGTGTATGTGTGTGTGTATGTATGCATGTGTGTGGATGTGTAAACAGCCTAAAAACCATACTCCTATTTTTATATCTTTAATTTCCATGTGTGTATATGTGTGTATGTATGTATGCATGTGTATATATGCTTGTGTGTATGTATGCATGTATGTACATGTGTGTGTATATGTATGTGTATGTATATGTATGCATGTGTGTATATGTGTGTATGTATGCATGCATGCGTATATATGTGTATGTATGTGTGTGTGTATATGTGTGTGTGTATGTATGCATGTGTGTATATGTGTGTGTGTATGTATGCATGTGTGTACATGTTTGTGTGTATGTATGCATGTGTGTATATGTATGCATGTGTGTACATGTGTGTACATGTGTGTACATGTGTGTGTATGTGTGCATGCATGTGTGTATATGTGTGTATGTGTGCATGTATGCACATGTGTGTGTCTATGTATGCATGTATGTACATGTGTGCATGTATGTATGTGTGTGTATGTATGCATGTCTGTATATGTGTATGTGTGTGTATCTATGCATGTGTGTATATGTGTGTGTGTATGTGTGTGTATATGTGTGTGTATTTGTGTGTGTATATATGCATGTGTGTATATATGCATGTGTGTATGTGTGTGTGTATGCATGTGTGTACATGTGTGTGCATGTGTCTGTGTGTATGTATGCATGTATGTACATATGTGTGTATGTATGTATGCATATGTATGTGTATGCATGTGTGTATATGTGTGTGTGTATATGCATGTGTGTATGTGTGTGTATATGTATTTCTATATCTCTCTCTCTATTTTTCTCTTTTTCATCTCTCTTTATCTCTCTCTCTATCTTTGTCTCTTTCATCACTCTTTATTTCTTTACTTGTCTTCCTCTCTTTCATCTCTCTTTCTCTCTCTATCTCTCTCTCTATCAATAGAGAATAAAACAATCACTCACACATATGTCCCTCTTTTGGATCGTTGAGGTCAAAGCGAAATGTATGTCATCTATTGTCGAATTCCAAAGAAGAGAAGATGCATTCATACATAATCCATAAGTAGTCATGCTTTGAACATAATGTGTAAGTCGATGCCAGTCTCCCGATCCATATATAAGATCACTAGCATGTAATGAACTAATAGCATTGAAAACTATGTACCTTGCTACATTTCTGCTCATGTTGATGACTCTTGACTATTTTCGCACTCCTCAATCGTGCAGTTATTCATTGAACTATTATATCCATGACTATTGTTTATTAAACCCGCTATATTTCCATGTGTGTAAGGTCTTCCATCAATACATAATCTTTCATTTTGGCATGTGTAATCCCTCTACTAGGAAAAGAAGCTACATTCATGCATAATCCTTAAGTGGTCATTCTTTGAACATAATGTGTAAGTTGATGCAAATCTCGCCATCCATATATAGGACCACAATATGAGATAAGAGTGACTTCAAAGTTCAGAGGCACATACAAATCCTCTACATAAAGAGACCACGATGAGCATGAGAAATAGTGGAGGGAGCAAACGTATAGTGATTATCCAAAAATTTAAAAACCTCTACATCCAAAGGAAGTGGTCCTCTATTCCATCCTCCATATCCTCTTCTATCATATGGTTGTACTAGAGGGTGATCATACATTGGCAATGGATAATCTATAGAGGTTTTGGTCTGTAAACTAGGAGGTAGAGGATTTGAAGAAACCTCTACTTGTAATCGATAAACGACAAGTCCATGGCATGTAAAAGGTATATTAGCATTATTATTAGAAGAATCATCATCAACATCATCGAGAAAATATTCTTATTTATTTAATACAATTTTATTTTGCATTTGATTTTCAATTAAAATAATGACATTAGTTTATAGAATCAATACATACCCAAGTGCTGTCATGTCGCTCAAAACTACCATACTCTACCTCATGTTCAATACATTCCAATTGTGATCTTCGATACATACCATAACAAAAACTACACCATCATATAATATGTTGTTGATAGTAAAAATCATCAAAATTCCTATCGGAGGACACATGTGATGATGTTGTTGCATGGGTAGGATGTAGTGGAGATCCCTCTGATTGATCATAATCTTATTATTATATAACAATAAAAAAACCATATATCAGTCATGTATGTATCTATCAAATATTAGAATAAAAAGTTTGATATACTTATAATCAGTAGTCCTTGCACAATTAGGAGATGATAGTGAAGCTCCCTCTAATTGGTCAAAATCTGATTGTGTAGAAAATAAAGGTACTAGATATTAATAATCTAATTATTTACATACATAGATATTCACATTTACACATAAAAACATATTCACACATAGACAAATATGCATTCTAACATATAAATATACATACAAAAATATAAATGTTTGATGTGTGTATGTATGTATATGTGGATGTATGTGTGTGTATGTGCATGTGTGCATATACTTATTATGTGTGTATCTATATGCGTGCGTATGTGTATACATGTATTTATTATGTATGTATGTGTATATATATGTGTAGGTATGTATGTGTAAGTGTATGTATATATGTATGTGTATGTATGTATATGTTTGTATATGTCTATGTGTGGGTATGTATGTATGTGTAAGTGTATGCATATGTGTATGTGTATGCATGTACATGTGTGTATGTATGCATATATAAGTGTATGTATGTATGTATAAATGTATGTATATGTGCATGTGTATGCATGTATGTGTGTATATATGTATGTGTGTGGGTATGTATTTACTATGTATGTGTATTTATGCATATGTGTATGTGTAGGCATGTATGTGTGTGTATGTGTATATTTGGATATGTATGAATGTGTAAGTTTATATGTATGTGTATGTGTATGTGTATGTGTATGTATATGCATGTATGTATATGCATGTATGTATATGTTTATGAGTATGTATATGTGCGGGTATGTATGTGTAAGTGTATGTATATATGTATTTGTATGCATGTGAGTGTGTGTGTGTGTATATATGTATCTGTGTGGTTATGTATTAACTATGTATGTGTATTTATAAATATTTGTATGTTTGTGAATGTATATATATGTATATGTGTATGTGTTTGCATGTATGTGTGTGTATATGTGTATGTGCGGGTATGTATGTATGTGCAAGTGCATGCATATGTGTATGTGTATGCATGTATATGTATGTATGTGTAAGTATATGTATATGTGCATGAGTATGCATGTATGTGTGTATATATAGGGCAAAGCACCAAAGTTTTGGGCTTCTTGCAAGACCACACATGAAGGGTTCACCAAAACACTCTTCAATGTCCTGAAGAACTCATTAGTAACACCATGCAAACTCGAGCGTTTACCATTGGAAAAGGAATCAATAACATCATAGATCTACGTGACATTGATGGGGGATCATGAAGATGCACTATATTTTGAGTGATATTTTGGGTTCTAAATCTAGGTATGGCTGCCATGAAATCATGTCTTTGAGAGTAGAGAGGAGTGGACACCCCTAGGAGTTGCGTGGAATGGTTGGCAATTACTTCAATATTTTCTTCATCACTCATGCAATCCAGCCCTTGATTCTCAATCATATAAGGCTTGTTTCCTTATGATACTTCTTCCTTAGGATCTCACACATTGTTTAGACAAACTACCTACTATTCCCATCAACTAATCTCCGAAAGAAAATTGTATAGTTTTTTTTTTTATTTCTTGTTTCTATCTAAGCTAGCTTCTAGTTTTCTAGAGCCCAAGCTTGAGGTGGGAATTACCTTTATTAACTTTAGCATTCAGTCATTGCAGCCAATGATAAATACTTTACGTTATCACACAATAAGTTCTTTGGATCACTTTTAGTGTTTTTTTTTTTAAATCTTGGACTAGGTCACTAACTATCTATTAAACTGAAGGGAAGTTAAGGGTTGCAAGATCGACATGAAACCAAGGATCTTTCCTATGTCCAACATGTGGAATGAAAGATAGTACATAGGATAGTCATGAGGAAAAACTAAGTCCTTACATTGAGAGAACTATGGGACCTCAACTGAAGGTTTGGCCGAGAGAAGACATGTTGATCTTTGACTTCCTCCAAGAGAAGGAGAAGCTCTACATGGACCCAAACATCTTTTTCCAAAACCATCAATAAAATGCTCCCTTTTTCCCCTATGTCAGAGTGAACTTCTACCATATTAAAGTCCCCAAATAGGATGACCTCATAGGGTAGGGACTCTGAAGCTTACCGATTAGAGAGTCTTTTAGTGCCTAGATTAGGTGCATACAATGATGCAATGGTGAACTATAGAGGCCCCCACAAAGAAGCAACAATCCATCAATGGTTGCCATGCACCAAGGTCTCCACCAAGGATGCATGACAAACCAGACTTATATCTAAATTTGCACCATCAATCCCTAGTTACTAGAGTGGTGAACCACAAGTGATATGCCAAAATGAATTTATCTCTCCTTTGAAGCTTAACAATATCCAACTCGATCTCTAAGAGAGAGATGAACTCTAGGTTGACATGTGTATCTCAAAGACATTGAGCAAACATAGCTACCCTTGAGGGAATGTGATAGCCCTTGAATGTTGAGCAAAACAAAAATAATTTTCAAAGGTTGAGGTCTTTGTTGGTTAGGGAGTTGTCCCTCTTTTTATTTTTTTTCTCTTTGTATCTCCCTATTGACATCGAGGGTTCTAGGCACACTAACCATCCTTTGAGGGGGCTCTTCCAAGGTAAACCTACTAGGTATTTGTCTTTCAGAGAAACAACCAGAGCAAAAGATTTCCGATCTTGAACTCGAATTGTGGATTCAATTATCAAAATTTATTTCTAGGGATTGTATACCTTGTAGTATCTAATTTCTTGAGTGTCTTTGCTCACGTACCTATTCTTTGTAGTTTCCTCATCAGAAAACTCTTCATTTCAAAGTTTGAAAGTCATTCATTTCAAGGATCAAGCGAGCAAGACTCCTTCTTCAATAGCCTTTGGAGCTTCTTCTCCTTCTATCCCTAACTTCCATGAAGGCCCATCATTATGTCCTTGGTGTTTTGTTTCTTTCACTTTCTAGGATTCTATTGAATGTTCTTTTTAGAGGCATATCCCTTAGCTCTTTGGGTCCTTATCTTTGTTAACCATAGTCTAGCCATTTCCTTGCTCTAGTTTTCCTTGAAAAGGTTTTTGTATTAATGGAAAATCTTTGAATGTGTGGCCTTGTGTCCCATAGTAAAGGCATGCATTGGAAAAACGTCTGTATATTAATTCTTGTTTGAGAGGATCTTCTTCATCGATGTGATGTAGATCCAAGTTGAATTCTGCATCAATGCATCACACATTGAATGAGTACACCACACCTTCATAAATGAAGACACCTACATCCTCCATCGAGAATAATGGATGTTCAAAGGGTATAACCATCTCCCTAATAAACCCCTAAGGAAATAGGGAAGATTAGGGACATCCAATGAGAGTGGAAAATGTGCTCGTTTAGAATTCTTAGGAATGAACTCTCAGAACCACTTGAAGTGCCATAATGCTCAACACTAGATCACACAAGCACCAACTACTAAGGCTTGGAAGGCCATTTGCTCATTCTTAAAAACCACAAGCACATGGTTTGTTGGTAAAGCCTGACACGTAACCACTGAACCATGTCAAAACCACTCCTTATGAAACCATTGTGGGATGGATTCAAGATATAGCTTAGGACCAAACATCTTGCAAATGAGGTAAACCCTTGTTAGTTCTTCTTGCTTCACCAAAATGCTACCCCTTGGAAGAGTGACAGCCAGAGGTGTCATTCCAAAGAGTTCTAGCAGGGCACCTGAGGCCGTGTCCTCTAAAATAGGACCTAGGTTATTAACAACCAATGCAAAACATTCAACAATAACCGTAAATGAAGACAAAATGTCCCCCAAAAATTACCACAAACCCAAGCGATACTACTACACAAACCCAATCAATACTGGAAAAAAGCTTAGCATTATGAACTATTCTTTCTTTTGTTTTTTCTTCTTTCTTTTTCTTCTATTTTTCTCTTTGTCCCTTCTCTTTTTTTGTTTTTTTATAGAAGGGCGCTCTTGAAGACCTACATAAACAGAACTAAAAATAAAGGAAACAATCGATGAAAGAAAAGAACCAAAAGGTGAACTAAAGTGGAGAAAGAGAGAGAGAGATCAAACGAAACAACATAGAAAAATGACTCCCGAGAGATGGTGAAAAGTCTATCCATATGAAAACGCCCGATATTATGCGGGAACAGATCAGTTAGATTGTTTCTGTAGCTTTACAAATCTTAAAAGACACCACTCAGGTTTCTGCATTATAAACAAACTACACCCGGAACTGAAACTAAGGCACACCAGCTCCACGCGATAGGTACCATGTAACGAGTACAATAGACCCAGAAGTGAATGAACTGAAGCACTTCTACCATAGAGCCGCAATTGAAAGAAGTAAGTGATGAAAGCACTAAGTCAAGGAACCAAGGCTTTGGGCCAGCTCAACGCCCTAGGTAGCGGATACGATAGACCCTAGGTAGTGGGTATGAAAGGTTCCTAGAGGCAGGTACGGAAGGCGCCAGGTGGTGGTTACGATAGACCCGACTCCCGAGCAGGCCCATGATAGACTGGAAATGATGGTAAATGATAAGGCTCAGACCTGCGAAAGACATTAGATGATAATGGCGACAGCCAAAGGATGACCCGACAACAATATTGGGTCCCAGCTAAATTGTAGCTAATTACACCATTGTTTTCAATTCTCCAACGCCATCATCACAGCCAGACCTTCACGCATCCATCGTTCACTATGTCAAGCTCCAAATCCAGTTTTTATATCATGACATTAATCCCATCGCCTATTTGTGAAGCTCCAAAACCATCCTCCATGAGGTTAAATTAGGGACTTTGGTAGAAATGCGATTAGTCCAACTTCAAAGATATTGATCACAAACTTAGAGAGGACTATGAAAATTGGGCAAGATAATACACTCGGACTGATTTGGAGGCATGCCTTGGGCTAGCAGATTTTACATCCAAAGGGGATCAATCTAAACAACGTCAATAAATTAAAGGGTTCTTTTTTTATGGGAATTCTACATTGTGCCCTTTGACTAACCTTGAACAAGATTTTAGAAATGTTTCTTTGATTAGAAGATCACCATACAGGGGTGAAAATACAAGAATATAGAAGTGTTGCAAAATTTCGATAGTTAGGTACTAATAGATATAGGTAGTTGCACTAGATAGGATTCAAGAGATCACACAACTCAAGAACTCTCTTGCGGGAGACAAACTAGGTGTAGAGGAGGTACTGGGTATCTACTTTTAGCAGGAGCATGCAACATGCACTTCCAGTACTTCACCTACTCAAGGGAGGTTCTCCTTAGGGAAATATACCCTTTAATATTTATGTGAGCAAGCAGAGAACAATACTTGCACAATATTGTAGATACTCAGAAAGAAGATTAATGACAAATGATGATAGTAAAGGATGAAACCACTCCTTATTCTAAACAGACGATTACAATATAGGCAAAGAAATGCTTCAAAAGCTGATGCTCTGTGCTAACATGTTAATCCAACGCTAACTAAAATCAATACAAGAGATTCGTCCAATCCAATGAACACAAGTAAATGAAGATTTGCACTACTCAGTACGAAGACATGAAGACTTGCTCTAAGGGAAAGAGCAGGGAAATACCACTGACGCACACTGAATGACAAACTCAAGCCACTTCTTCACACTATAGTGCTATTGGCCCTTCACTTGGAAGCCCATGCTCTGTATCCTCACCATAGAGTGACCTCCTTTAGTAGGCTTGTAGCCACAGAGTGCAAAGAGAGGGCCAACAGGAATTCCGAAAATATGTCCCGTACAAGCATATATATCTCAATGAGCACTAGTCCATTGCTTTTATAGGCTCCAATATGCCAAGAGGGCCTTGTCGATTCCCACATTCACTGAATATGCGCCGATTGATTGCCCCAAAATTAGAGGAGTAGATCAAATATGGTACTGGCCTCCAGTTTTGAGTTAGATCCTCAAAAAATAGGGAGTCATCACGAATGGTTGGCAGCAACAATCATTTTATCTTCTTACCCTTTTAATGTCACTTTTGCATGCAAGTTGAGGTCCTCATTATGTGTCATCCCTGATATTTGAATGACCCTCACAAGCACATCCTCCTCATAATTCACATAATTCTTGTAGTAGCTTCTGACCCTTACATATTAAGTGGTGGGAGGTAGTGAGTGGTGTGGGTTGTGTGGGGAGTGGTGGAAGGTGTGGGAGGGTGGAATGGAGGGTGGAGTTGAGGGTGGGTGAAGTTGGGAGAGGGTGGAGTGGAGTGTAGGTGGAGTTTGAGGGGGGTGGAGTGGAGTGTGGGTGGAGTTTGAGGTTGGAGTTGAGGGGGGGTGAAGTGGAGGGTAGAGTTGGGAGAGGGTGCAGTGGAGGTTGTCGTGGGTAGAGTTGGGAGAGGGTGGAGTGGAGTGTGGGTGGATTTTGAGGGGGTTGGAGTGGAGTGTGGGTGGAGTTTGAGAGGGGGTGGAGTGGAGGATGGAGTTGGGGTTGGAGTTGAGCAGGGGTGAAGTGGAGTGTGGGTGGAATTGGGAGAGGGTGGAGTGGAGGGTGCCATGGATGGAGTTGGGAGAGGGTGGAGTGTAGTGTGGGTGGAGTTGGGAGAGGGTGGAGTGGAGTGTGGGTGGAGTTTGAGGGGGGTTGGAGTGGAGTGTGGGTGGAGTCGAGGGGGGCATGGAGTGGAGGGTGGAGTTGAGGGAGGGAATCTACCTTCACGAAGTAAGCAACTCACTACGTGTGAAGAGGAAAATATTAAGTCTCTAGCTTTGTGGTGTTTTGCCCCTATCTGCCACAAGATGATCCGCATTCGATGTTCATCAAACGCCCATGTATACCATCTAACATAATTTCTAGCTCATTCTTGCACTTCATGAACGCATCTTTCTCCTCACATGGCTTCCTTTCCAAGTGGCATCCATAGATATTTGCATAAATGAGCTTTTTTCAAAGTTTGTGGGGCTGCAAGGGGAAATATGAGGGGGTGGCGGGGGGGGGGGGGGGGGGGGCGTGGGCTGTGGGGGCTGGGGGGGGAAGTATGAGGGGGTGGCGGGGGGTGGTTGTGGGGGTTGAGGGGGGAAATATGAGGGGGTGGCAGGGGGGGTGGACTGTGGGGGCTAAGGGGGGAAATATGAGGGGGTGGCGAGGGGGTAGGCTGTGGGAGCTAAGGGGGGAAATATGATATATGAGGGGGTGGTAGGGGGGGTAGGCTGTGGGGGCTGAGGGGGGAAATATGAGGGCGTGGCAGGGGGGGTCGGTTGTGGAGGCATAGGGATGAAATATGAGGGAGTGGCAGGGGGGGTGGGCTATGGGGGCTGAGGGGGGAAATATGAGGGGGTGGCAGGGGGGTGGGCTGTGGAGGATGAGGGGGGAAATTGGGGGGAGTATGAGGGGTTGGCGGGAGCTGCGGGGAGAGGGAGAGAGAGAGGGACAGAGAGAGAGAGAGATGGCAGGGCACATAGGGGCTATGAGAGAGAGAGAGAGAAAAAAAAATATGCCATGCTACAGACCCGCACATCAAGCCTTTGCACCATCCAGGTGCAACTTTTTCTTCATTCGCTTATTGAATAGACCAAAATAAACTACAAAAACTGAATGAAATGTGGTATGTATAGTGAATGAAGTTCTTCCATCTTGACTTAATTTAGTTAATTCTTCACCCTGGAGATATTAACGAGGGGTATCCTCTTACCCTGCAAATCCTCGAGATGTACTGCTCCATGTTGTAATACCTTTACCACCTTGTATGATCCTATCCATTTAGGCGCCAATTTGGTTGAAATTGTTGGGATTTGATGCACCAAAACCAAGGATTCTTCCTGTACTTCATTGGACCTAAGATACGTGTCGTGGAGCCTTTTGTGCTCTTTTTGTGTTACCTAAAGTTTTTGCATTGCTCCTTCTCTGTATTCTTCAAATGTCACTAGTCTCCTAATGGGAGGTTCAATTTAAATGGTTTTGGCTCCAATTTCTCTTTTGATGATAAGTTTGAATGGTGCTAATGCCTCTTTTCCATATACTAAGCGAAATGGACTCTCGCCAGTGGTTCCCCGCTTTGTAATTGGCCTAACTTCTTCAATGCGTGATGCCGCTGCAACAAAATCATTAAGGGATGCATCCAATCTAAGAGACTCACATAGATTCTACTGAGATGACTTGGGCAGAGCTTTTTCTATCCATTTTTTAACCAAGAATCACCTAGAGCATGTGGTAGACGTGCAACAAGTGTATCTGTTCTAGTGTGAAGTTCGTGAAAGGATTCACCTGATCTTAGCCTTAAGTTCTCTAGCTGGTCTAGAGCTCTTTCCGAGTGAGTCACTTGGTCGAAATGTCTATGAGAATGCCATCTTTAGAGCCTCCCATGTAGCAAAATGGCCATCTGCATATTGACTATACCATTTGTCAGCAAGGCCTTCCATTTGTCAGCTACGTGTAGAGGAGGTACTGGGGTACTTACTTCTAGCAGGAGCATGCCTACTTTGCCTACTCAAAGGAGGTTACTTTGCCTACTCAAGGGAGGTTCTCCTTAGGAAAATATACCCTTTAACATTTCTATGAGCAGGTAGATAGCAATAATTACACAATATTGTAGATACTCAAAAAGAAGATTAATGAAAAATGGTGAGAGTAAAGGACGAAACCACTCCTTATTCTGAACAGACGATTACAATATAGGCAAAGAAATGCTTCAAAAGCTGATGCTTTGGGCTAACATGTCAATCCAATGCTAAATAAAATCAATACAAGAGATTCGTCCAATCCAATGAACACAAGTAAATGAAGATTTGCACTGCTCAGTACAAGGACATGAAGACTTGCTCTAAGGGAAAGGGCACAGAAATACCACTGACTCACACTAAATGACAAACTCAAGCCACTTCTTCACACTATAGTGCTATTGGCCCTTCACTAGGAAGCCCACACTCTGTATCCTCACCATAGAGTGACCTCCTTGAGTAGACTTGTAGCCACATAGTGCAAAGAGAGGGCCAACAAGAATGTCGAAAATACGTCCCGTGCAAGCATATATCTCTCAATGAGTACTATTCCATTGCTTTTATAGGCTCCAATAGGCCAAGCGGGCCTTTTCGATCCCCACGTTCACTGAATATGCGCCGATTGATTGCCCCAAATTTGGAGGGGTAGATCAAATATGGTTCTGGCCTCTAGTTTTGAGTTAGATCATCAAAAAATAGGGAGTCATCACGAATGGTTGGCGGCAACACTCATTTTATCTTCTTACCCTTTTATTGTCACATTTGCATGCAAGCTGAGATCCTCATTATGTGACATCCGTGATATTGAAATGACCCTCAAAAGCACATCCTTCACATAATTCACATAATTCTTGTAGTAGGCTTTGACCCTTACATATTGAGTGGTGGGAAGTAGTGAGTGGTGTGAGGAGTGGTGGAAGGTGTGGGAGGGTGGAATTGAGGGTGGGCGGAGTTGGGAGAAGGAGGAGTGGAGGTCTCCATGGGTGGAGTTGGGAGAGGATGGAGTGGAGTGTAGATCGAGTTTGAGGGGGGTGGAGTGGAGTGTGGGTGGCGTTTGAGGTTGGAGTTGAGGGGGGGTGAAGTGGAGGGTGGAGTTGGGAGAGGGTGGAGTGGAGGTTGCCATGGGTGGAGTTGGGAGAGGGTGGAGTGGAGTGTGGGTGGAGGTTGAGGGGGGTGGAGTGGTGTGTGGGTGGAGTTTGAGGGGGTATGGAGTGGAGGGTGGAGATGGGGTTGGAGTTCAAGGGGGGTGAAGTGGCGTGTGGGTGGAATTGGGAGAGGGTAGAGTGGAGGGTGCCATGGGTGGAGTTGGGAGAGGGTGGAGTGGAGTGTGGGTGGAGTTTGAGGGGGGTTGGAGTGGAGTGTGGGTGCACTTGAGGGGGGGTGGAGTGGAGGGTGGGTGGAGTGGAGGGTGGGTGGAGTGGAGGGTGGAGTTGAGGGGGGGAATCTACCTTCATGAAGTAAGAACCTCACTACATGTGAAGAGGCAAATATTAAGTCTCTAGCTTTGTGGTGTTTTGCCCCTATCTGCCATAAGATGATCCGGATTGGATGTTCATCAAACCCCCATGTATACCATCTAACATAATTTCTATCTCAATCTTGCACTTCATCAATGCATCTTTCCCCTCACATGGCTTCCTTTGCAAGTGGCATCCATAGAATTTGCATCAATGAGCTTTTTCCAAAGGCTGTAGGGGCTACGGGGGGAAATATGAGGGGGTGGCAGGGGGGTGGGGCTATGGGGGCTATGAGGGGAAGTATGAGGGGGTGGCGGAGGGTCGCTCTGGGGGCTGAGGAGGGAAATATGAGGGGGTGGCGGGGGGGGGGGGGGGTGGGCTGTGGGGGCTAAGGGGGGAAATATGAGGGGGTGGTGGGGGTGTGGGCTGTGGGGGCTGAGGGGGGATATATGAGGGGGTGGCAGGGGGGTGGGTTGTGGGGGCTCAGGGGGGAAATATGAGGGGTGACAGGGGGAGTGGGCTGTGGGGGTTGCGGGGGGGAGTATGAGGGAGTGGCGGGAGCTGCAGGGAGAGAGAGAGAGAGAGAGAGAGAGAGAGAGAGAGAGAGAGAGAGAGAGAGAGAGAGAGAGAGAGAGAGAGAGAGAGAGAGAGAGAGAGAGAGAGAGCGAGAGAGAGAGAGAGAGAGACAGAGAGAGAGAGATAGGGAGAGAGACAGAGAGAGAGAGAGAGAGATGGCGGGGTGCATAGGGGCTGAGAGAGAGAGAGAGAGAGAGAGAGAGAGAATGCGCCGCGCTACACTAGGTACAAGAAATAACACGATAGAATCTCACACTAAAAGATTAGAAAACAACAAGATGGGATGTCTTGAATAGTAGACTAGAAAAGACTAGAACAAGGAGGAAGACTAGAACTAGAGCTAGAACTTGAAATTCACTTACTTGGAGATCAAGGCTCTTTGAGCTCTACAATCTAGCATTGGCAATACTAAGGATATATTCGACCAATCCCTCCTTATATATGTGTTCAAATGTAGTTTGTCAAGGTCCATTCGAAATAGATGATGCCATCCTTGATGTGAGCAATCAAACATAGGACCTCTCAATATCATAACCAAGCAAGTAGATAGCCGATCTAAGGATTTTCGCATGTTTTGGATATGATGGTAGCAATATTTTTTTGATATTATAAACAAGTCATCAGATATAGAAACCCACATGAAATCCAAGGTTTATGATGGTTTCATTTGTATCCATGACATCACTTCCCCGTCAACTGACAAGCTCTAAGAGGAATCACCATGTTCTCTAATGTAGCTTTCATTTAATTCTTCTCATGGAGTTTACAAACTCTTCGAAGAATTTTTGTAAGTTTGCACTTACAATAACTCCTGTCACAATCTTTCCAATGAACAAGACCTTTGAATCTTCTTTCAAAGATTCTAAAATCTAAGCATTGCTCAACCTTGAGTTCTTCATGATCCTCAATCTTTGTAGGCATGGAAGGATACAGCCCCATCCTTCTGTGTTATTTATACTTTGATAAGAAGGGAGTTTGCATGGTAGATGTATGAACTCTATTCTTATAGTAA
Source organism: Ceratopteris richardii (assembly GCA_020310875.1). NCBI lineage: Eukaryota > Viridiplantae > Streptophyta > Polypodiopsida > Polypodiales > Pteridaceae > Ceratopteris > Ceratopteris richardii. The sequence continues at coordinate 37,323,388 of CM035433.1, forward strand.
AACTTTGCATAGGATAAAGGCCCAAAACCAATCACATTGATGATAGTTGATGGTTGAATGGATATATTGATGTACACTACTAGAAATAGGGGGACGTAGCGATGCCCCCGAATTGAAAAAAAATTGGTACCGTCACTTATGCGACGCTCACATCACATAAGCAACGGTAAGGTTTTCGAATTTTTTTTTCTCACGTCATTCATCGCATATAAGTGACACTATATTAAAGCATCGCAAATACCGTCGCTAGTTAGCGACGGTATTTGCGACGTTGGCAAACTAAACAGCGTCGCATATGCGACGCTCTGGAATGTAAAAACAAAAATTTGATTTCTCCCGGCACATTTGTGCCACGATTTGGACGCGAGAGCAAGAAGAGACCGAGAGAGAGAGAGAGAGAGAGACAGAGAGAGAGAGAGAGCGAGAGAGAGAGAGGCATTTACTTGAAGCAAGGTATGCGCACACACACACTTACACACACATACATATGCATACACACACACATATACGCACATAGACACACACACACATACACATAGACACACACACACACACATACACACAAATACACACACATAAACACACATACACAAATAATGTTGCATACACACATGCTCACATAATGCATACACATGCACACACATATACACATGCATATACACACACATACACATATACACATGCATATACACACACATACACACATACACACATACACACATACACACATACACACATACACACATACACACACTACACACACACATACACACACACATACACAAACGCATACACACATACACACACATATATGCATACACACACACATAGAGAGACATGCACACACATACACATACATGCATACATAATGCATATGCATATGCGTAAATACATACATACTTACATGCATACACACACATATGCACACATAGACACATACACACACATAGACACATACACACACATAAACACATACACAGACATATGCATACATACATGCATACACATGCACACACATATGCATACACATACACACACATAGACACATACACACACATAAACACATACACACACATACACAGACATATGCATACATAATGCATACACACACTTATGCATACATGCATGCATACACATACACACACATAGACACATACACACACATAGACACATACACACACATAAATACATACACACTCATAAACACACACACATATCCATAGACGCGCACACACATACACACACATATACACACACACATACACACATAGACACATACACACATTATGATGCATTCACACACATACACATGCATACACACATAGACACACATATACACACACAGATACACACATACACACACATATATGCATACACACACATTGAGAGACATACACACACATACACATACATGCATACATATGCATACATAATGCATATGCATATGCATACATAATGCATATGCATATGCATACATACATACTTACATGCATACATACACATACATAATGCATACACACACATATGCATACATAATGCATACACACACATACACACCTATGCATACATACATGCATACACATACACACATAGACACATACACACACATAGACACATACACACACATAAACACGTACACACTCATAGACGCGTAGCGACACATACACATAGACACACACACATACACACACACATATACACAAACACATACACACATAATGATGCATACACAAACATACACATGCATACACATACATATGCATACATACATGCATACACATACACACATAGACACATACACACACATAGACACATACACACATAAACACATACACACTCATAGATACACACACATACACATAGACAGACACACATACACACACATATACACACACAGATACACACACACATACACACATACACACATACACACATACACAGACATACACACACATACACATGCATACACACATACAGACACATATACACACATATACACATATACACACACATATATGCATACACACACCCATAGAGAGACATACACACATATACACATACATGCATACATATGCATACATAATGAATATGCATATGCATACAATGTACATACATACTTACATGCATACATAATGCACATGCATAGATACATACACACACATAGACACATACACACATAGACACATACACACATAGACACATACACACACATAAACACATACATACTCATAGATACACACATATACACATAGACACACACACACATACACACACATATACACACACATACACACATAATGATGCATACTACACATGCATACACACATACAGACACATATACACACACATATATGCATACACACACATAGAGAGATATACACACACATACACATACATGCATACATAATGTATATGCATATGCATACATACATACTTACATGCATACATAATGCAGATGCTTACATACACATATGTAATGCATACACACACATATGCAAACATAATGCATACACACACATACACACATATGCATACATAATGCACATGCATAGATACATACACACACATAGACACATACACACATAGACACATACACACATAGACACATACACACACATAAACACATACATACTCATAGATACACACATATACACATAGACACACACACACATACACACACATATACACACACATACACACACATACACACATAATGATGCATACTACACATGCATACACACATACAGACACATATACACACACATACACACATATATGCATACACACACATAGAGAGACATACACACACATACACATACATGCATACATATGCATACATATGCATACATAATGCATATGCATACATACTTACATGCATACAGAATGCACATGCTTACATACACATACATAATGCATACACACACATATGCATACATAATGCATACACACACATACACACATATGCATACATACATGCATACACATACACACATAGACACATACACACACATAGACACATACACACACATAAACACATACACACTCATAGATGCACACACATACACATAGACACACACACATATATACACACACATACACACATAGACACATACACACACATAATGATGCATACACACACATACACATGCATACACACATACACACACACACATACATGCACATACATACACACACACATGCATACATACACATACTTAATGCATACACACATACATATGTACACGTATATATATTGATTTCTAACCATTTTGTTTTATATGTTAGGTATAATGGATCCCAGTAGAGAGAGAAAGGTGAAACTTACTCTCATAAAAAGTCTTAAGAGAGCAAGAGTCCCGTCTGATACTCTAGGGGCCATAATGTGTGATTAATCAGAGATGTCTGATGAGGAGCTCGACTATACGATCCAGATGCTTACCCAGCGATCAGATGAGGGCTCTTCTGCGGCTCCACATGCAGGAAGAGAGCTATCTGCTCATAGGTATGTTTTTTTTTCATGAACTTTTTTAATGATATTATGACACATATTTTTATTTATTTTTATCTATCTATTTTCAGGACACCTATACCACCTCTAGCACGTGATAGTAGAGCAGAGTTGCCTATGAGGACATGCATAGGCACCTTAGGACTAAAGTGCGATATAGAGCCAGAGGGGAACATTGTGTACATAGGGAATGGATTGGAGTTCAAGACAAGGATGCGGGCACTATGCGACTCTTACGTGCGCTTTTTCCACTTACCGTGGAAGTAAGTATAAATCTTACATATAAATTGAAATAAATATCTTATGTTTTATTTACATTATGTTTTCTTTTGTAGTGAGCATGATGAGAGGGATAAAAAATACGTACTTAGTTCACTTGAGACAAGGCTTGGGAGAGGATGGACGCTTAAGTGGTGTCTAAAAGAGATGCGGACACTTATGGCTCATCGTCGCGATAATGCACGGTATGCACTCCTTTTATGTATATATATGTGGATATGAGTATGTGTGTTTATGCATGTATGTATGTATATGAGAGAGAGAGAGATAAAAAAGTGAGACTAGAGGTATAAATATGCGCATACACACACATATACATCATACATGCATATTTACACACATATACATATACATGCACATTTATAGATACACACATATACATGCACATTTTTACACACACATACACATGCATGTAGTTACACACATATAATGAATACACACAGACACATACACATACTCACATACACGTACACATATTCACATACACATACACATGCATAATCATATGTACACACACATAGACTCATATAATCATATTTACATGCATATATACATATACACATGCATATATACACACACAACACATGCATATGCACATATAGATACACATACAGACACAACACATGCATACACATAAATAAATAAATAAATAAATAAATAAATAAATCCTATTTCAAAAATCCTAAATTGAAAACACTAATTTCGATATTAGGGGTTTAAAACCCCTAATTTAAAAACTCTAATTCAACCTTTTAGCCATATGTTTGAAGTATATCTACACATTGCATCTATTTCTCCGATGTCCTACTAGAGAGATGTCTCTCCTCCCAACCTTATGCCTCTATATATAGCTACTCGAATCAACAAGGATCATAATATATATAAAGATATATACACATCATGTACATATGATACATAAATATAAAATGGAGTAGATATATTATGCATCACACATACATGCCTAAATGCACACATAAATATAAATATACATACTTACATATTTACATGTACACATTTACACATACACATATATACATATATACCTGTACACATCACATATACATGCCTACATGCACACATAAACATATATATACATGCATACATAGTTACATGTACATATTTACACATAGACACATATACATATATACATATACACAATTATAAACACGTGCATATATTACATGAATACATGAATATTTTACATAAATGCATATGCATATATACACATATGCATATTTAACACATGTATATATATATCACACACATGCAAACACATACATATACATGAAATACATATATATGCATACTAGCATATGTATACATATAATACACATGAATACACACACATATGCATACATACATGATAAAAAATTGCTCCTCGAAGATAAAGCTATATATAAAATAATTAGGCATACCCCTGAGCTTCATGTTCTAACTTAGAAGAACATGATTTCATCTCTCTAGTAGGATTCATCGTTATTCAAGTTAATAAAAAAATCTATTATCTGATATCCATTCAGAAGCTTCAAGTTATTGATTGATAACTAGAGTAGAATTTACTATCTAATCTGCTCATATGTTTTCAGTATTTCCATCATTTTGGTAAGACATCAATATAGTCTCATCTTCATTATCCTTATTGATTTCATTTATTTCTTCTATTGTTAAATCTATGTTCTCATGAATCACATCATCTATTGATGGATTAATATCTATTTCTGGTAATTCCTCTTCCTCATTAGTAGAATCAGCATGTAGAGAAATTATCCTCTTCATCAAAAAGATTAGTGTCATTATCACGTATAATGATTCTAATTTCTATTTCAGATGTTGATGTATCAGTATCTGATGCTGAATTATCAAGAGGATTTTCTTCAATCTCTCTAACAATAAACTATTCAAACAATAACCTACCTCTTGGTTGCACATGAATGACTTTCCACCAAGGATAAGCATCTGGGTTTTTATAAAAAAAATGCTTGTTCAATATGCCTAGGAAGAATATGTGGTTCTTTAGTAGATCGCATTACCTTGGAAGAATCAATTGCCCAAAACCCAGATAATTCCTTTCTTAATGTGGAATTACTACCTTTATACTCCGCTCGAAACGAGTCAACCTTCAAAATGACCTATCAAAATATATAACAACAAAAACCCATTATTAGGTGCTTAAAAAATAACTAACTCTATAAAATATAAACGTTTTTCTACCTGTTTGAATGTACGAAATGAAATTTCGTAGATACCAACAATAGTTCCTATGTAACCAAGTTCGCTATCTATAAGGTTCGTGTCTTTTGAGCTAGCAAGTGATAGTTGCCTGAAAGAACCAACAATACTAGAATCATCTGTTTTACATAAAGAATCAATGGCTTTGATTCTAATATGCTGTCCAAAAGCCCACATATTAGTGAGCATTCAAGCCTGCAAAATAAATTCAATTAGTAAACAGAAACTAACATACATATATGAAAAAAAATATTATTTTAATAGAATTACCTTTCGTTCACAACCTATCATTAACTCTCTTTGCTCATCTGAGATTTCTTCATTATTTGCGTTGGTGCTTGCTAACGACTATATAGCCAATCCGTGAAAGAAGATATATCTGTAATCTCATTATTATCGAAATTACATCTAAATCTTTTGTTTTTTCGCCTTTTACTTTGGAGATTTCGAAGTTCCTTGTACTCGCTAAGGAATGCTTGCATGCATTTGCTATTATATGCTACAAAAATAGAAACATCATTTTTTTCTTGAAATGTAAATAAGAATGGAACCCCCTTACCTGATAAAACCTCATCTATTATTTTTGAAGAAGACTTGTTGGTCCATGCATGTGGAGCTTCTTCATGAACTCTTTCAAGGTACTCACTAAGGTAATACATGCACTCTTCAAGCATCCAACCCTTTGCCATGGATCCTTCTAGTTTCGCTCTTTGTCGCACATAACCTTTTAATACTCCCATAAATCGCTCGACCCAAAACATCCATCGAGTGTCGACAACACCTGCAATCTCTATTTCATCTACAAGATGGACTAATAAATGAACCTGAATATCAAAAATGAGTAGGAAGTTCCTTCTCCATCAAACATAGTAGCTCTTTGCATTCACATTTTCTTTGTGGGATTGAGTTTTTGTCGATCTCTTTGGATGTTATCCACCTATACATATCATAAAAACAATTATAAAGAAGTTAATTAAAAAATAAAAGATATCAAATATTCATGCATATCAAATATAAAAGTATCATAATTACCTTATAAGTGATCCACAACGATAGATCACATCTCATACTCCTTTCATTGTACATCCATCGATAACCAAAGGTAAAATATGTTTCAAAAAGTTATGCCAGTCATGGGTCTTTAACCCAAATAAGCTCTTATCATCCATAGTAAACATGTTTTGAAAAGATGCTCCATATCCTGTAGGAGTCTTAATCAATTGAATTCTCTTGTTGATAGTTTGTATCTCTTTTGTTGTAAGTACCCAAGGAGCAGGTGCATAAGTCGTTTCTTATCGATGTCTATCAAAAATTGGCCATAACTTTGGTTTAGATTTTTGATCTTTCAAATCATTCCTTGATGCTGTGGCATCTTTTAGTCCAAGAAGATGCTGCCATAGTGAATAACCAATATTTTTGAATATATACATAGGATCAAGAAGATGACATACTTTTAACTCTTTCCAATACTCCAAAGAATACCATATTGATATGTTCTATGCGAGTGCCAATTTTCCTTTACCTCTGTTCACATACTCATTATGTGAATCATCACTGAAGATTTCTGCTTCTAGATCTATCATATTTTATATACCAATCCATAGGCGTCATAGGTTTTGGACACTGACCTGTTTCAAGCTTTCCATTAAAATGTATCGCTTCTCTTTTAGATCTTAATGGATGATCATCAGGCAAGAATTATTGATGTCGAATATAAATATTTTTTTTGACATTCTTACTATAGATTGATCTCAACCAATCACCACAATATGGACAAGCTTTATAACCCTTAGTAGATATTCCTGCATCATGGAAACAGATAAAAATATAATTAGATTAAATCATATTTATTTACATGCATATTGAATAAAAAAGATACATCAATACCTGAACAAACACCATATCCTGGAAAATTGTGAATAGTCCAAGCCACAATACCAAGAGTTGTAATATGTCTTTCATTGATACTTTTCGATAAATCAATGACATTAATACCTCTCCATAACTCTTTAAGATCGTCAATGAGAGGAGCAAGATATATATTCATATCTTTAACTTGTCTTTTGTCTGGGATTAAAAGTGAAAGCATTGAATGTTCCTTTTTAATGCTAAGATATGCTCGAAGATTGTAGTTTATGACTACCACTGGCCATGTTGACCATTTACTGGATTTCATGGAGAATGGATTAACCCCATCTAATGCAACTCCTAACTTTAGATTCTGTGGATTTTGTGCAAATTCAGGCCATGTAGAATCAATAGGCTGATCAGCAACACTATCATGAGGAATTTTGATTATTCCATCAGTACTTTTGTGATCATGTCCCCAAGTCAAAAGCTTTGATAATTTGGGACTTTGAAACATGTGTAATCTGTGGAGCCAATAGAAAATGTCTCAATACCTTTTTTGGGATTTTACCTTCTTCGCCCTTATATCGAGGAGATTGACATTTTGGACATGTCAAAGAGTCTGCATATTCACCTCTATATAAAATACAATCGTTAGGACATGCATGTATACATTGATAATCTATACCAAGATTGTTGATTATCTTCTTCATTTCATCATGTGAGGTAGGAAGAATATTCTGACTTGTTAAAAACTTTTCAAGTAATAACCTGTAAGTTTATCAAAAAAAGATATATTAAAAAACTTAAATAAATAAATATACATATATATATATATATATATATATATATATATATATATATATATATATATGCATATAATTTTATATATATGTATGCTTATGTGCATCTTTCAAAATATTCACGCAAAATTTGATTGTTTTGGATGGCAGGATACGATTGTTTGTTTTTGAGGATATGAAGTATATACCTTCATTGAATGATTTGTGGATTCTATCATATGTTCAGTTTGAAAGTGTGAGAAGTGGGTTTATAATTGCTATTCAAAGAATTCGGCACTGTTTATAGGCCATACGAAGGTGACCTGGATGAATCGCATGCATAGAGGTTACTCAAGATAGAGCAACCTGATTATAAGGGACTAGAACCAGCAGGATTCCTGGGGTATGCAGTAAACCTCTGGCATGTCAATGATGAGCATTTGAACTTTTGGATAGAAATTGGAAATCATGGTGGCTTGAGAGGATTACTTTTATACAGCTTCTTCAAAGAACTTCAGGTTTATGACACTGAAGTTTTTTGAACAAGCTGTATAAAAGTGATCCTCTCAAGCCACCATGATTTCCACTTTGTATCCTAAAGTTAAGATGCTCATCATTGACATGCAAGAGGTTTACTACATACCCTAGGAATACTGCTGGCACTAGTTCATTATAGTCAGATTGCTCTATCCTGAGTAACCTTTGTGCATGCGATTCATCAAGGTCACCATTGTATGGCCTATAAACAGTGCCAAATTCTTTGAATAGCAATTATAAATCCGCTTCTCACACTTTCAAACTGAACATATGATAGAATCGACAAATCATTCTATGAAGGTACATACTTCATATCCTCCAAAACAAACAATCGTATCCTGCCATCCAAACAATCAAATTTTTTGCGAATATTTTGAAAGACGCATTAATAGTTTTAAAAGATGCATGGACAAAAAGTTTCCATTCAATTCAAGTTCTTGTTCTTACCTTATCTAAAGTAAAAATAAAAACCTGCATATATATATATATATATATATATATATATATATATATATATATATATATATATATATATATATATATATATATATATATATATATATGCATATATATATATATATATATATATGCATATATATATATATATATATATATATATATATATATATATATATATATATATATATATATATATATATATATATATATATATATATATATAGATAGAAAATTGAAAATTATACCTTGATAGTGTCGAAACAAATACATTACTCCATCCAAAAGGATTTTGAATGTTGAGAATAAGTAAGCTCGCACTTAGTCGTGTCAAACGACTTCCTTCATATACATGCTTTAGACATTCCTCTCGAAGATATTTCTCATTTTTAGAAATATCAATGCTCTCACTATCAATTTGATACCAATCCTCAATAAAATCTGTTGTGCCATCATCTTCATCATTGTCACACAAATCTTGTACTTTATCGTCTTTTGAATATAGATCTTTCAACTTTGCATATTGCACAGGATTAGTTTTGCATAGCCTCCTCATGGAAGCCTCTGATAAATGAGGTCTTACTGGTAATTGTGAATGCTGTGGAGGAATATCATCAACATCATACGTTGAAATCTACACATATAAATAAAATTCATTAGTATTTCAGAAATGAATAAAATGTAAACTTTAAATATAAAATTAAGTATATAACTTATTAAATATGGATAGAAAATTTTTATTCTCTCTAGCTAAAAGGTGTTCTTGGAGGTCTACGCCATCCATAATTCACTAATAGTTCATCACCAACATGTAAGGTAGTAATAGCATTGACAACTATGTATCTGGATACATCTCTACTCATGTATGGTGATTCATGACTATTTTCATGCTCCTCAAATGTGCAATTAGTCCTTGAACTATTATGTAACCCTCGACTACTATTTATTAAACCTGCTATATTTCCATGTGTGTAAGGTCTCCCGTCAATATATAATCTTTCATTTTCTACATGTAAAATCCTTCTATTAGTAAGGGATGCTACATTCAAGCATATTCCACAAGTACTCATGATTTGAACATAACGTGAAAGTCGATGCCAATCTCCCCATCGATATATAGGACCACAAAATGACATAAGAGTGACTTCAGAGTTCAGAGGCACATACAAATCCTCTACAATAAAGAGACCACGACCAGCATTAGTAATAGTGGATGGAGCAATCATATAGCGATTACCCCAAAAGTTGAAAACCTCTCCATCTAAAGGAAGTGGTCCTCTATTCCATCCTCCATATCTTCTTCTATCATATGTTTGTACTAAAGAACGATCACGAGCTGGCAATGGATAATCTCCAACCGTTTCATTCTCTAAACCAGGAGGTAGAGGATATCTAGAAACCTCTGTTTGTAATTGATGAACACCAAGTCCATGATGTGTACGAGGTATATTAAAATTATGAGAAAAATTATCATCATCATCATCATTGAGCAAGTATTCCTGTATATCAACAATAACTTGATTTTATATATGGTTTTTAAATAAAATAATGACATTCATGAAAGAACTTGGAGAAGCTTGTCAAAGCTAAAAAAGTGTGTTTTGAAGCGACGAAGTTTGGTCAAGCCAACCGGCACAAGACCAGCCCTTGAGCTTATGGAGACTCAAATAGACCTTATAGGCATGTGATAAGTGCAAAGAAATTCACTATGTGCTTTGGAGCATCAAGGAGAATGAGTAGATACAAAACAGATAGGTTCGCGGGTCGACTAGCTCAAAAAACTTACTATCTATGGAAGAGACAATGAACTTCAAATGCCCATAGAGACCAACGTGATTACAATTAGAAAACATCGTTTTATGGGAGGGATACACATAGGGTTGAGTGTATGGAATGCACAAAAGTATAAGGAATAAGCAAAATATGCTATAGCAATGAATGTGACATTCACCGGTGGTACTTCCTATTTTTCAGGAATATGCAGAGATTGACCCCGAGACAGCAAAACTAAGATTTCTCCTAATTTACTGAACCGAATGTTATGAAACATTATAGGCATAAATAGACACTTATAAATTTCCAATGCATCATCTTGCACTCAATTTGGAGCTCTCGAGAGAGAGCAGAAGCCTCTCCGAGATTACTGTTGGCAAAGAAGATGATGCAAAAAATTAAAGGAGCAAGACAATGATGGTCACAACTATATGTATATTGCTTCCATGTAATGTACAAGTGATTTCAAGTCTTTATATAGCCTCTAGGAGTGTTCCATGACTTTTACAAGTTGAATTTGAATTCAAATGAAGGTGGGAATGGTTGTTGGAGGGAATAAATTCACTTTCCTACAATCTAGGAAAAAGTGAAGATCTAGTGTGATCTACTTTTAGGTGATTGATTGCTTGATTGAATGCAACTTCAACCACCACAAATTCGTGGTATTTGGGCTCTATCTTTCTACCTTTACATGTGTAAAGCTCAAGGCTTTTACAACGGTAAATGAACCATCAAAAATTTCTCAAAAAAATACAATAAATGAGCATATGAAAAAGAACTCTCCAACGGATATTCTTTCGACACGATAGCCTTTGATGTAGATCAAATCCACCTCAAGCATAATATAAGCTTGATGTTCCAACAGCTCCCCCTCAAGCTAAAGTATGCTTGAGTCTTCATTCTCTGATAGGTTGAATACCCGCCATAGCATTGAATCTACAAAGATTTATTCCATCAAGTGCCTTCGTCATCATATCTGCTACTTGCTTTTCAGTAGGAACAAAAGAAATGTCAATCTAGTTTGCCATGAGCTTCTCCCTGATGAAGTGGTTATGGACTTCTATGTGCTTGGTTCTCGCACGAAAAATAGGATTTGCAGCTAGATGCATGGAACTTACATTATCTCCAAATATGTGAGGTTTGGAACTCAAAAGTCCCAAATCTGTATACAATGCTTTTAACCACATTGCCTCTTGAGTTGCTATGGTCGAGCCTCTATACTCTGCTTGAGTTGAAGATAAAGCAACTATTGGTTGCTTCTTGGAACTTCATGACACTAGCTTAGAACCTACAAATGCTAAGTAACCAGATGTTCTTTTTCTGTCATCCTTAGCTCCTTCCCAATCTGCATCTGAATAGATTTTGATATCCAAATCTGAAGAGTAAGGATAGAATATACCTTCGTTGATTGTACCTTTGAGATACTTAAGTACTCTCTTAGCCGCATCCATGTGTGGTCTTCTTGGTGAGTGCATGACTGACTAAGCACTCCCACACTATATGAGATGTCTGCCCTTGTATGAGTAGCATATATCAAGCTACCTACCAAGCTTTGATACTCTTTAATGTCTTCAATTTTCTCACCTTCATAAACACTAAGTTTATGATTCATCTCCAAAGGTGTTCCTGCAGGTTTAGTGTTCTCCATTTTGAACTTGAGAAGAAGATCCTGAATGTATCTTCTTTGAGTCAAATACATTCCTTCGTCTGTATATATCACCTGCATACCTAGGGAATATGTGAGCTCACCTAGGTCACTGATTTTGAACTCCTCTTGCATGTGTCTCTTGATCCTTTGAATGCCATTTAGATCATCACCTGTCACAATAATATCATCTACATATACACATAGATAGATAACCTCATTGTGATCCCTTTTGATGAATAGAGAAGGATCTGAGCTGCTAGCTTTGGACCCTTGATCCTGAAGATATGTAACCAACCTGTAATTTGAAGCTCTTGGAGCTTGTTTCAACCATACAGTCCTTTCTTAAGTCTGCAAACATAAGATGGATGATTAGGTTTTTCAAAACCTGGTGGTTGTGACATGTATACCTCTTCACTTATCCAACCATTTAACAATGCATTTTTCACATCAATTTGGAGGAGTCTCCAATTCCTTGCAGCAGCTACACTTATCAATGTCCTGATTGTAGTCATCTTTGCAACTGGTGAGAATGTTTCCTCATAGTTTATACCATGAGTTTGTGAGCATCCTTTGGCAACTAATCTTGCTTTGTACCTGCAAAGTGATCCATCTGAATTTCTTTTAACTTTATATACCCATCTAGAACCAATTACCTTTTGATTTGACGACATTGGAACCAAATCCCAAGTGTCCATTTCCTTCAATGCATCTATCTCTTCGTTCATGGCCTTTTCCCAATTAGGGTTTCCCTTTGCCTCTTCATAGGTTGAGGGTTCCTCTGAACTAGAGTCTTTTGCCAAGTAGATTGAATGCTTCGTAACAAACGTGGAATCATATCCATACCTTTCTGGTTGTTTCTTCTCTCTTGCTGATCTTCTAGGTGCTTGTTTGGAGCATTCTCCAACCTCTTGCATCTTTGCTTTGCCTCTTGGCTTCCATAGCTTATAATCCCTTTCTCTTTCATCTTGTTCATCGTCTGTATCACTTCTTGGATCCTCGACCTGTGTATCATGCTTGCTTCCTAATTGATGAGAGTTAGAATCAAGATCATATGGTAATGTTACCTTTTGTTTGTCTTCATCATACCAAGACCTGTGTTCTTCAAACACAACATCTCTACTTGTAGTGAATTGCTTGGTTGAAGGATTGAAGAACCTGTAACCCATCTGAGTTGAATCATATCCAATAAACACTGCCTTTGTTGCCCTTTCATCCAGCTTACCTCTTATTTGTGATGGTACATGAACATAAGCTAAACAACCAAAAACCTTGCAATGTCCAAGACTAGGTTTTCTTCCATGCCATGCTTCATAAGGAGTCATACCTTGAAGTGATTTGGATGGTAGTCTATTAACAAGGTACAAAGCAGTTGAAATAGCTTCTGCTTATAGATAATGTGACGACTTCTTCTCTTCAAACATTGTTCGGGCTGATCCAGCCAATGTCTTGTTTCTCCTCTCTACAATTCCATTTAGTTGAGGAGAGTACCTAGTAGTCACTTCCCTTTTGATACCTTTTTCCTGCAAGAACTCATCAAACTCTTTGGAGAAGTATTCTCCCCCTCCATCAGATCTGAGTTTCTTTAGTGATCTACGTGTATGATTCTCCACATGTGCAAGATACTTCTTGAAGCAATCAAACACTTCATTCTTACTCTTGATGAAGTATAGAACAGTCCATTTACTATGGTCATCAATATATAAGACATAATACCTTGATCCTGCCAATGAAGGTTCTTGACTTGGTCCCCATACCTCTGTATGTACTAAGTCTAATAAGTTGTTGTGGATGTAGCCTTTGTGGTTGAATGGTTGACTTTGTGCCTTCCCAATCTAACATGCATCATACTTGTTGATCATGTGTTGCTTTGATATGTTCGGCAGTCCTAAAACACTTTGATCCCTGCATATATCCTTCAAGGTTCTTTCATTCACATGAGCAAGTCTCTTATGCCACACTTCAAGCTCACTTAGGGTTTGAGACCCAAAGTTGAATAGAGCTATGTTCCTGGTCTCTCCTACTTCAAAAGTAAAGATCCTACGATGCTTCTCACCTTGGGCTATCTTCTTGAAGCCTTAACATGGATCTTCCACAAAAGCTCCATGTTGGGTGTACCTAACTTGCAAACCTTTTTCAACTATTTGGCCTACACTTATTAGGTTTTTAGTGATAGTGGGTACATAGAGAACCTTACTTAGAATGTTTGTCCTGCCATTGGAAGCTTTGACATTACCAATCTTCTCCACATTGTGCTTTGTGTCATCCCCTGTTTGCACTTCATGTCTATGCTTTGGACTTTCCAAGTCAGATAGAAGAGCAATATTGTGTGCAACATGATTCGAACATCTTGAATCTATGTAGAACAAATGATCATCTTCTTTACCTTATTTGTGGCTTAGATTCATAAGAAGCAATGAGTCTTCATGTGGTTGATCTTCTGAATAATTCTTGTAGTCTCTTCTATTATAGCTTCTATTGTTATTGTTGAAGTTGTGTCCACCTCTGCCTCTATTGCTGCCATATCCACCTCTTCCACTTCCTTTCTTGGTCTTCCCATTGAACCAGCAATTCTGAGTGGTGTGGTTGGTCTTATCGCATATGGCACAAGGTTGAACATTTTGACCTTTGGCCTTGTCTTGCTTTGGTCCTTTCTACTTCCCTTTCAACTTGGTCTTGCTTTCGAAGTTGGCTTGAGAGGTCTCTTCTTCATCTTCTTCCTTCTTCTTGCCTTTCTGCTTCTTATCCTTCTTATCTGCATATAGAGCACTAGTTGAATTACCATGATAAGAGTTACCTTCCTTTATGCTATTGTTGGCTTCTTGATTGAAGAGTTGTCCAAGAAAGATGTTGAAGTCTAGAGTTTGCACATCCATGATGAGATCATAAGCCGTCGTGAAGGATTTCTATTGCTTATCACTTCGAATGCCGTTGAGAATTTGCCTCATTATGACCTCTGCTTCAATTAGCTCTCCAATGGATGCTAATTGATCCGCAACCTCCTTGACCTTGGTTACAAACTCTGTGATGGTTTGTTTAGGTGTCTTCTTCATTTGGTTGAACTCGTTCCAAAGATGATTCTTTCTTGCTTTGGTACTAGCAAAAAAGAAAGTCTCGAGGGCATCCCAAGTCTCTTGAGATGTCTTGCATCCTCTAATATGTGGTAATAGAAAGTGAGAGATAGAGTTCAGTATGTATGACCTTGCTTGAGCATCCCTTGCGCAACAAAGTGTGAGCTTATCTATCTCCTCTTGTGTAGGTCCTCCTTTGGATCTTGGAATATGCATAACTTCATCACCTGCTACGACTCCATAAAGATTTCTAGCTTGCACATAGGCCTCCATTCTGATTTTCCAAGCTGCGTAGTTGTGTTGATCAAGCTTCTCGATCATTGAGGGAAAGCCGTCACCCATCTTGATCTACCTCTAATACCACTGAAAGAACCTGGACAAGCTTGTCGAAGGTAGAAAAGTGCGTTTCGAAGCGACGAAGTTTGGTCAAGCCAACCGGCACAAGACCAGCCCTTAAGCTTATGGAGACTCAAATAGACCTTATAGGCATGTGATAAGTGCAAAGAAATGCACTATGTACTTTGGAGCATCAAGGAGAATGAGTAGATACAAAACAGATAGGTTCGCGGGTCGACTAGCTCAAAAAACTTTCTATCTATGGAAGAGACAATGAACTTCAAATGCCCATAGCGACCAGCGTGATTACAATTAGAAAAAATCCTTTTATGGGAGTGATACACATAGGGTTGAGTGTATGGAATGCATAGAAGTATAAGGAATAAGCAAAATATGCTATAGGAATGAATGCGACATTCACCGGTGGTACTTCCTATTTTTCAGGAATATGTAGAGATTGACCCTGAGACAGACAAACTAAGATTTCTCCCAATCGACTGAACCAGATGTTATGAAGCTTTATAGGCATAAACTACACACTTATACATTTCCAATGAGTCATCTTGCACTCAATTTGGAGCTTTGGAGAGAGAACAGCAGCCTCTACAAGATTACTGTTGGAGAAGAAGATGATGCAGAAAATTGAAGGAGCAAGACAATGATGGTCACAAGTGTATGTATATTGCTTCCATGTAATGTACAAGTGATTTCAAGTCTTTATATAGACTCTAGGAGTTTTCCACGACTTTTATAAGTTGAATTTGAATTCAAATGAAGGTAGGAATGGTTGTTGGAGGGAATCAATTCACTTTCCTACAATCTAGGAAAAAGTGAAGATCTAGTGTGATCTACTTTTAGGTGATTGATTGCTTGATTGAGTGCAACTTCAACCACCACAAATCCGTGGGATTTGGGCTCTATCTTTCTACCTTTACATGTGTAAAGCTCAAGGCTTTTACAACGGTAAATGAACCATCAAAAATTTCTCAAAAAAATACAATAAATGAGCATATGAAAAAGAACTCTCCAACGGATATTCTTTCGACGCGATAGCCTTTGATGTAGATCAAATCCACCTCAAGCATAGTGTAAGCTTGATGTTCCAACAATTAATATATATATAGAAAATATATACCCAAGCATTATCACGTTGACTAGGTGATGGTGCACGCTCAAAAGTACCATACTCTGCCTCATGTTCAATACATTCCAATCGTGGTCTTCGATACGTGCCATAACAAGAGTGACACCAACATATATTATGCTCTTCATAGTAAAATTCATCATAATTCCTATCGGAGGACACATGTGAAGTCGTTGCATGGGTAGGAGGTTGTGGAGTACCCTCTAAGTGATCAGAATCTCCACATAATAAGAAACAAAAAAAAAAGTTATGTATCCATCAAATATGTTTAAAATTAAATGTTTGATATACTTATAGTATAAAGTCGTTGCACGATGAGGAGATGGTGGTGGAGTTCCATTTGATTGATCAGAATCTACAAATAATGGTATTTGATATTAATAATCTGATTATCTACATACACAATAAATTCACATATATATATATTTACACATACACATATTCACATATACACATTTACACATACACATATATTCACATATACACAACTACACATTATTGTGGGATAAATGCATGTAGTTTGTATGAATGAGTGTATATGGATGCATGTGTGTGTACGTATATATGTGGATATGTAGATGTGTGTTTATGTTATATGTATGTATATGTGTATATGTATACATATATGTATGCGTATATGTTTGCATGTATATGTGTATGTGGGTATGTGTATGTGTATGTGTGTGTATATATGTGTATGTATTCTGATTTTTTTTTCTGTTTGAGATTAAATTAACAGGAGATATTGTATGGTAAAAAAAAATAAGAGGCGAGCTAACATACCAGCTGACTCATGGCAGCTTTTTTGTAGACAGCTATGTCTTCAGGAGTCATTTCCTCAGTAGAAGGTACACAAATTAATAGTTTATATTTATAATTTTTATATATTTTAGTAATTTTTGAAATTTAATTTATGTATTTTTTTTCTTGAATAAACAGGCTGCTGCAAAGAAGAGGGTGGAGTCGGGCCACACATCGCACCTATGCCAAATGGGCCATAATGGTTTTGTGGCTACATTTGTAAGTATATGTGTTATTGTGAGTATATTTTTTATTTTAGTTAAAATGCAAGTAACTAATGTTTTTTATTTGTTTCATTGCAGCGGAAGGATAATGGCCGATATCCTACAAAAGATGAGATCAAGTATGCTACACATTTTGGATATCGGCGTTTGAGCGAGTATATGCAAGATCATCCTGATGCCTTTGTGAGTATTTTTAAATTTTATATAATTATTTTATTTTTATGAATGGTTTAATTGTTTAAATTATTTATGTTTGTTATATGTAATACACGAGTATTATGGAGAGAAAAATATGGATGAGGTGGAGAGATAGACACAGGAGGGACGATCTCGATCGTCATAGGGTGATCATGATGATGAGGATGAGGAAGATACAGGATGATCACGATATTGATGATGATGATGATCATGATGATGATAATCATGATGATGATAATTAGGATTTTAGTTGATTATGACATTGGATTATATGTATTTACATTGATATATATATATATATATATATATATATATATATATATATATATATATATATATATATATATATATATATATATATATATATTCATTTCAGTCATGTTTTGAATTATGTCTATGGTATTAAGTAATGAAGAGTTTTGTTCTATTGATTGTAATTATTGTTTATATTAAGAATGTGTTTTAATACTTTAATTATATAATTCATTCATATGTGTGTACCTAAGTGTATATGTATGTAGTGTATATGTATGTATGTGCATGTGTATGTGTGTGTATATATATGTATGTGCATGTGCATGTGTAAGTGTATATGTGTGTATGAGTATGTACATGTGCATGTGTATGTGTGTGTATATGTATGTGCATGTATATGTGTAACTCTATGTGTATATGTGTGTATGTGCATGTATATGTGTATATGTAGGTATGTGCATGTGTGTGTGCATGTGCATATGTGTTTTAATACTTTAATTATATAATTCATTCATATGTGTGTACGTAAGTGTATATGTATGTGTGTGTATATGTATGTATGTGCATGTGTATGTGTGTGTATATGTATGTATGTGCATGTGCATGTATAAGTGTATATGTGTGTATGAGTATGTGCATGTGCATGTGTATGTGTGTGTATATGTATATGCATGTATATGTATAACTCTATGTGTATATGTGTGTATGTGCATGTATATGTGTATATGTAGGTATGTGCATGTGTGTGTGCATGTGTATATGTGCTTTAATACTTTAATTATATAATTCATTCATATGTGTGTACCTAAGTGTATATGTATGTGTGTGTATATGTATGTATGTGCATGTGTATGTGTGTGTATATGTATGTATGTGCATGTGCATGTATAAGTGTATATGTGTGTATGAGTATGTGCATGTGCATGTGTAAGTGTGTGTATATGTATATGCATGTATATGTATAACTCTATGTGTATATGTCTATATGTGCATGTATATGTGTATATGTAGGTATGTGCATGTGTGTGTGCATGTGTATATGTGTTTTAATACTTTAATTATATAATTCATTCATATGTGTGTACCTAAGTGTATATGTATGTGTGTGTATATGGATGTATGTGCATGTGTATGTGTGTGTATATGTATGTATGTGCATGTGCATGTGTTAGTGTATATGTGTGTATGAGTATGTGCATGTGCATGTGTAAGTGTATATGTGTGTATGAGTATGTGCATGTGCATGTGTAAGTGTATATGTGTGTATGACTATGTGCATGTGCATGTGTATATGTGTGTATATGTATGTGCATGTATATGTGTAACTTTATGTGTATATGTGTGTATGTGCATGTATATGTGTATATGTAGGTATGTGCATGTGTATATGTGTGTGTCCGTATGTGCATATATATATGTGTATAGTGTATGTATATGCATGTGTATATGTATAAAACATGCATGTGTATGTGGATGTATTTCCATTTGCATCCATGTACATGCATGTGAATGTGCATGCATGTGGATGTGCATATACATGTATTTGCGTATATATATATATATATATATATATATATATATATATATATATATATATATATATATATATATATATATATATATATATATATGCAATAATGCATGCATGTAAGTCTTTTTATGTGGTTGTAGAAATGTTTGTGCATATGCATGTGTATAGGTGTGTATGTCTAAGTGTATGTGCACATGTATCTGTGTATATATGTGTGTGTATGTGCATGTGTATATGTGTATATGTGTGAAAGTGCATCTCTAAGTGTATAAGTGCATATCAATAATTGTGAGTATACTATCTAATGAAAATAACACAATTCAAATGATATACAAAGAATAGAAATTGTACTTACAATAGTTAGCCATACTTTTTGCTTGGTTAGCTTCTTGAATGACCTGCAATAAAGAGAGAGAGAGAGAGAGAGAGAGAGAGAGAATTCAAAGAGATAAAGATGTAGAAAGAGAGAAACAGAGACAGAGGGAGACAATAAGAGAGAGCTTAGGCAAAACAACAATTCTGTGAAGATGTATATGAAAACAAACTCTAGTAGTGGTTGCACTTTTGATTGCCTTAATAGTTTTAACAAGAAGGGTTTCATAATTATCGGAACTTGGTAGATCTACGATGAAGTGCACAAATAATGAGGACCATGGTATTTGTAGAATAAATATACCTTATAAGAGGCCAAGAGGTTTATCGCAAGGCTCCTTAGATCTATTGTCAGTCGCACATCATAACCTTTGACTTCCTTCCACATGGAGGCCACCAAGATCTCTTTTTATAACTTCTATTGCTTTATTTACTCCAAAAAATCCAAACAAGAAGCTCTTTATCATGGATTTCCCAATTTATCTAAAGAGAGAAAAATTTCCTTGAATGGTATGAGCTTGGATGTAAGTTTCCATCCTCCCCATGTCGAGATAGAATGGCTCCGAAGGTAAATTTAGATGCACTTGTTTCCAAGAAGAAAGACTTGATAGGATCATGATGAGCTATATTAAAAAAATCTTTCTTAATGAAGAAAGAAATGTTGTCCAGCCTAATGCTCAAAATGATAATAATCACTAGACCAATGGTCAAAGAACTAGGTGTTGGTGCAATTAAAACCAAGCCAACATACTTGATTAATTAGCTCATACTTCATTTATTGACATAACTCATACAAGGCTTCATATGATCAACCTCTTGTAAAAATCCTTCACATTTACCTTTGTAAAGTGGTTCACATCCACATGGAGTGGGAAAGCCCTTAATCATGACTCATCTTGTTGTTTACCTATGAGGGAATCTATCCTATACTTTAGGTTTCACTTTTAGGTAGATCTTTGAAATTGAATTCAAACTTTGGCTCCAAGTACAACTATAAAAAGAGGATCAAATGACCTGTGTGTTAGCTCAAGCTTATGAGATCATTTTGAAGAGGATCTATTGTGATGGGAGAGCTTTTATCATAGCCCATTCACCTCTCACACATTGAGCAATGTATGATTGGCAATGACATTGTATTTGTATATGATTTAATACCCATAGTATCATTACATTCTCATTTCACTTCTCTGTTATAAGTCTATCAGAATAGTGAGATTCTTAGGGCTTGTTCGTAGTGCATAATTGATCATTTGTCATGCTTTAAAGCATGGAAGATTGAGCATAATGTCTAGTACATGAAGACCCAGGTTCATTAGCATTGCTTCTCTAGATCACGAGATATTAACACATCTTTGCTCACTAGTCTATTGACTATTGAACCCCAAAATTGTCGGGATGGTTCTATGATTTCCTAAACACCTTTCTCTGTGTATAGTCCATCATTTTTTATGAAATCACTCATGATTGATAGCTTACTAGGTTAACTAGAGTTTCCCAAAAGGAATAAAGCCACTTGCTACTATGCTTAGAGAAGTGTTGAAAACATTGAATAGGTATATGAACACAAATACCAGGTTTCTTGATCTTGGATCAACTCTTACCTATCTACTTTGATCCATTGATTAGTGGATCCTGTTCTAGGCACCATGTATGATTATTTATGATCATTAACATGCTTAAAAGGCCCACTACACTCTCTAGTGACCATTCTTAGCAGGTGTGAAGTAGGATCAAGCAACACTATTTCATGTCTGAAGACTATCCACCATCTCCTCCAATAGTGGTATCAGAGAAACAACAAGCAAGATGGGAGATGGATCTCCATCCTTCATTGAAAAATTGGATAGAAACAACTACTCAGCATGTTCATGAAGAATGCAAGCCTACCTTCAAGGGACAAGTCTATATGGATACATGTTAGGAGATGAAGAAATGCCAATCTTCAAGAGCAAGCATCAACCACAAGGGAAGAGCAAGAAAGGTTGACAACATGGTGTGCAAAGGATACTCTTGCCATGTCTTATCTACTAAAATCAATCTTTGATTTCTTGTTACCACACGTTAGGAATTGCAAGACCTCGCAAGAGACTTGGGAAGTACTCTCATCAAATGTCTCCTCAAATACATGAGCTAGAAAGAATTAGTTATGGATGGAGTTTACAACTCTAAATTAGCAACGAAAGCAAGGAGTGGCTTATTATGTGACCAAGATGAAATATGTGGGTGACCAACTTGCAAACGTTGGAGAGGAGATATAAGAAGAACACATAGTAAGGAAGATCATTAATGGCATCAAAGCTAATGATAAGTGGGAGTCATTCACCATAGCAATGGACCTATACATGGATATGCAAATAACTAACCTCAACACCTTGATTGGGCAACTCTTCACCCATGAGACAAAAATCAACAAGAATGGTGACAAATCTAGAGGTAACCAATCTTTTGCCCTTTATATAGATAAAAATAAAGCTAAGGATAGAGGTAAAAGCAAGAAGAATGAATAAGAGGCTAGTACCTCTCAAGCTAATTATGCAGGTAGAGGAAGAGGTGCTAGAGGAAGGGGCAGAGGAGGAAAGCAAGGCAAGGGGAGATCCCACAACAATTCACCTTGCAACATTTGTGGTTTTATTAACCACACCATAGAATGCTTCAAGAATACAAGGGATCAAAGGGGAAGAGGCTTCCATAGAGGTAAATATGGACAATCCAAAGGCAGATACAATAGTGGAGGAAACAACTACAACCATAACAACAATCAAGGCTACAACAACAACAATTATCAAGGATGTTTCAAAGGAAGAAGAGATTACAACGACTATACAGAAGACGAAGAAGATTCACTAGTCATCATGAATATGACATCCAAGCAAGGTAAAGATGATGAGCATCTTTTCTATATTGATTGAGGTTGTTCCAATCATGTGGTTGGAAATGTTTCTTTATTATCTAATCTCGAAGAAACCAAAGGGAAGCATGAAGTATAGACAGGTGATCATGCTAAACACTCAGCCAAGAAATTGGAAATGTCAAACATCTGATGGTAGCATGAACCTTTTGAGTAAAGTTTTGTATGTGCCAACTATAACCAGAAACCTAATTAGTGTTGGACAGATTGTTGAGAAGGGCTTACAAGTCACACTCACTAAGCATGGAGCATATGTGGAAGACCCTTAACAAGGCTTCAAATGGATTGCTAAAGGTGATAAGTCTGGTAGATTATTCACATTTGAGATTGAAGACACAAGGAGCATAACAATATTCAATTATAGGGATCAAACCTTATCTGAGTAAGAAATATGGCATAAAAGGCTAGGACACATAGCAGAATAAACTTTGAAGAAAATATGTAGGGATCAAAGTTTGTTTGGAAATCCTAATGTGACCAAGCAACATATGATATACAAATGTGGAGCATGCCAATTTTGCAAAGCTCACACATTACTGTTCAAGAGCAAGGCATACATTCATGAAGACTATGAGGGGCTTGTTCACACTTATGTGTGGGCTCCTAGCAAAGATCCATCAGTCTCAGGCTCAAGGAACTATGTTTCATTTATTGATTATTATATTAGATGGAGAATCCTTTATTTTATGAAGCATAAAGATGAGGTATTTACATGTTTCAAAATGTACTTGGCACTAGTTGAAAACCAAACAGGAAGAAGCTTGAAAAGGATTAGATGTGATGGAGGTGGTGAGTATTTTTCATATGAATTTGATTCATTTCTACAGGAAAAAGGCATAAAGAGGGAAGTAACCACAAGATATGCTCTTGAATTAAATGGAGTGGTAGAGAGAGGGAATATGTTAATAGTTGAAGCTACTAGGTCTATGTTGAATGAGAAGAAGCTACCTAATTACCTATGGGAAGAGGCTATTTCCACACCGACCTATTTGGTCAATAGGCTCCCATCCAAATCATTGGATGGAATGACAGCCTATGAAGCATGGAATAGTAGGAGACCCTCATTGGCTCATTGTAAAATATTTGGGTGCGTACACATTCCTTCACAAATTAGAGGGAAGCTTTCCCCTAAAGCTCAGAAATGTATACTCATTCGCTATGATCAAAACCAAAAGGGCTATAAGTTGTACCATCCCAATAACAAAGCATTAATATTTAGTAGGGATGTGGTGTTTTATGAAAATAATTCATGGATTGAAGATGATTGCAGGAAAGTCAAGTTACGATATGATTTGGAAAATGATTTTCCTACCCTCACTGAAGAAGATCAACAATTAATAGAAGATATCAACTTATAGGATGAAGAGCACATTCACTTCAAGGCTTGCAAGTGAAGAGGCAAGATCAAACTCAAGCAATTAGAAGACATACGAGAGTCTTCAAATCAAGCACTTAGGAGATCTCAAAGAGAGAGTAAAAAACCCATAAGTTATGGCCGTTATGATACATCATTAGTCACCAAGCATTTTTTGTATATCACTAAAGACTCTATGACAAAAATACCTTCTTCATTTGAAGAGGTTAGGAAGAAGAAAGAATGGAGAGAAGACATGCAGGAAGTAGTAGAAGCACTTCAAGAGAAGCATACTTGGGATCTTGATCCAAAGAAACCAAGCATGAAGGTAATTGGATCTAGGTGGATATTTAAAATAAAAAAACAACTCAGATGGTTCTATAACTAGGTACAAGACAAAGTTAGTAGCAAAGGGATTTGCCCAAACTCATGGAGTGGACTATGAAGAAACTTTTTCACCTATGGCAAAGATGCCAAAAATTAGAGTTTTGGTAAGTGTTACTACTTCCAAAAATTGGAATCTATATGAGTTAGATGTCAAGAATGCATTCTTAAATGGATGGATATCAGAAGAAGTGTATATGCCACAACCACCAGGTTCCGAAGATGAAGATAAAATAGGTTATGTATGCAAGATAAGAAAGGCACTCTATGGTCTCAAATAAGCTCCTAGTGCTTGGAACCATAGGCTTGTTACTTATTTGTAGGACCAAGGCTTTGTGGCTGGAAAGGTAGATTCTTCTTTATTTGTTAAAAATAATAAATTAAAAGTTATTTACCTATAAGTCTATGTGGATGACATTTATATTATAGGGAATGACGCTAATGGTATCAAGCACATTAAGCCTCAACTAGTGGAAGAGTTTAAAATCAGTGATCTTGGTTTCTTCACATACTTTCCTGGCTTAGAGCTTGTGTATGCAGATTTGGGTATATTTATTACTCAAAGAAAATATATACATGATATGTTGGTAAAGTTCAAGATGGAGAACACTAAAATTGTAGGTAGTGCTATGGAACTCAACCATAAGCTGAGTTCTCATGAAGGAGAAATCCTTGATGATGTTACATGTTATCAACAACCTGTGGAAAGTATCAATTATGCTACTCTAACAAGGGTAGACATTGCTTATGGAGTAAGTACATTGAGTTAGTTTATGCATGCACCAAGGAAGCCTCACATGGAAGGTGCAAAAAGGGTGCTAAAGTATCTAAAGTGTACTATGAACGAAGGGTTGTTCTATCCTTTCACCTCTGACATAAACATAAAGATGTATTCTGATGCAGATTGGGCAGGCTCCAAGGATGATAGGGGGAGCACTTCAGGGTAACTATCCTTTGTAGGTTCAAAGCTTATATCATGGTCATCTAAGATGCAACCAATTGTGGCCTTATCTTCCACAAAAAACAGAATATAGAGGTTTGGGAAATGCTACTCAAGAACCTATGTGGCTTAAGCAACTATATGCAGATTTGGAGATACACTCTTACACTCCAATAACCTTTGGAGAAAACACTAGTTCACTTCAGTTGGCTGCTTATCCTGTATATCATGCAAGGACTAAGCACATTGAAGTACACTATCATTATATACACTCACAAACTCATTGGATGGAACAAAGATGAACAGATTCAAATTGATGATTGGTTTGCAGGAAATTAAGGAGGAATGAAGACCAACCATGTTAGGCTTGAGGGGGAACTATTGGTGTAGTTAAAACCAACCCTACATTCTTGGTTAATTAGCGCGTACTTGATTTGTTGACATAACTCATACAAGGCTTCAGATGATCAACCTCTTGTAAAAATCCTTCACATTTACCTTTGTAGAAGTGGTTCACATCCATGTGGAGTTAGGAAGCTCTAAATCACGACTCATCTCATTGTTGAGTGATGAGGGAATCTATCCTATACTTCAAGATTCACTTTTAGGTGGATCTTTGAATTTGAATTGAAACTTTGGCTCCAAGTACAACTATAAGAAGAGAATCAAATGATGCGTGTGTTATCTCGAGCCCATGAGATCATTTTGAAGAGGATCTATTGTGAAGGGAGAGCTTATCTCATAGCTCATTCCCCTCTCACACATTTAGGAATGTATGATTTCCAATGCCATTGTATTTGTATATCATTTAATACACATAGTTTCATCACATTCTCATTTCACTTCACTATTATGACTCTATCAGAACAATGATCTTCTCAGAGCTTGTTCTCAGTGCATAATTGATCATTTGTAATGATTTAAATCATGATAGATTCCGCATATTATCTAGTACATGACCACAAAGTCTCATTAGCATTGCTTCTCTGGATTGTGAGAGATTAACACATCTTTGCTAACTCGTCTATTGAGTGTTTAACCCAAAAATTATCTAGATGGGTTTGTGATTTGCTAAACACTTTTCTCTGTGTATATTCCATCAGTTTTTATGAAATAACTCATGATTGATAGCTTAATAAGTTAATTAGAGTTTGCCAAGAGGAATTAAGACAATTGTTTCTATGCTTAGAGAACTGTTCAAAACATTGAATAGGTGTAGGAACAAAAATTACAAGTTTCTTGATCTTGGATCAACTCCTACCTATTTTTTTTGATCCATTGATTACTGGATCATGTTCCAATCAAGATATATGATATCATTATATCCCATATTAAATAAACAACAAGTGAATTCAAAAGCAAGAGACCAATTATCATGCTAAGGGTTGGCTATATAACCCATTAGAAGTTTGACGTTCTCTAATAACAATGTTTATGCATATCTATGTGACTAAACGAAAGTGAACTCTAGGTTATTATTGATAGATTTTACACATATTCACTACGGAATTTAGAGCTCTTGTTTTGGCCTTTTAAGCCTCTAAAAAATATCTAAAACTAAGCCCTTGTCCGATGATAATAGGGCCAAAAATGAAATAGAATATTCAATTTCGCAAGGTATTTTGCATAAAATATTCTATTTGGTCTAGAGCATCGAATTGAAATCTTTTATTTCAATTCTCATACCCGACACTAATAAAAATTAATATGTTCCCCACCGAGTAATAAAATTTACTATTTTTGTAAGAATTGAGAACTAAAATATTATTTCTCGGATGACGATTGGGAAAAAAGGATGATCTTCATTACATTTAATGATTTTACATTTAAAATGTTCTTAAGGTTCTCTTACAATTTCGCCTAGTTCAAGGTGCAGCGATTTGAGTATTCGGCCTCGTTTTTTCATTCATATTCATCTATAATTATAGAAACCCAGGATTTTAGGTGTAACTTAGAAAGATTAGAATAATTTCTCTTTTATCTTGAGTTTACGTTTTTGCAATTGACTTGTATGCAATCTGAAGTTGATGTGAATATTGGATAAGCATTCACTCTTACCAGAATATCAAAGAAATATAATCTACCACAACAGAATGCATTTGCTATTCATTTGTTTGGTTTCTTGTGATTTATTTGTAAGCTTAAAATAGGTGCAAATAAAGTGATATATCTAATTAACTTTATTCAGTTATTATTATTTTATTCAGTGGATATCCTTAAATCCCATATTGAATAAAAACGGAGTGAATTCAAAAGCAACGGACCAATATTAAAGTGATATTTATTCAGTGGATATCCTTCATTTGCTTCATGGGAAGTTGGCGCTTTCCCAACGACCCAAAAGCACTTAATTCAATGGTTAATTGCACTCCAAAGACAGATCTTATTATACAAGGCTTTAACTATCAGTTTGTCCCAAAATTCAATGGACGTTTTGCACTCAAATGATGTAGCCAACTTTAGAGATCAACGGTACAACTTCTGAAGAGATTTCCGTAGCAATCAAATCGCTGCTTCGCATTACCGTGAGGCTTCCGAATGGAATGATCATTCCACTCTTGGTTCAAGTTTACTTAGATGATTCATATCCCGTATGGCAAAGGTTAACAGTGCCCAAAGGCGATACAATGATATTGATGAACCAAAAGAGGTACACAAGTTAATTTTTAAACTAGCTTAAGATCCAATACATGTCAAACACGGTTAGCAAGGGTCAAGCCCCCACCCTTGCCTCTTAAGGCAAGGGCCTCAACCAATTAAACTTACATGCTACTAAGATCGAATACATGTTTTTAAACTCTTCCAACATCCAATACATGTAAAGCACGGCTAGCAGGGGTTGAACCCCCACCTTGAGGCAAGGGCCGAAACCAATTAACTATTATGGTTCTTGCAACTATTAAAGTATTTGGCATCAGATGATACGATTTCGATGCACATGTGATAGAGTGATCCAAGAATAGTGGTGACCTTCCTTCACTTACGGACCGCAGCTACATGTCAAAATGTGTGCCGGCTTATAAGAAAAGTCGCATCCTTTCCATTGTCGAACAGCAGTCAACATTTCCGGTTTTTTCTCGTTTCTCTGCCAAGAAATTGAACTTTCTCGAAGCACGTTTTCACCTTTATTGAGCACTGGGCATCTCGAAGACACCGAATGCTCTCGAGGAAAAACCTCTCTAGCTTTTGTAATGCTATTAGGCATGACGCAAATGAGGACAAGTAATCGAGATCCTAATCCCCATGCAACGTTTTATTTGAAAAGAGCACTTTAAATTGTTTATAGGACAAAAACTACGAGAAGATTCCGCAGAAGCACATCGAAGGCTAAGTTCCTCTTTGTCACCTTGCTGTGGGATGCAAATTGCTCTTTAGCTGATTGTTTTGTAAAATGAGCACCTCTGGTGTTTGATCGGGGGGGGGGGGGGGGGGGGGGAATCTTCGACATTTTCTAGTCTCTATACCGATGCAATAAAGTAATTTCTATACATACAACTCTCTGGGGGATTTCCAAAGATGTATTGAGTTAAAGAATTTGGGCCAAGAGGAAGTATGTGTATGTTTATCACGTGCCCTAGCTTGTTGAAAGAGGAGGAAATGAAAATTAATCCCATATAGATGTGCAAACGCTTTCCAAGAAACGTAAATATAGCATAGATCAAGTTGCCATTTTCACAACGAAGCTTAGAGCAAGCTGGCTCAGGACCAACTCGACCTCGGTGCTTTCAGATTGAGGCACGTGCTGGCTGACTATCGGGCTAGCTACGAGGGGGGGTTCCCTTTGGCTTATGAACTCCCTTAAAAGGAGCACATAGGGTAAGTCTTTTCTCTCTAAAACATGAAGATGAGTATTCTTCTCTCACATAAACCCCAAGGGTGGCACTTAGAGAAGCTTCTCCCAAGTCTAATGTTCTAAAACATGAAAATGAGTAATCTTCTCTCACATAAACCCCAAGGGTGGCACTTAGAGAAGCTTCTCTCAAGACTAAAGTTTTCACAATTTTCACAACTTAGGATGAATTGAGTATAAAATTCATAACCATTCAATTGGAAGCTCATATGAATGAATGCCTCAAAGCTTCAACCCAAAGTAAGTTCCAAAGGTAAATCAACCGATAAAACAAAGCTAATATACATTATATTCTAACCTTTATAATTCATATATTTAACCTCCCATACTAATGAACTATATATCATCTTTCCATCATTGTCATATAATTTAATGCCATCATTTAATGTAATGGAGATCATCTTTTATTCCCAATCATCATCCGAGAAATAACAATTTGGTTTTCACTTCTTAAAAGATTAGTATACTTTATTAGCGGTGAGAAACATATTAAATTTTAAGTTATTAGGGATGAGAATTCAGATAATAGATTTCATTTCTATGTTCTAGAACAAATATAACATTTTATGAAAAATACCTTGCAAAGTACAATATTCTATTCCATCCTTTGGACTTTCTCGTTTTTGAAAATAGTCTAGAAGGTAATATTGGCCTTAATTTTAAAGCACAAGGGCTTAGTTTCACATATTTTTCAGAGGCTTAGAAGGCCCAAACAAAAGCTCCGAAATTCCGTAACGAAGAA
Source organism: Ceratopteris richardii (assembly GCA_020310875.1). Lineage (NCBI taxonomy): Eukaryota > Viridiplantae > Streptophyta > Polypodiopsida > Polypodiales > Pteridaceae > Ceratopteris > Ceratopteris richardii. Next base: position 37,354,555 of record CM035433.1, read on the forward strand.
GTGTAAAATCTATAAAAAATAACCTAAATTTTAATTTTCTTTCATTCATATAGATATTTAGTAAACATTATTATTAGAGAACCTCAGACTTCTAAAGGAATTTATAGCCAACTCGTAGCATGGTAATTGGTCCCTTGCTTTTGAATTCACTAATTTTTTATTAGAGAACCTCAGACTTCTAAAGGAATTTACAGCCAACTCGTAGCATGGTAATTGGTCCCTTGCTTTTGAATTCACTAATTTTTTATTAGAGAACCTCAGATTTCTAAAGGAATTTATAGCCAACTCGTAGCATGGTAATTGGTCCCTTGCTTTTGAATTCACTATTTTTTTTTATCTTAAAGGAAATCTGTTTCAACGGACATTCTTTTATTCCGTGTCTTTCGAGTCCACAGTGGAAGAACGTGTTTGTTAATTTTTTGTAAATGACCTTCTGATCCCAAGCATCTCCTGCACCGATGTTTATGGGAATTTAAGCATCTCCTCCACCGATGTTTATGGAAATTTTAGTAGGAAGAATCTTATATAGATATGTTTCGATGCATGTTTGCGGGTGCCATCTCACATTGAAAGAATGTTTTGAGCCTTCATAGATACAACCCTCAACATCCTCTCTCAAGGCTAATGGCTAGCCAATGGGCACCACAATTTCTCTTAAGAAGCCGTAAAAGGAAAAGGGCAGGTTAGGAAGCTCTACCCATAGATGGTAGCGTAGCAGTTTGGTCTTATTCCAAACAAACTCGGGGAACCACCTAAAAAGGCAGAAGGTTCATCTCCAGATCTTTCAAGTGCCACTTTGCAATGCTTGAAATGCCATCTCCTCCTTCTCGAAGACCAAAAGCACATGATTTGCTGGTAAGAATTGGTATTTGCTAACAATCAACCAGCAAAGGAACCACTCCTTATGGAAGCAAAGACGCAAAAACTCAAGGGGGGGCTCGAGCCAAACAATTGACCGATGAGACACATTTTCTTTAATTTTTCCTGCTTCACCAAAATATCCTCCCTCTTAAGCCCAACAATAGGAGGAAGGACACCAACCAACTCCTCTTCGGCCATGGGAGAACCCTCCTCCCTCGGGAGGTCCACATTGGTGATCACCAATGAAGGGAATGCTCTGGCCATGGAACAAGCGCCACACCCCCAAAAACCCACTCCCACCGATAGCTGAATCCAAAACTCACCAAAAGACTTCGAGTAATGACTTTTAGATCCGAGAACGCACTAATGCAATGCCCTAGCAAGCCACGATGGAAGTAGGAGCAAAAGAAACCCACCGTCCAGCTAAAATCGTGCACACTTGAACATCGGGGAGTACAAACAAGCCGTGATGCTAAGACCCAAAAAAACACGTGAAATAATTGTAATAGCAATCCAATCCTTTTGACCCCCCCATTTTCTGTCTTTTTCTTTTCTCTTTTCCTTCTTTTTTCACTTTCTTCTTCCTTTTTCTCCATTCTTTTTTTTTAATTTATATTTTTTTTATGTCACTTTGCCGATAGATGCGAATCGTCTAAGAGGCGAACCAAACCCAAAAAAAGATGATACCACTTGACCAACACGGATGCGATGGGTCAGTCCTCGGTGCTATTCCCGAAAAAAGCAACGCTGCTCCGAAGCACCCATCACGATGCCCTCTAGGCCCCGACATGGTCCTGATGCTCAGCAGCATAGTCACGATGGGCCCGACGGGATGCAACCACTGTCGCGATGCTAACACAACCTCATGATGCCTCAGAAAAATTGCTCGTGCAACCCATGGTGATGCTCAACGAACAGGCAGTGGTGGTGATGACCAGAATCTAGGCATGAAGATCACCACTCGATTCCCATCATGATGAGCCCCACCGAGTGTCATGCCCTTTTGCTTCCCTCCCTGGTTTTCTATCCAGCCCTCTTTGATGCTCAAGTGGTTTGCCGTGCTACACCCGATTGTGTGCAACTATAAGGGGAGTGGTAATCATGCATGCCTCTACAGGGCAGACTGGCTAAGAATGCCCCCAACGTCTAGAATAAAACACACTATGGGCATGAGTGTTGAGCCTTCCCTTTCTCACCTTTCTTGGGAAGGTCGGTTGCCCCTTAGAACATGGGTAGATGCTCAATAATTGGAATGCCCCCGTCCATCCTTGACGGTGCTCGCACGTAAACGATGGGACGGTCGACCTGACCGTCCGTCCCTCATCTTGCTCGCTCATGTAAAGGGGCTTTGGATGTGTGTGGCAAAGGAGAGCCACTATGCCTCTTGGCAAATGGCAACCTTGGACTCGTCGGAAATCCACCATGGGGTCGGCCTGTCATCGACGGCTGTCCCGATACATTTTTTGTTGGTCCCCGCTTGAACCTCGGCTCCTTCTCGGCATAATTTTCTACGCTTCAGGCCTGGGTGGCAACGAGTCTCAAGGTCCGTGTGGCAGACCACCCTCATCTTTTATGATCCTTTGGATATGCATGATGATTCGATCGTCAATGTGTTGATGGCCTGACCTGCTTGTCGGCCCACTCCCATATGCTTATTCCCTTTTGGTGGACCCATGATGGATAATTCCAGGGCAACCATCGGGAGGAGCGAGGAACCCTCAAGATGCCGACAAGGCCACCTTGTTCTCCGGGCCGGGGTAGCGCCGTAATTCGCATCCATGCTACCGTAAGTCACGTCCCTTGGGGGAGGGGCCCCTTCTATGAGACTCAAAATCGGGGAGTGACACACGGCAGTCCCACCAGGCCCCACCACAGGTGGGTCGGTTGGGTAGAGTGCTATGTCAAACGTTGAAGCTTCTGGTGTGGAAACGAAATGTGCTTAACCCACTTGACAACCCTCAAGACCATGTCCCTTTTGGAATTATTTTTATATCTTCTGTCATGTGCCCGAAGCTAAGCTATGTTTGGAAGATAAAGGCGAACAAACCGTGTTCTCCCACGAGGGTATTGCATCGGCCTTGGTAGTGAGCGCCCTTAGTCCAAAATTTTAATTGGATGGAATATTGAACCTATCTTTTACTCTTTGGCGGACGCGCCTAGAGTTCATCAAAACGATGTGTGTGCCTCCCATCAGGCCGTACGGGGTCAGGGAGTGCACTTTCAAAGAGAATAGCTGGCGTGACTGTAAGCTGCTACTTGTGCTGCACGTCCATGCCTATGTGCAAAATGTAAGAGGGCCATCGATAGGCCCATTTTCATGTGATCGGTAGGTGTGTGGCCTCGCCCTCCCATCCATGCCTTGGGAAATGCCACCCATGGGTCCCTTTGTGGCCGGGGCAAAGTGGGAACAAAGTGGCCTGCGAGTGTCTGACCTTGGCCTCCCGTCCACACCTTCTATGAGGGTGCGACCCCCTGTTCCCCTTAAGGCCGGGGCAAAGCATAAGTGAAGTTGGCCGGTGGCTGTGTGTCCTTGCCCTCCCATCCGCGCCTTGGATGGATGTCGCCCACGGGTCCCCTCGTGGCCGGGGCAAAGTATGAAAATTAAACAGCAGACGTGAGGACCGTAAAATGCTCTATGCGTCGCACGTCCGTGCCTTTGAGCAAAATGACAAAGGGCCATCGATAGGGGCATTTTTCCAAGTGGAAATGGTTGACGTGAATGTAAGCTGCTCTATCTACTGCACCCTGGTGCCTATGGAATGTAACGTCGCAGGGCCCTCGATAGGTCCCTTTTCAATTAGAAATGGCTGGTGTGAATGTAAGTCACTCTATGTGCTACATGTCCATGCCTATGTGCCAAATGCTCAAGCACCACCGAGAGGCCCATTTTATTGGTGGGAATTTCCTTGGCCGACACTTGCCATTCGGGCTTTAACGCACCTTGAAATCTATGGAATGCCGCAAAAGGAAACAAATGGTGTGTGTGGGGTGGCAACAAGGCCCTCCCATCACAAATTTGGGCTTGAACCCATATGGATCATATCCACCCAAGATGGGGCAAAATTATAACTTAGAACCAGCTCGGGGCCCTAGTGTATTAGTTTGGCTTCGACCTTGAGCAAAATGGCCCACTTAGCTGTTTTGATGGCAAAAGAAAAACCAGATGACTAGTCATGAATTGACTTAGAATGACCAGCCATCCCTTTTGAGGATAGGATCTTCTTGGAAGTCCTAGACCGGAACTGACACATTCAGCCTAATAAGAGGCAAACATGCCATGACTGTACTATGAGGTCCCCCTCTATGCAAGATCTAGCTCATGTGGAGCATTGGCTTATCTCGATGCAGTCGGAGTGGGGCAAGCCATCTCTTCTGTTAGTCCCTTTGCTTTGAGCCAAACCTGCGGTGTTAGGTTCGCACGTCTCATGCATTTAGGCAAACTTTCCCTTAGATATGCATTCACATGACAACCCATGGTACTAAGGACACTACCCAAAATTTGAGGGTAAGAACACCATGCAGTGTTGCACAAAGCCATCACACAAGTCACCCTTTTGACTTCACTGCATGCGGGAATCATTCTAGCACCCGTAGGTGGACTTCTCGAGGATGCGAAGTCTATCGGAGAGGGGGTCGATGTCATGCCCCTTTGCCTGCCTCCCTAGTTTTTCTATCCATCCCTCCTTGGTGCTTGGGTGATTTGCTGTGCTACGCCTAATTGTGCAAAACTATAAGGGGAGTGGTAACCCTGCATGCCTCTGGACGACGGATCGGCTAGAAATGCCCCCAACGTCCGGCCTAAGATGCAACATGGGAGTGAGTGCTGAGCCCTCCCTTCCTCACCTTTCTTGGGGGTCATTGGTTGCCCCTTGGAATATGGGTAGATGCCTAGGAATTGGTTGCCGGCAAAGGAGAGCCACTATGCCTCTTGGCAAATGGCAACCTTGGACTCGTCAGCAATCCACCGTCGAGATGGCCTGCCGTCGGCGGCCGTCCCTCGCATCTTTTGGACTTAGTCCTACATCTCATGTCCCCCTTTGGTTTCCAGGTTACTCAAGGGGATTGCCCCTCAACTCATGGCCATTCTTCTCCTTGTGGGGACAAGCTAACCCCCCCCCCTCCCCCCTTGAACTTGGACCGTCACACCGAGAAGGTCGCGATGAACCAGAGATCCGGCAAGGCGCGATGAAGCAGGTTGTCGATCCGTCAGCATTCACGTCCGCACTTCTCCTGTAGATAGATAATTACATCCTGGCCTTCGTTCATTCATTCAACCCGTCTTGGTGTTCTTGTTCCGGCAGCATTCCTCTCTCCATTCGTTCGTTCATCGTCTCAAATGGTTACTTGTAGATTTTAATATAAAGGAAGTTCGGCAATAGCCTACTCTTCGATAGACCGGTGGCAGCGTTTGCACCAGGGAGGGATCCCACAAATTTTGCTAGCATTAAGGTTGGTCCAGATTCCATGATGAAGAATTTGCCATAAGATCTTGGTGGGAGGTTGGAAAGTGATAGCGATTGGGTAGTGATCAGAGATGGTGAGGCTGGTGCATTGCAAAAGGGAAGGGTGGCCCCACTGATGAGTAAAACTCTGAGAAATGTAGCATCTATCAAGTCTAGCTTTCCTCAGGTCCTCGTCCGCTTGGAGATTTGACCAAGAAAAGCCATTCGAATCTTTGAATTCGACCAAATCCAAGTGGAGTTTGGTTTTGTCCCACGTTTCTTTCTCCCGACTATCGATGACCCTGCCCTTGCCCATCCATCTGTCCATAGGGTCCTCCACCATGTTCAAGTCAGCACAAATAAACACGTTGTGGGGGAGCGAGTCCAAGGAGTCCCAAGTGTTCAGTCTCTCTAACTATCCATTAGGGGCATACAAAGAGACTAAAGTAAGACAAAAGGGAGCACCAAAAGAAACAACAATCCATCGATGGCATTTTTCTTCAATGAGTTCTCAAGCTTTTCAAACTAGAATTGATTAATACCGATTACCGTTCCACCGGACCCCCGCTGGTGTGCCGTTGAAGTCCAAACATGGGTCCAGGAGACATGTCTAAGTTGTTTCTAGAGGTCTTCTCAGTCAACTTTAATCTCTTGAATACATATAAATTCTGGGTTTAGGCTAATGTCGCGAAGCCATTGACCAATGATGGTCACTCTTGAGGGGTCGGTTAGCCCTTTAGCACTTAACGAGATGATGATCATTGTCATAGTGAGCCCTCTTTGCGGGAGGGAGATTTGTCCTTCTTTTCTTGGATTCATCTTTCTTTTTTGCTGGGATCGGATCCCAAATTAGCAATAGGTTCTTGTGGGGCTTTTCCAGTGTAACTCCTTAGGTTGTTTTCTTTTGTAGGATGCCTCCTGCTGGGAAGAACTCGGGACCGTTTTCGACACCGTTTCCGTAATAGTCGATCTGATGATGGAACTTTCAGTATCCATGTTATCTTGGTTAATATTAGTAAAGCCGTCTTCTTTGCTTGTAGTGTAACCCTCATTGGAGGTTTCTTTATTGTCAGGGATCTCTAGGGCTTTGTCGTTGGTGTCCACCTCAAGTTGGTTCCCACCTGGGTAGTCAAAATCATTGATCTCCTTTTCCAGATTCTAGTAGGAGTTGCTGGAGGGGGTAACTAACATGTTGTTTCGCTCAGCAGTTGCCCTAGGGCTTCTTTTCCTTCTTCTTCTGACTTCGATGAACCCGTCTACATTAGCTTCTGGATTAGGGGGGACCTTGACATCCTCTTCCTTTGTCGAGTGAGTCAATGCCCCTTTGTTGTCTTGAGCGTTTCTGGGGGCTTCTTGATTTCGCTTGCTTTTTTGTCTGAAATGACAATCTTTAATCCTGTGACCTTGTTGGCCACAACAAAAGCACGCGTTGGGAAGGTTTTTGTAATTGACGTCTTGCTCCAGATAGAGAGAAAGTGGGAGAGAGATAAATCCAGTGAACATATCCGTATGATAAGCCCAATGATTGAACAGAAAAGTAGATCATGATATGCATGATTTAATAGAGCAATATTTATGACTAAGAGAGAGAGAGAGGGAAATCTGACATATATATGCTGATGCTACAACATACAGGCTCTAGAGAACAAGTACAACGAGTTGTTGTATTATACATGGTCTTTTTGATACCCATTTTCATGAGATAAACCATGAGATAAACCCACATTCTTTGATCAAGAAGCTATGTGTCTCAAGCAACTCTATGAAGATTTGGGGTTACACTCTTACACTCCAATAATCTTTGGATACAACACTAGTTCATGCAAGGACTAGGTACATTAAAGTGCACTATCATTATGTAAGGCAAAAATTTCTTAGCAAGGATATTCAACTATTGTATGTATCAACTCATTTACAATGTGCAGATATACTCACAAAGCCTTCGGATCGAACCAAGATGAATAGATTCAAATTGATGATTGGTTTGCAAGAAATCAAGAAGGAATGAACAACAAGCATGTTAGGCTTGAGGGGGAGCTGTTGGTGCAATTAAAACCAAGCCCACATACTTGGTTAATTTAGCACATCCCTTATAGATTCCTTTGAGAACAATTTCTTGTAGAAATCATTTACATTTATCTTGATAAAAGAGTTCTATAACCATGAGGAAGTTAGGAAGCATCGAATCTCAAAGTTTTGGTTGTTGAGTAATGAGAGAATATATCCTATACTTTAGGATTCACTTTAAGGTGAACCTTTTGAATTTGAATTCAAACATTAGCTCCAAACACAGACATAAAACTAGGATCAACTGACCCACATGTCATCTCAAATCCATGAGATCATTGTGAAGGGGATCTATTATGATTTGAGAGCCAATGAAATTATATTCGTATAGGATTGAATATACATGTTATCATTACATTCTCATTTCACTTCTCTGCTATGACTAGTCATAATAGTAACTTTCTACGAGCTTTTTCTCAGTGTATAATTGATCATTTTTCATGATTTAAAGCATGATACATCCAACATACTGTCTAGTATATGACTACAAAGTCTTATTATCATTGCCTCCCTAGATTGTGAGATATTAACACATCTTTACTTTTTGATCTATTGACTCATGCACCCTCTAATTGTCAAGAAGGTTATCTCATTTGCTAAACACCATTCTTAGTGTGTAGTCCATCATTTTCTATGAAATTACTCATGATTGGTAGCTATCTAAGCTAGTTAGAGTTGTCGAAAAGGAATTGAGCTCAATGTTGCCATGCTCAGAGAACTCTTCAAAACATTGAATAGGTGTAGAGACAAGAATAACAAGTTTCTTGATCTTGGATCAATTCCTACCTATCTGTTTTGATCCATTGATTAGTTGATCATGTTCCAATAAACATATGTGATTATTTATGATCATGAGCATGCTAAAAAGCCCCATTACACTCTCTAGTAGTTGCTCTTGGCCGGTGTGAAGTAGGTTTAAGCAACACCTATTCATCTCTGAAGATTATCCTCCATCTCCTCCAACAGCTTTGATCCAACAGCTTTGATGTGAACACTTTGCCTATGAATGGGCACTTTTTACTCTAGTGTTGGCTAGAGGTTTTTTTCCATATTGCCACTTACATCATTCACTCATATATGGTGGTACTTTGACCTTACCGATATTATTCAACGCTTACTTCAATTTAGTTCATCGTCAATAGAGAGAGCTATTCTATCCAATCGTCTTCTATATTTGTCTTGCTATTTTTGTGCTCTTTTGTGTGTGTTTCTTGTGTGTCTCTGAGACTTCTACACACACATATACACACACACACACACACACACACACATATATATATATATATATATATATATATATATATATATATATATATATATATATATATATATATATATATATATATGTCTCGCACTTTTATACACACCCTCTCTCTCTTTATATATATATATATATATATATATATATATATATATATATATATATATATATATATATATATATATATATATATATATATATATATAATGACATCTCTACAATGTACATGACATTGCAGAGATGACGTGATTGACATTGAAAAAAATATAATTGTTAATTTCTTGTCGTAAAATACTCCATCGTGCAATTTTGCTCGAGATTAGAGAGAGAAAGAGAGAGAGAGAGAGGAATCCAGTAAAACATCTGTATGATAATACACAATGATTGAACAAAAAAGTACGTGATGATATGCATGATTTTAATAGAGCAATATTTATGACTCTCATATCAAAGAGGAGAGAGAGAAAGAGAGAAATCCGACATATATGCGCTGACGCTAGAACATACAGGTTCTAGAGAACAAGTACAGCGAGCTGTTGTGTCATACAGGCTCCTTTCCATAGTCGTTTACAAAATCTCCGCAACTATGTATGCAAGTTTTTACCATGAGATAAACCTTTATTCTCTGATTGGATTCTGTAAGAGTCTAAAAGGGCGAAATCTGTTTCAGCGGAAGATACTGTTCACCAACATAGGCAGAGCGAGAGACAGGAAAAGAATGAAACCTTATAAGACGGAGGTGCATGATTTTTTGTTTTCTTTTTAAGTACAATGAATTCTAAAGGCGGGCACATTCTGTCTTGTAAAGGTAGACGCAACCCATAAAATGGATCTCATGGACAACCGCATGCAGGTATTGAACCTGAGATCTCTCCTGAAAATTCAATGCATCAACCAAAGATTTTGCATGACTATTTATCAATTTCAATAGCTCAAACTTTGTCAAAAATAACAGACTATTTATCGATTTCAATAGCTCAAATTTAGTATCGAAATGAACCCACAACTTTGTGAAGGGCTCCTGCTTCCATAACTAGAATATATTTGAACAGATCTGTTTCGTGAACAGAAGGAACTCCTCTACATATTTGAACTTTGAAGCTGTCCTCGGACTTTACTTATAATGAAGCAAATAATGTTTGTTTTTCAGAGTACATGCGTACTCTGCAGTTCGCATTTGATCAAAACAAAATGTCATCTCTCTCTCTCTCTCTCTCTCTCTCTCTCTCTCTCTCTCTCTCTCGTTCGAGTGTCCGTTGCGATGATAATATTTTCCATGACAGTATGCCCTTGGGCCACACTAGTTACTCGAGATCATCATTAACTCATTCTATTTACTTAGATTCTTAAGCTAGTATTTATATTTGTTTCATCAAATGAATATTAATATCTAGGTTGACACATTCCTTCTTATTTGTTTGGATGGTATATGGATTTAATGAAAGGGGATCTGAAGAACCATAAAAACGCCCTTATTTAAGTTTACGGGATTCATGTAATACTCGGTTTGAAAAATCATGAAGAGACAGATGGAAATGAAAAAGATGCATAAGAAACGAAACGAAAGTCACCAAAGTACCCACCGATCACTTGGCTTCCTACTTGTACAATGTCAAAGAAAATGTTCTTTTTAATATAAAGGAACTTCGGCAATAGCCTACTCTCCCGGACTTGAATTAAATAAAGAAAAGTACAAGAGAAGGGGACTAGTGCCCACGGGACCCCCCAAATCCCACAAAGCAGGGGAAGCTTTTACAGAGCTTAGATGACATTACAAAGAAGGTTAATTACCCTCTCATCACCCTCATGTGGGGCCCACTTGGGTTTAAGCTTGTTATCGATCAAAAGGAGTACTTGATGATGCCTAAAGGGGGGGGGATTTTTTACAGTTGACAATCCTTTTGCCAAGGAGGAACAGCGATTTCTCAATTGACCACTCCTTGGGGGAGTCACCGAAGTTGAAAGCACATCTTTCCCGCCAGATTTTCCATAGGACCTCCCCTCTGATGGCGTTCCAGAGAGTCGCGGAGCAGCCGATCGCTTCTCCCAGCAGGGCCTGCTGCCAACTGAGACGTTTTTGAAGTCTAATTCTCTTTCCAGCCACCTGCCAGAGTCTGTTGGAGTTGGGGCAGGAAAAGAAGATGTGTGAAACATCTTCGATAGACCGGTGGCAACGTTTGCACCAGGGAGGGATCCCACAAATTTTGCTAGCCTTAAGGTTGGTCCAGATCCCATGATGAAGAATTTTCCATAAGAGGACAGACTTTTTGATTTCTATGAGGGGGTGCCAGATAGCCATGAACTTCATGTCCCACCGAAGCCGCGTCCATGACAGGCACCACTTTTTGTTGAGGTTAACCTGATAGTCGATCGATTCTTTGATGTTCGGGATTTTTGATAGGCTATTCCCATTGTGCCATTTGAGACCAAGCGAGCTCGACATGTCGTGTCCCATGAGAAGGCGAACTTTGTGTCGGTCCCAGGCGAGACATCTGCTTTGCAAAGTGTTCCATTCTTCATGCCAAATGTTGATGCTAGGGTCAATATCCTCAAAGTTGATCCAGCGGTTGGTGTCTTGTTTCCAGAGATGTTTCCATTTTTTGAAGCCTTTGTTCCATAGCTTCTTGGCATTTTGAATGTTCCAAGACTCCACACTCCGGATGCCATGGATCGGAAACCAGATAGAGTCGTTTTGTCTGATACCGGCAACCCACTTCTAGTCTTCACTTATTCTTGTGAAGCTTTTGACTTTATTCCAACTCTTCCAAAGGGAGCACACCAGATTAGAGCCTTTCGGGAAGACGGGGATCGGGGAAAACAGCAAGGTCAAGATGTCAAGATTCTTCCAATTTGGGAAACCCATGAGCGCCAACTCATTCTTGTTTCTGAAGATCAGCTTGGCCCACGAGGCCTCCCCGTTGTACCAAGCCTTAATCATCCATTTGGCCGACAGTTTGTTAGCCATGCACCCAATGTCCAAGATACCAAGACCCCCACTATCTCTATGGCTGGTGCAGATGGACCATTTGATTTTAGGCACCCCCCTCCTATTGTGGTCGCCCGTCCAAAGGAAGTTTCTACAAATACTATCCAGTTTGGACAGATCATGCTCTTTCGGTCTCCAACAAGAAAGGAAATAAATGGTAGATGATAAGAGGAACGTGTTGATAACCATAGCACGACCAGCAAGATTGATTTGCATACCTCTCCAATAGTTAAGCTTGTTTTCGAGTTTGGCAAGCACCGAGTTCCACCGCTGTTCCATAGAGACGCCAAACCCCAAGGGAATCCCAAGAAGCCGAAAAATTTGGCCCTGTGGAATGATTTGACAGCCATGATCAATGAGAAGGTCGGGCTGTGACCCACCAATAGCTCTAAAGGCAGTCTTAGACTGGTTGATTATGGAACCAGAGGCTTCACAAAAAGTAGCAAGACACTTCCAGAACGTCTCAAGGCTGGTACTTTCATTGTGCACAAAAGCGTTCATATCATCGGCAAAAAGTCTCATGGTGATCTGACTGTGGTCATGCGGCAAACAAAGGCCTTTAATGTTACCACCTTCCACCTGATGCTCCACCAGCCTGCTAAGCCCTTCCGTGGCAATGGCAAAGAGAAGGGGAGCCAATGGGCACCCTTGTCTGATAGATCTTCTAAGTTTGATCACCTTTGAAAGATTTCCATTAATGTTAGTTTGGGTCGATGCGTTTCGGAGAAGGGTCGCGATCATCTTGGTGAATTTCTGACTACATCCAAGATCTTGTAGCGACTGTAGAATACAGTCCCATTCTAGCCTGTCGTAGGCTTTATCAAAGTCGATCTTCAGGAAAACAACTTCTTGTTTAGACTCATTTGCAAATTCAAGACCTTCCCAGATATCTATAATGGTTTTCAAAATTGACCTGCCTTTGATGAAACCTTTTTGGTCCTCGCTTAACCACGCTCTCAAGTGGCAAGAGATTCTGTTGGCAATGACTTTGGCGATGATCTTGTATCCAATTTGGAGCATTGTAATGGGACGCCAGTTCTCAATTCTGTTCTTTTCCCCTTTTTTGTGTACTAACTTGATAATGCCATTGTTGAGACAAGAAGGAAGCGCGCCAAACTTGAGTGCCTCTTGCCAAACCAAACGAAGAGGGGTGGCAACCACCAACTTGAAGGATTTAAAGAACTCATTAGTGAGCCCGTCGGGTCCCGGGCTTTTACCTGAGGGGAGGGCATCAATGACCTCAATGATTTCGGCTTCAGAGATAGAGGCATGAAGCAGAGAGTGAAGGTTGGGTGGTATCCTGTGGGGGGAAACCCTAGATATGGCTGCCATACAGTCCCTTCTACCATACAGTCCCTTTTGAGAATAAAGGTTGGAAGCTTAGGGATAAAGATGGTTGACCCTAGGTCGCCATTGGACTACCATGCTTTAATACCAATGTTGGAAACATAGTCTCCATGCTAAGAGAATTACATATTTAAATGTGCATTCTCCACCATTGCGTTCGCTCCTTCCATTCTTGTGAAATAGGAGTAGATCTAATCATCACTAAGTCTCTGTGAACTCAAGTGATCACATGTCATCTTAAGTGGATGCTTTAGAAGGCTTCTAGAGTTCTTTCGACAAAACTCTAAACCCATGCATGCTCCCCATAGGGATTAAACTCAAGACCTCATCCTTCCCATCGTCAAGGAATAACCACGAACTTAAGTTCTTGACTTATTTAATGCTCCAAAAGTCCCTAATTATTATTACTTGCAATCCTGTCAAGTTACTTTATAATAATATCCTTTCTTGTAGGAAATGCTTTCACTCAAAATAACATCAATGATAAGAACTCCTATAAGGAAGTAACTTTTTCTTGCCTCGACGCTACTTGTTATTGTTGTAGATGGGCTTTGTTGCTTAGTTAGCAATCGACTATGGTTGGAATAAACTCGGGATCTCAGCCTTCGAGAATTAAAATATGAACAATGTGACATAAGAACTCCAAGAAGGATTCATTTGAGTTAATTAATCATTGATTAGAGTCAACATTCAAAATAAGAACAATCTGAGAAGGGCATGATAATTTCTGCAATATGGAAATTTAAGTAAGTGAAAGGGCAATAATTAAAAAACAAAAATTTTAATCTCAGCTAAATGTCAGATAAGGAACGAGAAGATGGATCTATTCTTTTTGGGAGATTAAGGACTTAGGAACTGTATGTATACTTTTTGAGACATATATGTAGATTTTGTGAATTGAACAATATATATAAATTTTGGGCGATTAAAGACTTAGGAACTTTATTAATACTTCTTGAGACATATATGTAGATTTTGTGAATTGAACACTCCTTAAAGAAAAACAATAGCTTGTAGTACACCTTGAAGAAAAACTATTATCCTAACGTAAAGAGGTACTAGTACAAGATGATACTTATGATTTTTTTTTCTCCTTCGCTTTAAATTATGAACGTTTGTTTTCGTTATTCTATTTTTTGTTCAAAACTGAGCAATCAATATATCTCTATTGCTTTTAACTTAGGCGTTCTAATGGCTCTTAGGGTGTGGGCTAATCTCACTACAAGCTAATCTGGAAGGAAACAAAAATAATAGGTTGGAGAAAGAAGTTCCTATTTGACATCTAGGAGCAATATATCAAACGCAAGTCCCCGAGAATGATAAAGCCCGAGGGAATTATGCCATGGGTAAGTAGGATAATAAAAAAGAATATACCATGAAAAAGTAGAAAATCCGGATAGTGAGAGGGTGGTCATTGGACCCACACTTCTAGATTCCAATGCTAAAAGAGGGAATACTATAAAAGACAAGCTCAACGTGGAGTTCACATGGAAGAGCGTTGTCCATGGAAAATTCAAGTCACATTGCATTCTACATATAAGTCAAAGAAGAATTGAGAAATAAGAAAAGTAGAGACAAAATCCCAAACAAAAAAGGCCAACATGCATAATCCAATGATAAATGGTTGTCTTTTCATTCAATATGAGAGGACTTTAAGACCCCCCAAAGCGGTAATTACTGGCCAATAGCTTCAAGAAAAGAACGTTTACCTAGAATTTATCTATCTTCAATATTCCAAAATTGATGGTGTGGACCTTTGAAAACCATCAAAGAATATTTGAAATCTTCATTCTTTGATCCCCACCAGCCATCTTGGTAGTGGTGGCACAATCCTTGGACTCAATTTTGTGTGATCCTCAGTGTTGTTGGGTTTGTCTGTGGAGTTGAACCAAAAATGCATAATGCTAGCTTTTAGTTGTTCTCGTCTATTTTACGTCACTTTGGTTTATGCCTAGAGTCATGATTTTAAAAGAACATAAAATTATTTATCTCTTGATTCCTTTCCCTTGGATATCATTGTCTGTGGCGACTTTAACATGGTGAAAGATATTTTTGATAAGTGGGAGGAGAGGTGCAATGTGATGATCGCTTGGAGAAGGATGTTTGTATATGAACAATGTCTACCCCTCATGATTGTATGTACTAATGCACATTTTGTAATGCTCCCATTATGAGGAGAAGTTAAGTGTGGATTACGCAATTGATGGGAATCTTAACTTGCATGTTGGATGAAGGTCAAATAAGGCCATCTAAGGTATTGTAAGGAAAGGGAGTTATCAGAGTCCCCAATTATCAAGCATTCACTAATAAAGTAAAAAATCATTCATATTTGGTAGGGGTATTGAACACGCCTAAGCCATGTATGGGGATTACATGGTCTTAGATATGCTCAATACTCCACCGTCATGTGACCACAAATGATCCATGGTGCTCTAACTTCTAAGGCCCCCATTATGAGGAGAAGCCATTATGAGAGCCCGGACATTTATGGAACCTAACTTCCAAGTTAGATGAGGTCTATGTGTGACTGTTGATGGTTGTAGATGATCTTTGTGAACCTAGCCGTTCGCTTAGGTAGGGCATAAACTTCCAGGGCATTGGGTTTCCATTTAAGGTGAAAATGTAGAAATGCAGATGCACTCTGTGCTCTAGTTACAAGTACTTCTCATAGTTTTATGACTCTCATTGAGCATACTATGAAGGCATGTGAAGCATGGAACATATTGAGAAATCAATATGAAACTCGTAATCAGACACAAATTCAGAACTTGGAGAGTCAGTTTGCAGCAGAACGGTTTGTTGATGGGGAGAGTGTAGAGGTGTTGATCACTTGGATAGAGAATCTACGAGATCAAATGGGGAGATTAGGTGTTCAAAAGTCAAGTGAGGAACTAGCTCGACGTTGTCTTCGAATCTGTCCACCTAATTTTGATGGTTTGGTAACTGCTCTTAACACTCAAATCAGACCTCAACCACTAACTTTTTAAGAATTTAGTTCCTTACTCAAGGCAAGGAGTGGTGGTAGCAAAGGAAATGTTGCATTCATAGCAAATGCCAAAGGAGCCAAAACATACTCTTCAAAAGATGGAGACAAAAAGCAGAACAACAAAAGGAAGTTCAAGGGAGAGTGTTTCCACTGCAAGAAGAAAGGACACAGAATCCAAGACTGTCACATCAAGAAGGCAGAAGAGAAGAGTGGCTCTTCAAAAGGTGGCAAGCGCAAGGAGTCTACAAACACAACAGAAATAGAGCTTGAGTTATTTGTTATGATAGAGGAGGTGTGCTCCTTGGCTGAAGATTTAGGAACATATGACTTATGGCTGCTCGATAGTGGTGCATCTTGTCACATGATGAGTAGAAAAGACCTTTACAGCTCCTTACAGCCTCTAACGGAACCCATCACAGTAAAGGTAGGGAACAATGCAAGATGTCAGAGAGAGGGCGAAGGTATGGTTGCTTTCATTAGCTCTAAAGGCGATATCAAAAATCTTTCAAATGTGTTGTATGTTCCACAAATAAAACCAAATCTACTTTCAGTAGCTTCTATAACTGATCAAGCTAATCAAGTATCTTTCAGTAACACAAGAGCTAAGATTATGGATGGTAACTACAACATTGTTGGGACTAGCATAAGGAGCAGCAACCTATATGAGTTGTGTGCTCTTACACCCACTACAAACATGGGCACAAGTAAGCTATGGCATAAGCGATTCGACCACATTCGATACCCTGTAGTGAAGGATATGCATCGCAAGCGTATGGTTGCACACCTACCATTGATTGCAGAAATGAAGGAACTATGTGAAGCTTGCATGATGGGCAAGCAACAGAGGAAGGCGCTTCCACAAGAAAACAAGAACAGGGCAATCTATCCGCTAGAGTTGGTGCATGCTGACTTGTGCGGAAAAATGCCTACATAGGCTTTGGGCGGATCTTCCTACTTCATGTTACTTTTCGATGACTATAGTAGGAAGATGTGGGTGTACTTCCTTCGCAATAAGGCTCAAGCTTTTGGTAAGTTTAAAGAATGACTTCAGCTTGTTGAAACTGAAACAAGGAAGAAGATGAAGAAATTCATGACAGATGGTGGTGCTGAGTTCACATCAATAGAGTTTGAAGATTTCTGCAAGAGTAAGGGAATCAAGCATCAACTCACAGTTGCACATAGTCCTCAATAGAACGTGTTGTAGAACGTGGGAATCGAACCATCATGGAGATGGCAAGATCCATGTTGAAAGGAAAGGGTTTGCCTAATCAATTTTGGGCAGAGGCTATCAACACTGTTTTCTACATCTTGAATCGAACCTACACCAAAGCACTTGATGGAAAGACTCTACAAGAAGCCTACACGGGTAAAAAGCCTTCTGTTTCCCATTTCAAAGTATTTGGAAGTGAATGTTATGTACATATTCCAGATAGGGAGAGAAACAAACTTCAACCAAAAAGCATCAAATGTATCTTCATAGGGTTCAATGAAGATAAGAAGGCTTATAAGCTTTATAACCCTGAGGCTAAGAAGATCATGGCGAGTCGTGATGTGGTGTTTAAGGAGGAGCAGCCACATTGGAGGAGGAAAAGAGAGCTTCCACTTTATCATGAGGCAAACGGGCAATCCACTATGAACCTGGCCTAAGAGCTATCTCTTCTACACAAGAGAAGGAAGCATCATCTTCAGATGATGAGTCTAAAAGTCACCAACCTGCCGACACCCAAGTGGAAAAGTCATTGGCACGTTGGGTGAGGCAGCTCTATGATTCTGCAATCCCCATCCCATAGTCACTAGAATAGGCTGCAGAAGGACCGAGGCACTCACACAGAAACCACCAGAGACCACTTTGCAGAATTTTTCGGTGTGTTAAGTCTGCAGCAAAATGGCCACCGGAAGGAATTGAGTGAGCCAAAGTAATAACTGAGTTAACTTCATTTGGTGGAATACATCGAAGTAAAATTCCGGTATGATCCACATAGTATAATTCTCGAGCAATTTTCCTGCGTACTGCTGTAGAAGTCTGAGATGGAAGGCATCCATCAGTGAGAAAGGTCAGGATCTGATCATAATATGTAGATGGTATAGGTGGGTCTGTAATTTCATCATTCGTTGGTTAAGAGATATAAATCGCTGGAGTCGTGTCATCTATACCTACCAGAGCTTCACCGGAATCTAAGCGAGAAAGAAAATCTGCTAAGGCATGTGAATTGTCTGGCCGATGAAGGACTTCATAGTCAAATTCTTGTAAAAGCAGAACCCATCATGCTAATCGACCACCTAGATGCTGTTGCCGAACTAGATAGGCAAGTGCAATTTCTACATGAAAAGTAAATTTACGGCCCAGCAAATAATGTCTGAATTTCTTGACAGAATATACTAGCCCTAGACATTCTCTTTCTGTTACAGAGTAATTCTTTTCAGCAGGGGCTAATCTGCGACTTGCATAGTACACTGGTCTGAACCACTTATCAATTTGTTGCATCAAAACGCTTCCTATTGCTATATCTGAAGCATCAACAAATACATGAAATGGGCGATCCCAGTCCGGAGGCTGTAAGATGGGAACTTGTATTAATAAACTCTTTAAACGATCAAATGCTATCTGACATTCCTGAGTCCACTCAAACTGTTGAGGAGTCTTGGTGATTAATCTGTTCAGAGGTATTGCCAAGTGAGCAAGCCACCGTAAGTGTCATCCATGCCATCTTACTTGGCCCATGAAGCGCATCACTTCCTTCGGTGTAGTGGGCACTGGAGCTTCTACTACTGCCGTGATTTTGTCTGGATCTACCTGTATACCTTGTGCAGATACAATATGACCGAGTAACTTGCCACATGAAACCGCAAACACAGATTTCTTTGGGTTCAAACAGAGTCTGTATTCTTTGCATTTTTCAAAGCAGCACCGTAAATGGAACAGGTGTGTTATCATCTTACCGAAAATTGAAAAATCGTCAAGATAGACTTGCATAAAAGAGGTAAGATAATGAGACAATATTTCCTGCATGCACCTTTGGAATGTACTTGGGGCATTTCTTAATCCAAACCACATAACAGTACAAGCAAATACACCCCAGTTGGTAATGAAGGTAGTCTTTGGTATATCCTGTTCAGCCATTCTAACTTGATTATATCCACTGTACCCATCTAAAAATGAATACATTTCATGTCCTGCTACTCTATCAAGCATTGTGTCAAGAAAAGGGATCAGAAAAGGATCACGCATTGTTGCTGCGTTCAGTTTCCGGTAATCTACACATATTCGTAATTGCTTATTCTTTTTCGGGACGATAACAATTGGTGAGATCCATTCAGCATGTTCTATTGGTACAATAAATCCGACTTTAAGTAGTCTATCAAGTTCTGCCTTTACCTCTGATGCATAGTTTGGATTCATCCGGTAGCTGGGTTGTTTGTTCGGTTTGGCTTCCGGCTTCAGCATGACTCTGTGCTGATAGATGCGCGGGTCAAATCCTGTCATATCTTTGTAATCCCATGCAAAGAAGTCGGAGAAGTCTCAGAGTAGCTGGATTAATCCTGCTTGAAATGTTTCCGGTAAGTTTTGCTTTATCTTCACAGGACGTGGATGATCTTCATCGCCTAAATTATAAGTGATAAACTGATCTTCTGGGACATAAAATTATCGCGGCTTCTCTGTATCGTCAGCTGGCTTAAAAAGTTGTTGCAGTTGAGCATCATCTATAGCAGCAGTATCTTCCTTCTTATCTTCTTCTATTACAGTCATTACCGTACAAACTGTAGGGTTCCACTTATCTACAACAGATTGTAGGTCAACAGTTCCTAGGGAAACCAAGTCAATATTTTTTTTGAGAAACTCTTCTTCTTCATCATCTGACAATCCATCTAGCATATGGACTGGTTCTGCCAAATACGATCTAGCATGCAACTCGCAAGGTTGTATAACATCTAATTTTACAACGTATTTATGATTTTTATCCTTGAAAGTGAGCTCTTGTGTAGACCAATCCTGTATCACCTTAGCGTGCTTCAGCCAAGGTCGGCCGAAAAGGAGGTTGTAATCAAGAGTGGATTCTGGTAAATCTAGTATGACAAAGGTATTTTAAATGTTGTACCTTGTAAAGTGATTGGTACATTTCGTACAAGTCCTATGGGATGGACTCTTGATTGGTTGGCCATTCTGATAAAAAACTGAACTGGTTCGATTTCGGTCCACCCTAACCTTTCACATAGTGCAGCAGTAGCAATGTTGACTCCAGATCCTCCATCAATTAGTAATTGTGTGATTTTATGATTTTTATACCATACCGTAATTAAAGGAACTGAATGATCGACCGTAGAATCGGGTTCCGGTTGTACTGTTTCTGTCGTCGGAATGCACGAAGGCACAGGACTGAACTGTTGTTGAAATTGCTGTCGAACTCCCGGTACTAGTGCAAGTAATTGGCCCAAAGGAAGGGTGATGGATGCTTTAGATAAAATTTCCCAGGCCTTTTGTGATTGGATTGTTTTCCCAGATTCTGAAGATGATGCGCCTGCTGAAGATGATGTGTCTGCTGCTGGTGATGTGCGTGCTGCTCATGATGTGCATGCTGCTGAAGTGGAATCCTGTTGTTGTGTTCCTTCTTTGGTTAACAGGTCTGGGTTACCGGAATAGGATCTGGGAAGACTAGAGGTTCCGTGGTGGTCCATTGACTAGCATTGTTGTACATCCTTTGTTGTTCATGTATACCTAGTTCAAATAATTTTGCTGCAGGCTGTAGTTGTTTACCGGAGCGGGTCTGAATTACTGCAGCATGTGTTTCCACTACTATGATTTGTACCATATTAGCCATTGGATTTTGACGTTCCTTCTTCCTCTGATCATATTTAGCTGCATCCTTACAGAATCTTCTAATGTGACCAAATTCACCATCGAAATGACAGCGCGGTGGTGGTAAATTGGGATTTTCCGATGGCGGTCCGGTCTGCCAGCGGTTTGCATTGTAGTTGTTGTTTCTTCGTCCTCTGTAATTTTGATATCCTTGTTGCTGATTGTTCCTCATTTGCGGCGGTACATAAATGATTGGTTGGTTCTCCTGGTTCTTGTAAAATAGCATTGACACTTGCGGTTCCGTGAACTTTGGCGTTGTGTGTGCAGTTCTCGGTGGTGTGTCCGACAGTGTTGCAGATGGCACAGAATAACTGATTAAGTGCACAAGTGGCACTAGTATGGCCTGAATTCTTGCATGTGATGCAGTATACTTGTCTGGTCATATCTTCGGTGACATTTCTGTTTGTTTTTAACCACTCTAGATCCTTTGTAAATCGTCCAACCTTGTTTTCCAGCTGCAGAGCCATTGCGATTACTACATCTAGCGTCATAGGTCCTACAGAGCGTATGATCATAATCTCTTTAAGTTGTGGAGTCAAGCCATTGATAAACCACTGAATAATAACGTCGTCCGGTAGGTTGGCGTGTGCTGGTGGTAACTGCCTTAGATGCGTCCTGAATAGAGTAGCGTACTCCTGTACAGTTTGATTTATCTTCTGTCTATTGTTTTGCAGGTAATCAAAAATTTCGGCTAGATTCTTCTTTAGCCTAAATCTTTGCAGACATGCATTCCTCACTACTTCATAGGTGCCGAAATGATTAATATCATATTCGGTAAGCCATCTAGCTGCTTCGTTGACCAATGTCGATTGGAAAACAATAGTGTTCTATGCCGGATCAGGTGGATGGTTGAGAACTGCGTAGCTTATCTCGAATGTGCGTACGTGAGCATCCGGATCATCTCCTCGGAATCCACCAAATTTAGTGTACGTCACTCCTGTCGGAGTCGGCCTTGGTGGCCATACTTGTTGTTGCTGCTGTTGTTGTTGTTGTTGCCCGTTCATGGCGAGTGTATTGTGACTATCTTCTGTGTCTCGAGGCTGAATATCTGAACTATCGGAATCTGTATCGTCGGACGGTGCGCTTGCCGGTTTGATAATCTTGTTCAGTATGCTTCGAATCTCGGTTTCAAATAGGCTACCTTCCTTTCTGATGTCAAATGTAGGGAAACTTACTCCAAAAAGCGGTGGCTGGGCTGAAGATTCACCAAAAACGGATAAACAGTCGCCGAAAAACTGTGATTTTGTTACCGAAATATAACTAGAAGGTGTCGAATTTTTGCCAAAACGAGATGTTTTTTCACCTTTGCCAATTTCTTTGGCTAAAGTGTTTCTAGTCGTAAACAAATTTGAATCTTTATCCAAGATTGTTAAACTAACTTCACACTGCGGCCTGGTAGATTCTAGAGTTACTATATCTTCGACAGACTGTGCCGAAATAGTACCGAAATTTACCAGAGGCGTAACACATTCCACCGGAATATGACCAGAATCACTTCTAACGTTCTTGACTTTCTTGACAACTGGGTCAGACCTAGTTGTACTTCTACCTCCCAGGGTTGTCTTTAGTACATTAAGTACTCCAGACTGACGGTTCTTGGGATACGTTTCACCGGATCGAGTAACCGGCATGTATCATCTTTTGTCCTAATCGCGTAGTATCACTATCGATTAAAATTTTATAATCACGTTTCCACAACAAGTTTGCAACAATCTGGTTCTGTTGCTACTTTCGACAAACAAACCGTAATCTTGATGTTCGATTTCGATAGACGAACAACGATCTTGATGCCACCTTCCCACAGACGGCGCCAATTGTTAGACTACGGGACAAAATGGCCAATGTTAAGGCCAGTGTTGAATTAATGCGATGTTCTAACTATCAGAACGTGTCTACTCGAGTCGTGGGTTCTTGGGAGTGGTAGGGATCTGTTAGACAGAGGCCCTTTACTTAGTTCCCAAACGCAACCACCTCGGATATAGAGAGTTGTTGAAACTTGGTAAGATTCCGTTATACGCCGACTTTCACTGTTTACGTCTTAGCTCAGCCCTCACGTAATGAATACACTACAACACTATAGTGATCATCTTACCACAGATGCCAGAGACATAAACTAAGAGTTCAATCCTTACCAGATAAGTACCATAATCCGCTCAATATCCAAAACACAGAGAACTAACCAGTCAATTACACCGCACTAAAGACTTAGTATGCGATTCAGGATTCCTTTCTGCACGTTAATCCTTACCGTCTGATGACCGATTACGACACTGAAGACAATGCTATACTTTGCAGTATTATTGCATTATCACAACTTCTACGGTCCTCACTCAATACTTGGCAGAACATTCCACGAAATAACACTAACCCAGTCGCGCTCTTAATACACGATTACAACAAGGACTTACAGACGATCCACTTCCGACCACAGTTTGATGAGTTACTATATGATGAATGACACTCACAACTATATCAAAGATCTAGAAATAACAGACACAGACAATAGATAGAAACCAGTGGATCATGGATTACTCACAAAACTCAGAAGTAACAAATGAAGTTACAGTAATCGTTCAGACAATCACCCAGACGAACAGTCTAGTGATTCCACAAGTCATCGTCTCCGACTCTCTCTCTGTCTCTCTAAGCATTGCTTTATATAACAAATTCTAACTGTTGTGTAACTGCTTTTCGCGCGTGCGAACCCAAGATTCGGTTTTACATGTCCCCATCCGGCGGCCGACTAACAACATTGAGGGGGGGGGGTGTTAGATATGCTCAATACTCCACCCTCATGTGACCACAAATGATCCATGGTGCTCTAAGTTGTAAGGCCCCCATTATGAGGAGAAGCCATTATGAGAGCCGGGACATTTGTGGAACCCTAATTTCCAAGTTAGATGAGGTCTAGGTGTGACCATTGATGGTTGTAGATGATCTTTGTGAGCCTAGCCGTTAGGTTAGGTAGGGCATAAACTTCCACGCCATTGGCTTTCCATTTAAGGTGAAAATAAATGCCCTACGGTGTCGTGGAGTTTCCCCATAGAACCTTAATGGGGGGAGTGCAGAGGGGCGCTTGCCCCCTTCTGTAGGGTCCGGGGGGGACTATCCCCCTAGCCCGTAGGGCCGAGATAGTAGGACTTCTGGTCGTGGAGATATTGCTGGATTCTATATTTTACCGACTATTTTGTATCTACGGACTACGTTTATCTATACCAAACCGCCTTGTAAAAGGTATATAAGCACGGCCCAGGTTGAGCTTCATATAGCATTGCGCACTAGTAAGCCCTTCATCTAGAGTTTGTCTAGATTGCCATCTAAGCTCCACCTTGGGAGTGCAAGGGTGGACAACACCATCATTGTAACTGCATTACACTCGGTAATTTGAGAATTTGAGTTCTCTATCTCTCAGTCTGCGTCTATCTTTGTCTGCATTTTTCTCTCAACTCTGTGTACAGGTCTATTCCACTGTGGTGTTACTTTCTTACACGTGGGTGCTGGCTCCCCACTTTCTATTGGCCTTGTATAGCCATCTGCACAAGGCCAAATCTCTCTGTTAGCCTATATATATACATGAGTTCTACATTACCCCATATATTGAATTAAGTAAGCATACCTCTACCTTATATCTCCCTATCTGAAGTTTTATCTAGATCACCATTTAAGATCTAGGTTGAGAGCACATGTCTAGACAATGTCTTTATCTTTGTACTTGCCAATAGTAGAAAATTTTTAAAATTCTAATATATCTCTTATCTTCTGCTAGTGCTCGTGTGTTCTCTCGCACAACTACTTTCTTAGGAAGAAATGTTGAAAGGTGGTGAATTTTCATCATGAATTGGTCGAGGTTAGGGCCAACACGTGCCTTTCTTGGTTGAAACTCGTTTTACAATAAATTTATATAAAGGTGGACTCCATAGAGGATACATTTATAAGAGCGTCATTAACAACTTGGGTCTCCCATCCCTATCCAAGAGCATGAACAAAGTTTATTCTCAAACCATACTTGTCATATTTAGACCCTTTATTATGATTAGTAAGGCCTCTCATTTCCATGTGGATCGTACAATGTACCCCTTGCCCTCATTTGAACAAGATATATTCTCTCTTCCCTAGAGTCAAACCTTTAGTGAATGCTCATTTCCCTCAAGGAGTTGGATTCAAACGCTCAATGAGATCATGCCATCTTGCATAGATATCAAACGCAGATCCAATATATTCAGAGTGTTAATTGGGAGAATCTCTACAAAAGACTGTGTTAATTGGGAGAATCTCTACAAAAGACTCCCTTGGATAGAGTTTAAATTTAAGGAATTTAACTCAAACCTGAAAAAGGCGTACTAAAGATCACAGGCATTTCAAGATAGAGAGAACAAATCAAGAGAAATAATCTATAAATGTACTTAAGAAATGAGACGGCAGGAAGGTTGACAAATGGACAAAAGGAATGTGCAAAATTATCGAGAAAAAAATAAAACTAATGAAGCTCTCCTCTAGTTGAGAGCAATGGTGTGGAATGGAGTTTAGATGTTGATAATTGCTAGAGGTTTCTACTATGCTATTTCTTAGAAGGAATCAATACATGACCACCATCTCAAGGATCGTATCTAGGAGATTTCTACAAGAAGTTGTGTACTTTCACAGTTCTTGCATTTCTAGGTAGGCGATTTTTGAAGTTATTGTGTCCCTTGAAAGAGGTGAAAGACCAAGTCTTAGGGGTCTCAAAAGTAAGTTCTTCAAGACTTTTGAGGAGGGTTTGGTGGGCTTGCTTTGATTACTTTGAATGATCATGTAACCAAGATCTTCTAGAAAAAAGATAGAAAGAATATAATTTTAAACTAGTGGCCTATCACCATGCTCAAGGATGTCTACAAACTGGTTGTCAAGATCCTTTCCAATCGCTTTGTGCGCCATCTTTGATTCTGGATTAAAGGAGGTGAGAAAAGTTTCATTAAGCAAACATCCATTCGATAGGCAATCATTGACATGCAAAACGGAATCTATTACATAACAAAGTCATTACAAGGCATCCTCTTCCTCAAATTTTATTTTGAAAAGCATGTGACATGCTAGAGTGGGACTTTATCATGCAATTTCTTAAGGGCTTCAAAAGTCACCCGATGTTCATCAAGTTTGTCTCCACTCTCATTAAAAATGCTTCTTTTGATATCAATATGAATGGAGATCTCTCTCCAAATTTCTACCTCATATGCTCTATATGAGAATTTTCTTTGCATGCCCATTGTTGTTTGAGATTAGTTACCATGTTTGCAATCAGATTCAATTAAAGAATATTCTAGGTTTCTCTCTCCCCCATACTAGGAACCTATGGCTGTTAGACTCCTCAAAAATGCAACCAATGAGTTTCTATGAGTGACATGAATTGTGCCTTTAAATTCTCGAATGACATTGATATTTTTGATGAGGCCCTTCGTTTGAGAATCAACCACTCAAAGACTTTATATATGTCCTGTGTAGGCCTCTAGCGCAATTTCCATAGATTCAACGGTATCGAGAGCTTTCTATTGCTCAACTCTTACATGTACTTGGCATTGGGGATGGGTTTGGGCTTTCCATGGGTCAAAGATAGGATTGGGTTCTTCCCAAGCTTAGCTTATGTAGTGGAAGCCTAAGTATTTAAAAATGAATAGGCGAGCTATGAAGATCAACATTTTCCTCATATTATTTGTGATGTACTTCTTTGCATGTTTTGAGAGTACATAATAAGGAGATGCTGAAGTTGGAGAGGGTCTATAAGAACTTAATTTGGATGGAGCATTCAAGTAGAGGAGGACTTAGGGAGACTAAGTGGGAAGTACTCTCTAGCCCAAAGCAGGTAGGTGGTGTGGCGATTTCAAATGTGGATGGCAAGGTCAACATGATGGTGGCCAAATGGATGATGAAAGCTTGGAGTAACGACAAAAAATCTTAGTCCATTCTAATGTTTAGGAAGAGTAAATTCCATTCTATTCTTGGGATCCCTAGGTGGAAAGGGTTTGAGTTAATGAGGCTCTTGCTATCCCGAATTGTGGTTATTCCTAAGGGCTGCAATCTTGTGTGGTCATTGTGGAGGGATGGGAGAAGATGAAACATTTCTACACCATCAATAATAACTGGAATTTGGCTTCTAAGTTAAGAGATAATGAATCGATTTGGACCACAATCATCGGTATCATGAGAGTGGTTTTTGAGAGCCTCCCAAGAGCTAAGAGACCTAGGACTAAAGGTTTTGCATATGTGGAAGAACCTCTAGCACCAAGTTTGAAAAATATGAATAATGTTCGAAGATATCTCGCCAAATAACATGATTGAATTTTAATTGGAGTGTTTATTGAGCCACAAAGTCAATGCTTGAGATGAACCTAAGACACCCCTCTTGCTGGCCAACACTCCCTCCACGCACAACATTTGGAGGATCTATGGTTCCAAGGTGGTAAAATGATCTAAGATAGCTTGAGAATCAAGATAATCCTCGAAGTTCATTGCTCTTTTAGGAACAAGTATTCTATGAAATGCACGTGGATGAGATGGTAACTTAAGTTCAAGAAATTGTGGCGCCCACTTATTAAAATTGAGAAAGCCATCTTAATGTGGTAGATTTTGCAAAGCGAGGTATGTAACAATGTCAAACCCAATAAAACTTGTGATGCTCCCCTTTAGTGCAAGAGATGAGTGTAGGGAAGACAAGGGAGAATGATTCGTCCCTATCCTAGGAACATTCGCGAAAAAAATTGCATCAAGAAAATCATTTGATTGACTATTCAAGCTAAATACAAGCAAGCTCTCGTTGGGAAAGTCACATGCACTATGTATGATTTGTAAGGACAAACGTGTAATCAACTTAAGAAAACAGGCTTAAGAGTGGTGTATTGAGAAATCTTTTTGGTGTCTAGTAAGAGCATCCGTGAAGGTATGAAGTCTCCTCTTTTCAGCCACCACACGGTGTTCATTGTAAAGAAAAAAAAAAGGTTAAATAGAAGTGGATTTCCCATGAAAAGAATGAAAAGTCTATCGATCTTTTTTAAAATTGTCCGTATTTTTTTTTTCTCCTTCTTTATAATTTAAAGGTCGTTTTATTTATTTTTTTGTAATTTTTCGTTCTTCATAATTCAAAGCTCGTTCTGCAAACAAAAAAAAGTAAATAAAATAAAGGATCAATGATCATATTCAAGCTTAACATGATATACGTAACTATATTTTTTATTTTCTTGATGGGCAGTCGAAAGAAAGAACCTTCGATTGACTCTCGTGATATATGCATGGATGAACTGTCAAACTTGGTTGCGCACTGTCCATCGTCAACATCCGCGATAGAAGATCTCGCGCAAGACAAAGAGTTTAATGTTTCGATCTTCATGGTCCTTTGAACGTGCGCAGCAAGGCACATAATACACCTGTGCGTCAGCAACTCAAAATCTACAAGTAACGACGATGGTCAGACCAGCCATCGCGACGGACACACCAGTGCACGACGGACACACCAGCGATCGATTGACTGGAGTGCTCCATCGCGATCGACGGGGACTTCTGTCCGTCGCGCTTTGTGTGGGACGATTGACAAAGCTTATCCATCGTGCTGATGTGGCTGCTATCGATCGTGGTTCGTGTCCAGCGTTCGCGTCGTGAAGCGTAAGTTTGTAGCTGAAGGCGTCGGAGCTGAAGTCGGAGAGCTGGAGCTATCAGAGCTGAAACAGACTATGAAGCTGAAGACAGAGGCGATGGCAAAAGTCATAAGCGCCAGTGAGTGTGTCCATCGGGGTGTCTGACGGTCGCGCATAAGGAGGTCCATCGCAGTGTCTGTCCGTCGTGCACTGGTGTGTCTGTCGCGATCGCTGGTCTGACCATCGTCATTTCTCCTCATCAGTCGTGGACTTTGTGTCCATCGTGGATTTTAGTCAACGATCGATTGACTGGAGTGCTCCATCGCGATCGACGGGGACTCTTGTCTCGAGGCAGCCATAGTCATTAAATTGCGTGGTGATCGATGGTTCGTCATGAAGATTTCAGCCTTTCTTAGCATTCTCAGTGTCAAGTTGTTCAAGAAAAAAAATTTAAAGTAGTCTAAATTTTTGCCCACTCAAGGCATCCAAAGGTCATGGATTTGGCGACCCCCTCTCTTGTGAGAAGTAACCTGGCCCCTCCTCCCGGAGAGACCGATAACCTGGCCTCTTTATTGGAGGGGGGTTCTTGTGCCGCCCTAGGGGCCTTCGAGAGTGCTGAACCCCCCTTGGTCTCCCTCAATAGATCCGCAATTTTGTCAACTCAGGAGGAGCTCAAGAAAGTTTGCCTCGTGGGCCAAATGTTCGGCCCTAAGCCCCCGCTCGAAACTGTGCGACAGTGGCTTCGCAACGAGTGGTTCCCCCGCGGGCTAGTTGTTTGTAAGTGTCAGTTCTTACCGGCAAGCCACTTGCTGCTAGTCTTTGAAAATGAAGATATGGCGTTTCGAGCCCTTAGTGTCGGAACTTGGCAACTCGGCCGAGCGACCCTGTGCATTTTCAGATGGTCCCCTGATTTTACTCCCGACAAATCGAAATCGCTTCGGTACCCTCTCTGGGTTGAGCTCCCTAACCTGCCATACTTTTTGTACAACTTCGTGTGGGACATCGTTTCTCCTATCGGCAAGCCGTTGGCCTCACGCGAGGACATTGGTGGTCTCATTTATGAAGGTGCAAGACACTCGTTCAACGCTCGATGGCACCCTCAAATCTGTGTCGAGGCTAACCTCAGTATGCCACTTCCATCGAAGATCAAACTGGACTTGGGCGAAGGGGATGTATGGGAGTAAGACATCAGTTACAAAAACCTTCCCAACGCGTGCTTTCGTTGTGGCCAACAAGGTCACAGGATCAAAGACTGCCCTTTGAGATGAAAAAGCAAGCGAAATCAAGAAGCCCCCAAAAATGCTCAAGATAGCAATGGAGCATTGAATCACTCGACGAAAGTAGAGGAATTCAAGGGTCCCCTTAATCCAGAAGCTGATGCAGACGGGTTCATCGAGATCAGAAGAAGAAGGAAAAGAAGCCCTAGGGCAACCTCTGAGCGAAACAACATGCCAGTTACCCCCTCCAGCAACTTGTATTGCAATCTGGAAAAGGAAATCAATGAGTTTGACTACCCAGGTGGGAACCAACTTGAGGTGGACACCGACGTGAAAGGCCTAGAGATCCCTGACAGTAAAGAAACCTTGTAGGAGGGTTACACTACAAGCAAAGAAGACGGCTTTACTAATAGCAACGAAGATAACATGGATAGTGAAAGCTCCATCATCGGATCGACTATTCCGGAAACGGAGTTGAAAACGGTGCCCAGTTCTTCCCAGCAGGAGGCATCCCGCAAAGGAAAACAACCTATGGAGATACCGTGGAAAAGCCCCCACAAGAACCTAATGCTAACTCGGGATCCGATCCGAGTGAAAAAGAAAGATGAATCCAAGAAAAGAAAGGACAAAGCTCCCTCCCGCAAAGAGGGCTCACTACGACAATGATCATCATCTCGTTAAATGTTAGAGGGCTAACCGACCCCTCAAGAGCGATCATCATTGGTCAATGGCTTCGCGACATTAGCCTAAACCCAGATTTTATATGTATTCAAGAGATTAAAATTGACGGAGAAGACCTCCAGAAACGGCTTAGACATGTCTCCTCGACAAATGTTTGGATTTCAACGGCGCATCAGCGGGGGTCCGGTGGAACGATAATCGGTATTAATCAACTTTGGTTTGAAAAGCTTGAGAACTCCATTGAAGATGAATGCCATCGATGGATGGCTCTCTCTTTCGGTGCTCCCTTTTGCTTTACTTTAGTTTCTTTGTATGCCCCTAATGGGGATTTAGAGAGACTTAACACTTGGGCCTCCTTGGACTCGCTCCCCCACAACGTGCTTATTTGTGGTGACTTCAACATGGTTGAGGACCCTATGGACAGATGGATGGGCAAGGGTAGGGTCATCGATAGTCGGGAGAAAGAAACGTGGGACAAAATTAAACTACACTTGGATTTGGTCGAATTCAAAGACTCGAAGGGCTTTTCTTGGTCAAATCTCCAAGCAAGCGAGGACCTGAGGAAAGCTAGACTTGATAGATGCTACATTTCTCAGAGTTTTACTCATCAGTGGGGCTACCCTTCCCTCTTGCAACGCACCGACCTCACCATCTCTGATCACTACCCGATCGTCATCACTTTTCAACCCCTCACCAAGATCCGTAAGGCTCCGTGGTTCCATGCCAGTGTGCCCTCCTTCTCTCTCCCCTCCGTCCATCAAAAAATTCCTGATGTGTGGAAGGAGGCATTCGCCTCTGGCTTGTCCCCAGCCAAGTGTTGGAGAAGTGCGGTCGATAAGTCACGATAGATCATGATTAGATCCAGGAAGATGCTAGAGACTGTGCGGCGGGCTCGTAGAGTAGCTCTATATCATAGACTCTGGCGGCTCGAGGAGGAAGTGAACAAAGGAAAATCTCAAGCCCAGAAAGGACTTCGAAAAATCAGAGCGCTGCTGAGATACGAGGAAGAGATACAAAGGAAAAATTTGCAAATTTTCTTCAAGGAGTGGTGGGCTGGCAAAGCCGACAAACCCACCAAAGAGGTGTGCCGTATCCTCAAAAGGAAACACAACAGAGAATCGATCCCCTTATTGCTAGACGCAAATGGCAATGTATGCAATACGGAAGAAGAAAATTTTGGGATCATTGAAGGGCACTTCACGAGACTCCTGGGGACCTCACACCCCCTCTCCCACTATAGAAGGGATTGTATGGCAGCCATATCAAGGGTTTCCCCCCACAGGATACCACCCAAGCTTCACTCTCTGCTTCATGCCTCTATCTCTGAAGCCGAAATCATTGAGGTCATTGATGCCCTCCCCTCAGGTAAAAGCCCGGGACCCGACGGGCTCACTAATGAGTTCTTTAAATCCTTCAAGTTGGTGGTTGCCACCCCTCTTCGTTTGGTTTGGCAAGAGGCACTCAAGTTTGGCGCGCTTCCTTCTTGTCTCAACAATGGCATTATCAAGTTAGTACACAAAAAAGGGGAAAAGAACAGAATTGAGAACTGGCGTCCCATTACAATGCTCCAAATTGGATACAAGATCATCGCCAAAGTCATTGCCAACAGAATCTCTTGCCACTTGAGAGCGTGGTTAAGCGAGGACCAAAAAGGTTTCATCAAAGGCAGGTCAATTTTGAAAACCATTATAGATATCTGGGAAGGTCTTGAATTTGCAAATGAGTCTAAACAAGAAGTTGTTTTCCTGAAGATCGACTTTGATAAAGCCTACGACAGGCTAGAATGGGACTGTATTCTACAGTCGCTACAAGATCTTGGATGTAGTCAGAAATTCACCAAGATGATCGCGACCCTTCTCCGAAACGCATCGACCCAAACTAACATTAATGGAAATCTTTCAAAGGTGATCAAACTTAGAAGATCTATCAGACAAGGGTGCCCATTGGCTCCCCTTCTCTTTGCCATTGCCACGGAAGGGCTTAGCAGGCTGGTGGAGCATCAGGTGGAAGGTGGTAACATTAAAGGCCTTTGTTTGCCGCATGACCACAGTCAGATCACCATGAGACTTTTTGCCGATGATATGAACGCTTTTGTGCACAATGAAAGTACCAGCCTTGAGACGTTCTGGAAGTGTCTTGCTACTTTTTGTGAAGCCTCTGGTTCCATAATCAACCAGTCTAAGACTGCCTTTAGAGCTATTGGTGGGTCACAGCCCGACCTTCTCATTGATCATGGCTGTCAAATCATTCCACAGGGCCAAATTTTTCGGCTTCTTGGGATTCCCTTGGGGTTTGGCGTCTCTATGGAACAGCGGTGGAACTCGGTGCTTGCCAAACTCGAAAACAAGCTTAACTATTGGAGAGGTATGCAAATCAATCTTGCTGGTCGTGCTATGGTTATCAACACGTTCCTCTTATCATCTACCATTTATTTCCTTTCTTGTTGGAGACCGAAAGAGCATGATCTGTCCAAACTGGATAGTATTTGTAGAAACTTCCTTTGGACGGGCGACCACAATAGGAGGGGGGTGCCTAAAATCAAATGGTCCATCTGCACCAGCCATAGAGATAGTGGGGGTCTTGGTATCTTGGACATTGGGTGCATGGCTAACAAACTGTCGGCCAAATGGATGATTAAGGCTTGGTGCAACGGGGAGGCCTCGTGGGCCAAGCTGATCTTCAGAAACAAGAATGAGTTGGCGCTCATGGGTTTCCCAAATTGGAAGAATCTTGACATCTTGACCTTGCTGTTTTCCCCGATCCCCGTCTTCCCGAAAGGCTCTAATCTGGTGTGCTCCCTTTGGAAGAGTTGGAATAAAGTCAAAAGCTTCACAAGAATAAGTGAAGACTAGAAGTGGGTTGCCGGTATCAGACAAAACGACTCTATCTGGTTTCCGATCCATGGCATCCGGAGTGTGGAGTCTTGGAACATTCAAAATGCCAAGAAGCTATGGAACAAAGGCTTCAAAAAATGGAAACATCTCTGGAAACAAGACACCAACCGCTGGATCAACTTTGAGGATATTGACCCTAGCATCAACATTTGGCATGAAGAATGGAACACTTTGCAAAGCAGATGTCTCGCCTGGGACCGACACAAAGTTCGCCTTCTCATGGGACACGACATGTCGAGCTCGCTTGGTCTCAAATGGCACAATGGGAATAGCCTATCAAAAATCCCGAACATCAAAGAATCGATCGACTATCAGGTTAACCTCAACAAAAAGTGGTGCCTGTCATGGACGCGGCTTCGGTGGGACATGAAGTTCATGGCTATCTGGCACCCCCTCATAGAAATCAAAAAGTCTGTCCTCTTATGGAAAATTCTTCATCATGGGATCTGGACCAACCTTAAGGCTAGCAAAATTTGTGGGATCCCTCCCTGGTGCAAACGTTGCCACCGGTCTATCGAAGATGTTTCACACATCTTCTTTTCCTGCCCCAACTCCAACAGACTCTGGCAGGTGGCTGGAAAGAGAATTAGACTTCAAAAACGTCTCAGTTGGCAGCAGGCCCTGCTGGGAGAAGCGATCGGCTGCTCCGCGACTCTCTGGAACGCCATCAGAGGGGAGGTCCTATGGAAAATCTGGCGGGAAAGATGTGCTTTCAACTTCGGTGACTCCCCCAAGGAGTGGTCAATTGAGAAATCGCTGTTCCTCCTTGGCAAAAGGATTGTCAACTGTAAAAAATCCCCCCCCCTTTAGGCATCATCAAGTACTCCTTTTGATCGATAACAAGCTTAAACCCAAGTGGGCCCCACATGAGGGTGATGAGAGGGTAATTAACCTTCTTTGTAATGTCATCTAAGCTCTGTAAAAGCTTCCCCTGCTTTGTGGGATTTGGGGGGTCCCGTGGGCACTAGTCCCCTTCTCTTGTACTTTTCTTTATTTAATTCAAGTCCGGGAGAGTAGGCTATTGCCGAAGTTCCTTTATATTAAAAAGAACATTTTCTTTGACATTGTACAAGTAGGAAGCCAAGTGATCGGTGGGTACTTTGGTGACTTTCGTTTCGTTTCTTATGCATCTTTTTCATTTCCATCTGTCTCTTCATGATTTTTCAAACCGAGTATTACATGAATCCCGTAAACTTAAATAAGGGCGTTTTTATGGTTCTTCAGATCCCCTTTCATTAAATCCATATACCATCCAAACAAATAAGAAGGAATGTGTCAACCTAGATATTAATATTCATTTGATGAAACAAATATAAATACTAGCTTAAGAATCTAAGTAAATAGAATGAGTTAATGATGATCTCGAGTAACTAGTGTGGCCCAAGGGCATACTGTCATGGAAAATATTATCATCGCAACGGACACTCGAACGAGAGAGAGAGAGAGAGAGAGAGAGAGAGAGATGACATTTTGTTTTGATCAAATGCGAACTGCAGAGTACGCATGTACTCTGAAAAACAAACATTATTTGCTTCATTATAAGTAAAGTCCGAGGACAGCTTCAAAGTTCAAATATGTAGAGGAGTTCCTTCTGTTCACGAAACAGATCTGTTCAAATATATTCTAGTTATGGAAGCAGGAGCCCTTCACAAAGTTGTGGGTTCATTTCGATACTAAATTTGAGCTATTGAAATCGATAAATAGTCTGTTATTTTTGACAAAGTTTGAGCTATTGAAATTGATAAATAGTCATGCAAAATCTTTGGTTGATGCATTGAATTTTCAGGAGAGATCTCAGGTTCAATACCTGCATGCGGTTGTCCATGAGATCCATTTTATGGGTTGCGTCTACCTTTACAAGACAGAATGTGCCCGCCTTTAGAATTCATTGTACTTAAAAAGAAAACAAAAAATCATGCACCTCCGTCTTATAAGGTTTCATTCTTTTCCTGTCTCTCGCTCTGCCTATGTTGGTGAACAGTATCTTCCGCTGAAACAGATTTCGCCCTTTTAGACTCTTACAGAATCCAATCAGAGAATAAAGGTTTATCTCATGGTAAAAACTTGCATACATAGTTGCGGAGATTTTGTAAACGACTATGGAAAGGAGCCTGTATGACACAACAGCTCGCTGTACTTGTTCTCTAGAACCTGTATGTTCTAGCGTCAGCGCATATATGTCGGATTTCTCTCTTTCTCTCTCTCCTCTTTGATATGAGAGTCATAAATATTGCTCTATTAAAATCATGCATATCATCACGTACTTTTTTGTTCAATCATTGTGTATTATCATACAGATGTTTTACTGGATTCCTCTCTCTCTCTCTCTTTCTCTCTCTAATCTCGAGCAAAATTGCACGATGGAGTATTTTACGACAAGAAATTAACAATTATATTTTTTTCAATGTCAATCACGTCATCTCTGCAATGTCATGTACATTGTAGAGATGTCATTATATATATATATATATATATATATATATATATATATATATATATATATATATATATATATATATATATATATATATATATATATAAAGAGAGAGAGGGTGTGTATAAAAGTGCGAGACACATATATATATATATATATATATATATATATATATATATATATATATATATATATATATATATATATATATATATATGTGTGTGTGTGTGTGTGTGTGTGTATATGTGTGTGTAGAAGTCTCAGAGACACACAAGAAACACACACAAAAGAGCACAAAAATAGCAAGACAAATATAGAAGACGATTGGATAGAATAGCTCTCTCTATTGACGATGAACTAAATTGAAGTAAGCGTTGAATAATATCGGTAAGGTCAAAGTACCACCATATATGAGTGAATGATGTAAGTGGCAATATGGAAAAAAACCTCTAGCCAACACTAGAGTAAAAAGTGCCCATTCATAGGCAAAGTGTTCACATCAAAGCTGTTGGATCAAAGCTGTTGGAGGAGATGGAGGATAATCTTCAGAGATGAATAGGTGTTGCTTAAACCTACTTCACACCGGCCAAGAGCAACTACTAGAGAGTGTAATGGGGCTTTTTAGCATGCTCATGATCATAAATAATCACATATGTTTATTGGAACATGATCAACTAATCAATGGATCAAAACAGATAGGTAGGAATTGATCCAAGATCAAGAAACTTGTTATTCTTGTCTCTACACCTATTCAATGTTTTGAAGAGTTCTCTGAGCATGGCAACATTGAGCTCAATTCCTTTTCGACAACTCTAACTAGCTTAGATAGCTACCAATCATGAGTAATTTCATAGAAAATGATGGACTACACACTAAGAATGGTGTTTAGCAAATGAGATAACCTTCTTGACAATTAGAGGGTGCATGAGTCAATAGATCAAAAAGTAAAGATGTGTTAATATCTCACAATCTAGGGAGGCAATGATAATAAGACTTTGTAGTCATATACTAGACAGTATGTTGGATGTATCATGCTTTAAATCATGAAAAATGATCAATTATACACTGAGAAAAAGCTCGTAGAAAGTTACTATTATGACTAGTCATAGCAGAGAAGTGAAATGAGAATGTAATGATAACATGTATATTCAATCCTATACGAATATAATTTCATTGGCTCTCAAATCATAATAGATCCCCTTCACAATGATCTCATGGATTTGAGATGACATGTGGGTCAGTTGATCCTAGTTTTATGTCTGTGTTTGGAGCTAATGTTTGAATTCAAATTCAAAAGGTTCACCTTAAAGTGAATCCTAAAGTATAGGATATATTCTCTCATTACTCAACAACCAAAACTTTGAGATTCGATGCTTCCTAACTTCCTCATGGTTATAGAACTCTTTTATCAAGATAAATGTAAATGATTTCTACAAGAAATTGTTCTCAAAGGAATCTATAAGGGATGTGCTAAATTAACCAAGTATGTGGGCTTGGTTTTAATTGCACCAACAGCTCCCCCTCAAGCCTAACATGCTTGTTGTTCATTCCTTCTTGATTTCTTGCAAACCAATCATCAATTTGAATCTATTCATCTTGGTTCGATCCGAAGGCTTTGTGAGTATATCTGCACATTGTAAATGAGTTGATACATACAATAGTTGAATATCCTTGCTAAGAAATTTTTGCCTTACATAATGATAGTGCACTTTAATGTACCTAGTCCTTGCATGAACTAGTGTTGTATCCAAAGATTATTGGAGTGTAAGAGTGTAACCCCAAATCTTCATAGAGTTGCTTGAGACACATAGCTTCTTGATCAAAGAATGTGGGTTTATCTCATGGTTTATCTCATGAAAATGGGTATCAAAAAGACCATGTATAATACAACAACTCGTTGTACTTGTTCTCTAGAGCCTGTATGTTGTAGCATCAGCATATATATGTCAGATTTCCCTCTCTCTCTCTCTTAGTCATAAATATTGCTCTATTAAATCATGCATATCATGATCTACTTTTCTGTTCAATCATTGGGCTTATCATACGGATATGTTCACTGGATTTATCTCTCTCCCACTTTCTCTCTATCTGGAGCAAGACATCAATTACAAAAACCTTCCCAACGCGTGCTTTTGTTGTGGCCAACAAGGTCACAGGATTAAAGATTGTCATTTCAGACAAAAAAGCAAGCGAAATCAAGAAGCCCCCAGAAACGCTCAAGACAACAAAGGGGCATTGACTCACTCGACAAAGGAAGAGGATGTCAAGGTCCCCCCTAATCCAGAAGCTAATGTAGACGGGTTCATCGAAGTCAGAAGAAGAAGGAAAAGAAGCCCTAGGGCAACTGCTGAGCGAAACAACATGTTAGTTACCCCCTCCAGCAACTCCTACTAGAATCTGGAAAAGGAGATCAATGATTTTGACTACCCAGGTGGGAACCAACTTGAGGTGGACACCAACGACAAAGCCCTAGAGATCCCTGACAATAAAGAAACCTCCAATGAGGGTTACACTACAAGCAAAGAAGACGGCTTTACTAATATTAACCAAGATAACATGGATACTGAAAGTTCCATCATCAGATCGACTATTACGGAAACGGTGTCGAAAACGGTCCCGAGTTCTTCCCAGCAGGAGGCATCCTACAAAAGAAAACAACCTAAGGAGTTACACTGGAAAAGCCCCACAAGAACCTATTGCTAATTTGGGATCCGATCCCAGCAAAAAAGAAAGATGAATCCAAGAAAAGAAGGACAAATCTCCCTCCCGCAAAGAGGGCTCACTATGACAATGATCATCATCTCGTTAAGTGCTAAAGGGCTAACCGACCCCTCAAGAGTGACCATCATTGGTCAATGGCTTCGCGACATTAGCCTAAACCCAGAATTTATATGTATTCAAGAGATTAAAGTTGACTGAGAAGACCTCTAGAAACAACTTAGACATGTCTCCTGGACCCATGTTTGGACTTCAACGGCACACCAGCGGGGGTCCGGTGGAACGGTAATCGGTATTAATCAATTCTAGTTTGAAAAGCTTGAGAACTCATTGAAGAAAAATGCCATCGATGGATTGTTGTTTCTTTTGGTGCTCCCTTTTGTCTTACTTTAGTCTCTTTGTATGCCCCTAATGGATAGTTAGAGAGACTGAACACTTGGGACTCCTTGGACTCGCTCCCCCACAACGTGTTTATTTGTGCTGACTTGAACATGGTGGAGGACCCTATGGACAGATGGATGGGCAAGGGCAGGGTCATCGATAGTCGGGAGAAAGAAACGTGGGACAAAACCAAACTCCACTTGGATTTGGTCGAATTCAAAGATTCGAATGGCTTTTCTTGGTCAAATCTCCAAGCGGACGAGGACCTCAGGAAAGCTAGACTTGATAGATGCTACATTTCTCAGAGTTTTACTCATCAGTGGGGCCACCCTTCCCTTTTGCAATGCACCAGCCTCACCATCTCTGATCACTACCCAATCGCTATCACTTTCCAACCTCCCACCAAGATCCGTAAGGCTCCTAGGTTCCATGCAAGTGCACCCTCATTCTCTCTCCCCTCCATCCATCAAGAAATTGCTAATGTGTGGAAGGAGGCGTTCACCTCCGGCTTGTCCCCAGCCAAGTGTTGGAGAAGTGCGGTCGATAAGTCACCATTGATCATGATTAGATCCAAGAAGATGCTCAAGACTGTGCGGCGGGTTTGTAGAGAAGCTCTATATCATAGACTCTACAGGCTCAAGGAGGAGGCCCAGAAAGGTCTTCGAAAAATCAGAGCAGAGCTCAGATACGAGGAAGAAATATAAAGGAAAAATTTGCAAATTTTCTTCAAGGAGTGGTGGGCTGGCAAAGTAGACAAACCCACCAAAGAGATGTGTCGTATCCTTAAAAGGAAACATAACAGAGAATCGATCCCCTTATTGTTAGACTTGAATGGCAATGTATGCAATACGGAAGAAGATAATTTTGGGATCATTAAAGGGCACTTCATGAGACTCCTAGGGACCTCGAACCCCCTCTCCCACCATAGAAGGGACTGTATGGCAGCCATATCTAGGGTTTCCCCCCACACGATTCCAATCAACCTTTGCTCCCTGCTACATGCCCCTATCTCTGAAGCAGAAATCATTGAGGTCATTGATGCCCTCCCTTTTGGTAAAAGCGCGGGACCCGATGGGCTCACTAATGAGTTCTTTAAATCCTTCAAGTTGGCGGTTGCCACCCCTCTTCATCTGGTTTGGCAAGAGGCGCTCAAATTTGGCGCGCTTCCTTCTTGTCTCAACAATGGCATTATCAAGTTAATACACAAAAAGGGGGAAAAGAACAAAATAGAGAACTGGCGTCCTATTATGATGCTCCAAACAGGATACAAGATCATTGCCAAAGTCATTGCCAATAGAATCTCTTGCCACTTGAGAGTGTGGCTAAGCGAGGACCAAAAAGGTTTCATCAAAGGCAGATCAATTTTGGAAACCATTATAGATATCTCGGAAGGTCTTGAATTTGCAAATGAGTCGAAACAAGACATGGTCTTCCTCAAGATCCACTTTGATAAAGACTACGATAGGCTCGAATGGGACTATATTCTGCAGTCGCTCCCAGATCTTGGATGTAGTCAGAAATTCACCAAAATGATTGCGACCCTTCTCGAAAACGCATCGACCCAAATTAACATTAATGACAAACTTTTGAAGGTGATCAAACTTAGAAGATCTATCAGACAAGGGTGCCCTTTGGCTCCTCTTCTCTTTGCCATTGCCACGGAAGGGCGTAGCACACTGATGGAGCATCAGGTGGAAGCTGGTAATATCAAAGGCCTCCGTTTGCCTCATGACCACAATCAGATCACCATGAGACTCTTTGCCAATGATACGAATGCGTTTGTTCACAATGATAGTACCAGCCTGTAGACATTTTGGAGGTGTCTGGATACTTTTTGTGAAGCCTCTAGATCCACAATCAACCACTCTAAGACCGCCTTTAGAGCTATTTTTGGGTCACAGCCCAACCTTCTCATTGATCATGGTTGTCAAATCATTCCGCACGGCCAAAGTTTTTGGTTTCTTTGGATTCCCTTGGGGTTTGGCATCTCTATGGAACAACGATGGAACTAGGTGTTGGCCAAACTCGAAAACAAGCTTAACTATTTGAGAGGTATGCAAATCAATCTTGTTGGTCATGCTATGGTTATCAACATGTCCCTCTTATAATATACCATTTATTTCCTTTCTTGTTGGAGACCAAAAGAGCAAGATCTGTCCAAATTGGATAGTATTTGTAGAAACTTCCTTTGGACGGGCGACCACAATAGGAGGGGGGTGCCTAAAACCAAATGGTCCATCTGCACCAGCCATAGAGATAGTGGGGGACTTGGTGTCCTGGACATTGGGTGCATGGCTAACAAACTAGAGGCCAAATGGATGATTAAGGCTTGGTGCAATGGGGAGGCCTCTTGGGCCAAGTTGATCTTCAGAAACAAGAATGAGTTGGCTCTCATGGGTTTCCGAAATTGGAAGAATCTTGACATCTTGACCTTGCTATTTTCCCCGATCCCCGTCTTCCCAAAAGGCTCCACTCTCATGTGCTCCCTATAGAAGAGTTGGAATAAAGTCAAAAGCTACACAAGAATAAGTGAAGATTGGAAGTGGGCTGCGGGTATCAGACAAAAGGACTCTATCTGGTTTCTGATCCATGGCATCCAGAGTGTGGAGTCTTGGAACATTCAAAATGCTAAGAAGTTATGGAACAAAGGCATCAAAAAATGGAAACATCTCTGGAAACAAGACAATAACCACTGGATCAACTTCGGGGATATTGACCCTTGCGTCAACATTTCGTACGAAGAATGGAACACTCTGCAAAGCAGACCTCTCGCATGGGATTGACACAAAGTCTGCCTTCTCATGGGTCACAACACGTCGAGCTCGCTTGGTCTCAAATGGCACAATGGGAATAGCCTATCAAAAATCCCAAACATCAAAGAAAGGATATGTGCTTTCAACTTCGGTGACTCCCCCAAAGACTCACCCATAATCTTTGGTGACCATACAAGTTCTTTGCATCTTGTTGGAAATCCTATCTATCATGAAAAAACCAAGCATATAGAAGTTCACTACGACTATGTGAGGGACAATCTATAAAGCAAGGAGATTCAACTTGCATATATGTCCACTAATATGCAATGTGCAGATTTATTGACCAAAGCTCTTGATGGTACTAAACTTTGCAGGTTTAAAGATATGATTGGATTGCAAGACATTCAAGTTGATTCATGAAGAAGACCAAGCCAAGATGTTTCACTTGAGGGGAAGCTTTTGGTGCAAATCCAACCCATCACAGGAGCCTATGAACACTAGCATGAAATAATTTGATCATTAACCATTGTAAAAATCTTTTACATGAAGAGAATTTTGTAAGTCCACTCATTTTGTGGAGTTAGGAGAATCAAACTTTACGAATT
Organism: Ceratopteris richardii; assembly: GCA_020310875.1. Classification (NCBI taxonomy): domain Eukaryota; kingdom Viridiplantae; phylum Streptophyta; class Polypodiopsida; order Polypodiales; family Pteridaceae; genus Ceratopteris; species Ceratopteris richardii. The sequence continues at coordinate 37,396,644 of CM035433.1, forward strand.
CCAATTGATGGAATCACTCCTGAATTAGAGGAACACTTTTAGGTGGAGCTCTATTTGAATTTCAAAATTAAAACTTGGAGAGATGTCACTATATAAGAGACTTGAAAATCTCACAGCTAAAGTCTCTTCTTGTAGCTTATGTACTAATTCTTTGTAGAGACTGAGTAGCATTCTCTATTGGTCAGTCATCCTACTATCATTGGGCATCATTACATTGCCAATGATCTTCTAAACTCATGTGTTATAATAGATACACATCTTTGATCAATCTTGTCTACATCTTTGCTATGTTCACTCTGAAGAGTATTTTGAATACTCATATCTCTGTCATTTCTCCATGATTTCCAAAGATCTATAGCTTGTTGGAACAAGCTCAAAGTCTACTTCAAGATGAAAAATTTTGAAGGCATTTGATTCAGCGAATTGGGGAAAATACGGCCTCGAAGTGGTTCTGGTCATTCTCTGCACATTCCCAAAAAAGTCGGGGGTTATAAGGTTTCAGTTACTAAATTGATTGCTCTGTGTATATTCAATAAATTTAAGTGATTTCACTTGGGAGCATTAGCTCTCTAAGATAATTTGATTCACCCAAAAGGAATTTTCCTAATTGCTACGGTATTGTGAGCACTGAGCATAATATCTAGCAGATGTCAAGACCAAAATAGCAAGCTTTTGGTCAGTAGCTAGTTGCAAACCTATCTATTTTGATCTAATTGTTTGAAGCATTATCTCCAAAGTACATAGGTGCTTATTTAGTGTCACTTGCAAGCTAAGAGGGCCTACAACACCACTTTGAAGTGAAAGAGGGCAGGTACAAAGTAGGGTTTGGGAGTACCAACTCATTTCTTGTTGTGTCCATCGATCTCTCCCAACAATGTCTCAAAAATGGATAAAAGCTATTTCCTATGAGTAGGAAGCACTACATGTGATCCAAAAGTACTCTCACTACCAAAGTACCACCAAAAGATCCTACACTGTTGATACCATCTAGAGAGTACACATGTGGAAGCTAAATGAAATAGAGAATGTACTCAAAAAATTGACACAATTATGAGGCTAAGAAGTCAGTTGGACATGAAAAAATCAATGAGATTTAAAAGTGAGCTGACCATGAAAACAACTGTGAGAATCAAAAGTGAGTTGACCATGAAAGATATCTATTACGTTTGTGTACGTGCCTCAGAAAGATTAAGAGAATTAGAGAGGCTTTTCGTATGGGGATTTGTTGCCAAAAAACCAAATCGTAGTTCGAGATACTTCACCTTTTTTATAGGCAAACGAAAAAAAAACATGGTGCAGCATTGAGTTGTAGACAGCAATGGAAAGGCCGGTGCATGAGGTCGCCAAGGTTCTCTTCATCCAAGCATTCTCTCACATTTTGCCACTCGATTCCCGAATCCTCCTTGAAATTAATGACGCAAAACATGATCCTTTCATGTGGAAGGCACGAACACATGATCCTCCACAACATTGAAGCACAGGCTTAAAAATTCCATGTCGCTAAGAAAGTATTATTTGCTTTCGGAGCGTCCTTTTTTCTATTTTTTCAAACTAAATGGATTTATTTTCTTTTATCCCAAAGAAATATTTATAGTTTATGTTGAGAGGACGAAGAATGATCGTGCTATTCTAAGCTTGCTATATTAAGCATATCCAAGTATGCATACACACATACACATGCATATGCATACAAACATGCATATTCATACACACATGCATGCATATGCATACACACAATGCATATGCATACACACATGCATGCATCTGCAGTCACATATGCATATGCATACACACATACACATGCATATGCATACACACAATGCATACGCATACACACATACACAATGCATACACACACAATGCATATGCATACAAACATGCATATGCATACACAATGCATATGCATACAAACATGCATATGCATACACACATGTATATGCATACACACATTGGATGAGATGGGATCTTCACATTGGATCAAATGAGATCTTCAGATTGCTAAAATGGAGCCAACAAGATAGGGACTCCAAAAACTATATCACACAATCGATATATGAAGAGTACCTGCCAGCACCTGGAAATCCTATTGTGAGTTCGGAATGGATTCAGCATACGGCACGCGAGGTGATGTCTCATCGACAGTTGGAAGCTCGCGATGCTTTTAGAGCAGGCTTACCGAAGCCTGTGTGGTTAGATTTTGAAGAGTGGGAATCGATTCAAGATGAGCAGCAACATACTCGTGATCAATATCGTCAACAGAGAGATGCGGCGGCCACACGTTTGGATACGGTTGGAACGTCGCATTAATTATTGAATTTTTTGTGTTCAGCACATCATGTATGTTTATCTAATATTTTGCATAATTATTATAGGAGTTGGCAGTGGGTCCTCCTCAACGCGAAGCGAAGAATCTTACAGATATTGTCATGGATTGGTTGCACTATTGCAAGACTTAGCGGGACCTGGTGCAATCATTTCATGGGAGAATATTCTATGATTAGGTAAACTTATAGCTTGGTTGCGTATTTTTAGTTGTTGTTTATAACTGTCATGTCAATTTGTCTCAGTTTACACATGCTTTGTTGGAGGTGTAAATGTTTTGATCCCCTTACGTATATGCATTGCCACAATTTTGTATTACACTCCTATGTGGCAATGATGTACTATAATTTTGTATTCGATTCCTATATAGAAGTGCTTTGTCACATTGCCACAATTTCGTATTACACTCCTATGTGGCAATGATGTACCATAATTTTGTATTTGATCCCTATATGGAAGTGCTTTGTCACACTCTTGTACATCCTTCATTTATGGAATATACAACTTTCTGTACATGATTCATAGTTCATTTTTGCTCATTTTGTCTTTTGCTAAACAACAACATGTTGTAGCAAAAGACAACACACTCTGCCCAAAAAAAATTGTGCAGATATGGTTGTCGGTATGGGCGTCGGTATGCCTAGTAGAGCCGTCAGTATGGGCATCCGTAGGCCTAGTAGAGTCATCGGTATGGGCATCGCTATGAGCCTCGGTAATACGGACACTCATATCGATGCACATACCGACGCCCATACTGACGTGCATACCGACGTTATGTTTTCGACACCCATATCCACCGTAACACCGATGTCGCAGAAAAATTATGCCCGTTCATTTTCCTCGGTAGCAGCCTCGGTATACCCTCGATAAGTTCTAGTGCAATATCTCTTCCGTAATAGAAAGACCCCTTCATTGAATTGTAAAACTTCCATGCCTTAGAGATGACAAAGTAGCCCTATTGTTTTCAAGGAGTAGTGCTCATGAAATTTGCATAGGAGAAGTTGGATGTGATCATGAGCTCAGGCGATTAAGAGCATACCATGAGAGTAAAGTCTAAAGAATACAATCAAGAAATCTTTAGTGTAGGTGTAGATCTTGACATTGACTAAATTTCTTTGAAATACATTGGCATCAAGGAAGGATTGGATCATTTCATACCATGCATGAGATGCCGCCATTATACCATAGAGTTGTTTCTGAAGTTTTAATAATTTATCTTCTTTTCCTATGATTTGGAAACCTTCAAGCTATTCCACATATGAGTGTTTTTAATGTTCTCCATTAATAAACGCACCCTTGACATGTAATTGGTAGATAGGCCATTTTTAATATTCACTTAGAGTAGGCAGTGTGTATTTTAGTCCATCTTGTTGTAGAAGAAAGTTTTCTTCATAATCGATCCCATGCAACTAGAAGAGCTTTATATTTTTCTAAGGTTCTATCTAACTTATACTTGAGCTTCTAAATCCATTTGATGGAAAATTCTTGATGATTTGGTGGTATGGTAGGTTGTATTCCTTCTATTACTTCATAAACTGAATAGGTGTACACATGAGACTTGATTATATCCTTTCAAAGGTTGTAGTTTGTGCCATTTAACCTTTCATCTTTGACCAAAACATAGGGATGAAATGAATTCCATGATAAGGCATTCGAGATAATAAACATTGTTGAGTCCATGAGAAAGTAAGCTTCAAACTTTCCCAACACTTAAGTTGGAGTCAAGATGTGATCTAGGAGACAAAAAATTTAGCTTAAAATAACCATATCCAACAATAGAGACACCCCTTGGTGGCTTAGAGGAGCCTATCCAAGCACACACAAAGATGGTCTTTTATTGATTGGAGTTATAAGAGTGGAAGGCACTTACTGCCAAGAGTGCTATCAAGAATTAAAGAACTCACACATAGGGATGTAGTCACAATAGAGCAATGGAACTTAGTGCTAAGAGATGCCAAATTAAGATGTTAGAATTGTCACTTTAACTATGAGATAAGTTTTCCAATAACATGAGATAGAAGTTCCCAAGGAATGAATCCCTTATGAAGAAACAGTCTGGGAGTATCTAGAGGTCCCATCAATTATAGCGGGCGACTTTGAGGGGTACTTTATGCTTCTAAGATCTACGTTTCATGAAAATGATTGGCTTATGAAGGTAAAAATCAAAGAATATCTTCCAAATTCTGAGATCTTTAGACCTATCTTTCACATTCATTGAAAAGAGATTGTAGTTTGTTTATCAAAATTCTATTTAACGGTCTACGATTTTCTGACATACCGCACCACATGGGAGAGAGACATGGAATGAGTGAGAGAGAGAGATAGAGAGAGAATGAATTGCTAAGTTATTGGCTAATGTGTAGAGAGCTCTTGCTCTCTATATATATCTCTCTCCCTCTCTTTATATATATATATATATATATATATATATATATATATATATATATATATATATATATATATATATATATATATATATATATATATATATATATATATGAATGAGAAGGCTTTATCTCTCTCTCTTTCGCTTTCTCCATCTCTTTGTAAGAGAAATAGGTGTAGCACAGTTCCTACAGGTGCTCTTCATGTTCACAGCTTTGCTTCAAAATCATCAAGGTGAAAGAAGGTCAATCAGTAGTGGACATGTGTCTCCTCTTGGTCTCTAATGCATAGAGTCACCTCGCTTTATAAGGGCAGGTTGAAGCAGACCTACAGATCCTATGGTGACTTTTTCTATTTGTTGTGGTACGAAGAGCTCTCTCTCTCTCTCTGTTGTAGGAGTCTCTCTTTCATAAAAACTGGAGAAGTTAGGTAACTGCAAAGATGGAGCTATAGCGCTCTCGCTCTCTCTCTCTCTCTCTCTGTGATAGTACTCATTAGACTGGCTGGTGTCAGTTGAGGAGGTACGATAGTTATATGCACCATGGAAGAGGCTCGAGATATAATATTGGAGCGCAAGAAGCCATCATGTGTGACGCTTTATAGGTTCAATGATTAGTCTTCTACGTCTGTATGCTATGAGCTCACGCTTTCTGTCTAGCTATGAAGACCATAGATTTGAGCACTGCAAGCGTTGCAGCACTTTCAGGGTCACTATCAGGACCATGCATATTAGCATGAGGAAATGTTGTCCGCTAATGAGAATGACGTCCTGTAGAAAGTTTCAGATGGATCTCAGATATGCATCTTGTTCTCATGAGTGCTTTTCGTAGTATGACAAATAGAAGAGGCCTCCCAATAGATAAACGAAAATGGATGTACGTATAAAACACTAGGTTGTTCGGGGTATGTGATATGTCAAGGATATTTGAGAACTTGTAGATCACAAAGAAAAGAAAGAAAAAAAAACAAGAAAACAAAACTATTCTCACGCATATGATCGTATGAAGAAATACATGCTCAATCATGTATTGAGATGTGTGCTCAATGAGAGATTTTAATGGAAAGGTATATTGTAAGAAAACGCAATGAGTCGTTGATGTGCAACGAAGAATTACTAAGATTCTCTTGAAACGACAAAAATGAAACCAAATTGTGTTTGTAAGCACAATGATGCATCACCAAGTTTTCATAAAATGACCATCATGGTGCACGAACCATGAAGGACAAGGGTCAGCGAGTGGCATAGAGAGCTGAAAAGAGGTGGGAGGGTGGATAAATGAAAAAATGCTATCCAAAAATATCTATGAGCATGTAAATTATGGCTTACTCTCTAGCTATTAAGAGGAAACACTACCTCTGATGCAAAAATACCATCACTACCAAAGGACCACCAAAAGATCCTAGAGTGCTAATACCATGTAGAAAGTACGCTTGTGGAAGCTGAATGAAATAGAGAGTGCACTACAAAAAAGGACACAAAAGTGAGACTCAAAAGTCTTTAGACCATGAAATGGGAATGCTCACATGTAGATTTGATTGAGTTTGCAAAGAACATGAAGTTTGTTGTCAAGCTTCTAAGCAACTACAAAGTGGGAAGAGCCCTTCCTTACATATATTTGGACGAGTCTTTGAAAATACATTATATATAAGATAGTTCCCCTTGAAGATAATGAATACATGGTAGAAACCAATGCCAAGGTATCAGAAATGCAACTAAAGAAATACAAAATGGAGTGACTCTTGGATACGTGCATTCATTGAAATGAAATATGCATATAAGAGGAAATGAAACTATAGATCGAAATAGAGTCATTTCTTGAGCATGAGAACCACTTTTTTGGTTACAAAAAAGATAGATATAAAGTACGGGACCTTACTCATTGTTCCTTAGAAGAGACTACTAGTGCTACACGAAAGCATATTTCAAAACTATGATATCAAAAAATCGCTTTAAATTGTTATGCTAAGGTAGAAACAAAGATGGATATCTTTGTAATGACATCACTACAACATACCAAGGGGATACCGACGGTCGGCATACCGACGGTCCACCTCGGCGTCGGTATGACCCTCAGAATATTTTGGAAAATCCTGTAGCCTCCGAAGAATTGTGTCAGTATGAGCGTCGGTATGGGTGTCGATAACGTACTTGAAATTACCGACGCTCATATCGAGGCTCGGTTTTTAACCGGGCCCGAGAGAAAACATTCGACATTTCGGCGTTTTGAACTTAGATCTTTCTACTATCGACTTTACGTGCGCGAACACCATATCTCTATTTGTCAGTCTTTCTCTCTCTCTCTCTCCTTCCCTCTCTCTCTCTTTCCCTCTCTCTCTCTCCCCCTCCCTCTCTCTCTCTCTAAGCACACCTATATCTTTCTAGATCTGAATTTTTGGTAAGTATATCGCACATACTGTAGCACTCTTTTTTCTTTATTTATGTTTTTGCTTTTTTAATATCTTCTCTCTTTAATTTTGCAAGAGATTTTGGGATCAAGTCTTTGGAAATTTAACGAAGGACAAATTCAAGTGGACTTTGACGACCACATTTCAAACAATTACATGGATGTAAGTGATTGTTTTGTTTTTGATTGACATAGAGAGAGAGAGAGATACATATACAAACACACTCACATATGTATAAACACACACATGCATATCCATACACACATAGACACATGCATATGCATACACACATGCATATGCATACACACAATGCATATGCATACACACATACATGAATATGCATACTCACATGCACATGCATACACACATGCACATGGATACACACATGCATATGCATACACACATAGACAATGCATATGCATACACACATGCATATGCATACACACATGCATATGCATACACACATGCATATGCATACACACATGCATATGCATACACACATGCATATGCATACACAGATGCATATGCATACACACAATGCATATGCATACACACAATGCATATGCATACACACAATGCATATGCATACACACAATGCATATGCATACACACATACATAATGCATACACACATACATAATGCATACACACATGCATGCATATGCATACACACATGCATATGCATACACACATACATATGCATATGCATACACACACACATGCATATGCATACAAACATGCATATGCATACACACATGCATATGCATACACACATGCATATGCATACACACATACACAATGCATATGAATACACACATACACAATGCATACACACATACACAATGCATATGCATACACACATACATGCATATGCATACACACATGCATATGCATACACACATACACAATGCATACACACATACACAATGCATATGCATACACACATACACAATGCGTACACACATACACAATGCATATGCATACACACATGCATATGCATACACAGATACACAATGCATACACACATACACAATGCATACACACATAAACTATGCATATGCATACACACATGTATATGCATACGCACATACATATGCATACACACATGCATATGCATACACACATACATGGATACATATGCATACACACATACACAATGCATATGCATACACACATACACAATGCATATGCATACACATACACAATGCATACACACGTACACAATGTATATGCATACAAACATGCATATGCATACACACATACACAATGCATATGCATACACACATACACAATGCATATGCATACACACATACACAATGCATATGCATACGCACATGCATATACATACACACATGCACAATGCATACACACATACACACATGCATATGCATACTTACATACATGCATATGCATACACACAATGCATATGCATACACACAATGCATATGCATACACACATACACATGCATATGCATACAAACAATGCATATGCATACACACATACACATGCATATGCATACAAACATCCTTATGCATACACACATACAGAATGCATACACACATATGCATACACACACATACACACATACACATGCATATGCATACACACATACAGAAAGCATACACAGATACACAATGCATACACACATACACAATGCATACACATATACACAATGCATAATATGCATACACACATGCATATGCATACACACATGCATATGCATACACACATAGTTGATAGATTACACATGCCAATAATGAAAGATTATATATTGATGGAAGACCTTACATGCATAGAAATATAGCAGCATTAATAAAGAGTAACTATGGAGGATATAATAATTGAATGACTAACTACACATTTGAGAAGCGTGAAAATAGTCACAAATCATCATACATGAGTAGAAATGTAGAAAGATACATAGTTATTAATGCTATTACTTCATTACATGTTGGTGATATGAATTATTAGTGAATTATGGATGGCATAGAACTCCAAGAGCACCTTTTAGCTAGAGAGCAATGAAAACTTTCTATCCACCTATCTTGTGTTGCATTGAAAAGTATAATTGATGAGGCTTTGAAAATAAATTATATGTGGGGTAATTTCCCTTGAAGGATAATGAATACATGATAGACACAAATGGCAAGGTATCCCAAATAGGAGAGAGTCTTCGATACATGCATTCATAGAGATGAAATATGCATATAAGACAAAATGGAAGTAGAGACCGAAATAGAGTCATTTCTTCAACATGAGGATCACTTTTGTTGGTTCGACAAAAGATAGAACTAAAGAATGGCACCTTTCTCCTTGCTCCTTAGAAGAGATTTCTCGGGCTACACGTAAGCATATTTCAAAATCTCTTATATCAAAAAATCACTTTAAGTTGTTTTGCTAAGTAAGATCCACAAACCTATTTTATTTCTACTATCACCGTACAAGCAAAGATGAATACCTTTTCTAATGAAATCAGAATTTGTTGCAATAAGTATAATCACCGCATTCATTTTAAGAGTGCTAAAAATGATTGAAGATTACGAGAAATCTAAAGGGATCACTAGTACAAAAAATAGCACAATATAATAGACCCATATAGAGAGATGAGAGGAATAGATATTGAGAGCCATAGATGAGAGATTGAGAGGAACAGAGATGAGAGGAACTCAAAGTCACAAATTTCAAAGATAAATGTAGCCTCAAAGATGGTGTCTTCTACATATGTGTTCCCAATATGGAGCTTAGATGATTATCTACTAGACCCTAGATGGAGTTAGTAGTGCACAATGACATCAAAGGATTCACATAGGCCATGCTTATATAGCTATGACGATGCAAATTGGTATAGAGAAACACACTTAGAAGAGATAAAATAGTCACTAAAATATATATTTTGACTCTACATTGTTGATTCCAAGTATAATCTAAAAGCTTACAAAAGGGATCAAACTCCCCTGCCCACTCCACCCATTTAAGATCTATGTGGCAACTATGTTTTCCCTTGAATGTCAAATCAATGGCACTCAAGTTTATTCATTACCTAAACGCATCATTTGGATCACAAAGAGTTTTTATTAAAATGAAGGTTGACACATAGCCCTCATCTAACTCGGACCCTAGGGTTCCACATATGCGGGGCTCTTAAAATGGCTTCTCCTACTAATGGAGGCCTTACAACTTAGAGCAGAATGGATCATTCTTTGTTACTTGAGGGTGCAATATTGAGAATATCTAACAATCACATGCTTCCCTAACAACGTACTCATTAAATTTACTCCACATTGAAGGTTTTGATTTCCAAATTGAGGATGTTATTCAGTAAAATACTATTAATTTTTTTTTTCTCTGAATATCCTTCAGCAACTATGAGTAACAGTGTGGTTCTAATGATACGCAATACAAAAAAAACGTTTAAAGGCGAAAGTCCTGTTACAATATTGCTTAGTTTAAGGTGGAGCGATTTGAATCCTGGGCCTTGTTTTTCATTGATATTGATCTATAAACAGAGAAACCCAGGCTGTTAGGTGTAAGAAAGTTTAGGATAATTTCTCTTTTATCTTGAGTTTACCTTTTTGCAATCGACTTATGCAATCTGAAGTTGATGCTAGTTATATAGGAGAAGGATTTACTCCTACTAGAATATCAAAGAAATAATAAAAGTGTTAGTACTGTAGATTTCAGAAAACAAGAAACTAAATTTATAACTATACCACTTGTATTACGCATAGTTTTATGATCACCTTATGTTCTATGGAACTTCAAAGCTTTCTAGAAAGACATACAGAAAACCTGTTTTCTTTTTCTCTCAACGCTGTTCAAAGCACTCCAACTACAGAATTCTATTTTCATGTCGGAAGGATCCAGAACTTATATTTGACATATTAGATGAATGAATGTGTATGTTTCCTTTATTTAATTCAAGTCCGGAAGAGTAGGCTAAGGCAGAACTTCCTTTATTTAAAAAAAAAAAGCATCTCACCAAGTAGGTAGTACTACTGAATTAATTTTTTTGTCGAGGTAATACATTCCCTAGCTTTGCTTTTCATGAGAAGAAGTCAAAGGACTTTGAGATGGAAACTTAGAAAAATAGAAACATATTATTTACTTCCTTTCCGTCTACGAGTAAATAAAAGTAACTATGAGTCCTCTACTTAGAGTTACCACTAATAACTAAGACAGTTATAGGGGCGATAAAGAATAATAAAATCTTCCAGAATGACGAAAGAAACGATGTCCAGCCTACTGTTTCAATGGTCAAAGACCTAGGGTGAGTCTAACCCAACAAAATGGATTATCTATTCATTTGTTTGGTTTCCTCTGCTCTATTTGTAATAGGGGAAAGAAAGTGATATATCTAACTAATGTTTATATTATGCAGTGGGTATCCTTATATCCCAAATTAAATAAATAGGAGTGAACTGAAAAGCAAGGCACCAATTATCATGCTAAGAGTTGGCCATAAAATCCTTTAGATTTCTGAGGTTCTCTTATATCAATGTTTACTAAATATACATATGACTAAAAGAAAAATAAAATTTAGGTGATTTTTTATAGATTTTACACTTATTCATTACGGCATTTTAGAGATCCTGTTTAGGCCTTTTAAGCCTCTGAAAAATATGTGAAACTAAGCGATTGTCCAATGAAAATAGGGCCAATATTTCTTCTAGCCCATTTGAAAAAAGAGAACATCCCAAAAATGGAATAGAATAATGTACTTTGTAAGGTATTCTGCATAACGTATTATATTTTGTCTTGAACAAAAATGGAATAGAATACTTTGCAAAGTATTCTGCATAAAATGTCATATCTGGTCTAGAGCACAGAAATGAAATCTATTATCTCAATTCTCATCCGTGAGACTTATAAAATTTAATATGTTTCTCACCGAGTAATAAAATATACTATTTTAGGTTATTGCCTAACTTCCTTTAATAAAAAGGTAATATTTTTGTAAGAATTGAGAACTAAAATGTTATTACTCCGACGATGATTGGGAATAAAGGATGATCTCCATTATATTTAGTGATATTCAATAAATTTTATGACAATGCTGGAAAGATGCTATATAATTCATTTGTATGGGAGGTGAAACATATGGATTCTAAAGGTTGGAATACGATGTATATTAGTCTTGTCTTATCTGTTAATTTACCCTTAGAGCATCTTTTGGGTTGAAGGTTTAGGGTATTCATTCATATGAGCTCCCAATTCAAAGGTTATGAACATTGGAATTAATTTATTCTAACGTGGGGGAACCTTAATCTTGAGGGAAGCTTGTCTAAGTGCCACCTTGGTTTTTATGTGAGAGAATAATACTCATCTTCTTTTAGAGAGAATAAAATTATCGAATGTGACCCCCGTTAAGGGAGGTCATAAGCCAAAGCTAACCCCCTCCTAGCTAGCTTGTAGCCTGCCCATACATGCATCAATCTGAAAGCAGAGTGGTTGAATTGGTTGTGAGCCAGCTTGCTTTTAGCTTGGTTGTGAGAATGGAAACTTGATCTATCCTATATATAAATTTCTTGGCGAGCGTTTGCACATCTAAATGGGATAAATTCTCATTTCCTCCTGTTTCCACTAGTTAGGGCACGTGATAGACATACACAAAGTTATTCTTGGCTCAAACTCTTCTACACAATACATCTCTGGTACTCCCCCCCAGAGAGTTGTATGTATAAAAATCCCTTGATTTCATTGGTATAGAGAATAGAAATTGTAATAGATCCCCCCCCTTCCCCCCCCCACAAACACCAGCCTTTTTCATTTTCCAAAACAATCAGCTAAAGAGCAATTTGCATCCCTCAGCAAGGAGACAAAAGGAGCCACTTGCATCCGGAAGGGGAAAAAAGGTCACTAGCCTTATTTGTGCTTCTACGTAATCTTCTCGTATCTTTTGTCCTTTAAACAATTTAAAGTGATCTTTTCAAATAAAACGTCGCGTGGGGATTAGGATCTCGATTACTTATCCTCGTTTGCGTCATGCTAATAGAATTACAAGAGCTAGAGAGGTTTTTCCCCGAGAGCCTTCGCTGTCTTCGAGATGCCCATTGCTCCATAAAGGTGGAAACGTGCTTCGAAAAAGTTCAACTTCTTGGCAGCGAAACAAGAAGAAACCGGAAGTGTTGACTGCTGTTCGACAATTGAAAGGCTGCGACTTTTCTTCTAAACCGGCACACATTTTGATATACCTGATGTCCTTAAATGAAGGAAGATCAGGATTGCTCTCTGTATCGGAACACTCTTATCACATGTGCATCGAGATCGTGTCATCGAATGACAAATACTTCAATAGTTGCACGAACCATAATAGTGTCGACGCGTGTTAGTTGAATTGGTTTGCGCTCTTGCCTCTTGACGCCAGCGTGGGGTTCAACCCTAGCTAGCTTTCTTGATATGTATTCGATCTTAGTCAGCTTTAAAAACAACTTGTGTATTTTCTTTGGGTCCGCATCGTTGTATCGCCTTTGTGCACTTTTCACCCTACTTTGTGGGATATGAAACATCAAATCGATATTATATCTCTTCACTTGTACAATTATTTTATTTAATTAATTCAAGCAAAAGGAGATTAAGCTTCCATTAAATTATGACACTATGCATGACTTCATTGTGGAGCTTCTTGCTCCACAATGCTAAGAAAAAAAATTTGCTTTTCTACTCAAATTTCTATTTTTTTTACCAATGGGTGAGGTAAGTCATAACAAAAATTCTCTTTACCAATGGGTGAGGTATGTTAACTTTTTAAATAAAAGGATGTTTGACCTTAGCCTATCCTCCCAGACTTGTATTAAATTAAGGAAAAAAAAAGTACAAGTGAAGGGGACTAGTGCCAATGGGGTCCCCCAAGTCCTAGAGAGCAGGGGTAGATCTTACAAAATTTAGATGGCATTCCAAAAAAGGTTAATCACCCTCTCATCACCCTCATGTGGGCCCATTTGGGTTTAATCTTGTTGTTGATTAGGAGAAGCACTTTTTGATGCCTAAAAGGGGGGGATTTCTTAGAGTTTGTGATTCTTTTATCGAGAAGGAACAATGATTTCTCAATCGACCACTCTTTGGGGGATTCGTCAAAAGTATAAGCACATCTTTCCTGCAAGATCTTCCAGAAGACCTCCCCTCCGATGGCATTCTAAAGGGTCACAGAGCAGCCAATCACTTCTCCTCATAGAGCTTGTTTCGAGATGACATTCCTCTAAAGTCTAATTTTCTTTCCGACAATTGCTAGAGCCTGTTGGAATTGGGACAAGTAAAGAAGATGTAACCAACATTTTTAATGGACCGATAACAACGCTTGCACTAGGGAGACGCCCCACAAATTTTGCTAGCCTTTAGGTTGGCACAGATGCCCCGATGAAGAATTTGCCATAAGAGGACAAACTTTTTGTTTTCTATGAGATGGTTCCAGATAACCATCAACTCCATTTCCCACTGCAGCCACATCCATGACAAGCACCATTGATGTGCCATAGGGTTTAACCAGTGGGTAAGGTACATTCATTTTAAAAATTGTTGTGTCATAGGGCTTAACCAGTGGGTGAGGTACGTTAATTTTAAGTGTTGCTGTGCCGTAGGGAAAGTTTCAGCTGCCCATGAAGAAAATGAAGGATATAGCTCAACATAGTTTAAGGAATGAACATAGCTATAGCTGGTCCTCTGGATTCCTTAGTAGCTTGTCATCCGGCCTTGGTTTTCTTTTCCGACGGTGGAAAATTTCATCCATGCAAATGTCACGCGAATCACGAAATCAAGAATTTATATTATGAAGAATAAGTAATTGAAAAAACTTGAAGGAGCTTTAAATTATGAAGAAGGAGAAATCACAAGAAAAATAGGAAGAATTTTTAAAAGGGATGATAAACTTTTCGTCCTTCTCATGAAGGCCCACTTATATTTCACCTTGTTGTTTTCTTCAATGAACACCATGTGGTGCGTAAGAAGGGGAGATTTCTTACAATCATGGATCCTCTTACTAGACACTCTTAGTAGACATCTAAGATATTTCTCAATACACCACTGTTTGGCCTCGTTTTTTGAAGTTGACCACATGTATTTCCTTAAAAATCATCCATAGTGCATTACCGTGAAAGGAATTCCAAAAAGTTGACGAGGACTAGATCACTTCATCGAGCAAAGCTTGCAATTAGCTTGATTAGTCAAGACAATGAGTGGACTATTCCTAGGATAGGAGAAGAAAAAATCTCCCTTGTCTTCGTTACCACTCATCTCTTGCACCAAGGAGGAGCACCACAAGTTTTAGTGGCTTCGACATTGTTCCATATCTTGCTATAGAGAGTCTATCATATTAACGTCGATTTCTCATTCTCAATAATTGGGTGCAACAATTCCTTGAACTTAAGTTACAATCTCATCCATGTCCGATTCATAGACTAGTTCTTATTAAAAGAGTAATGAAATTTGAGGATTATTTTGATTCTCAAGGTATCTTAGATCTATTTCCTGCCTTGCAACCATAGACCCTCCAATTGGTGTTTCGAGGGGGGGGGGCACGAAAAGGAGTGTCTTAGGTTAATCTCAAGCATTGATTCTGTGGCTTAACAAACACTAGACTTGAAAGGTAGCTATGTCCTTCGGATCAATATCTTCAAGCAATATTCAATTTCTTCTACCTTGGTGCTAGAGCTTCTTCCACATATGCAAACCTTTGGCCGTAAGTCTCTTAGCTCATAGGAAGTTCTAAAAAACCACTCTCATGATACCTACAATTGTAATCCAAATAGAGTCATTATGTCTTACCTTAGGAGCCGACTTCTAATCATTATTGATGATGTAGAATGGTTTCATCTCGTTCCACCTTCCATAAGGAGCACACAAGATCGCAACCCTTGGGGATAACCAAAAGGGGGGATAAAAAGACAGTAATGAAATCAAACCCTTTGCACCTAGAGATCCCAACAATAGAAAGGAAATCACTCTTAATAAAATTCAGATTCGCCTAATAAGTTTTGTTGTTACTCCAGCTTTCATCATCCATTTAGCCATCATCTTTTTGGCCATGGCCTCCACATCCAAAATGCCCAAACCACCTACCTCCTTTGGCCTAGAACATATTTCCCATTTAACCTCCATAACTCCTTCTCTACTTGGATGCCCCATCCAAAGGAAGTTCTTGTAGCTCCTCTTCAACTTTAGCATCTCCTTATTACATAGTCTTAAACATGCCAAGAAGTACATAAAAAACGATATAAGCAACATGTTGATCTCCATAGCTTGCCTATTCGTAGTTAGCTAATAACATGAAAGATTTGAGGGCTAGGAAGCTCTTGACACCATTGACTCCATGGAAATTTCCGGGGAGGCGTAAACATGGACATACATACAATCTTTGAGTGGTTGAATCTCAAACTAAACGCCTCACCAAAAATATAATGGAAACTCGAGAATATAAAGGCACATTCCATGTGATTCAATAGAAACACATTGGTGGCATCGTGAAAATGTCTAAGAACCATAGGATGTCAATATTGAGGAGCAAGAAACCCCAAATATTCCCCAATTGAGCTTGATTGTAAACGAGGTAGCTAATCTGAAACAACAATGGGGCAAGTAAACAAGCTTCTTCGGTGGAGCATATAAGGTAGAAATTTGGGGAGAGATCTCCGTTGATATTGATACCAAAAGAAGCTTTCGTGATGAGAGTGGACACAATTTTGATGAACTTAGGGTGATCGTGGAGGTCCTTAAGAAATTGCAGGATCAAGTCCCACTCTAGCATGTCATATGCTTTGTGAAAGTCAAACCCAAGGAAGAGGATTCCTTGCAATGAATTCCTTATGTAATGGATTACCTCCCGCATATCAGTGATCGCTTGACGAATGGATGTCTGATTGATGAAGCTTTCTTTATCTTCATTAATCAAAATCAAAGATGGCCCACAAGTCATTGAAGGACCTTAGAGAAGAATTTCTAGACATCCTTGATCATGGTGATAGGCCACTAGTTTTTAGCTATTTTCTTGCTATCTTTCGTTTAGAAGATCTTGATTACATGTTCATTTAAACACTTTGGTAGCACATCAAAATTGATCTCTTTGTGCGAAACTGATCAGAGAGGTCCCACCAAACCCTCCTCAAAATTCATGAAGAACTCACTTTTCAAACCGTTAAGACTTGGTATTTACCTCTTGCGAGAATCGAGAAAGTGCTTCACATTTTGTAGAATTTTCCTAAATATGACCCTCCAAATGGTGGCCATGCACTCATTCCTTCTAAGAAGTAGCATATTAGAAACCTCTAGCAATTATCTACATCTAAACTCCATTCCACGCCATTGCTCTCAATCATGAGGAGGAGAGCTTCTTCACTTTGCTTTCTTTTGAGAACTTTGACAGTTCTTTAGTCCATTTGTCAGCCTTGCCTACCCACGCATTTCTAAAGTACATTAATAGATTCTTTCTCTTGATTTATTCTTCGTATCTTGGAATGCTTCTCAGCTTTAATAGGCCATTTTAAGTTTTGAGACAACTTTCCTAGATTTAGTCTCCACCTCATAAGGACATGTTGATCTCCATATCACATAAGCTTGGGAAGAACCCAATCCTATCATTGACCCATAAAGTTCCCAAATTCAACTACAATGCCAATTACATGGAAGAGTTGAGCATTATGAATCTATTGACACCATTGA